>OY992530.1:17931354-18531354 GCA_963921185.1 Dasysyrphus tricinctus
ATAAATGTAAGTTTTCGATCTAAAAAAATATATGTACATTAGGGTGGTCGTTATAATGTTTTTTTTTTTTAGTTTTAATATTTGGATGGGCCTAAATCAGTTCTAAATGAAGAAAAAAAAATCCCCTAATTTTTTCAGATTTTTATTTTTATCCCCTATAGTCGCTGTAGGGGTAAATTAAATTTCCCCTTTTTTTGGAAATTTGCGTAAAATCTGTCGAAAAATTCAAAACATGTAGGTGAGAAGTAGGCAAGAAAAAAATCCTACCGGAGGGGGGTAATATCTCCCACCGCTTGGTCGGGAGGGGCAATTTAATAAAATAATTGCATAAAATAGACAAAAAATAGTTAAAAAACAACGGCAACACTTGCAGTAATGTTTTGTAGCTTTTTGGAAAGCCAGAAGTCCATTTTAAAAGTTGGTTATTAAATAAAGTTCTTTGAATAAACAATTTCAGCAAAATCTGTTTTCAAACCTATAATAAAAAAAAAAAAATGTTCATCAAAATGTTGAGTTTGAAACAATTGTTTGCCAGAACTGTGCATCGAAAAAACTTAATTTAAAAATAAGTCGTAAAATTGGATTTTTGGTTTCCAATAAAGCTACAAAACATCACTGTAAGTATTTCCGTTGCTTTTTCATTAATTTTTTTCTATTCTATGCAATATTTTATTAAATTGCCCCTCCTGCCCAAGCGGGGGGAGATATTACCCCCCTCCAGTAGGATTTTTTTCTTGTCTAAATCCCACCTACATGCTCTGAATTTTTTTGGCAAATCTTACGCGAATTTTATAGTATGCAAATTTAATTTACCCTACAGCGACTATAGGGGATGAAAATAAAAATATGAAAAAATTAGGGAATTTTTTTTCTTCATTTAGAGCTGATGTGGGCCCATCCGGGATGACCTTTTTTTAACGACCACCCTAATGTACATTATGTATAATGCTAAAGCTAACCTTCATTCCACCACGCCACCCCTTTACCGATCACGCAAGCCTTCTCTGCTGAACATTTCATTCTAAGCTTTTTTTCTACCGCCAAGGCCAACAGTAATAAAAAAAAAAAAGAGATTTCTTAAAAAAGGAGCAAAAACTATAAAAAAAAAACAATACAGAAGCTACCGCGCCGAACAAAAGATAGATACCTACATACATATACACACAAATACACAACGACGACATCACACCCCACAGATCGCAGGTACTCTCAACCAACTATGATTTTTATATTAGAAGATGAAGAGGGCTGTAGCTGTAGTAGGCAGTGATGAAAATTGACTTTTGTCGGTTGTACTGAAAACTGAACAAAAATTGTACGGAAAAAGACCAAATAGTACTGAACGTTTTAAATTATAAAACAACGCAAACAATTAAAATAAATATTTTATTAAAAAAAAAAAACAAAAAAAAACATTTTTCACAAGGCCAATTTTAGCCCAGAACTCAGAAATAGAAGCATTTCTATTTTTTTTTTAAGTATTGGCAGTCAGCTAGAGCTCGATATTCTTTATTAATGAGTTCAATGTTTTTTTGTTCGCCAGGAAAAAATCTTAAAACAAATTGAACTATTGAATTTACTTGGCCATCTAAAATTGAAGTTTGTGAAAAATGTTGCAACGAGTTCAAAAAAAATGTCTGTAAAATTTAATCTTTTTTTCACACTTCGAGGTTAGCTATATAGAACATCCGTGCATGATTTTTAAAGCTATAAATTTCGCTTTCAGTTAAATTTTTAGAAGTGTAAAAAATTTCACTTTCGGTCCCGCAATAGATTTCCTTGACGGGAAGGGTGTTTTCTAGTAAGTTTATTGACAATATGGGTCTTTTATTAAAAGCTTCTTTACGCAAAAAAATTCTACAGAATTGTTTAAAAATAAATTCCATTCATGGAACTAAAATATGAACCCGAATCTGTTCTGACTGCATCTCGACGTTAACATCGTTAATTATTTTAAGGACATAAGATAAAAATATGAAATTTAATTTAATTGTATTGGGCCTTACTAATAATCAAACACTAATGTCGACTATTAGCTAACTGAGAGGTTAAAATAAAATGTGGAGCTTAAACGGAATGCTACCAATAAAGAATTTTACCCTTTTGCTAACAAAGGGCCTTACTAATAATCAAATTTAGTGTTAAGCTTAAAAGAAAATCTTCAGATTTAAGAAAATCCGCATACCAATAACGAGTTTAATCTCCAGTTTAGTCGTTAGCAATATGTCAAAATTTAATACATGGAAATCCATGTTTAAAGTCGAACACTAAGTAGAAAGTGTTGCCTTAGTGCTGTTTTATGGTATTTAAATTTGTATTTAATACTTAAATCTATTCCCAAGTTATCAGGTTGATTTCAATAGGTAGAGGTATTTTTGGGTTGGTTTCAATCTTCAGATTTTTGTTTTACAGACGTAGTTCAATTATTGTTTGTACCTATGTTTATGTGTTGCAACAGGAACAGATTATTTAATTTTTCATAAATATTTAGTACGTCTGGATCTTACGTTAAATACGTATGTAGTTGATTTGACTATTCCGTTTTATATATTTACATATATTCCTTGTTAAGTAGGTATATCTAAAAAGTAATTTTTTGTGTTGAACGGGAATCGATGTCAATATTGATGATTTCATTGCATTTAGTTCTTTCTTAGCGATTAGGTAGGTAAATGTTTGTTTTGTTTTGCGTTCTCAGAATTCGTTTCATATATTTTTATTTATTAAAAAAGTTAATTAAATACATTTGAATATTTATACTTCCACAAACGTCTTGTCAAAAACATACCGTGACAAATTTCAAAATAATTGTCAATCCTGTCGTTTTTCTTTGGTCACTCCTATTAGTTCTTTTCCACTCCTTCTGTGTTCCAAAAATCTTCCAATGGGTTTTCTTATTGCAGTTATGTTTTAGGAGTTGGAGAGCACACCTATACACGTAAACATACGTAGTCATTCTTCGGATTACTTGTCCGAGAAATAAATGTTTGAAAAAAACGTTTCTCATAAAAGGCGGTCGTTTCATAGTTTATTGGAATTGAAAAGGATAAAACGTCTGATAAAAACAACAGTACTCTGAGCCCTGAAAAAAACATATTGGCAGGAAGAGAAATATCACTGTAAGAATTCCGACAGAAAATAATTTGTTTTCGTAACAATTTCGTAGGTACTGATATGTGCATAAGCCAAAAACCATGAAGTTTTCTCAAAATATGTATGTTTTTGTATAATGTTTTTGAACTATGTTCATTAAATTAAATCAAAATCGTCCAAACCCTTTGAACATTTTACATACTATAGTACTAAAAAAGTAGCGGTTAAAAAAGAATGCGGCAATACTTATCTTCACTCTTTTAACAAAGCAAACAAAAAAAAACAAATTGAAATTCATCTGTCATTTTGCCGAGCAGTTGTCAAGTGTATTGAGATTTAAAAATGGTAAAACAATTGAAAAAAGCTGATTAAACTAAATAAAAAAGTGTAATATAATTAGTATAATGGGCACTTGTAATACTTTATTACACAAAATGTAAAAAAAAAACACGCGGTAGTGCTTTAAATCCTGTAAAAACGCCTATAATAAAGAGTGTACAAGTGTTTCATTTCACAAGTTATAGTCTAAGAGCCCACAGCAAATTTTTGGGTGTGAAAGTTAACCGAAAATGAAGCACATGAGACAAAAGCTGTGTTGAGGCTTATGAAAGAAATGAAAGTCTTGCAGTCCCTAGTCGGGGCTTTAGTGAGTAATAGTACGCCAAAAACTCAAAAAATCAACTTATAGGATAATTGTATGAACCAAAATTTTTGATCACACATCCCTAGACAATGCTCCCCTGATCACAAAAAGGTGGGTCCAAGACCATTAGGTGGGGGCCGTTACTCTGCCAGACCGTTTGAAAAACCCTAAAAAGTCATCTCAAGGGATAATGGTATGAACCAAAATTTTTTTTTTCTCAGTCCTAGACAATGCTCCCCTGATCACAAAAATGTGTGTCCAAGACCATTAGGTGGGGGCCGTTACTCTGCCAGACCGTTTGAGATTTTTAAAAGTGTTAAATAACGATAAGGTCGCCAATTCACCTATAAGTAGCGAAAAAACCCATGGTATATAGGTAAGACTAAGACTACAACAATCTCGTATGGCAGGGGAGGTTTACATCCCCCGTTTAGGTGGAAGTGGAAATTTTCCTAGAAAAAAACTATGTAAGTTTAAAAAAAACGACAATACTATCAATAATATTTTGATACTTTTTCAAAGTTAAGTCCATGTTTTTATACTAAATTATTTTATGCTGATTTTCTTCTTCTTTTATTTCAAAAATCACATAGGTACATTAGACTGTTTCCAAAAAAAAATTTGCTTTCGATTTTCTTGCAAACAGACTGAAAAGTTTCGGTTAAGCAAAAAAAGAGGTCTGTGAAAATTTGAGCTCTTAAAATTCATGTTTAGACATGCCTCATCGCAGATTTCGGTTTTCCATACGATTAGTATGGGAGAAAACACCTGTTTGTGTTTGGAATTTTAAAACTTAATAATAACAAGTATTTAAACTAATGGCATATGTTTTTCTTGTAGAAAATTTAACGTACTTCAAAAAAGGTCTTAACATGTTTCATCATAAATCCAGCCGTTTTAAAGTTACAGTCAGTCAAACTCATTCCATAAAATTCCCATACATTTATTTAACGTAAAATTAGCATTTTTTTTAGTAATTGAAGATATTATGGTTAGTAATATCACTCTTATCGAAAAATGACTTAAGACCTTTTTTGTAGAGGACCAATTTTCCTTTCCAATGGTGCCTGACAATATTACTTCACTTCAACTAATACAGTTATATTACAATAATTAGTCACTTTTAAATTAATTTTGAGTGGGAAATTACATAGAAATTCCCTTATCAAACTCGGCAGAAAATTTTTTGAAACACGAACTAAAATATACTTTTCCAAAGGTTTTTGGGGTGCTAAGCTCGAATCGGAAGTCAGAAATATTCTACTACGTCATATTTGTGAGATATTGCCGTATGGAAAATTGAAAAAAAGTTTTTTTGCAGCGAAAAACTTCTATTTTTCAATTTTCAAACGGCAATATCTCATAAACGTGACACAATAGAATATTTTTGACTTCTGATTCGAGTTCAGCACCCCAAAAACCTTTGGAAAAGTATATTTTAGTTCGTGTTTCTATAAGGTTTTTTTTGTTGTTTTTATTTTGAGTTGACAACCTAGTGCTGAAGTTTTGATATTATTTTTGGAATTGAAAATTAATTCAATTGATTTGGATATTGATCGCCTAATTTCTCTTATACAATGTCGCCTAGTGCTATGGGATAAGAGACTTGAAAAGTACAAAGACAAATTTAGGACAAGAAGCGTGGCAAACATAGCAATAATTTGATTTCTCTCCATGATGATTAGTAGAAGGCTAGTTTCTGATATTTTAATAAAAACCTGATAGGAACCGTATGTGTGTGAAAATAAAAAACTGAAACCGAAAACGAACCGAATACGGACCGAACCGAATGAAACCGTATATGTGTGAAACAAGCCTTATACATAATTCTATTAATATTTCCGTTTGACCCTGCTTGTTTCATACATATTCGGTTTCATTTGGTTCGGTCTCTAGTCGGTTCATTTTCGGTCGGACCTGATAAGTGTGAACCGATGAAAACGGTAAGAATAAAAACCTAATAGAAACCAAATAGCACCGAACGTCCGAACCTTAGGCTTGTTTCACACATATACGGTTTCATTCGGTTCGGTATGTGTATGTGTGAAAATACAAAACTGAAACCGAACCGAATAGAGACCGAACCGAATGAAACCGAATATGTGTGAAACAAGCCTGAAGATGAGGAAATTAGACCTCGATATGCATATATAGGCATAGACAATAAAAATAAAAATACACAATGCGTTTTATGAAGCAAAACAAAAGGTTATATTGAATTCAATTTTAATACTTAAGCTTGTGAGCAATGCACAGCAACAACACGTTTCTTAGGACTTCATGAATAAAACAATGAAACCATCTGGTGGGGGGGTGGTTGAAATATATAACACATATAGTTTGCCATAAGGAGGATCAATTTAGCAGTTTCTTAATACAAGACTTTTTAAAAAGACATTTTTTATATTTTATGTTTTTTTATTTTGAATTTTCCCATTATTGGCTTATGTTGATAGTGAAATTATTTCTTATGATAGGTATATCAAAATAGCAGTATGATTTAATGCCATTTCCATTTAAATTTTGAAAGTAGAGAACCTTTCTTTATTTAAATAAAAAATGATTTATTTAAATAATTGAGGCAAATTGTTAGTGCACTTCTCTACTCTAACAGATCTTTGCTCATAAAAGTTGGCATGTAGATAGAAATTCAGTTTCAATCAGTAAACAAAATTGAGAAATTATTCGTATTTTTGCTCTCAATTTGCTATCCTAGTCCGAAAAGTTCATTTTTATGTTTTTCTCGTCTTTTTCTTACCTTTTTTTTTTGTAGTTTAGTTTTTTTTTTGTTGCATTTTTAAATATTTTTTTTTTTTTTAGTTTTAATTTTTTGTCGGCATTATTTTTCTGATTAATTTCAAGATTGCTAAGTGGTTTTAATTTTGTTATATTTTTAATTCAGTTAAATCGATAATTTACATGTTCCTTTTAAATTACTGTTTGTTGAATGGCAATTGCTTTGAACAAAAAGGTCTCAAATTTTAAAGGTAGGTTCATTATGCACCAGTATGTTCATTTTCGTTTTTTCATTTTGTTTTTTTTTTGGAAAATAAGCAAAAAGCAATGGTTGCTCTCATTTCAATTCAGCTGGAGTAACCATTCTTCTATTTATGCACCATTTATTTATGCAACTTTTTTTATTTTCATTTTTGTTACTCGTTCTTATTTTTTTACGTTTTTATTTTATTTTATTTTTTTATAGTTTTAATTTTTGAGGTTCTGAAAATTTTTTTTTATGTTTTAAGTGTTTTTTTTTTTTTTCATTTTTTATTAATTTTAGTTCTTCAATTCTGTTTCCATAGGTAGTTATACTCGTACTTTTTTTGTACTTTTTTTTTTTTTTTGATTTTTAAGTGTTAAATTTTTTTTTAAATAATATTTAAGCATTTGAGCTTCTAATGACTTTTAATTTCAACTCAAATTTGTATTCTATAAAACGATAAATTCGATGAAATTTTATACTTATACCTATCATTTATATATATATAAAAGTTGTAATAGTTCCAATGAATATGAAATAATTGTATGAGGTGTAACTTGGCTTATAGAGAAAATATCAATTCTTTCGAGCACATTTTCCTGAAAATCAATAGTAAGCTTGAATATTAAGAAATAAAATGAATCTTAAACAAAATACAGAATTCAAAGTTAAAAGTTCAAGTGAGCTCCACTTAAACAGAAGAATTTCTTTTCAAATTTTCTTCATATTCAATTATTATCAAAATACAGAATCTTAGATTATGCTTTAAATGTCCAAAATAATAGTATTTTCGAATAGAAAGAACAGAAAATGAATTTTTTAAAGATAATTTACATACATTCAAAAACTGCTAAATTAATCCTCCACCTCCTACCAGCGAATTATATAGTTCATATCTGTTGACCACACCCACCAAATGATTTCAGTTTTCCAAAATTCTAATTTGCATAACCTAACTAAAATTTGATTATACTCGTACATATACGAGTATGTTTATGTGTGTTGCTCACAAGCTCCACAGTTAAGTTTCAATATATTAATCAATTGCAAGCAAATTTGTATTTTGATCGAGGTAAAGCAAAAAAAAAATCAAAAAAATCTCGATCCCGCTGCATTAAATTTAAGTCGAGAAAAGCTACGATTTTAAAAATTTGTATTTTAAAATAATTTTGATTAATAACAGGCTATTTTGGTGTATCAGACATATTTCTTGGTTAACCACATGATGTTAGATATATCGATTTTTGAAAATTACTCAACCCAAAATTTTGCAAACTAGGTACAAATACAGTATTTGGAATATCACGAATAAGCTCTCCGGAAATGGTTTATAACTTCAGTAATTCTTTTTTAAGGTATGAAATGAATGATAATATAACAAGGATTATATTTTTAGAAAACTATAATGATTGAAGTGAACATGATAAATTACTAAGTATGAGAAGTGCAAATTCGTTTAGAGTGAAAATGTGGCTATTTTCGGGCGCATTTCCCTAGAAAATTTTAACAAAAACACATGAATGTATAGAAATAATGAATCTTTATTTATGCTTTAAATATGTAAAAAAAAAGCATTTTAACTTTACAATAAGTTTACTTGATTTAAAGAAATGTTATACACGTCATTTGCGAACATACTCCTCGACTCGGTAAGTTTATTTGTGCAATTAAACAAAAAAGGTATGTTATTCACCTGTATTTCTTAACATTTTTTTATTTCGGTACTGAATAAATAAATGCATAAAATAAAAAAATATTCCTTCATAATGCTGTATAGAAATCCTCGAAACCACCAAAAACGAAAATCCTTATGTCATTACTGGAAGATCGAGATTATATTTATGAATTTACCTATATGCAAGAGTACACAAGCAAGCGCACAAAAAAGGATAAATGAAACAACCGCCACCAAGTCTACCATTGCTTCAGAACAGTCATATATTCTCAACATCCACCCCCAAACGTGAAAAAAGAGAAATCCTCGAAAGAACAAATTTTTCCTTCAAACCTACCAAATCAAAACCCAAAAACGAAAATTCTTGCCAAGATCGACAAGAATAAAATAAATATACCTACCTGAAGTGTACACACACACAAGCTAAATTTAAGTTAGAGCAAACTATGAAGACAAAAAAACTACCACCACTGCTTCACAACCTTCATTAATTGCAAAACAAAAAAAAAACAGACAAAATACCCAAAAACCAACAACAAAAAAAGGTACACTTGCGATAGTGGTGAAATGAATTTCAGTTCGATGCAACTTGAAAGCTTCTTATGAAGCAAAAGCTTTTCTCGCCAAGTACAAAACATGTATGAAGTGGAGGCAATCTAGGTGGAGGCAATCTCAAATCGGGTCCTTTTTCTTTATATGAAGCGGCCTGTCTTTATTATTAGTTAGTCTATGGTATTATCTGCGGTCTTACATTTAAAACTTTTTGTTTAAAGTTAAATTTTCTATTGAAATGGATAGTTCCAAAAATTTTATATCTTGAACCCAACGATTTCAGCTATTCACTCCTCCTTTGTTCTCATTTGATGGAGATCCATTATTCTATATGAGCATACGTCGTCCGCGTAGTCCAGATGTTTTAGGTGTGATTGCAAATTCTTAGGAATTCCTCCATTTACATCGACAAAACTGCATTCAGCACATCACTTTTTACCAACAGGAACATTTTTTTTTCATAGTAATTATGCAGCCTTAACAATAGCAATCAATTTATCCGGGATGCCCCTCCAGCCAAATGAATTCTCTATTGACACTGCCAAAAGCCTTTTCAAAGTCGATGAACAGCAGATGAAGTGGTGATCGATATTCAACGCACTGTTCGATGCTGATCCGCAGTGCAGAAACCTGCATGTTCGGCGTCAAGCATGTCTTTCAGTGGTTTTTTATTCGTTGCAGGCCAATTTTTGCTATCACTTTGGCTACAGCAGGCAGCACGCAAATTCCTCTCGTGGGTACAAGAGTTCACTCGGTGTTGTTGGTGCATGATGCTGCTATTTTGCAGGTTCAAGATATCATCTTGCAAAACACAAAATCAAAAATCTCAATCTTATTTCTTACGCAACGTTAAGAATAAGATTTGTTTGCTTTGAGTAGGTATAATTCGGCTTAAGCTTTTGAGAACATCACAAAACCTTTGTTTTAGAGCAGGAACGGTGTCATAACTCCCAGAAAAGTTTTAAAAGTCGATACACCTCCCTCATAATGGATTTGAAGCTGACCCCAACGACTTACGCTGTGACCGAAGAACTCATAAACGATACTACATCTTTCAAAACAAGATTAAATGAACGAAGTGCGCATCTGAAGCTTTATCTTTAGTTCATATATGCAGCCATCATATCCTTTTTCTTCAGAGAATCGATCAAGATTTTCGAGACCAAAAGCTGTTTGATCTTTAACAGCAATAAAGGAAGTTTATACCTCTTCGATGTGCAGATCAATTTCCGCACCCCTTATTGTTTAAATAGAGTTGGATTAGGGTTGGGTTAGATTTTGTTCGTCAGTTTAAGTGGAGTTGAAATAACTAAGAAGGTAATACTGAGCTGAACGATGCTAACTTGAGGTCTCCGTTGGGTCCCACCCTGGTGCCCTATGTCCTTATACTCGAAGACCCAACATAATAATATGATATTAATTCCGATTGAAAGGTTCATTAATATCAAATACCCTTCAAATTAATTAAAATCCTGGTTACGGCCCTGGTGTGCCACCGGGTATAAAATTCCTCGCAATATGTACATATCACGGTTTCATCACAACCATCTCTTGCTATGGCTTGTCTTGTATTCCAATATCATTCATCCTACAGATAAACACCAGGGAATCTGAAAAGGGAATTCATAAATGCTCCTATATGTCAGTTTGAACAACAACAACAACTTAAAAAAAAACCTTCTTGTAGGAAAATCTCAAATACTCCACCAAAGAATATAAGAAAAAAACCAACCCATGTGTAGGTATGCCAAAATCAACTTGCATATCACGCATCCCATATGGAATATTGCTCTTGTATAGTTCCCTTTCTCTGATGGTCGTTGGTCTTCAAAGCTATCCTATCGTGTATGCCATAATTTTAGCACCGCAAGGATACGCGCTTCGCAGGATTCGAGTTTCATAGTCATATTTCGAGTAAATTACGTCTGACAGTGATTCTGCATTCTTCTCTCCAGAGGACATCACAATAACACGACTATATCCATTTTGGGAAACGCAAAAACATTCTCCTCTCCTCGACCTCACGGTAACGAGGAAGAGATTCCTATACATCTGCCCACAGCCCTACCCCACATATCAACATCATCATCATCAAAAAATCCAAACCCAAGTGCAGATTCAGGCGAAACCCGAACCCGAGATGAGACAATTTCATTTATTCTCCTTCAGCAGTTTTCCCGATGTTGAGTTGAGGCTCATCACAAAGGCTCTCTTTCCGGACGTTCTCCTCTACCTACATACCTCCGCTCATATTCATGCAAATCCCATTCCTGGAGGATGTTGATTTTTTTTCTTTCCACTTTTGTAGATATTTTGGCTCCTCGTTTGTTATTCTGGTCCTGCTGTTGTAGACCATTGCAATTTTCGCCGATGATGGCTCGAGTGGAGGACCAGAACATCGCACTCATCAAAATCCTTCAAAGGATCCACGGCTGCCTCTGTGTGGTTGTGGATGTGTTTGTATGTGTATTTCTTACTCAATGACACTCCTCATGCTAGTACTCGTATATATTGGCCCTCTAGGGTGAGTTTTTGGCATTAAACAAGCAATGCAGGAGAGAGGATATAATGTAACAATTTCATCCACTTACGCTTAATGAATCATATTCCGTTGCAGATTTTCAAGAGTTTATGCTCAGTTAACGTTTCCTGATCCTAAGTTTTGCTTATCAGGTTTTCGAGTACAGAGTAAATGGAATTACACATTACATATATGTGTGGAAACAGCCAGCGTTTGGATGCTTCAAGGCGCATTAGTAGAAATGGCTGTTTCGAGTGGATTTAAAATACTGCAAATCAGTTCTATAGATTTGCAAAATGATACCAATTGCCTAGATTTTGGGATTCTACATACATCGGAAAGTTTTTGAAAGTTTGAGTATGAAAACATTTAAGTAAAAGTTAACTGCACGTCATCATGGTGTGAGGTACTTAAGTTCGAAAGTTGATTCGTACTTAGGTTTAATATTGATTGTTAAAGGGTATAGGGTACACAGATAAATCTTGGGTTTTTTTTAAATTTTGTTAGTTCCTAAGAAGATGTAGGTAGTCTTTCATCAATTGCTTATGATCAAAGGGTAGACACGGTGCCTAGTACCATTAACTGAAGATGGGGTTCTTATCCCTGTGGACGGTTTAAGGAGGCAGCAAACGAATGATAGGGGGAGGAGTATTCACACTAAGGCACTTCTCCTTTATCCAGGTGGCAGCGAAAAAGAATTCCCCCGATAGATTCAACGGTGGCGTCTATTGTTCCAGTTAGGTTGAACTACTTAGTGAACACCTTATACGGGCTACTATACGACATATTTGGAGCTCAAGCCTATAAGGAGCGGCTAATCCGGCTCCCGCCCTTGGAGTTATATTAGAAGGGTCTGGACCTCCAGGTTGGTATTCGTGCCGTTAGGGTGAATTCCCGGCCACGTTAATAGATTTCAGTTGCGATGCATCAACAAGCCTTGGATAGGGACGGATTAACTGTTTACGAACCTAGCAAACGAAACAAGGACAACGAACTTAGGATCAGCACGTGGAATGTTCTGTCTCGCTATAGACCACGTGCAGCCGAACATTTAGCGGAAGCCCTAGACTGCTACAAGCCAGACATCACCACCATCCAAGAAGTGCGTTGGGATGGGCCGGGCAAAAGAACACTGAAAGACTGTGACATCTACTACGGTGACTGTTACCGACCATAAGGGCAGCGTCTTTTTGGATGTGGATTTGTTGTTAGAGGCAGACATAGGCAAGAAATCTTGAATTTCAATTATGTGAACGAGTGCCTCACGATAATTCGCATCAAGGCTAAGTTCACCAACATCAGCCTGATATGCGCGCATGCCCCCACAGAGGAGAAAGATGACGACACCAAGGACGAGTTCTACGAGCTCCAGGACAAGACATATGAGCAATGCCCTAGCTATGACATTAAAATTGTCTTGGGCGATTCCAATGCCAAACTAGGAAGAGAAGACATCTTTGGTGGCACAATTGGAAGATACAGCCTGCACGACGACACCACCTCCGATAACAGACTCAGGCTAATCGACATTGCTGCGGGGCGAAACGTTGTGGTAGCTTGTACACAGTTCCCGCATCTCGATATACATAAGGGGACATGGTGAGTTCCTGGTCAATCAACCGCCAACCAAATTGACCACATTGCGATCGACGCAAGGCACTCCTCCAGTATCAAGGATGTCCGAACCTTCCGTGGAGCCAACGTTGACTCGGACCACTACCTCGTTGTAGTAAAGGTAATGCTACGGATATCTATACCAAAGCCAAAACAGGGAAATACTGTGAGGAAGTTCGACGTCAGACGACTACAGTCGCAAGAAATCGCCAACTCCTTTTCCGATCGATCTTCTCTTGCCCTCTTAAATAGTCCTTTGCCGCCAACTGCAAGTATCGATAACCAATGGAAAAATTACCTGGAAGCCATCAGAGATGCCGCCTCTGACGTGCTGGGCCTCGCACGACCACCACAAAGAAACTCCTGGTTTGACGACGAATTCCGGCAAGTACATGCAGCCAAACAACAGGCATATAAAGTGGTCCTTCATAGAAGGACCAGAGCTTCTTGCGAGCTCTACGAGCAGAGAGGAACAGAAGCTTCTAAGAAGGAAAAAGAAAGAGCATGAAAAGCGTGCGGTTGAGGAAATAGAGGGATACCATTGCAGGAATTAATTTCTGAAAATTTACCAAAAAGTAAAAAGAGTCTCCTAGGGTCACAAGGCCCAAGGTATGGTGCAGAGACATGGACACTGTTAACGGTGGTGGATGAAAACGCGTTAGGCTGTTTTGAGAGGAAAATTCTCCGGGTGATTTTTGGTCCCGTCTGCATAGATGGGGAATGGAGAAGAAGATGCAACAACGAACTGTACGGGCTGTACAGCCACAAAAGTGAAAAGCCAATGACTAAGATGGCTAGGTCTGGCCCAGAAAGTCTTTGAATCCAAGCCCGTAGAGGTAGTAGAGGTGTATAGTGTGAAAGGTGCCGTACGCAATCGGAAGAAGACTTCAACCAACTTGGTGTGCTAAACTGGTGACAGCCAGCAAGAAACCGAGCCGACTGGAAGAAGCGTCACCTTGTCTAAAACCCATTTTTGACACCAAAGGTGTCAGTGAGTTCTTTGCTGACCTTGATGCAGCAGCATGCATTCTCCATCGTCATTCTGCACAAACGGACGAGCTTGGGAGGGATGCCCAAACTAGACATTGCTCTATATAGCTCGTCTCTATATAGGTATGTAGATTCTGTCATACGCAGCTTTGAAGTTGAAGCCCTGGTGGTGATGGGTATCGATTTGATATTTCTGGTTTTTTTTTCAAGATCTGCGGTGGTGCGAATATTTGGTCGATCATCAAAGGCAGTATACGGCAGTGATGGCTGAACTTGAGATCCCGGGATCCGGTTGTGTCGCGTGGCATTGGAAAAAATGCTATGCAATGAGCAACTAGGAAAAAGCTCCTCTGAACTTTTCCAAACATGAATAATATTTCGGCAAGGAGATGGGCTATCATGTGATTTCTTCAATCTCGATCTGGAGCAAATAGCGCGCAGAGCAGGCGTTTAACTCAATGCACTATTTTCAACAGATCTGTCCAATTTAAAGGGATTATCGGCCGCTTCCAACAGGCCCGTTATAGAGTCTTTCACGGTAAATGAAGAACAGAGGTGAAAATGGTTGGTCTTCAAGTAGATAAATGGGACCAAGTCCAAATACATTCTATCAACAAACAATGATCGATCTGTCAACCGACTAAGACAAAATGTCACTATTGATACCAACAACTTCGAAGTAGCTAAGGAGTTCATCTACCTCGGAGTAAAAATTAATCAGATATCAGACGAACAGTTACCCTAGCAAACCAGTGCTATGATATGAAAGACGAAGTGAATGTTTTATGAAACCCCTTTAGACTGCCAGTTGTGCTTTATAGTGCCGAATGTGGGGGGATAAGCAGAAAAGGAGAGCTCATACTGAGCTCCTTCGCATGTGTTCGAGGAGGGCGAATGGAAGGAGAAGATACAGCTGCGAACTCTCAGAGCTGTATCAAGATGTGGATGTAATCCAGAAAATCAAATCCAGTTGACTACAGTAGCTCGGTCATATCGAGCAAATGGACAATAATGCTCCAGCGAGGAGAGTCTTTCAATTCCAGCCCCCAGGTTCGAGAGAACGAAGAAGACCGAACCTCCTCCGCTTTAAAGACCAAGCGATTGCGAATGCCATAAAGCTCGGCCTAGATTACTGTAACCAGCGTGCATGGAATTGTAGAGGATGGAAGACTGCAGTGTCTCAGGCTACGACGCTTTATGGATTGGGAGCCGGATAAGTAAGTAGATAAAAAAAAGCTGTTTTCACTGTTGCAACTTCAGTAACGTACTAGTGACGTGATGATGTGTTTTGTCTTTAGCTGAGATAGTTCAGAAGGCCCAGAATCAGACCAAAATAAAAAGCAAACAAACTTGGCCGATTAGTTGTCAATTTTGTATTCAAAGTCAAAAGTAGCCAAAACTAGGTCAGTACTCAGTACAGCAGTCCTAGTCCCAATCCTATTGGAAACGAAGGCACAAACAGAAATATGGCTTTCATCCCTCATGCAAAGCAAAATCACAAATATTACCCCAGTACTACTCAACGAAAAACTTACATGTGTTATCATTGAATACTGTGAGTCACTCATTGCTTTAATATCTCCAATTAAAAGAGCTCTTCGACACTATTAATCCCAAATTACTCCACAAAATCCCAAAACACAAACCTTTTGATCAAAATGTTAACTGTTAACTGTGAGGTTGTTCCAAAAATTATACATTTTTCCAAAATAATGATTAAATATTCCTGAAAGTCTTTTTAGACATGACAATAAAATGAGAACTGGACAATAACCCCCCCCCCCCCCCACACCGACCTTCCAACAAAAAGAATATATAAATTGTTTCACTAAGACAATTTCTATGTAAACTTTGTTAATTATTTCCAATCATCAATAATTGTGACCCCACAGGCAAATTAATATCCTTAATGTATGTAGTTCGACAGTTTTCTGTTTCATTATTTCTCCATTGTTGACATCTAATAATAATTGTGTGTACTTAAGGTGGGGCTATACAAATATTTACATCTGCTGACACGCTTTAAGCGTGTTTTATTCTTATAACTGGTTTCTTCTATGTTGACTACTTAATTAAGGGTAATGAAATATAGTTGTTAAGAAACAAAGGAATACTATGATTATATTAATAGGTGGTGAGTTCTCATACATACAACAGACATACTATTAATGAGCAACGAAAACACATTTGTGACAAGGATGAAGAAGAAATTAATAAAATGCCGTACCTATATCATCATTCATCAATGATGTAGAGTAAAGATAGCTATTTTGGTATCGTAAGGTATATTCGATTCAATGAATCACATTGGGAAATAAATTTGTTTTGTCAAATTTAAGACATTGCTTGAAATAGTGATTTTTGTCAAAAAATAAAGGCTTTCTATAATTTCTAGCCTTTGAAAAATTAAAAGACAAGCCTAACAACTGACTACGTTTATCACTTCAAATATGAGGCCATGAGAATCAAAGTGGCCTAATAAGGTGTTTCTATAGTAAGAGTAACGGGCGTGACAAGGATACTCCTGATTTAATAATTGATTCCCATAATATTCTCGATTAATATGTTAATTAAAACCTCGAGTAATCTACAATACACATAGTGTCCTTAAAATAAATAAGTTAACTGACTTTATAGAAAGAATCATTCGTTTCAGGATCCATCATAGCGGGTGTGACAGTTGATTCTTAGTAAAAGTTTAGGTTAAAAACAAAAAGCAAAACTATTTACAAAATTAAACGTGTGTGACAAGCTCTACCGTAACGGATGTGACAGAGTTGAAACTATTTTTTTTTTTCTTTTTCAATATTAAATCACTTATGTTGTAGGTATGTGAGATAACACCTCGACTAAGATGTTTACCTTTTTTATGACGAAAGCTAATAATTTGTAAAAGAATCTGCCCTTTTGAAATATGAAGTTAAATCTGTAAGACTTGAGTCGCACACAAGACGAATAATACAATTGCTATAATCAATATTAAAATTTAATTTTGAATAAGTAGGTATTAAACTAAGCCAATATCCCTGTTGGTGCAATGGCCTCATACATACTTTTCAATATGAGGTCGCACTTCTGCCCCCATCCGCCCTCTTCCACGTTGATTTCATTATGTCTCTGAAATAGTTAAAATATAGGAATAGGTATATGTACATACATTTGTGCTTCAATAGCTTTAGTAGCCGACTGTCAGGGGCTTCACGCGCCCACTTAAACGTCTGTCATGTACATATTCGTACTCAGGGAGTCAAGACCTTTCATATGATATATTTTCAAGGACGTCTGTTGGAGGTTTTGGGGTCACTTAGACATCAGTCGTGACCATATTTGTAATCAGCGAGTTCAGGGCTTCAGGGTGTATTGCGTTTTAAGTGGTTTCCCTCACTAATTCAATTTTGAGAAAAGTTGTAGGTACCTTTGATGCACTTTGTCTCGTAAACAGGACCACTAAGTGCTGGCAGAAGAACATATTCTTTATCACCTGCACCAGGACTGCCTGGTAACATTAATATCGTCTGATTTCCTCTCAAGTCCAAAATATGTTGTGAGCTCTGGGTCTAGTATGACTGGCTGCTGAGTAATATTGCACTAAAAATTCTCCGGCGTCATTTCCGGTCTGCATATGAGATAGGCACTTCAACAGTTGTCACTTTATTCTCTGGGTGTCTGCTCATCCTAATACATACAGCTCGTTTCCACGATGTTCCTAACCTTCCAACCAGCCGTTCACCCTGAGGATTACACTCAAATGCTAGCTTCATAATATATTGCCAACTAGCTTCCACAGTGTGCAACCACTCCATAGCCTTTTTTACTGCATTATCTCAACAGCGAACAGCTCTTCGTTCTCTCTACCCTACAGTTCGCAGACACCGATTTACAAAAATTGCACCTTCCACGAGATGATTGCCAGAACTTTCCACATTTCACAAGCATTTTGGTTGCCTATCAGGGGTGATCGCAGAAAAAAATTTCTGGGGCGGGGGTTTCAAAACTTATAATGATGAAAAAAAAAGTAGAATTGATATAAGTTTTTAGTGGCAATTAATTCTTTCCATCCATTAAACTACGAATTTAAAAGAGACAGATGATTTATTCTAAGAAATATGGCATTTTTTTTGATTTTGAAAAAAAAATTTGAACCTAAACTTTGATTTTTCAGTTTTGTTTTCTTCAATAATAAATGTTTATGTCTGCCTGGGTATTCGTCAAGGAATTTGGGTCTACCTTTTTAGATAACCACCTGTGAGAGCGTCCTTAAACGAATAGTCAATGGCGTTCAATCAAATGTTACGCAAATGACTTAACTAGGATCGGCTAATTCCCACTTTGGCTCGCATCTGCCACCACTTTTGTAACAACGAAGGAACTTGCGTTTTTGGTTTTGGTTATAAATCGGTTCCTTCCTATTTGGGTATAAATTACCAACGTTACGCATAAATGAAGTGAGATGCCTCATTTTTCAGCTTAACGTCAAAATCTTCAAAGAGAGTAGACATGTGCATTCAAGAGGAAACAAGCGTCCACAAGCTTTTTTCCAAAGCGAACCTCTGTCTATCAACTCCTACTCTCACCTCCCCGCGGTGAACATCGGGTGCCTAGAACTGTTAACTGGAGATGGGGTTCCAATCACTGTGGATGGTTTAAGGGGGCAGCAAACGAGAGAGGGGGGAGGAGTGTTCCCGCTAAGGCACTTCTCCTTCATCCAGGCGGCAGCGGAAGAATTCTCCAGATAGAATCAACGGTGGCGTCTACAGTTCCAGTTAGGTTGAACTACTTAGTGAACACCTTATACGGGCTACAAAGACATATTCGGAGCTCAGGCCTATAAGTTATATTGATAGGGTCTTATAGGTTTGGAGTTATATTGATAGGGTCTGGTCCTCCAAGTTAGGGGTCATGCCGTCGGGGTGACTTTCCGGCTACGTAAAGCTTTTTTAGTTGCGAGGCGACAACAAGCCTCGGATACGGACGGATTTACTGTTGACGAACCTAGCAAACGAAATAAGGACAACGAACTTCGGTTCTGCACGTGGAATGTTCTGTCTCTGAATGAATGAATGAAATGAATGAATGAATGTTCTGTCTCTTTATAGGCCACGTAAATCCGAACATTTAGCGGAGGCCCTAGACTGCTACAAAGCAGACATCACCGCCATCCAAGAAGTGCGATGGGATGGGCCGGACAAGAGAAAACTGAAAGACTGCGATATCTACTACGGTGACTAATACCGACCACAAGGGCAGCGTCTGTTTGGATGCGGATTCGTGGTTAGAGGCAGACTTTGTCAAGAAGTCTTTTTTCAATTTTTCAATTTTTGTTTTATTGAACATTTCTATTTACAATTGGCTTAAAAGATAATTTATAACTATAAGATACATTGACAAATAATAAGATTTTGTTGGCACATAAGGGGCCTAACGCTATACATTGATTCAATATAAAATACAAATTAGATTTATAATATATGTAAAAACTTAACATAAAAGTCGGCTTGGCTTTGTCGTCCTCGGTTTGTTCAATCCCGGTTGTCCAGTGGCGGTATATTTATTTAGGGTGGGGGTAGAGTTGGTGTTTAGCCACGATAATGTGCCGACCCTGGGTCAGAGTAGAAGGGTACTGCTTCATCGTTGGTTGTTGGAGCTATATCCAGGATTTCCCTAGCGCTTATGTACCTTGGTGCTGGATGTCGTTGTTGGTTTGTCATCCTTCTCATCAGTTGATTAGGGTGATTGGCGATGTTTCTAACCAGCTTATCGGCAGATAGTAATAAATACTTGTCCAGGGGGACTACCTTAGCCTCATTGTAGAGTTGCTCGTGTCAAGAAGTCTTGAGTTTCTACTATGTGAACGAGCGCTTCACTACAATTCGCATCAAGGCTAAATTCGCCAACATAAGGCTCATATGCGCGCATGCCCCCACAGATGAGAAAAGCGACGACACCAAGGATGAGTTCTACGAGCTCCTGGACAAGACATATGAGCAATGCCCTAGCTATAACATTAAAATTGTCTTGGGCAATTTTAATGTCAAACTAGGAAGAGAAGTCATCTTTGGTGGCACAATCGGAAGATACAGCCTGCACGACGACACCACCTCCGATAACAGACTCAAGCTAATCGACATTGCTGCGGGGCGAAATGTTGTGGTAGCTAGTACGCAATTCCCGCATCTCGTTATACACAAGTGGACATGGCGACTTCCTGGTCAATCAACCGCTAACCTGATTGACCACATTGCGATCGACGCAAGGCATTCCTCCAGTATCAAGGATGTCCGAACGTTCCGAGGAGCCAACGTTGACTCGGACCACTACCTCGTTGTAGCCATGGTAATGCTACGGATATCCAGACCAAAGCCAAGGAAGGGAAATACTGTAAGGAGTCGCAAGAAATTGCCAGGTACTTTTCGGATCGAGTCTCTCGCACCCTCTTAAATAGTCCCATGCCACCAACTGCAAGCATCGAGAGCCAGTGGAAGAACTGCCAGGAAGCCATCAGAGATGCCGCCTCTGACGTGCTGGGCTTTGTTCGATCACCACAGCGAAACCCCTGGTTCGACGAAGAATGCCGACAAGTACATGCAGCCAAACAACATGCATACAAAGCGGCGCTGCATAGAAGGACCAGAGCTGCTCGCGAGCTCTACGAGCAGAAGCGGAGAGAGGAACACAAGCTTCTAAGATGGAAAAAGAAAGAGCATGAGAAGCGTGCGATCGAGGAAATAGAGGGATGCCATTGCAGGAATGAAGTTCGGAAATTTTCCCAAAAGTTAAAGAGAACCTCCCAGAGTTACAAGGCCCGGACTGAAGCCTACAAGGACGATCAGAGGAACATCGTAGTAGAATCGCAGTCGGTGCTGAGGATATGGAAAAATCATTTCTGCAAATTGTATAACGGTGATGACGAACCGAATTCCACTAACATGCAAATTGCACCATTCAACTTGTACGACGTAGGCCAACAATTCCGTCCACCCGATCTTGACGAAGTGAGGATAGCCATATCTAAACTTAAGTCCAATAAAGCTGCTGGAGCTGATGGCCTTGGGCTGAACTATTCAAAGCGGCTGGCGATGAATTGTCTAGGAGTATGGACCAGCTCATCTGTAAAATATGGTCGGAGGAAAGCATGTCCGATGAATGGAACCTCAGCATTGTTTGCCCGATCCTCAAGAAAAGCGATCCTCTGGACTGCACCAACTACAGAGGCATCAGCCTTCTTATTATCGCCTACGAGATCTTCTCTGCCGTACTTTGTGAACGCCTAAAACAATTCGTCAACAACCTGATAGGTCCATATCAGTGTGGCTTTAGGCCAGGGAAGTCCACCATCGACCAAATATTCGCACTACGGCAGATCTTGGAGAAAACCCAGGAGTTTCAGATCGATACCCACCACCTTTTCATCAATTTTAAGGCCGCGTATGACAGCGTCTGTTGAGGCGAGCTTTATAGAGCAATGTCAAGTTTAGGCATCCCTGCCAAGCTCGTCCGTTTGTGCAGGATGACGATGGAGAATGTACGATGCTCCATCAAGTTCAGCAAAAACCTCACCGACACCTTTGATGTCAAGAAAAGTTTTAGACAAGGCGACGCGCTGTCATACGACTTCTTCAACATCGTTCTTGAAAGAATAGTGCAAAACTCTCACGTCAACACTAGAGGCACAATCTTTCAAAAGTCCTTCCAATTACTCGCTTACGCTGACGACATTGACATAATCGGACGAACAAAGCGTGATGTCAGTTGTGCTTTTGTGAGCATTGAGAAGAAAGCCAAGAAGATGGGTCTAACGGTGAATGAAAGCAAAATAAAATATATGCCGTCAACAAGAAAGGACACCCAACACCGACGTCTCGGACAGAACGTCACTATAGACAGCAACTTTTCTTTTTAATTTTGTTTCTTTAAAAAAAAAAGCATAATATTTTGAATTTTTTATTTAATTGCCATCTGAGGTGACGGCCAAGGCCATACCTTCATAAGATTGTTTGTTAGTTAACTACTGTTAACTTTGTAATTATCATTACTTTTAAAGAAATAAAACAATCCATCTAATCTAAAATCTATAGACAGCAATAATTTTGAGGTGGTCAGAGACTTTGTCTACCTAGGATCCGCTATAAACTCAGCGAACGATACCAGTGCTGAGATCAAAATGAAGAATTACTCTTGCCAATCGCTGTTTCTTTGGACTAAGAAGGCAATTGAGAAACAAAACCCCCTCTCGAGCAACTAAACTGTCCCTGTATAAGACGCTTATCATCCCGGTCCTGATGTATGGTGCAGAGGCATGGACACTGCTAACGTTGGATGAGAACGCGTTAGGCTGTTTTGAGAGAAAAATTCTCCGGGTGATTTTTGGTCCCGTCTGCATAAATGGGGAATGGAGAAGAAGATACAACAACGAACTGTATGGGCTGTACAGCGACATCGACTTAGCCACAAAAGTGAAAAGCCAACGACTGAGATGGCTGGGTCACCTAGAGCGAATGGACACCAATGCTCCGGCCCGGAAAGTCTTTGAATCCAACCCCGTGAGACAGCGCAATAGAGGTGGACAGCGTAAGAGGTGGCGCACGCAAGTGGAAGAGGACCTCAACCAACTTGGCGTGCGAAACTAGACACAGCTAGCTAGAAACGGAGCCAGCTGGAAGAAGCTTGTTGGTTGAGGCCCTGGACTGTAGCACCACCTTAAGTAAGTAAATATTTTGCTTCTTTTTATCCTTGGAGCAGCTCGTATAGGCTTGTTATAAGTGGATTGGATGTAAATTAAAGCCTATGAAGCATATCAGTATTTGTATCGATTTGTGATGTTTCCCTTGTAGACCAGGAAAAACAGCACAAATCGTATAGGGAACTTTAACTTTTTTTTGGGTGGTTGTATCATTTTGAATTAAGTTTCATTAGATTCTGCGTTAAAAACTACCCTTATAGGTTATAGCATGTATCATATGGTTATGTTGTACCAAAACAAATATTTTAGTTGGATAGACCTTCAAATTCTTCCCGTCTGCACCTCTTCAAATGCATCTACACAAAAAACCAATGCGGGGATTTTGGGGAACTTTGCGGATATGTTATAGAGGTTGCAATTCTGCGTCGATTCCAATTTTAATATTTCATGAATTAATTTTTGTCAACCTCGGAACCCATTTTTCCTATTGTAAATAGTTCTCTATGTTGTCCGTCGTGTATGTGTTTGTTTCTCGCCTCTTGTGCTTCCTTGGATAATTGACCAATGGGGACAATTGATGATGCTATTATATCCTTCCATTGAAAAAGTACATTGTGTACGCTGACAGGCATTGAATACCAAGAATATTCTCTAAGATATAAAGCACAGGTTTGTTTGGAGCATTCATGGAATTTATCAACATTTATTCGAAATCCACAGTTCAAGCACTCTAAGATAATATGAAATCGCTTGAAAAGTTCTAAACTAACACAAGTTATTTCAGAAGACAATTCAGCATTCCAAAAAAATTTACGAGCAGTATTTCCATCGTTCGTATTGCCTGTCTGCTGTTTGGGCACATCGATGGAGCAAACCTAATTCCCTTCTTAATCTGTCTTGGACAAGCTTCTTTTTATCAGATAGTTTCTCTTTGTTTTCTAAGCCATGAACTTGCCATGTTTTGATTTCTAGTCTAAAGAAATGTGCAGCAAGCATTCAAAAAATCTAATCCACGAATGAAGCGGAGACAATACAAAAGAAAGGAAGTTGGTCTTGGTATTTACAGGCTTTTCAGAAATGCAACTTGGATTATTCATTTCACTGGGCTTTGCTCGACACAAATAACATCTTTGTGTAGAAGCACAAGACGAAACAGCATTACATACTTTACTGTATATCAAGTCCAGCGATTTGATTTTCAATGTGCCTTACTTCAGAAGTTATAACATCGGACGATTCTTTGAAAAATTTAATTTTTATAGGACGACAATGTCTAGTCGAAGATGGTGATGGGTTTTGCCAAATTATTTTCTTGAGGTCATCAGTGCCAGAGTTCATTTCTAAAGGAACCAAAGAAATGCTAAATAGAATTTCGTCCGTGTGATTCTTTTCAGAAAACTTCTGTCGATGCCTCGATTGTTCAGGTCCATCACATCCCCACTTTATAACCAATTGATAAATATTGCTTTTCGTCAAATCTAAATGTTGAAAAAACTTCCTTTTGAACTTCACAAAGGCTTTTGACAGTGTGATTAATTCTACAAATACAATGTACCTATAACAACCACGAAAAAGGTTTAAAAATTAAAATATCGTTAGTTGATGGCTTGACAGATGAGGGGAAACTATATTTTGACGGCAAAAGTATATTTGAATCCAAATGTCATCCAATTGCCCTTAAATCATTTTCTTCCAGAGTAGTAAACAAATTTCAAAAATGTCGGATTTGTTAGATGTTTTTTGCCCTAAAATCACATTTTCCGGAGCAGTAAATATACATTTTTGATCCTTCAAAGGAATTTGACAGTTGATGGTTTGACAGATGGAAGACGAGCTATATTTTGACGGCAAAGGTATATTTCGATCCAAATGTCACCCAATGGACCTAAAATCACTTTTTTCCGGAGCAGTAAGAAAACTTCAAAAATTTATGATTTTTAAGCTGTTTTTTAATCCATCGACATTGTAGTCATCCTTAATAGAACTTGACAATATTGATGGCTTGACTTGGAAAATTAACTATATTCGGACGGAAAAAGTGTATTTTGATCTTTATGTAAGAACTTCATGAACTTCATAAATTTCTGATTTTGTAGAGGTTTTCTTAATCCATTATCCACAGTGTATTGTTCGATAACACCACAGTCTATGTCGTGTGGTCGTCAACGTAAGAAAATTATTTAATTTTGCTCTTGTCAGCTCCGCGTCGACGTTCACATGTTTGGATGTGGTCAAGTAGGTGTAATCGTCAACGTTTCACCGTTTCAACACGTTGACACATTGTTCTCTAGGTCAACAACATCCATATTAACACCAGACTTAAAAATAGGACTTTTAGGTACACCTGTAGGCTTAGCTTTACCATTTTCCGTCGTATGGTCAATAAAGAGAAACTTTCAAAACAAAGTGTTGTTGAAAATTTTGACTTTGGTACTTTTAAATAGGTACATAATTTAAAAGTGTTTTAACACTAAAATTTAGAACGTTAGTACCATCACACCAGTTATTGCAGTTTTTGAGGGTGGAGGGGATTTGATTTGAAGTGCTCTGAGGATGTGTCATCAAGTCAAGCTGATTTTTGCAGGTTCGATGTCAAAAAACATAGGCATAGGATTAGTGTATATCAAGTTATTTAAGTCCTCTGCTCATAGGAATCCTCATTGAGGATGTACACAAATATTCTCTCTCTCTGAGTAGCTGATCCTCAATCAATACCAACAGATTACCATCTAAGTATATATCGAGTACTGTTTGATTTTTGTTGATTTTCTTCCCGGTAACTTCTTCATATTTTTTATACCTCCCCTTCATTAGCTACAAAAATGTGTTATGTATTCAAGTTTTCGCCAAAAGCACTTAGTTCCAATTATCCAAAAAAAAAGAAGTTTTCACAATTTTCCCGAAAGCTAAAACCCTACCACCATCTCTTTTTTAAAAACTTTTTTGAGAAAATGGTTAAAATGTTGCTAAGGCTATTTATGTATAGATTACAGATAGATCCTACTATTGCGCAATTTGTAGAATGGTGAAAATTCACTACAAAATGAAAACATCGGGGAAACGTTTCGTAAATCTCTGGCTGCTCTTGGTCGCAATTGAGTGCCGGTACCAGCCGTCTCACCCAGCTCTAGGTAAAGTGAATTCAATCGATAATTTTCAACGTTTTAAGCAGTTCAGTTAAGTAGGCACATCTGAGACGGTCATCTAGTCTTCATTCATGCATTAACCACCAGATTTAGTCACCACTTTTAAAATAAAAATTGCGTCTTTTCAATTATTTTAAATGTAACCCCTTTTGGAGGAACAACCTATGTATATTATAATAGAAAAAGAATTTCTGAATTTCCTAATAAAACTCTTAATAGCCAAACTTTGAACAAAAAAAATGTTATTATTTTTCTAGATTGCTTTCTGAATCACTTTCACCTTACGAACCCTTGCCATCGTTTTTGGTTGAGGCGTTGAGGTTGCCTGATGACTTATTATATTAATATTCCACATCGAAAATCCATATTCTTTAGTGTAAATATGCCTTTAAAAGTTCTTTCCTTTAGCCATCAATTGCCTTACAAAGTCAACATCCTTATGTACGTACTCACATACTTATATGTGGATTCAAGCCTGATCAAAAATCCTTCCATAAAATTATATTCATATCTTGACTTAACCATCAATGTCTGCGCTTGTTGTGTTTATGCAAAACCTCACATATGTATATCCTTACCCTAAAGCCATACACCGAACTCTTGCTAATACCAATGACGTCGTCGTCTTAAAACGCTTCAAGGCAAATAAATGTCTTTTGCTGTCAAAAAAACACATGTTTATACTAACTATAGTCAAGACCAGGCATAACATGGTGATGCTATATGGAACGCTAATGCGATAACACAAATAGTAGGTAAGTTCCCTCAGGCGAATGTTACAATACCGCTCTCCGAGTTAATTCACAACAAATTTAATAACCCATAAGAAGCAAATTACCCTTTCCATTTGCATTTATATGTAGATACCCAGCCTATAGTCGAATATGGCTTTAGTCTCTGGTCCTGGTGTTCGTGCTCAGTGTCATATTGTATTTAGAATAAAGCACATCAGTATAAACACAAACTCTTTAGACAGCTTTAGCTATATAGCTTGCTCCACTCTACATATATTATTGCCATGTGACAACAACAGACTTGAACCCATCCGGAACTCCCTTTTCGATGCTCGTTTATGTCACTATGCTACGCGTCGATGTCGTCGTTTTCTTCATCGTCGTCGTTGTCGTTATACCAGAACCAAAAGGGATGTCGAAATTAATCCAAATGGGCACTCGACATCTAACTAGCTAGAACTGGATGGAGAAACCCAGCGCCACAAAAACAACAATATTCCATATTCCATAATTCGCTAAAATATGCAAAACAAGATTTCAAACACGAGAAACCTATAGCAACGACTCTTCCTTCATTACATCCATCGACCCATCCGCACATTCAGCCATCATACCAAATTCCTTCAATAAATTTTGTGTGTTACCGTCATTTGGATGTTGCTACGAACACAAGTCCTTGTGCAGCTTGAAACGCTAAGTTCGGTGAAGCATACAATCTGATGAGCATAGGGTTTAATTTCCTGTTCTTTTCTGTAGAGCCGCAGCTGACGACGACGGAGATGAAGAAGAGATGGAGGAATGAGATGCCAACGCGTCCTTATAATGCCTTAACAAAGGCTTCAAAGTGGTCCACCCCAAATGGCGACGATAAAGGTATAGGTATACCTTCATTTATAGCTTCAAACATATCGAAAAATATAAAAAGAATAATACTTTCCTGTCAGGATAGGCAGGCAGACTCTGATCATTCCAGAGAAAATAAGCTGAACGAGCAGCATTCTCTATACAGTGCTGTGCAAGAATGTCAAATAACTATATGAGCTTAAAAGAAAATCTAATTTAATCATGTCATGTTTGTTGAGTTTAGATTATCTCATTTGCTTGCTGCTTTAAGTCTAGCCTCTGCGAAGTTTTGTTCGCCTTCCTTATTGTCTCCTTGAAACAGGTACTTTCTTACTTACTTAAGGTGGTGGCACTACGGTCCGGGGTGGACCAGGGCCTCAACCACCAAGCGTCTTCCAACCGGTTCAGTTTCTAGCCAGCAAGCCAGCTGTCTCCAGTTTCGCACACCAAGTTTGTTGAGGTCCTCTTCCACTTGCGTGCACAACCTTTGACGCTCTAGGTGACCTAGCCATCTCAGTCGATGGCTTCTCCATTCCCCATCTATGCAGACGGGACCCAAAATCACCTGAAGACAAAACAGTCTAACGCGTTCATATCAGCTGTTAACAGTGTCCATGCCTCTGCACCAAACATCAGGACCGGGGTGATTAGCTTCTTTCACAGGGACAGTTAAGTTGCTCGAAAGAGGGCTTTGCTTCTCAATTGCCTTCTTAGCCCAAAGAAACAGCGATTGGCAAGAGTAATTCTTCGTTTGATCTCAGCAGTGGTATCGTTCACTGAGTTTATAGCGAAGACAAAATCTCTGACCACCTCAAAATCATAGCTGTCTATAGTGAGTGATTCTGTCCGAGACGTCAGCAAAGGGTGTCCATTCTTGTTGACAGCATGTATTTGGACTAACGTTCTTTCACCGTTAAACCCATCTTCTTGGCTTCCCTCTCAATACTCACGAGAGCACCGCTTACATCTGACTTTGTTCGTCCGATTATGTCAATGTCGTCAGCGTAAGCGAGTAATTGGACGAAATTTTGAAAGATTGTGCCTCTGGTGTTGACGTGAGAGTTTTGCACTATTCTTTCAAGAACGATGTTGAAGAAATCGCATGACAGTGCGTCGCTGCCTTTCCTAAAGCCTTTTTTGACATCAAAGGTGTTGGTGAGGTCTTTACCGACCTTGATGGAGCAGCGTGCATTCTCCATCGTCATCCTGCACAAATAGACGTGTATGGGAGGGATGCCAAGACTAGACATTGCTCTATATAGCTCGTCTCTATAGATGCTATCATAAGCGGCCTTAAAATCGATGAAAACGTGGTGGGCATCGATTTGAAACTCCGGGCTTTTTTCCAAGATCTGCCGTACGGCAAATATTTGATCGATGGTGGACTTCCCTGGCCTAAGGCCACATTCATATAGACCTATCAGGTTGTTGACGAATGGCTTCAGGCATTCACAAAGTACCGCAGAGAAGATCTTGTAGGCGATACAAAGAAGACTTATGCTTCTGTAGTTGGTGCAATCCAGATGATCGCCTTTCTTGAGGTTCGGGCAGACAATACTATGAGGTTCCATTCATCGGGCATGCTTTCCTCTGACCATACTTCGCAGATGAGCTGGTGCATACTCCTAACCAATTTATTGCCAGCCGCTTTGAATAGCTCAGCCGCAAGGCCAGCAGCTCCAACAGCTTTATTGGACTTAAGTTTAGATATAGCTATCTTCACTTCGTCGAGATCGGGTGGACGGAATTGTTGGCATACGTCACCTAGGTTGAATGGTACAATCTGCATGGTAGCGGAACTCGGTTCATCATCGCCGTTATACAATTTGCAGAAATGATTTTTTCATATCCTCAGCACCGACCGCGATTCTACTACGATGCTCCCCTGATCATCCTTGCACGCTTCGGCTCGGGCCTTGTAACCTTGGGAGGCTCTTTTTACTTTTTGGTAAAACTTCCGTGGCATGATGGTTAGTGCGTAGGACTGTCATGCCGAAGGTGTGGGATCGATTCCCCGCCGTGCCACCTAAAAACAAAAATGTTTTATCCGAGGTACTGCCTCTTTCGAGGAACTGACAAATCCTCCAAGAGTATTCTTGTCATGAACAAGTGCTTCTCATTTAGCCGTTCGGACTCGGCAAAAAACTGTAAGTCCCCTCCATTCCTGCCAACACCACACACAGGAATAGTGCAGAGTTGTAAGTCACTAGGCCCTGGTTCTCTACGAGCTGTTGCGCCACCCAATTTATTTAATTTGTTTAATTAAAACTTCCGAACTTCATTCCTGCAATGGCATCCCTCTATTTCCTCGATCACACGCTTCTCATGCTCTTTTTTTTCATCATAGAAGCTTGTGTTCCTCTCTCCTTTTCTGCCCGTAGAGCTCATGAGCAGCTCTGGTCCTTCCATGCAAGACCGCTTTGTATGCCTGTTGTTTGGCTACGTGTACCTACTTTCCGGCATTCTTCAACAAACCAGGGGCTTCGCTGAGGTGGTCCTGCGTAGGTCAGCACGTCAGAGGCAGCATTTCTGATGGCTTCCTGGTAGTTTTTGGCCTGGTTCTCGATACTTGCAGTTGGCGGCAAAGGATTATATAAGAGGGTGCGAGAGACTCGATCGGAAAAGTACCTGGCGATTTCTTGCGACTGTAGCCGTCTGACATCGAACTTCCTCACAGTATTTCCCTGTTTTGGCTTATGGTCTGGAAATCCGTAGCATTACCTTGGCTACAACGAGGTAGTGGTCCCAGTCAACGTTGGCTCCCCGGAACGTTCGGACATCCTTGATACTGGAGGAGTGCCTTGTGTCGATCGCAATGTTGTCAATCTGGTTGGCGGTTGATTGACCAGGAATTCGCCATGTCCCCTTGTGAATATCGAGATGCGGGAACTGCGTACTAGCTACCACAACCCCGCAGTAAAGTCGATTAGCCTGAGTCCGTTATCGTAAGTGGTGTCGTGCAGTCTATATCTTCCGATTGTGACACCAAAGACGTCTTCTCTTCCTAGTTTGGCATTAAAATAACTCAAGACAATTTGTATGTCATATGTCTTGTACAGGAGCTCGTAGAACTTATCCTTGGAGACGTCATAATTCTCCTCTGTGGAGGCATGCGCGCATATGAAGCAAATGTTGGCGAAATTAGCCTTGATGTGAATTGTCGTGAGGCACTCGTTCACATAGTTGAAACTCAAGACTTCTCACCTAAGTCTCCCTCTAACGACAAATCCACATCCGAAAAGACGCTTCCCTTGTGGTCGGTAACAGTCACCGTAGTAGATGTCCCAGTCTTTCAGTTTTTTTTGTCCGGCCCATCCCATCGAACTTCTTTGATGGTGGTGATGTCTACTTTGTAGCAGTCTAGGGCTTCCGCTAATTGTTCGGGTTTATATAGAGACCGAACATTCCACGTGCAAATCCGAAGTTCGTTGTTCTTATTTCGTTTGTTAGGTATCCGAGGCTTGCTGTTGCTTCGTAACTAAATAGCTTTACGTGGCCGGAAAGTCACCCCGACGGAACGACCTCCAACCTGGAGGACCAGACCCTTACAGTATAACTCCAATGGTGCGGATGCGGATTAACCGCTGCTTATTGATCTGAGCTCCGAATAAGTCATAGTTTCCCGAATAAGGTGTTCACTGAAACTGAAACTGTAGATGCCACCGTTGATTCCATCTGGAGAATTCTTCCGCTGCCGCCAAGATAAATGAGAGGTGCCTAAATGGGAACAATCTTCCCCCCCTCTCTCGTTTGCTGTCCCCTAAAACCGTTCACAGGGATTGGAAAGGACCGTGTCTATCTTTTAAACATGGTTTGTGATATCTCAGGCCAAAGAAGTATACCTATTGTTTGATGAGTGTGATGGTTGCTTTAATGCTTTCATACTTTGATGAGAAATTTCGTCAAGTTTAGCGATAACTCAAAAACAAAATTGGTGAAAACTATAACTTAGCAACCATGTTGTGTTCTATCCTGTCTGATATAGTCCAATAGGCGTTGTTGACGTGCGTCGTAGCTATAGGCTTTTGGAAGGTTTTGTTAAGAAGCTTAAGTCCATGGGCTTGTAAAAGGTCGGAATAAAAACGTCTTCCTTTCAGAAAATATTTGACAAATCGTATCGCTTGGTAGAATAAAGTGATATTGCGCTGATAGATGCTGTAGTTCTATTCCTATGTCTTCAGCTTCTTTAACTATACCTAAACCAAGTGGCTGAAGTTTGTTGTAGTAGAGAATTTAATTTTCCACAGCACTGTCTATGCACAATGCACCTCTGAAACATGAAACAATACAGGGAATGTTTTGTCTATGCTTTTGCTATGCGTTTAAGTATGGACCTGGGCTTCAAAGAAGCGCAAAACCCAATTTTGATTTGTTACCGTTTCAATTAAATTTTCCACTCATACATACCTCACCACTCGAATGGCATGCACTTGCCAGCTTACCACCCCTTTTCCGCATTAGAGATGGTTGCCACGGCACTGACTAAACACTGGCAGACACTAACCTCGTTTCTCATTTTGTTATTGTATTTGCTCATCCTTCGCAGTTTGAATACCATACTTTTACTCTTGGATGCGTGCGTGCATTACATTCAAGTAGCTGGTAGTGTGCATAGTTTAATTTATTCATCCGTCAAGGACTCAAGTGCCTACCACCATCTATAGAGAAAGCTAACCTGATGATGCCACGTGTGTATCTCTTTCAATAAGGATACGCGCTTAAAATGTTTTGTTTAATGAGTCCGCATTGAATATTATTAAATTTGATTTTCATCCCTCTTATTTCTTACTTCACAGACACAGAGTGTTGGGGTGAGTTCTTGTTCATTTGAGTGTGCAACAACATAACAAAAGTTTCCAATTTGATGATCAAACTGAAATTTCAACAACAAAAAAAAACGTTAAACTAAAGGAATTGGTTGCTTTTGTTGCAGAAATTCATCAGGGGGAGAGGTCAAGCACTGCTTTACTACTTGTTCTTCGGATCGGAACAATTTTCTTGTAAAATGATACTTCTATTGCTTGCAAGTCAACTGGGTTGTAATGTAACGAAATTGATACTGGATGGATGGATGTAGGAGTGTAGACACTGAATAGACACTCATGGATGTAATGGTAAATTATTATTATCATTTTCATTTCGTCAAGATTTTCCGGTTCAAGCATCCGGTTGCTCTTGTTGGAAGTTGAATTAACAACAAAAACGAGGAAGAATCTAATCTGACAAAAGGCTCTTAAAACTGAAATTGGCTAGAAGTTTAATTTTTGAGGAGATTGGGATAATGGTATGTACCTACACATACACAAAGTTATGCGTCGTCTGATGGTAGCGGAAACATTAATTATGTACCTAGACAGTAACAATTTAAAGGATGAACTTCCATCGAGAAAGGATTTGGAAAATAAATTCTTGACAATAGACTTTGACACAACTATTTTCAATTGTGGCTCAAAGATACGATGTTAGTTCATAGTTTTTTTTTCTGATTATTTAAAGATCTTTCGGTCCTTGGGGTGAAAAAACTTTGCTGGTGTAAGTATTTCAAGTTGAATTACTAACAATTGGAGAGCCAAAGCAGAACCAAAAAACAGCTATCTTCACAGATAGTCTGCCCAGCTGTTAAAGCTGCTACCACTTACTTATTCACATCCGGCCCCAATCCATAAAGAGTCACAGCCTGAGACACGGCAGCCTGCCATCCTCTATGATCACGAGCACGCTGCTTCCAGTTTTCTAGAACAAGCTTTCTTCCATTTGCAATAGCTTGGTCTTAAAACCGTAGGTTCGGTCTTCTTCGTTCTCTTGAACCTGATGGGGTTTGGGATTCAGAGACTCTCTTGCATTCATTTGCTCGATGTGGCTAGACGTGTTTAGACTTCCTGGAATACATTAACATATTGACACAGCTCTTCTCCTTCATTCGCCCTCCTCGCAAACTGGACCAAATATCCGTCGAAGAATTTTTCTTTCGAAGGAGCTCAGTATCAGCTCTTGCTTTCTGCTTATCGCCCAACACCCGGTGCCATAAGGCAGGACTCTGGCAGTATAAGGGTTTTATAGAGAGCGCACTTTGTCTTTCGTGTGAGGAGTTTTGAACCCATCAGTTTCGCCAAACCGAAGTAGCACCGGTTTTTTGGGTTAATTGTTCATCCGATCTCCACTATAACATGTTGATCGTGGGATTAATGCTTACTCCGAGGGTGATGAACTGTGACTTTTTGTTCTAGCTGGCTTACAATGATAATCGTTAATTATTGTTCGTTGATAGCACGTATTTGGTCTTGTCCTCATTTACTTGAAGACCAACAAGTTTCACCTCTGTTCTTCAATTGCAGTGAAAGATTCGGCCTGTTGGGAACTGCCGATGATGTCGATATCTTTGGAAGTAGCTCGTGGTATACTTGTTAGTGCGTTGAACTGTCATGCCAAGTGTTTGGGTTCGATTCCCAGCCGCACCACCTAAAAACAAAAATATTACTATCAGAGGAACTGCGCCTCTTCCGAGTTACTGACTCTCTTGGTATTGACAGATCCTCCAAGAGAATCTGTTGTCATGAATAAGTGCTTCCATTAAGCCATTCGGACTCGGCAAAAAATTGTAAATCCCCTGCACTCCTGCCAACAACACGCCCACAGGAATGACTGAGAGTTTTAAGTCACTAGGCCCTGGTTCTTCATGAGCTGTCGCACCACTAAATTAATTTTTATTTTTATTCGATATCATCGGCATACCCTAGAAGTTGGACAGATTTGTTGAAAATAGTGAAATCAGTGTTAACCCCTGCCCTGTGCACTATTTGTTCCAGAACGAGATTGAGGACTCGCAGCATACGACCAAGAACTGGTGCAAGTTGGTGATCATAGGGCCAAATGGACATGCAGTGGCGAGTAGTACAGTACCATGGCATCTGGTTGCGACTGTATTTGTATTTTGAGAAACATGTAAATGCTGCTCTGACCAGGGCTAGTGGAGCTTTTGCCCTGACGAAATGGTTGTTTTATAGCAGCCAGTTTGACAGCAGGGTGAAGTTGATTCGCTACATGATCCTCACCCGGCCAATGATTTGTCATAGATCCCCGATTTGGTTGAACGTTGTGACGTTGTCTCATCTCTCAAAGTTATCATTTCAGTCATTTTATCACTTCACAAACACGCAGAAGGCGATTCCCGAACTTGCTGTGAGAAAAAGCTGTCAAAGTGCGAACTAAAAAGTACTAAAATGAAAAAAGCCACCACTTTCTCATAGAAAAAGATGATTGTGACGGCATAGAAAGATCAAGATGGTGACTTCTGGGTATCGAATAAGCACAATTTTTTTCTGTTTATCATTTTTCTTTTCACAGAACGAATTGATTGTGATAAAAGAATCATCATATGAAAACATTTGTTTTCATTTTTTCACACTTCAAGAATCGTATTTGAGCTGCCATATTCCGAAGAGAAAACAAAAAAATCGTATATTCGTAACTTTTACGGCCAAAAAACAGTTTTGCGAAGTTACAAATATGCGTTTTTTTTTTGTAATTCGAAAATGGCGGTGCTAACTTCACGCTTCAGCCCTTATAGATGCAATTATGCAATTATTTTTTTCTTTTTGGTTCTTAGTAGAATTTTTTTAGCACAATGCAGCACAAATTTTTTATAAAGAAATTTTGAAATTTCACAAAATTTCATTCGTAAAATTTGCAAATTTTGGAATTTTTCAAAAATATTTATGGCGGTTCTAACTTCACGCACATAATCATCATAAATAATTTCTTGCTGAAGCAGATTCGGGGTAACATTGCAAGAGTGATGCCCTCAACCAACAGCCTAATTTTTGAGACGTGTCGGTCGTAGAACAGAAGATAGGCGGCTCATTTACAGTCGAGACCTCCTCCACAAGACGGAGCTGAGTACCTTCAGTTCAATAGGAATGATTCCGATCGGGACCGAAGAGAAAGGGCGAGGCAGGAGAATAAGTACCTGTGATTAAAAAATGAAAATGATGTTTTTTTTCAGAAATCTTAAAGTTGACTTTGCTTTTTTCTGAGATGGCCGACTTACATAGGGTAGTTAGTTTTAAGCAGGGACAGTCACTAAAAAAATATACAAAAACTTACAAAAACAAAAAAATTATAAAACTGAAAATTTTTACTGTGGCTGTTCTAGTTTTTAAGTAGTTTTAATAGCCCAAGAAAGTAATGTTACTGATATCTAGACCAAAGCTAAGACAGGGAAATACTTTCAGAAAATTCGACCTCTGACGGCTAAACATTGCCAGGTCCTTTTCCCATCTAGTCTCTTGCACCGTTTTAAAAAGTTCTATGCCGCCAACTTCAAGCATCGAGAACCAGTGGAAGAATTGCAAGGAAGCTATCAGAGATGCCACTTCTGACGTGCTGGTCCTTGTACGACCACCACAGCGAAACCCCTAGTTGGACGAAGAATTCAGTCAAGTACATGCAACCAAATAACAGTCATACAAAGAGGCTCTACATGGAAAAGGATCATACAGCTGCTCGTGAGTTCTACAAGCAAAACGGGTGAGAGGAAGACCTGCTTCTCAGAAAGAGAAGAAAATGCCAGTGCAGGAAGTTCGGAAGTCTTACTAAAAAGTAAAAAGATCCTCCCAGGGTTAAAAGTCTTGACACGAAGCTTGCAAGGACTATCAGGGGAACATCGTAGTTGAATCAAAGTCGGTGCTGAGGATATGGAAAAATCATTTCTAAAAATTGCATAAAGGCGATGATGAATCGAGTTCCGCTACCATGCAGATTGCACAATTCAACCTGGATGACGGAGGCCAACAATTCCGTCCACCCCATCTCGACGAAGTGAAGATAGCTTAACTAAAGCTGCTGGAGCTGATGGCATTTTGTGGCCGAGATATTCAAAGCGGCTGGCAATGAATTGGTTAGGTGTATGCACCAGCTCATCAGCAAAATATGGTCGGATGAAAGCATGCGCGATGATGAAACGTCACTATACATAGAAAGTTATAATTATGAGGTGGTCGTACACTTTGTCTACCTAGGCTCCGCTATCAACTCAGCGAACGATGACAGTGCTGAGATCAAACGAAGAACTAGTCTTGGCAATGGCTGTTTCTTTGGGCTAAGAGTGCAATTGATAAGCACAGCCCTCTCGAGCTTCAGCCGCCATCTTGGAAAACACGTTTTATCAAATATCTCGTGAACCGTGTATCGTACGACAAAAATAGTGAATTTTGTTTGAAAAACTAACATAATACTGCGATACTTGCCGATTATAGTGTTTTAAAACTGCTAAAGGCGCTCACACAGTACGTTGGACAGGACCTTGTATGCGATGTTTATCAGAGATACCACCCGATAGATAGCAGGACAATGGATCGCCTTTTTGTAGATGAGTTGATAACTACATGAATTTTTCCAACATATTCCCTTTCTTGCTTGCGAGTGAAGCTATCACTATCCGAGGATCCTCGTGTCTCTCTCATAACCGACATTTTTTAACCTGCGTTATGAAACTTTACCTGACGACACAACTCCCAAACCCAGAGGGTCAATTAGTGGCCTAACTAAGCACACTATATCCGCTTTGCATGATATTCCAAGTTTCTAATAAATTCCAGAAGCTCAAGTTAATTAACAAACTAACCTACTGCGTCATATTTTGTTGCAACTATACAGAAAGCTCTGTTCGCAAAGATATAAATAAATTATCCTTGCTCAACAACACACAACATAAACTAAATTGATATTGTCAAATTTGTAGCAATCAACCCTCGCAGCAGTAGGTATAAGCGAAACGATACATGGCAATTTAACAATTTTGTAATACAATCAGTGGCGCACATGGTTGCGTAAATTGGCAACTTCCTTTCCTTACTCGTATCCTCGAATTTATAATAGACCCTTACCTAGGATATCCATACCATATACCACATACACACTTATACCCAATACACAAAATGCTATAACATCGACTGTGCCGTCATAATTTTCTGATCAAGCGCTCCCGCGAGACTATATAAAGAGGAGCGGCATGCAATTAACTTCAAGCAATTACATTTTAAGAACGCTATACTCTGATATTCTTCGCTGAAAACAATGAATCCTGCAGAAAAGGGTGTGATGTCGATGTGTCCTAGTCCTAACCTATCCCTAGGTAGATGCATCATCAGTGTATCTATATTTTATGTCCTGCTGGAAGTACACACACACACACAGGTATAATCTTCATCAAATTATATTGCACTAAAGTATGAGCAAGGACTATGCTAGATGGTGGGTGACCAACAACACTCTGTACCGTTTTCTAATTGTGAATATTAATATCATTTTGTTTCGAAGCCGAACCATCCATCGATGGTGTATAACGAGCGCGGCAACAACTACGGTCGCCCTTCTATAATATCGAAGGCTTGATCCTGTCTTCCAATGTTAGGAAGCCAACTAACGGTGGTGGTGTGGTGGTGGTGATTTAATAGCAAACACCATATGCAAATCTTCTCATGCATTAAGCGCTCTTACATCTCTCATCACTTTGGGGGATTTTAATGAACATCATTTTAACTGTTCCCCCCGATCTATCCTGCCAGCCTAGACCTAAAGCCTTTAACATTAGAGAATTCCATCCAAAAACAGAGCTCTTTCTAAATTCGGAGAAAGTAACATACGTAGGATTGCTTCACCATCATCATCATTGGCATGACATACATTTAAGCGTGCGATACAGGGACTCAGAAAGTGACGCGTACAAAATTGTATCCTTGTATAAGCAACCCCACCCACGACGCCCTCAAGAGACATTTAAGACAAATACAAATTTGATTAGCTCAAAATCAAATATTTGATATTTATATATAACGAGCGCAGATACCGTACATATACCGTTCACCTACACGCTACACCCACATCACCCACACATATAGAGTAAAGGATGAAGAGGTAGAGAGATAAATATATCAGTATAAGCGAATGAAGGATTTGATGCTTAAATGATTAATTAAATGTTACTTTCGATGTACGTATAGTCAGTGGTTGACAGAATGTGGCAGCCAGCGTGGCAGAAGATAGGGTGATATGTAAGTGCATGTCCTGGGAAAATCTAGGGTAGTTGTCACACATGGCTTGCCTCATTAGTGTCAGCACGTCCTCGCAATGTGCGACACTCGAGTCCTTGTTACTCATATAAGCGAGAGAGTCAAAAGGTGCATTCTAGAAATATACCTACATTACTGTACCCCACTCACAAAACACAATGTCTGTCAATATATAGGTTATGATTCTATTATGGTTACTGTACGTATATAGTGATTCCAGTGAATTTATGGTACTTTTAACCCGTGCACGGGTAATGACTCAAATTATGGCGTGCATAGATTTTATGCAATGCAAAAAGGATCCTACGGCATTTTCAATCAACGAAATAGCATTCTCGTGATCTACATGCACGTTTTGTTTTTGGCAAAATATTTTAATTAACATAAAATAGTTTCAAGGTACGTACGTAGATATACTTATTGTAATTACATATTTCTGTACATAAACCGTGTATGAATGAATTCTATTATGAAAAGGATATAGGTATCCAAGCTTTAATATCAAAAAGGATTTAATGATATTAGGCAGGAATAGGTAACTTCATTACCTTAGAACGATGAACATTTTGTGATACATAAGTACCTCGTGCCTATATTTTACTTTAAATCCTGCCTTAACTCTAGTTTTTTGAACTGCAGAGTGACAGGAGTATACCCCAAATAGCTAGAATCTGGTCTAAATGGAGGAGGCAACTGTTGTGTATGTTGTGGTAGAAACGCAAAACTGTTTGAATGCTGGCCCAGCTGGATGAAATTTGTTGGTTTTTCCAAATGCCAAGTATAATGGGAAGGGAAGGGAGGAGCAGCTGCTTTTCCTGGATACTCCCATGTGACAAAAACCGGGCAGCTATAGAAAAATGCTCGTGCTATCAGTGGATAAAGAGCAACAGACGTATTTGTATGGGCTATAATTAATGGACGGTTTAAGTAGCTTTCGACGCCTTAGTAGTCAATCTTTCATAAAAAAAATGGGTCTACCAGTCGAAATATGATTTTATAGATGTTTTCAGCCATCGTATGATTGATACTGAGATGGCTGGGTCACCTAGAGCAAATGGACATCAATGCTCCTGTCTGCGAACTTTTTGAATCCAACCCCGTGGGACGGTGCAATTCAGGTGGTGCACGCAAGAAGTGGACGCGAACCTCATCCAACTTGGTGTGCGAAACTGGAGACAGCTAGCTCGAAACCGAGCCCGCTGGAAGAAGCTGCTTGTTGGTTGAAGCCCTGGTTCACCCCGGACTGAATAGGCCACCTTCGAATTTAGTTTTAACATTAATTGGCATTGGACTACTTTATACTTACTATTTTACTTACATAGATAAAAGGTGCAGCACTACAATCTACGGTGGACCAGGACTTCAAACAACAAGTAGCTTCTTCTAGCCGGCTATATATCTAGCTAACTGCTGCTAGTTTTGAATGCAAAGTTGGTTGAGGTTCTCTTCCACTTGCGTATGCTATCTGTTACGCTGCTCTCCTCTAACTCCATCCCATATGGTTGGATTATTAAACCTTCCGGGCCGGAACAATGATGTCTATTCGGTCTGGTTGACCCAGCCACCTCAGACGCTGGTTTTTTTCACTTTTATTTCTAGTTCGGTGACGCTGTACAACCCGAACAGTTCTTTCATTCTTTGTTGTATCTACTTTCCTATCTATCAAGACGGGACCAGAAGACTCCCTGAAATTACGTCATAGGAAATTTCGCCAAAAAGAGTTTTGGAAAAATTCGCCAAAAAACGTGAAAATTACGCCACACTTTTGGAAAAAGATCCAAAAACTTTAAATGGAAATAACGCCGAAAAAAGATCAACTTTTTGGTTAAATTTCCAAATTTATTTTGGAAATAAGACCAGAAATTGTGGCAGATGTCCTTCAGGTTTACATTAAATATTAGAAAATATATGCTCTGTTAACATAAATTGACAAATTGAAATAAACAAAGTTATAAGAAGATGTGTTGTTTTAAATGTGTTCTACAAATCAAATGCACAAATATGATATAATAAACGGCGGGGGGGGGGGAGCGCGTTCGCGTTCGCGCTACCGTTCGCCGTTTCCGCCGCGTGCCGGCTGGGCCGCAGCGCACGCGCTAGCGTTCGCCGTTGCCGTGGCGCGTGGGGTTTGCTGGCTACACCGTGCTGGTTACACCGCGCTGGTCGCGCTGCGCGGCGGCAACGGCGAAGGATAGCGCGAACGTGAACGCGCCCCCCCCCCCCCGCCGTTTATTATATCATACTTGTGCATTTGATTTGTAGAATACATTTAAAACAACACATCTTCTTATAACTATGTTTATTTCAATTTGTCAATTTATGTTAACAGAGCATACATTTTGTAATATTTAATGTAAACCTGAGGGACATCTGCCACAATTTCTGGTCTTGAAAAAAGGCCAAAAGCAAGTTTTTGGCGTTTTTTCCAAAAGAAAAAATTTTGATCTTTTTTCAATATTCTTAAAGGAAAAAAGGCCAAGAGAATTTTGGAAAAAATAACCTAAAATTCCGGAATTTACGCCAAACTTTTTGGGTTCCTTTTCCTAGGAAAAAAAGCCATAACATTGTATGGAGAATTTTGGGCCTTTTTTCCATTTTTATTTTTTGGCGTAATTTCCTATGGCGTAATTTCAGGGAGCCGACCAGAAATCACCTGGAGAATTTTACTCTGCAAATAGCCTAATGCCTTCTTATGCACCGTTAAATGTATCCATGCCTCTGCAGCATACCCCAAGACCGTGATAGGTGGCATATGCAGGTACGTTTTTGTTGCTCGACAGAGGGCTTTGTCCCTCGATTGCCTCCTTAGCTAGTAATTGGACGGATTTTTAAAAGATTTTGCTTAGTGTTGACGTGACAGTTTTGCACTATTTTTTCAAGAACGATGTTGAAGAAGTCGTTTGAAAGCGCGTTGCCTTGCCTTAAAGCTTTTTTGACATCAAAGGTATCAGTAAAGTCTTTGGTAGCCTTGATGGAGCAACCCTCATTCTCCATCGTCATCCTGCACAAACAGACAAGTTTGGGAGGGATGCCAAAACTAGAAATTTTGTTTATAAAGCTCGTTTCTAGATGCTGTCATACATAGCCTTGAAATCGATGAAAAGGTGGTGGGTATCAATTTGAATCTCCTGTTCTCTCTCAAACACCTGTCGTAGTGTGAATATTTGGTCTATGGTAGACTTTCCTGGCCTAAAGCAAGACTGATATGCATTTATCAAGTTGTTGACGAAGGGCTCCAGGCGTTCACAAAGTACGGCAGAAAGGATGCTGTATGCGATGTTAAGGAGACTGATGATGTAGTTTGTGCAGTTCAGATGACCGCCTTTCTTGAGGATCGGGCAAATAATGCCCGACAACAATACAAGCTCCATTTATCAGACCAGACATGCTTTCCTCCGACCATATTTTGCAGATGAGTTGGTGTATACACTTAGCCAATTAATTGCCAGCCGTTTTGAATATCTCGGCCGCAAGCTACTAAAGCTGTCTTTATTGGATTTTTAGATATTAAACTTCGTCGAGATTGGGTAGATGGAAATGTTGAGCAATATCGTTCAAGCTGAATGGTGCAATCTGCATGGTAGCAGAATTCAGTTAATCGTCGCCGATATACAATTTGAAGAAATGATTTTTCCATATCCCTAGCACCGACTGATATTCTACCATGATGTTCCCTTGATCGCCCTTGCAGGCTTCAGTTCAGTCCTTGTAATTCGGAGAGGCTCTTTCTTCTTTTTGGTAGGACTTCCGAAATTCATTCCTGCAATGGCATCTCACGCGCTTCTCCTGATCTTTCTTTTTCCTTCTGAGATGCCTGTGTTCCTATCTCCTCTTCAGCTCGTAGAGCTTGTGAGCTGCTCTGGCCCAGCCCACTTTTGTGTGCGTGTGGTTTGGCTGTATGTACTTCCCAGCACTCTTTTTTGAACTTGTGGTTTTACTGTGGCTGTCATGCGAGGCCCAGCACCTTCAGAAGCGGCATATCTGATGGTTTCCTGGAAATTCTTTCACTAGTTGTCCATACTTGAAGTTGGTGGCATAAGGACTATTTAAGAGGCTGCGAGAGACTTGATCTGAAAGGGACCTGGCAATATCTTGCGATTGTAGCCATCGTTGTCGAACTTAATCACAGTATTTCCCTGTTTTGGCTTTGGTCTGGATATCCGTAGCACTAACTTGGCTACAACGAGGAAGTGCTCTGAGTCAACGATGGCTCCTCAGAACGTTCGGACGTCATTGATACTGGAGGAGTGCCTTGGGTCGATCGCATTGTGGTCAGTCTAGTTGGCAGTTGATGGAACAGGCATACACAACATCCTCTTACATATGTATATCATCAAGATGTTTTACCCGGCAGCAAAGTCGATTAACCTAAGTCCGTTATCGGAGGTGGTGTCCTGCAGGCTAACTATATCTTCCGATTGTGCCACCTATGGCGTCTTCTCTTCCTAGTTTGGCATTAAAATCATGCAAGAGAATTTTAATGTCATAGCGTCACTTATATGTCTTGTCCAGGAGTTCGAAGAACTTGTCCTTGGTGTCGTCATTTTTTTCCTCTGTGGGGGCATGCGCGCATATGGGGCTGATGTTGGCGAATTTAGCCATGATAGGAATTTTCGGGAAGCACTTGATCACATAGTCTAACTCAAGACATCTTGCCTAAGTCTGTTTCTAACGACAAATTAATAACCATTATTTGAAAAAAAAAAAAAAAATGGTTTTCCACCCAAAGGTAGCTTCAACTAAAACTAGTTTTTGAGAAAAATAAGATTTGGTAAAGTTGCTAAGAAAATTGTATGCAGGTGCCTACTGTATTTGGTTCTTAAAAAAAACATAAGAAAACGTGTGGGGGAATTGTTAAATCCTCTTCTTATCTACCTAAATACATATTCAAAGATATGAGATTTTTTCCTAATATCAACTCAACTTATACACAAATTCTTATTTATCTTGCATTTTGCTGTGCTATACTCCCTGCCCTATTTGCCAATTAAAATTGAAATGTTTCTCTTTCGATTGAAAACGAAAAGTGTTTGCTTTTGTCTTTTCAAAAACCCAAAGATAAAAAAAAACAATCTCAATAATCCTTGACCTTTTCTATACTCCATTATAAGATCAAGTTAAATTTAAAATGCTCAATATTTTGACCGACTAATTGAAAATGTCAAAACTTGGTTCAAATTTTGACATTGACATCATTTTGTTTTTATTTTGCACAAACTTTATATCTTCTTTGTATCCCTGTCTTGTCATTGTTCAGAGGCATTGAGTCTCCTCTTGGTTAGCTTTTTATATTCAATTAATCTTAATATTAATTTATTTTTAATGAATTTTGTTAACAAACTTTGAAAATGGGGAACGTGCAAAATATTGAGGTCATATCCGATATTGTCCCAAGTCATTTGTTCAGTTTGGACAGGTACGTAAACTCTCTTTTGGAATTGACACACACGTTCTTCAACAAAGGTAGTGTATACTCAAGGTACTACCATCATCTCCTCTGTTCAATACAATAGCCTGCTCTTAGATGAGTTAAGCATCCTGAGCACCGCCTTCGCAGCACACACACATGCCATCAATTAGATTCCTTTGAATTCGGTTCACCATTCAGTGCATATAATAAACCCAGGTTCTGGCCTTCCCCCACAGCCACGACATGCCTCCCAAACCAAAGTTTATAATTCAAAGCAGAAACGCTCGTGATGTCCCCACATCTCCGCCATCAGCGCCATATTGTGTGATAGATGTGGTTGCATCAGCTCTGGGCGGAAGACGTTTATGGTCAGGTTATGACAGAAACAGGGCCAGGGGGTGCTTAGTTTAGGGTCGGGTGGGTCATGGCTGGGTATACCTCTGTATTGCATCAATGTGTAAACACTCCAGGTGTGTTTATTATTGAGATTCCATAAGCAATTAGCATCCAAGGTTTGAATAGTGCAGATTCACACCTTCTTCGCCAACCATCACGACTGGAGTAATCGGCAAGGCGTTGAAGTCGAACGAGAGGGCTTGAAAGACAAGATTCTTTGGTTATATAGAAAGAGGTTATGTTTTCCCCACCCGCCGCCAACCGCCTACCATCTGACATCAGTATTAAATTTATTCCCGGAGTCGGGCGCGTGATGGACCCTGGAAGATTAAAAATTAAGGCAATCTCTAGCACCCCAATGAATATGCGGCTTTTGATGAGGAAGAAGAAAATGAAGATGAGAACAGCGGATGGTGGCGGCAGCACTGAATGATGGTGCTGCTGATGGTGTAGCTTTCTTCTATTCCATCAAAAGATATCTGAAAGAGATAAAATGAGGGCATCTTTTGGCCTAAGGGAAACTAAGGATAATTGAAAATGGGCGGCCAGTGTGGCCGCCTATAATATATATAGCGAGTCACCATCCTCCCTCTGCCTCTGCGATGAAAGGGGCAATGAAAGTCTTCAAGCAATGTGAACTCTATTATTCTTGATCATTACCTGAATTCATTAGATATGCAGGTGGGAAATCTATGGTAAAGTTTGTCGTCGTGGTTCTCCATTATGAAAGTTCTAATTTAAAATTTGTGGCGAGTATAAAAAGGACGAAAATGAAAACGAAAAAAAATTGTTAACAGATTCTACTTTATTATTTTTTTTTTTTTTTTTGAATTTAGCATCTTTTGTGCGCGGCGCCTTTAGATTGTTCTTTGGTCTTTATGGAGATTTCTATGTGTTGATATACATATACCTTCATAGCTCCTACAAGACTCCATTGAGGTTTTTCGGATGGAAAATTAAGTAGTTTTTGGGGATAAAAGTTGTGTTCATTGAAAAGATAAACTTATATCATTTCGCGTAGTTCCTACACACAATGGAAACTAATTAGGAAAGTTCATAAACTTTTATGGCAATGTGTATGTATGTACCAGTACCTACATATAATTGAAAAGAAACGAAATATAATAGAAGTCGTTATGAGGGTGAAAATTTATTTAGAAAATTATCTAAAAGTAGGTATATCAAAGCTATTTCAAGTGTTGAAAAATGTGACGGTTGAAGAGGCAAAATTTCTTGGTAGGGTATATTTTATTTAATTTTATTATGTTAAGCGAAAAGTATTCAAATCAGAATAAACAATATGAAAAGTTTAAAAAGGGATCTTAAGTGATAGCATACACGTGCAGTTAAGGGCTTGAAAGATTTGGTTCCATTAATTTACCATAATGAAAGATTCAATGAAACAACGGTATAGGATGGACCTAATTTATAACCTTTTTCTTAACTTTTTACGCTAAAGAACTAACCAGGTCAGTGACTGTTGCTTAAGTCACCGAGTTATGGATAGGATCTTATTAAAAAGTAAATTCTCTGTGGTATTTCGGAAAATTTTTTTTCCAAAATTAATCTAAAATAATACTTTTAATAATGTTGGTATTATTATTATTTAACTCTGACTTCAGGCTAAGAATTCTTATAGTTGACAATTGAAAAAAGTCATATCCTAACGGTTATTCCAGACTTTAAGTTAAACTGGAAATTAAACATCGAAGAACGGGTCAGGAAGGCCTGCATAGCTTTCTACGCCTGTATTAAAACCTTCGGTAAAAACTGGGGCCTTCAATCAAAGATGATCTTATGGACGTATACTGCAGTGGTACGGCCGATTCTAACATATGGTTCGATTTTCTGGTGGCCCGCACTAAATAAGACATATAACATCGACAAACTAAAAAAGGTTCAAAGAACAGCTAGTGTTGGTACCACAGGGGCTCTTCGATCTTGCCCAACGGATGCCTTAAGCATTTTTCTGCACCTTCTACCACTTGATCTACACATAAAATATCTATTATCTTGCAGTGCTTAAAGAATCAAATTCTTGGGTTGCTAAACCTTATGGTCACGGCAATATCACAAATTTGATTCCCGCTGATATACTTTTGACTCCCACTCAACTCCCACTGACTACCGCGCTCCTACAATAAGCCTCAGTAAAGATTTTAAAGTCTTATTCCCATCCAGAGAGGACTGGGATGATGACGCCGTGACGAGAGATTTCGACACAACTATCTATACTGATGGCTCAAAGATGGAGTGCGGTGTTGGCTCAGGAGTCTTCTCTGAGTCTCTCAACATCTCCAAGTCATTTCGACTACCGAATTTTGCTAGTGTATTTCAAGCTGAAATACTGGCAATCAGGGAGGCATGCAAGATGCTAAAAGCAGATCCAAACCAAAATCGTAATACAGCTATCCTTACAGACAGTCAGGCGGCTGTTAAAGCCATTGATTCGGCTACATCATCCTCTAAATTGGTCCAACAATGCCGAGATGAGCTCGCAAGTCTAAACATTAACCTCAAGGTCACTCTTACCTGTGTTCCTGGTCACAGTGGCATTAAGGGAAATGAACGGGCAGATGAACTAGCCAGGCAAGGAACAGCCCTTCACATCCCACTTCCGGAAAGAGTCTACATTCCCCTTGGAGTTGTGAAGGGCAATATATTATCAATTTTCCTTAGGGAATCCAATCGTAGGTGGAGCAGTTTAACCAACTGCAAAATATCCAGAACGATCTGGCCCGCCTTAAATAAATCCCGAACAATTGATCTCTTATGTAGACCCAGGCGGGACATAGCCAGGGTCGTAGCAACCTGCACTGGACACTGGCCAATTGGAGAACATGCGGCGAGGCTGGGTATCCCTTACAATACTCACTGTCGCAGCAAGAAAAGGAAACAGTCCTACATTTTCTCTGTAAATGTCCAGCTCTAGCCAGAATGAGAGCACAATCGTTTGGAATGGCTTTTTTTGACGACCTAAACGAACTTTCCGAAATGAAGATCAAAGACTTGATCTCTTTTCTTAACGCCACGAAATGGTTCTGAGACAGAAATCTGTTGCGTTCTGCATCATGTCCCCCCCCCCCCCCCCCCCCAGATCCAAAGTCCGCAAGTAATCGGAACCCGGGTTTCTGAGGAGCTTCATGATGCTCAATGGCAATGATGATCACATGATCTGATCGATCGCTTCGTTGCTACTCTACAACCTGCCGAGCTCGGCATAATGTGGCAAGCTCGGGCGAGATGCGATCCGATCGAGTGAGTGTCCTATGACCCAACTCACAAGATACATTAACCATACTCCACAGCCGTCCTATCTCAAAGCAAGGAACGCTTTTATCTACTTTCATACACAGGTCAAACGAGTTATGGTATCAAAACGGCGCAATCCAGTGCTAAATTGGGCAACAGCGAGTGTTACGCTCTTGCCACCATTTTTACCTACCTACCTAACGGTTATTCCAACTGTCAGCTATCAGAATTCTTAGCCAATGCTTTTTTTTTGAAAATTTTGAAACTTGGTCCATTTTCTGTCTGGTTTCTTCTCCATTAAGCATGTCATCATAGAGTCCTGGAGAGAAACCTGCTAGAGTTGATGCTATCTCGAAATTCAGCAGGCGAAGCAGTGTTCAAAACCATGAAAAATCTCCGACCAATTTTAGTCTAACCTCTTTCATTCTTAAAATAATTGTTGAGTAAGCGCGTCCTGGACATTGGGCACCTATATTTGAGATAGATAAGATCGATGCCCTCTGAATAGGTGCATCAGAGAATGGATAACATCCATGCTCTGCTAAGTGCTAAAGAATGCCACTTTATAAGTAATGCAAACTTAACAAAATATTTGAGTAGAGAAACACCTCAGGGTGGTGTTCTGTTAGCTTTTCTTTTTTCTATTGCTTTTGGTTATGAATAAAAACTGCGTTAAGTTGGAGAGATGTGACGTGACAGTGGTTTCATCAGGAAAGCTAAGATGCTCTCCCTGATAAAGCCAAAATACTATACGCTGCTGATGCGAAACGAAATTTTTAGTTGGTCTCCAACAAGACAACGAAATGCTCACGAAAAAGAAACGGAAAAATATTAATTGATAGTTCCACAAATTTAAAAATTAACACAAATGCTTTAATGAAAGAAACGACAAAATTAAATACAAAAACACACAAATGTCACTTTTCCGCACACAATAAATGATCTGGTTAATAATTGTGTGTGAAAAAAAAGAGTGTAGACTTCTCCAAATAATCTACTACAATTATCAATTTCACCAGTCGAACAGCGTACTGCACAATGAAAAGTAGAACTTAACTTCTCGTTTATGATTTCGTATTCGTTGTGCGATTTTTCGTTTCATATCTGCTACTGATAGGCTTAAGCAGAATGTTTTTGTACATTCAATACCTGGTCAAGAAGACCTGTATAGCTTTATACTCCTGTAGCAAAACCTTTGGTAGAAAGTGGAACGAAATATTCTCACTAATGGTCTGATACCTTCTTTAAAAAAGCAAATAACTTCGATTAACGACGAAGACCTTCTATGCGGAGTGGTGGAGACATAAGCTCACTGGAATATTGCATCTTAGACACGTAACTGGACCACTTTGGGGAATTGTATGGGTGTTTGAACCATTACCTAGCTTGACTTATTATTGTGAAACTCAAAACGTAGAGGATGACCCTCAGGAAGGTAGGTAAGTCCACAAATTCCGCAACTCTAATTTACTTTTATCCACAGGTCAATTGAGTAATTATATTCAAATGCTGTACTTCAGCTCTAATTGGATCTCTGAACTTTTCCGAAAAAAACCGTTCTCTCATTGTCACTTAGGATTTTCAGCGATGATTCTACGTCAAAGCGACAAAGGTAGAGGGTACCATCCCGGTGCCCATAAACGACCTAAGGTGTTTAACACCAGTAATCTCCACTACGGTGTATCCAAGATCAATAATGATGTCCTAAAATAATACAAAAAAACACGAGGTTGACGCGTCCCTCCACAAAATACTGAAGCTGAGCCTGTGAGAGATGACCCCAGCGCAACCATCTCCTTTCCATCCCTATAGCTGCTGAGGAATCCTGGTCATCCTAGATCGTGGCTCAGTCTCCTACTAACTTTGACAGTATGACCGAAATAGAGACCGAAGACTACATTAACCTCATTAATTTGAGTGAGGATAAGCTATTGAATTCACCTTCTGACTGGTAAGAACGCAATGCCACCGTGGAGGAGGCTGCTCTGCAGATTAATCTTCAACACTTTATTAAGGCTTCGGCCTCCCTTTTTCTCTACCTATCCAGAGACGGTGAAGATATTGCTTTCATCCAGGAATCCTGGGTTTGTTAAATCCATGGTTAAAGGACTCAGGACTCCTGGATACTACGTACTGTATGCATCTGGTAAGGGTTAACCTAGATCTTGCATACTAGTTAAGAGCAGCTCTAACGAATATTTACTCCCTGATCTCAGCGATAGAGATATCACCACAGCTAGACTGGACTGGATACGGCCAATGGCACGTTCTAACTAGTGTCGGCGTATCTGAGACATGACCATCTCGGCCTTATCCCCGTTTATACACTGGAAAGAATCATCGCACAGGCGAAATGGCAGAAGAAATTGCCTCATTATTGGGAGTAATGCTAACTCCCATCAGTGAAGAACTGATACTGATATCAATGATAGAGGTGAATCTCTTGTAGTTATTAATATGGGCAACGAACCTATACCTTAACAATGAAAAACCGACGGGAGGTATTGGATATTATTCTTGTTTCAGATACTATTCATCCACAAGACAAGATTTTTAATTGGAAAATATCAAATGAACCACTCATTCTCTGATCACAGATACATCCAATTCAGAAAAAATGATGAACCTCCTAGCTGCTTGGAATATCGAAATCCTCCTTTTAATATAAATGAACTTAACTGTAAGGTCAGTGATCTCATCGTTCCGTTAACAAATCAATCACCATTTCCTATCCGCTTTCTCATGTAAGGGGAAAAAAGAAGCCATATTGGTGCGATTCACGGCTTGAAACACTAAGGAAAGACTGTTGAAAATATTTCTATCGAGTAGCATCGATCTATAGGAATCCCATAAGGATTTATATAGGAAAGCTTTGAGGAAGTCAAAGAGATCCTCCTGAGAAAAATAGAAGAAACTCCAGAGGCATCTATGCTAAGAAAAATAGTTTCTTAAAATCCAGTAATGCCTAGCTGCTTGAAAAACACTGATGCCTCATGGGTCAACTGTTGCGAAAAATCGCTCAACCTCCTACTTATTTCCCTGGAAGCTCACCAAATATTAATAGCTTCGTCCCTAATAGGTCAGAGTGTCAGGCAGTGAGCCAAGATTTCCACAAGGTCTGCTTACTATAGGGACAAGCTGGGAAGAGGGGCGCTCAACAGCTTCAAACTATACATGCCTGAAGGGCATAGTACTAGCCGAACTCTATAAATAAATAAACTTTCTAATGGATTTTTTTAAAAAATTCCAATTATTCGGTTTGATTCGACTCTTAAATCGAAATAAGCAAATACCTAACCAAAAAACCTTTTATCAAAACTTTAATAAATTAAGTTGTTAAAAAAGAGCGAAAAACTATTATTTTTTAATATTTTTTTTTACTAGCAAAAGTAAATTTGACAAACAAATAATAAATCTATGAATTCAAGTCCCCTCAAGACCGACTGACATCGCAGTTACTGGTACAAAATTTTAATCAAAAAATTGTCCATGGTGCACAATTTTTCAATAGAAATAATTTTCCTTTCACATTTTCACAAAAATAATAATAAAAAAAAATATAATCCAATATGTGAACGTGGTGCTTGTTGATTTGTTTGGAAAAAATAAAAAAAAACTAATAATTCATTTTAAATAATTGGCATCCATACAAAAAAGCTACTGTGTCAAAAATTGAAAATAAAAATTAAAAAAAAAATGAAAAATATGAATAAAATTCAATTGTCCACCTATCGGCTTCAATTTACACTAATTTGATTCCAAATGTATCTATATATTACATAATATATATGCACAACAACACAATAAAAAATTTTATAAATATAGATGAACATCAAAAGCAATCAACTTCAAATTGTTTCGTCGATATAAAACCTATAGTATTTTTTTTACGAACACTACCTACATATGTATATTAATTAAAACGAGTATAAAACACAACATAGGAACAGGGTGGTTATTCAATAAATTGCTAAATACGCTATAGGATTTCTCATATCGGCTGAAATATTTAATTGAGACAAATTCGGTGTAACCTTAGTAATTTTAGATATTTTAATAGCTGTTTTAGGTTTTTGAAGGGGACAAATCATTAAATCGGCGTAACGCACTTTTAACTTTTTGACCACAAACTAAAAAATACATATTGCACAAATATTTTTATTGAATATACGACATACATATGTGTATATACACCATACGGAAAACGGGTATTGACAGTGTTCGAAACGCGGTTTTCACTAATTATGTGGAAATAATAAGCTAATTGAAACTTGACAAATAATACAAGCAATCGTTTGTAATTATTGGTATTAGTGGCCATTTATGAAACAGAATCATTGTACTTCATTTAAAAATGTTCTGGTACTTTTGAGTATACTACTCGAAGTTTGTACATTTATGTTACCTACCTCATTATGACATGAAATTGAACCAAGTAAATACAAGCTATGTACAAGACAGATTGAGTAAGAAAAAAGAAATCTCGAATCCTAAATCCCAAAATGACAAAAAATTCCGAATGCCGAAATCTCGAATGGACACAATCCCGAATGGACAAAATCCCAAATGGCTAAAATTCCGAATGACAGAATCCCGAATAACAGAATCCCAAAAGTCAAGATTCCAAATGCCAGACGCCCGAATGGCTTAGTACTTTTTTTGGTATTAAAAATCGCGCGCGTGATTTTGGCATTCGGAACTCGGGGCATACGGGATTTTGGCCATTCTGGATTATGGCATTCGAGATTTTTTATTTTGCAATTCGGAATTTTGGTATTCGGGATTTTGATACTCAGAATTTCAAAACCAATGTACATCGGTGCCTCCTTTTAAATCCTTCCCTATTTTCCTAACCCCTTTAGTGCGCACAAAATTAGAAAATAACCTCATAAGATCCAGAAATAAAAAGTTTCTTAAACTGACGCATGTGTATACATTAGGGTGGTCCTTAAATTGGACATTGTCTTGGATAGCCTTCATTCGATTCAAAACATTGAAAAACAATTTCCCTAATTTTTTCAGATTTTTATTTCACCCCCCTGGTCTCCCTTTTTCCACTTGAAGGTACAAATAATGGAATTAGGGTGATTCTTTTAACACGTGAAAAAAATCAGAACTTATAGATTTGATTGAGACGAAAAAAAAATCGTATCGGAGGGGGTGTCTATTTCCCCCCGTTCAGACAGGAGGGGTCATTTTCTAAAAATGTAACCCAAAATTGAAAAAAAATTATTAAAAAACAACAGGACCACTTACAATGGCATGCTATAGCTTTTTTAAAGTCATGAATCCAGTCTCTAAAATGTTTTTTAAATCAAGTTTTTATTGTAAATAGTTTTTGAAAAAATAATTTCCAAACTTAAAAATAAAAACAAAAATAATAATGTTGTACGTTTGAAAATTATTTTTTTCATAAACTATTTATAATAAAAACTTGATTTAAGAAAAATATTAGAGACTGGATTCATGGCTTTAAAAAAAGCTATAGCATGCCATTGTACGTGGTCCTGTTGTTTTATAATATTTTTTTTCTATTTTGGGTCAAATTTTTAGAAAATGACCCCTCCTGCCTGAACGGGGGGAAATAGACCCCCCCTTCGATACGATTTTTTTTTTCGTCTCAATCTAATCTATAAGTTCTGATTTTTTTCTCACGTGTTATAAGAATCACCCTAACTCCATTATTTGTACCTTCAAGTGGAAAAAGGGAGACCAGGGGGGTGAAATAAAAATCTGAAAAAATTAGGAAATTTTTTTTTCTCTATTTAGAGTCATTTGATGCCTATCCAAGTTGGATTTTCAAAAAAACCTAATATAAGGACCACCCTAGTATACATACATTATATAGCAAAAAAACGACAAATTATATCTTGCCATCCATCATTTATTGTCGGTTTTCAGGTTTTCAGATTCTGGTCAAAAGATCTATAAAAATGAAAGCAACGAAAATCGCGTGTTAACAGTGTAGCTCATAAGTCACAAGTTTAATTGATGAGCCTAAATAGCTTATTTTGAATCATCATTTTTTGACTTTAAGGGCACGTTAATCAACACACAATTATAATGTACGTTTCGTTTCATTAATGAGGTATAAACTTACTTTAAATGAACTTTAAATTAACAAGAGCAAAACCTCTCTCTTAAAAATAGTGAGGATTTAAGTTTCACCAAACTTTCGTTGGTTCAGCACACTTGAAAACATGTGAGTAAATCCGTATAATTGATTATTTGGCTGAGAAGGCCTAAGGTAGTCCAAAAATACTGGTAGAAAAATTACATATTATATACTCCTTAAATCTTAAGACTATGTGGTGCAGAATATTACTACTAATAGCCCAATTTTTTTTTTTCATGATAACTGAAAGTGTAACAAGTAGAAATATTACTAAATTTCAAGGGTATGATGATGAAATTTGCGGCACATGATTAATTATTTGTCATATAAAATTAATCAACAAAATCCACAAAAATATAGAATGCATGTGGTGGGAGGGTGTTTTTTTTACTAGAGTGAGAGTGGTAGCAGTGTGATGGTAAAAATTGGTATGTTTAGTATGGTAATAATGCTTAATTTTTTATCAGAACTTCAGAACCAAGAATTAAAATAGGTTGTAAGAATATTAATTTGTTTAAGGATATTTTTTGTGGGGTATTTTTTGCTTTAAAACAGAGATCGAAAATAACAGTTGACCTTTATTTTCAATTGGTTTCTCACTGAGAGATATTTAATTCGTCAAATTTCATTTTGGTCGCGGTCTGTGATTTATTTTTAAAAATTATTTTTTTAGGTCTTTTGGTGAGATTTATCATTTAACTTCCAGAATAACTCTTATCTGTTGACTTTTTTTCTTAAAAAAAAAGGGAAGCGATCAACCTAAAACTCTTTCCATGGAAAATAAAACAAAAATGGTCTTTTCTCTCTAAGAAAAAGTAGATATAAAATCTGTGTTGTTTCAAATATTTTAGATCTCAGTAGACGCAAATCGTCATCAACATTTATAAAAGAAGAGGTATTACGATGACGACGCCGCAGATACTGTCTAAACGTGCCTTTCAATGCCATTGTGGTCATTGCATTAATCACGCTTTTGTCTCGCCGTGCCCATTTTCATGGCTATCTGTGTCTATCTGGCTATCAATTTGATCTCGGTTTGGTCTCGCCGTGATATTTACACGTGGTTTTTGGCATTTAGAATGTTTTTCCATCATCTCGCTTTGGTCTCGCCAAAACTTTTTTTTTCAAAATTACTGTTTAAAAAGGTTACAATAAGCTAAGAACGTAGTTAAAAATACCAAACATTGTTTTATGTTTCATGGTCATTGTGTTTATCTTGCTTTTGTCTCGCCGTGCCCGTTTAAATTGCTATCTGTGTCGTGGTTTTCTCGCCGTGGTCTCGCTTTGGTCTCGCCGTGATATTTACACGTGGTTTTTGTCATTTATAATGTTTTTCCATCACTTTGCTTTGGTCTCGCTATAGTCTCGCCAAAACTCTTTTTTTTAATTACTTTTAAAATAGGTTTCAATAAGCTAAAACCATGGCTAAAAATTCCAAAGGTGGTTTTATGTTTCATTTACACGGCTACCTGCATCGTAGATTTCTCGCAATAATCTCGGTATAGTCACGCCGCGACATTTACACGTGGTTTTTGACATTGTTCACGTCTTATCATCGTCTCGCTGTGGTCTCGCTTTTATGTTACCAAAGTCCGACCATTATACCAATTAGGGTTTCATTTTAGCTACATTTTTCAAGCTGCTGACAACGGTGCCTGACTAGCAAAAAAGAAAATTGTTAACAATGACAATTGACACTTACTGCCTACTGAACATACATACACTAAGTGGATCAACGGAGTTGTGTGAGTGGCGCAGAGGCCCCATAGAAGGAATACAAACCCAGATGAGAACCCGTTGGCCAGCCAACGTACAATCGCTCAAGAAAACTGTTGACTAACCTTAAAATATCTCTTTAAGTTAATATTTCAAATAATAGCATAACGAGATTAAATTATAACCATAAGCGAGAAAACCACGTGTACGTGTATCTAAATCCATACGGCGAGAAGATATGAACACCATGGCTCCAAATGAAAAAACAACTTGTAAACGGCCATCGCGAGGCGTATGCCATGAGCCAACAATACACAAAACTACGTGTAAACGCAATCGGCAAGATGACGCCAAGAAATCGTCACATCATCATCGTGCAGTCGTCGTTGTCGTTATTGTGTCCATCATCGTCGATGACGTTGTATTTCGACTAGCGTGATTTTAAGGTGCAAGATTTAGACGCGTGTCAGCTCAAAGACCCAAAACAGTCAATTACGATCAGCACTTCCACTAAACTTTTATTGAAGAGTATCTAACAATGAATGACCAAACAATTCCTTGAAAATTCAAAAACAGAGCTTTTTAATCAACAAAACAAAATAAAAATCTCCAAATGAGATTTATTTTTTTCTCTCAACGATAAATGGTCAGTGGTTAACCGAAACCTAAAAAAATCAAAATAAAAATTTCTCACTGAGAGAAACCGAAAAAAGTTCTTTTTAAGTAAAATGCTTATTAAGTGAGCATTTTTAAAATTCTCGGCAGGCAAGCGAAATTTTAAAGACTTTTTAAAAGGTTGAGTTTTATTTTCGACCTCTGCTTTAAAATGAAGATTACTTTTTAAGGAGCAAATCATTCTAGTCTAAGAGCCAACGACATAAAAAGTCAAGTCACTTGCGTATAAAGTTGTAAGTCATGTAAATAATAGCCTTTGAGCTGATGAATCATTTGCTGTTTTTCTGCTTCTCGAACAAGTATAAAATTTGACATAATTTTTTTATATCGATTAATTTCAATGATTATTGGTCGGAGGGGAAAAGTGTGCATACAAGAAATATTTAGCTTGGAACTTTGAATAATTGTCTCAACTTTTTCATTGATTTGTTTTTACACTTAAGGAGAAAAAACTTTTTTAATTAACCATTTCTTACAAATTAAAAAAAAAAGCGAGTAGGGAGGGCAAAACCGAGATTTCAAGCAACAGTTCTCTAGGTGGCCCGCCTCGCAGGTTCTCAGGATTTGAACTCCATTTTTTTGGGTCCTCTGTCCTGCTCACGTAACTCCGTTGCTCCTTTTCGGGTTCCTAAACTGGCAGAACAGAATTGAGTGCTGCAACTGGAGCTGCAGCTGCAACTGGAATAGCTTTTTTTTTTTATAATGAGCGCGCACTAAAGGGGTTTTGACTACCCTTAAGATGATGAACACAGTGCGAGCGATTAGGAAAATAGGAAAGGGTAAGACAGGAGATACCGATGCACATTGGTTTTGAAGTTTTGAATATCAAAATGGGAGGGGAAAATAGAGCTTGGTAAAGCATTCCACATTCGTGTTGTGCGGCTAAGGAAAGAATCTCTATACTTGACAGTACGTCCGAAGTTGGGCTCAAGGGTAAACTGATGAGCATTCCTAAAAGCACGAGTATTGCGGTTGAATTTTTTAAGGGGAGGAATGCAACTGGCTATTTCACTAGAACACTGTTTATAAAAATAGCGATAAAATAATGTGAGACAAGAAACACTGCGGCGGTATTTCAAAGATGTAATTGATATAATTGATAGCGTAATAGTTCTGTCACCTATCATTTTTAAGGCTCTATTTTGTATTCTATCTAACAAATTCAAGTGAGTTGTAGGGGCACCTGCCCAGATGTGAGAGTTATACTCAAGCTTTGGTCGGATGAAGGCTTTATAAATTACAGCCAGTTCAGAAGGGGAGAAAAATTTCTTACATCGTCGAAGAAAGCCTATACACTTTGCAGCGTCTTTGGCAACTTCGAATATGTGATCATTCGATAAAAGGTGATCTGTGATGCACATACCCAGAACTGAAAGTTGTTCATTTTCTTCGATGCAAGTTCCGCTCATAGAAAGCGGCATTGGGGGTGGGTTTTGCTTTAGTGACAGCAGACAGCATTGGGTTTTTGAAGTATTAAATTCTACACGATTTTTATTTCCCCACTGGACAATGCTGTCTATATCAGAATTTAATGAGCTTATCATACGCTGCCATTCAAGTTCCATCCGAAGAATTGGGATGTGAATCTTGAAACGAATATGAAAAGCTGAGGGTGCTGTCATCTGCAAAACAATTTAGTGGATTAGAAGTTTCAGATAAAAGATCATTAATGAAAATGAGGAAGAGAGTCGAAGACAAAACGGAGCCCTGGGGTACACCAGCATTTATTTTATGAATATCAGACTTGAAACCGTCCAATACAACTTTTATTGAACGGCCAGAGAGGTAATTTCTAATCCATTGAAGAAAAGATTGATCGAAACCAAATGCACGCATTTTCGATAAGAGAGCTTGGTGCCAAACTATCAAATGCTTTTGAAATATCAAGTGCAACAATCTTACTTTCTTCAAAACGATGTAAAGATTTGTTCCACTGTTCGGTGAGATATACCATCAGATCACCAGTAGACCTATTGCTACGAAAGCCATACTGCCGGTCATTAAGAAGCTTTCGCTATTTCTTGAGGTGATAATTTATTAGCGTTTCCATGACCTTGGAAAAAAGGGACGTAAGTGCAATTGGACGATAATTAGAGGGAGAAGAAGATGCACCTTTTTTAGGGACAGGCTGGACAAATGCTGTTTTCCATCCACTCGGAAAGAGACCAGTAGAGTAGGACAGGTGGAAAAACTTACGCAGTGGCTTTGCCAGTGTTGAAAAACACCTCTTCAGAACAATGGGTGGGATACTATCCGGGCCAGCGGATTTGTGTATATCAAGATTTTTCAAGACTCTTGCAACTGCACGAGTGCGAAAAGAGATTTTTCCCATGAAATCATTACCGCTCTCAAGTACAGGAGGAGTCATAACACTCTCTGGCAAAGTCGAATTAACAGCAAACTGTGCTGCAAGCAAATTGGCTTTCTCTAGTGAGCTGACAAAGGGAGTTTTATTGGAGACGAGCGTTGGAACCGAAGACGAAGTGGAGTTTCGAATATTTTTTTCAAATCACCAAAAATTTTTACTACCTCTGGGACATTGTAGTATTTTTTGCCGTAATTTTTGGTCATGCAAAAATTTGGTTCGACGAATATGAACGTTACAAGTCTTTCTAGCTTGTTTGAACTTATTCCGGTTTTCCTCAGAAGGGTTGGCTTTATATCTTCGGAAACTTACTTCTCTTACCTTGATAGCCTCTTTACAGCTCAAATCAAACCATGAGTTCTCTTTCAGTTTGATTGATTTTATCCTGTGAGGGATAAAATTTCTCATTCCGTAAAGAATCAAGTTTGATATCAAATCTGCAGCTGTCAAAAAGTATCGTACGTGATTTTTTACGCGCCCACAATGCAGCTGTATACAGCTTTCTGACATTTAAGTATCGAAAATACAAATAAAAACAAACATACAAATTAATAATGATGAAGAAGAAACTAAAATTGCTTTACGTCTTTATGAATGATTGAAAAGAGTTTGAAAATCTCTTTAGCCCACATGTAAACACTTCGTTTTGCTCGCAATTTTGAAAAGTCACAAAAGTTGCAAGCAAAATTTAAAAGTTGGCCAACTTGTCCAGCTGCGTCTGCAGCTCCCCGTGCGTTGTGTTCTATTCGCATCATTTAATTTGTGTGTATTCAAAATTTTGACAGCTATTCCAGTTGCATCTCCAGTTGAAGCTCCGTCTAAGTCGACTGGCAGGCTTCAGGAATGTCGGCAGTGTTCTTGGATCATAAAAAAGAGAATGGAAGAAAATGCTTAAATTTTAATTTTTATTGCTAAAAAAAAGTGTTAAAAATTGAGAAAAGTTTTATTTTTTAATTAAAATAAAATAAAATGTTTTCATGCTTATTTCGAAAAAAAGTAAAATTTCTTAAATTTAATTTTTGTTCAAGTAGGTAGGAAATTTTTTTCTTTAATTAAAAAAAAAAAGTCGAGAAAAGTTTATATTTTCTTATAATTAAAAAAATCCCAAATAAACAAACAAACAAATAAATAAATGAATAAGTATACAGATAAACAAAAAAAATAAGTACCTAAAAAAAAAATATTTAAGAAACTAAATAATTAAATAAAGTTAAAGTTTTATAATTTTTATATTAGATCGTATTTATTTAAGTATATGAAAAAAGTTGAATCAAAATCGTAGGAGTCGTTTTTAAGAAAAAAAAAATATTTTCCTTTGCGGTTTTTTAACTTTTGTATGGAACGTAGCGTTATTTTTTCATAGATGGAAATTTTTTTTAATATTTTAGAGAGTACCAAAAAACTCTTAAGTATCCAGTTTCAAAAAAAATTGATCATGTCATTTTCGAAATATTTGATTTTCAAAAAAAAAATTTGAAACATTTTTTAAAAATCTAAAATATATTTTTTTCAAAAATGTTGGTACCTACACAGCACTACGTATATTTTTTGAAAGTTTCTGTATGAAAAAAAAAAAATTGAAATCAGTCGTACTGTTTTCAAGCGAAAATTTAAAAAAATGGTTCTATGGGAGGTTGATTCCATCAATAACCATTTTTTGGAAAATAGTTTCCCACCCAAAGGTGGCCTTTACTAAAGAAAATTTATTGAATTTTTTTTTAAGTTGTGGAGCCGTTTTTCAGAAAAAAGCGATTATGTTAAATTGATAAAAAAAAATTTATGGCAGGTATACCGTTATTTTTGGTTTAAAAAAATGAAATAACGTGTGGGCAGAATCACCAAAAACCACTATGTACCAAGTTTAAAGAAAATCGATCCAGTCGTTTAGGCTGTATCTTAACAGATAGACAGACAGGCAGATAGAATTGTGAGACCCACGTTTTTCGTCTTCCTTATCATCGTAATGACAAGTCTGATTAAAATCTCGAGCTAAATTTTTTAACGAATGCATAATATGTGATATGTAGTAGGTACTACTTACTTACTTATCCGGCTCCCGATCCATGAAGGGTCTCTGCCTGAGATATTGCGGTCTTCCATCGGCTGCGGTCCCTCGCACGCTCCCTCCAGTCGTCGAGACCAAGCGCTCTTGCGTCTGTGACCGCCTGGTCCCTATAGCGGAGGTTCGGTCTTCCTGGTCGTCTCGAACCTGGGGGCTGGGATTCGAAGATTTTCTTGGCTGGAGCGTTGTTGTCCATTCGCTCGATGTGGCCGAGCCAATGTAGTCGACGTGTTTTGGCTCTTTGGACTACATCCACATCTTGGTACAGCTCGTACAGTTCACGATTGAATCTTCTCCTCCAATCGCCCTCTTCGCATATAGGACCAAATATCCGTCGTAGAATTTTTCTCTAGAAAGTGCCCAGGATCAATTCCCCTTTTTTACTTATCGTCCAGCACTCGGCGCCGTAGGGTAGAACTGGTAAAATTAGAGTTTTGTATAGCGTGCACTTTGTCTTTCGAGAAAGGAGTTTTGAACCCATTTGTTTGGCCAAACCGAAGTAGCAGCGGTTCGCTAGGGTAATTCTTCGTCGGATTTCCACTAAGGTGTCGTTCGTGGGATTGATGTTTGTTCCGAGGTAGGTGAACTCCTTGACTACCTCGAAATTACTGCTACCAACAGTGACGTTTTGTCCTAGGCGATGGACAGATGAGGCTTTGTTTGTTGATAACATATACTTTGTTTTGTCCTCATTCACTTCAAGACCAACGCGTTTCGCCTGTTCATCAATAGCTGTGAATGCTTCAAGTACAGCTCTCTTGGAACGGCCGATGATGTCGATGTCGTCCGCATAACCAAGCAGTTGAGAAGACCTGTTAAAGATAGTGCCGTCCATGTTAACACCACTCTTGCGCACTATCTGCTCCAGGACTAGGTTGAAGAAATCACATGATAGCGCATCTCCTTACCTGAACCCTGTACACGTCTGGAATAACTCGGATGTTGGAGCTGTTACCCATTTGCACGTTGCACCGCGTATTTTGTAACGTCATGCGGCATAGCTGGATCAGTTTTTTTGGGATCCCGAGTTCCGACATCGCCAATAGAAGCTCTTGGCGACTTATGCTATCATATGCGGCTTTGAAGTCGATGAATAGGTGGTGGGTCTCGACTTAAAATTCGTTGGCCTTTTCCAGTGCCGATCATAGTGTTACAGAAAGGTTTTAGACGCTCACAAAGTACGTTGGATAGGATCTTGTAGGCAACATTAAGCAGGGATATGCCTCTGTAGTTCTTGCAGGACATAGGATCGCCTTTTTTGTAGATTGGGCATATAGAGCTATTTGACCAGTCATCGGGCATACTTTCCTCCTCCCAAACTTGGTTGATGAGCTGGTGCATGCACCCTACCAGAACATCTCCTCCATACTTGAAGAGTTCCGCTGGTAGGCCATCCGAGCCGGCGGATTTGTTGTTCTTAAGCTTGTGGATGGCTTTCTTAACCTCTTCAGTACTGGGTGCTGGGACTGGATCTTCATTGACTGGTCTAATGCTTGTTTGTTTCCCTGTCACCTCCTCTACATAATGCCCATTAAGCAGCTGCTGGAAATGCTGCTTAAACACGTCTACAATTCCCTGTGCTTCGGTGACTAGGTTCCCTTCGCTGTTTCGAAGAGCTTGCGTGCCAGTCCTATAACCAGATGCCAGTTGCTTGGCTGTTTTGTAGAACCGGCGGGTGTTGGTGGCGGTGCTGGACTCTTCGAGATACTTGAGCTGAGAGGCTGCGGATGCTCTTTTCTTTCTACGCAGGGTTTTTTTCTCTTTCCTTTTCTTTTCACGGTACTCTTCTCTTGCTGCTCTTGTTTTCCGTTGCAGCATTTGCATTCGTGCATTTTCCGTCTCCTGCTTCAATACCGCGCATTCATCATCATACCACGGGTTCTTTTTTCTGGGTGGTTGATAGCCTATGGTGGTCTCGGCTGTCTCTTTAATAATGTCGCGATACTGGTTCCACTGGTTGTTGACGCTTGTGGCTGGGTGTACGGCAGAGAGTTTCCCGGTCAATTGCTCACTGTAGTCTCTGGCTTTTTCTGATGTGCTAAAGCATGCGATGTTGAATTTTTTTCTTTGGGCGGTCTTCGTTTTCTTTTCGTTGGATAATTGGGCTCTGAACTTTGTCACAAAGAAAGTGGTCAGAGTCCACGTTTGCACCTCGGAAAGTTCGCACGTCCAAGATGTTCGATGCGTACCTTGCGCCAATTAGCACGTGGTCGATTTGGTTGGCCGTTCGACCATCTGGAGATCGCCAGGTTGCTGTATGTATCCTTCGCCTGGGGAACCTAGTGCTACTTATCCCCGTATTACGAGCTGCAGCAAAGTCGATTAGTCGGAAGCCGTTGTCTGTTGTCGTTTCGTGGAGGCTGTGCTTTCCAACTAATCCGCCAAAGATGTTTTCCTTTCCGACTTTAGCCTTGAAGTCTCCGAGGACGACTTTGACATCGTACTCCGGACAGGCTCCGTAGGCTCCGTCCAGGAGGTCGTAAAACTCCTCCTTGTTAGACTCCTCAGCTTCATCGGTAGCGGCGTGTGCACATATTAGGCTGATGTTTTGGAAGGTAGCTTTGATGCGGATCACAGCCAGGCGATCGCTTATCGGCTTAAAATCGATGACTTTCGATCTGAGTCGATTTCCCACGACGAATCCGCATCCTAGCATGTGCAGTCTTTGGTGACAGCTGTAGTAAATGTCGCAATCTTTTCTTTTCGTTATACCTGATCCTATCCATCGTATCTCCTGGATCGCGGTAATGTCTGCCTTGTACCGCGAGAGGACAGATTCAAGTTTTTGAGTAGCACCAGGTGTGTAGAGTGTCCTTACATTCCAGGTGCATACTCGTAGATCATAGTCCATTTTCGTTCCGGGTCTGGTTGCCATTTGAGGGGGGTCGTTATCCGAGGCTTCCCGCGTACTACATCCGGTATATCGCACGTAAAGAGTATGTTGATATTTTTAGTGAAAAATCATATAACCTACAATTTTATCCTTGAAATTTTCAAACAAAACCGATAGTTTTCGAGAAGTAAGCCAAAAACTATTTTTAAAAATAAGCAAAAACAAAACAAACTAAACAATATAGTGCTTTAATTAATCTAAGTGAAAGAAGTCCTAGCTTATCCTAAATTATGTTAAATCAAGCACCACACAACTCCTAACAACATTCATACATGCGTTGCATAGTGATATTTAATTTAATAATAATAATTTTTTTATTAAAAAAAAATTTAATTTAATAAAAATCCTGAAGCAATCCAAACAAAAGCCAAAAACTCATAAAACAAAGCCAAACGGGTTGACACAAAATACATATTGCCAAACAATCGTGACGACAAAAAAGGAAGATTAAATCTCCTGCTCCCCTATATTTTTTGCATTTTGTAAATTATTTGAGAGAAATACAAAAAAAATAAAACAAAGAAAAAAAATTCAACAACTATTTTAAGTCCTTTGCTTACAGTTTTCAATTTCATTTCAATTAATGTGAAACATTTTTCATGTTTTAACTGTAAAATTTCTCGGAAATGATTTGTTGTATTCGTTTTTGGTAAATGCCCTTTTTTCCCGAAAGGATATTGCAATAATAATTCAAAAAGACTGACGACGACGACGACGAAATATACTCGTAGTGTTTTATTTTTAAACAAAATCCACTCTCTGGTACTTTAAATGATTACAAAAAAAAAAACGGACGAACAGAACTGTCAGCGGTTGCATTAGCTATAGCGAACATAATCACAGGATAATAGGGTTTTTCCGTTTTCACGAGGAGAAAAAAAATTAAGAGAACAAAAAAAAAACAAGGATATCAAGCGAGATTTGAATGAAATTGCGTCACACAAGGGTGACGATGCAAATTAAACGCCGAAAATCCAAAGGACCTCTTGAATTACCATCGATGCGAGAAACACACCAATTGCCCATCCCGCTTGCGCCTGATGAAGAGAGTTTGACGGAGGAGTGCGGGGTGGTGCGGCAGTGGCAAAGGACTTCGTTCTATTCGATGTCCTTATAAAAAAAACACGGGGGTGCGGTGCACGAACGCGAGAAGGCAAATGATTTTTTGTCAGCAACGAGTACTTATGTATGTATAGTACACCTACATACATACATACGCACACAGATCTACTTTTTTGATAAAGAAAAATTAGATTTATCAGACTTTCAACTAAATTGGACAGGATATGGCGAACAGGATGCCAGAATATTACGCTAACTGAATGCGCCTAAAAGATTGGGTGGGTTGAATATCTAGGCTCAGTCCCGTTTAGTCAGTAGCCAGGCGGCCGTGGTGGCTGGTTGGAGGTAGGTTGGTGAGGCGAACCAAAGCGGCGCATTGAAGCGCAAAGTCAAGAGTGCCCTTTTCGATCGAATTGTTCGACTCGTTTTATTACTTTCTACGATTGCCTTGACATTTAGCAAAAGACTCACGAGTAGAGGAACCTATGTTATGGGATGATGTCATATTGTTTGGTATCACTGTGGGGGTGGAACCTTTTTTTTTTTGTTGTTTTTGCCTGACCGAAATTTATGGGCGATTTGGTTGGAAGCGTATATGAGTGGGATTTATCTCTTTTCTAGGAAAATGACAAAAGGGATTATTTTCTTTTTTTTTAGCTTCTGGTTAATACTGCGGGATCTTAATGAGTAAATAATTGAGAGGAAGTGAAAAAGAGATGGAATAATACTTCTCGACTAGAATGTTGGAGACAAATCATCATTCTTTTATAAGACTAAGATGGAAGAAAGAGACTATTAATTAGTAAAGTTCTATTAACTACGAGTATCTGTAAGCCAATAAATAATCATTTTGAGTATAGTCTTTGGAGAGGTTCATTTGAGGTTAATATTTCATTCAGATGATAATAATTTATTTTTATATAGAAGTTGAAATTATGAAAGATAGATTAAGTCTCTATGGGTCAATTTTTTGTTATGAATTAACGCTGACTTAAATCAGAACTATGAAAACAATTTTTTTAACAGTGACTTTTAATCAATATTGTTCTTATTGGTGATGACGATGAGTTAGATTATAAGTATGAATAGGAGTTTTGGAAAGTGAAAATCGGATAAGAGACTATAGAACCGTTGATGGGGAGAAAGAAAAATTAAGTTTCTCGATGACCATAATGAGCCCCTAAAAGTAAAAAAAAATCTATTGCGCCTCGTCTACTCATCCATCTTCGCATTTTTTAAAAGAATGGCGTTGCACAATGGTTGAGGTTGAATGGAAAGGCAGTCATAAATCTATAAAATCCGAACCAATCAACCGATCAAAACAAAATTTGCAGGTATGGTTAAGGGTAGCATAATGTTCGTCAGAGTTAATTTCCGCCGACTGACTTACCTACTTACATACTTAAGGTGGTGATACAGTCCGGGGTCGACCAGGGCCTAAACCAACAAGCTTCTTCCAGCCGGCTCAATTTCTAGCTAACTGTCTCCAGTTTTGCACGCCAAGTTTGTTGAGGTCCTCTTCGACCTGCGTGCGCCTTCTTTTACGCTGTCCACCTCTACTGCGCTGTCCCACGGGGTTGGATTTAAAGACTTCCCGGGCCGGAGCATTGGTGTCCATTCGCTCTAAGTGACCCAGCCACCTCAGTCGTTGGCTTTTCACTTTTGTGGCTAGGTCGTTGTCGCTGTACAGCCCGTACAGTTCGTTGTTGTATCTTCTTCTCCATTCCCCATCTATGCAGACGGGACAAAAAATCACCCGTAAAATTTTCCTCTCAAAACAGCCTAACGCGTTCTCATCCACCGTTAGCAGTGTCCATGCCTCTGCACCATACATCAGTACCGGGATAATAAGCATCTTTTACAGGGACAGTTTAGTTGCTCGGAGAGAGGGCTTTGCTTCTCAATTGCCTTCTTAGCCCAAAGAAACAGTGATTGGCAAGAGTAATTCTTCGTTTGATCTCAGCAGTGGTATCGTTTGCTGAGTTTATAGCGGATTCTAGGTAGACAAAGTCTCTGACCACCTCAAAATTATAGCTGTCTATAGTGACGTTCTGTCCTAGACGTCGGTGTTGGGTGTCCTTTCTTGTTGACAGTATAAATTTCGTTTTGCTTTCATTCAACGTAAACCCATCTTCTTGGCTTCTTTCCCAATACTTACAAAAGCACCACTGACATCTCGCTTTGTTCGTCCGATTATGTCAATGTCGGCAGCGTTAGCGAGTAATTGGACGGACTTCTGAAAGATTGTGCCTCTAGTGGTTACGTGAGAGTTTTGCACTATTCTTTCAAGAACGATGTTGAAGAAGTCGCATGGCAGCGCGTTGCCTTGCCTTAAACCTTTTTTAACATCAAAGGTGTCGGTGAGGTTTTTGCCGACCTTGATGGAGTAGCGTGCATTCTCCATCGTTATCTTGCACAAACGGACGAGTTTGGTAGGGATGCCAAAACTAGACATTGCTCTATATAGCTCGTGTCTATAGATGCTGTCATATGCGGCCTTAAAATCGATGAAAAGATCCTACTAGCTACGACAACGTTTTGCCCCGCAGCAAAGTCGATTACCCTGAGTCCGTTATTGGAGGTGGTGTCGTGCAGGCTGTTTCTTCCGATTGTGCCACCAAAGACGTCTTCTTTTCCTAGCTCCACCAAGACAATTTTATGTAATAGCTAGGGCATTGCTCATATTTTTAGTCCAGGAGCTCGTAGAACTCATCCTTGATGTCGTCATCCTTGTCCTTTGTGGGAGCATGCGCGCATATGAGGTTAATGTTGGCGAATTTAGCCTTGATGCGAATTGTCGTGAGGCGCTTCACGTTTAGTTGAAACTTAAGACTTCTTGCCTAAGTCTGCCTCTAACGACGAATCCGCATCCAAAGAGACTCTGCCTTTTGTGGTCGGTAACAGCCACCGTAGTAGATGTCGCTGTACGAATGTACACGTATAAACAGGAATTACGACCTATAATTAGACGACATCAAAACTCACCATCAGGAGTAATCAAATGGAATCCACAATTCAGCAAAATTTTAATATGTCAAAAAATTGATGATTGAGTGTACCTTCGACTATACATCAGGTCTTATGACCAAATAAAATTACAATTTCGATTTTCAAAGCAAGGGGTTGTGGTTTTATTTCTTTCCAAGTTATATTTTTTCCTAATTTTTTTTATATAAAAAATCTTGTCGAGAACATTTGGTCCTTCGAGCCTTTTATCGAATCAGTTTCTTAACAAACTATAAACATTATTTGAACAATAAACAATTATAAAAAGTGTGTGCAGTGTGAGTGCTCAAAAGTAAATCGAATCTACGATTCATTGAAAAAAGAGTCTCGGGACTTAAACTAAGACAAACAATTATCGGTTTAATTAGAAGTTCACGCATTTGTTTTTCTTAAACTAACTTAATTAAACTTAAAACTAAATTGAAACTAAATAAACTCTGAAGACGCCAACGGAGGCTCCAGATTTCAGCAGCATACAGCAGCAGCAGCATACAGCAGCAGCAGCATACAGCAGCAGCAGCCTACAGCAGCAGCAGCAGATAAAGCAGTAAGTCTTGCTTTTTATGTGTCGTAAACTTGTCATTATTCTTCAAACCTGTTGAATTTGAACATTTATTATCGTTTTAACTAAAATTATGACTGATAACAAAAATTATAAGTATGGTGAGCTACAGAAAGGTATTTTGGCTAAAATCATCAAAGACCTTACCAATTTTAAAAAAGCGCCAAGAGAACGTAAGAGTAGGGCATATACTTCAGGCCGTCTGTGTAAATTGGATGAAGACTTGTTGACTGCCAAGTCATACCATGAGGCTATCATAGGGGCAGGCATGCTAGAAGAACATTTAAAGCAAGATGAGTTATTGGCCGTTTACGAACAAATAAATGAAACTTACCATGAGTATAGAGCAGAGCTGGTAGATACAATTGAAAAAACATCGCCACTCATTGCAGCTCCGACAAATACAGGTGCTTCGCATTTTTCAGCATCTGCGTCATCATCGCATTCGGGGATTCGACTTCCACGAATTGATCTTCCGAAGTTCGATGGTTCGTATACCACCTGGCGCGCCTTTCACGATAGGTTTCAGGCCCTGGTACATGATAACAAAACCATTGATGATATCGATAAACTGCATTTTTTGCAATCATGTTTAATTGGTGATGCAAATCGATTTTTGCAAAATTTTTCGGTCGAGGCAGCGAGCTATGAAAAGGCTTGGGAGCTGTTGAAGGAGAGGTATGACCATAAGCGCATTCTGGTCCACATCCAAATGCAGAATCTTTTTGGTCAGCCCTCCTTAACGCGTGAGACTGCTTCAGGTATAAGAGATCTCTTATATACCACAAGAGAGTGTTTTTTAGCGCTCGAAAACATGGATGTGCCGGTAGATAGTTGGGACACCGTTCTAATTTGGTTTCTGTACCAGAAGCTCCCTAGTTCGAGTCAAAAGCTGTGGGAAGAGAAATTAGGAAACAGAAAAGATCTACCAAGTTTCAAAGAATTTACTGAGTTTTTGGACAACCGTTTCCGGACTCTTGAAGTTGTAGGTCAACAAGAGAAGGAAATAGCATTCCGAGCAAAAGAGCAGCCATCAGTTAGCACGAAGCGTGTTCAAGCGTCCAAGACCAAAGTTTTACACGCTAAGCAGGTTGTTAAGCAGCCAGTTAAGAAGCAGAACGTCGTAGAGCAGTTGTCGTGTAAATTGTGCAATCAAGGCAAACATACACTAAGGAGGTGCCAAAGTTTCCTGAACATGGACAATGTAAGACGGAGAGAGACTGTGCTCAGACTTCAAGTGTGTGAAAATTGCTTGTCTTATGGCCATCTTGTGCAAGCTTGTCTCAGCTTCAGTTCCTGCTATTTTTGCCAGCAAAGACACCATTCACTGTTACATATAAATCAGCAACAGAATAGCACCACACACACACCACCACAACCTGTAGCGGGTACATCACAGCAGTCGAGAAATCCTGCTCCAAAAATATATCAGGCGTCCGTGAACCCAAACGCACCTGAGTTCCAGCCAATGGTGGAACAACAACAGATCCAGTCAAATGGACATACTTTTAATTGCCACACGTCCCATGGTGATCGTAATTTTACACACCAGGTGCTTCTAGCGACAGCAGTTGTCAAGGCACGAGCAGCAGATGGTAAGCTACGTCTCTTGCGAGCCCTGATTGACACAGGCTCCGAAACATCTTTTATCACTGAAGCTGCTGCGCAATTGTTGAAGCTGGAAAAACGACGTACCATTGCCGAGGTATCTGGGTTGGGGTTGGTCAGCAGCGGCACTTCGCAACACTCCGTTGAAGTACGTTTTGCGTCCCGCCACTCAACGTTCGAGACTGCCGTACAGGCTTTGGTTTTCAAGTCGCTGACTGGGCATCTTCCGGCCCAACGAGTGATACCCGGCAAATGGAACCATCTTCAAGGTCTCTCGTTAGCAGATCCCCATCTCTACGAGCCTGCACCAATTGACCTGCTATTGGGAAGTGACGTTTGCGCTGAGATACTCCTTCCAGAGATACGACGTCCAGAGGATGGTATCGGACCGATTGCGCAGAATACACATCTCGGGTGGATTGTGTTAGGGAGAGTTCAAGCGGAACCTCCCCGGCAAATACGAAGCTTCGTCCAAACAACGGATTTGTCCTCACAGCTGGAGAAGTTTTGGGAGATGGAAGAATTGCCGTTCCAGACACTTGAAACTGAAGAAAATATTATGTGCAACGATCATTTTGACAAAAATACAAGACGCTTACCTGACGGGCGTTATGAAGTGAAGCTGCCGTTCAGGGATGAAGCTTTTCCTGCAATGGGATCGAGTCGACAAAACGCTTTTCGACGGTTTCTCCATCTCGAAAAGAAGCTTGAGTCAGATCCAAAACTTCGTGCGGACTACACGAAATGTATTCGTGAGTATGAAGAACTCCAACATATGGAGGAAATAGATGCAAATGATGCGGTTTTGGATACCCCATTTCACTATTTTTTGCCTCATCATGCGGTATTCAAAGAAGCTAGCTCCACTACCAAGCTGAGAGTAGTATTTGATGCAGCAGCGAAAGCTTCGGATGGGAAATCCCTCAACGACCGTCTACTTGTGGGTCCAAAATTGCAGTCGAGTATCATAGATCTCGTTCTTAAATGGCGGACTCACCGAGTCACCTTTACGGCCGACATCGAAAAGATGTATCGGCAAATTTTGGTTAGTTTCCCAGACCGATACTATCAGCTGGTTATGTGGAGAGAGGAAAAGACTGCACCTGTAAAAATTTTCAAAATGAAAACAGTTACTTTTGGTACAGCAAGTGCACCATACCTTGCTATAAAAACTTTAAAAAAATTGGCTGATGACGAAAATGAAAATTTTCCGGAGGGGGCGAAGGTTGTCCGTGAAGACATGTACGTGGATGATCTGATTAGCGGTGCGGATTCGATCGAAGAGGCTAAACGAAAACGTGATGAAGCAAGGCATCTTCTGGCGACTGCAGGGTTCAATCTGCGAAAATGGACAAGCAATATGAAGCAACTTGTGGAAGATATTCCAGTTCAGGATCGGGAGCTCGATTTTGAACTTCCATTTAACTTGTCGAATCACGTGAAGACGCTCGGCATCAAGTGGTTTCCAATAGATGACTGTTTTTCCTATCAGAACCTGCAACCAGCAACAGAAGTAACCACAAAAAGAACCATGTTGTCGACGATAGCCAAGCTATTCGACCCTCTTGGTTGGATATCACCATGTGTCATCACAGCCAAATTAATGATGCAACGACTCTGGGAGCTTGGTTGTGATTGGGATGAATCGATTCCTGCTGCATTGAAGAAAGATTGGGATGCTTTTCATCGAGAACTCCCTCTGATCGAACAGCTTCGAATTCCACGATGGACCCAGATGAGTAAGACCAACAAGGCGATCGAGCTTCACGGGTTTTGTGATGCTTCAACGAAGGCTTACGGTGCAGCAGTATATGCTCGCGTCCTGGATAGCGATGGTAACATCCATGTTAATCTGCTGTTATCTAAGACGAAGGTGGCACCAAACCAGCGAACGGTAACTTTACCTCGCCTTGAGCTTTGTGGTGCAGTAGTCCTGGCACAGCTGATGCAGTACACCAGAGAAGTCTTCGACATCCCCGATGTTAAGATGTATGCGTGGACAGATTCATCTATTGCACTTGCCTGGATACGAGCTACTCCCACAAAATGGACCACTTTTGTATCCAACCGCGTGTCGGAAATTCAGCGGTTAGTAGGGATCGATTGCTGGGGACATGTCGCAACGCGTCATAACCCAGCCGATCTGGCGTCCAGGGGTGTATATCCGTCCGAATTGAAGTCACTTGTAGCTTGGTGGAACGGCCCAGAATTTCTGCGGTGTCAATGGGAGTTCGATGCTCCGCATCAACCTATCGACGTCGACACTGAAGAAGAAAAACGAACGGTAAAGGTATTGAGCATACAAGTAAGTGACAGCGATAGTTTTCTTCAGGCTATATACGACTCTTCGAGTCTACTCAAGGTCGTCAGAATTATTGCTACTTGTTGTCGCTTCATAACAAAATGTCGACCTAAGCTTGGGCCTAGTGGAGGTCCACTTAGCTCAAAAGAACTAGAAGCAGCCCATATATTCGTCGTCAAGGCAGCCCAAAAGGATATGTTTCAAGATGAAATCCAACAAATCAAACAAAATAACATTCCAAAAAACTTACGTGCGTTGAACGCATTCATAGATGCCAACGGCATTCTCCGAGTGGGGGGACGTTTAGAGAACTCTATTCTCTCCTACGATGCTCAACACCCGATATTGCTTCAAAGTAACCATCACTTCACAAGTTTGGTGGTTCGAGATGCCCATAAAAACACCCTTCATGGCGGCATACAAGCAATGATAAGTTATATCAGACAAAAGTACTGGATTGGACAGATCCGAAGAAGCGTCAAATACCAGCTGTACAGATGCCCCTCTTGCTACCGGCAAAAAGCATCGGAAATGCAGCAGCTAATGGGAAATTTGCCTGCAGCGAGAGTGCGTATGTCTCGACCATTCAGCCATACTGGCGTCGACTACGCAGGACCCATCGAAATTAAATCATGGCATGCGCGCGGTGCGAAAATCTTGAAAGGGTATTTTGCTGTTTTTATCTGTTTGGCTACAAAGGCTATACATCTGGAAGTTGTGTCCGATCTTACTACCAAAGCGTTTTTAGCAGCGTTTCGACGATTCACTGCTAGACGAGGAAGCTGCAAGCAGATTTATAGCGATTGCGGAACGAATTTCGTTGGTGCTAATAATGAGTTAGCCAAGATGTTGACTGAAGCACAACACAGCTGGAAAGAAGTTGCAGAAGTTTTAGCGAATCAAGGTACCGATTGGCATTTTATTCCCCCTGCTTCTCCACACTTCGGTGGTTTATGGGAAGCGGGCGTGAAATCGGTCAAGTACCACTTAAAAAGAGTTGTAGGATCCGAAAGGCTTACCTTTGAGGAGCTCGCGACGCTTCTTACTCAGATAGAAGCGTGTCTGAATTCGAGGCCCCTTTGCCCTTTATCCGACAGCCTCGATGATTTAAATGCGCTCACCCCTGCGCACTTTCTAGTTGGCGAGTCATTGTATGCCATACCACAAGGTGAAATCACCAACAACATCACTCATTTAGACCGGTGGAAACGAGTTCAAGCTTTGGCGGAAGGATTCTGGAAAAGATGGAATTCCGAATACTTATCACGGCTCCAACAACGTCCAAAATGGACAAAAATTCAAAGAATGCCGAAAGTAGGAGATCTAGTGCTCATCAAGGACGAGCGCGTACCATCGACGTACTGGAATCTCGCACGAATCGAAAGCACGCACTCCGGATCGGACGGACTTGTACGCGTTGTTACCCTGAAAACAAAAACTGGACAGATGAAACGTCCTATAGCAAAAATTTGTTTACTTCCATCCAATGAATCATTTGAACACACTGCTATCGTTTAATATAATATTCAAACCAATACTAAATTCATCTAAAGGAATATAGAATTCACCATTCAAAACAAATAAAACAATTCATTTAAAAATCTTTTCGTATTTATTCAATAATTCATGAAATATAATAAAATAATCATTTGGTCAAATCAACTAAATAAGAATAAAACACCAATGTAATTTTTAAAAAAATTTATTTCATAATTCTAAAACCGAATTACAATATCAACAAGAAAATTAAAAAATAAAATTTTATTCAAATTTGTACTACAACAAAATAATTTATAATTATAAAAGATTATAATAATTGCAATGCAGCAACACATGCAATTTTATAATTTACAAATTAAAATAAAACTTTGTCACGAATTCAATTCAATAATTATTTACTTCAATAAATAAACAAAACAACTTCACTTTGAATTCAGCAGAATAAGATCCACATCTTCTGTCACTAATTTAAAACAACAAATATATTCTATTATATGTCAAACCATGTCAACAATTCACAATTCAATCGAATTAAAATAAATAAAAAAAAAATTTTAATTACATTTGCTTCGAATCACATTCAAAATGTCAAAATCCCGTCGGCAAAATCAATTTTCCGAATCAATTAAAACATTAAATTACGTTTAATTTAGTTTTAAATCAACACAAACAAACGATTAATCTAATCAAAATTAATTGAAATTCAAAAATAACATGAATCAAAACAAATGAAATTAAAAAAAAAAAAAAAAAAACACCCACAATCCACTGTCATATCAACAAATAATTCGTCGAAGACAATATCACGAATTTAACCACAATAATTAATCAAACACACCGCACTGGCTTGATTAAAATAATTATTATATCACAATAATTACATAACACTACAATTTGCTTTAAATAATATCATTATACACATAATATTATTTCTATATTCTTTTGCAAATTAAAACACGTCACGAAAGTAAACAAACTTCGCGGGAAATCCAATTGGAAGTCGAATAAATTCCAATTGGAAACTGACCTTCCCCACTATTATGTACTGGCACATAACTATGTATGTACATAAAAGGCACATAACGCCAACTTTTCCTCATGTATTATATACATATATACTTGAAATTTAATTCAATAAAATAATCTAAATTGCTAGATATTTAAACATTAAACAAATATATTTATCAATAAAATATAATGCACTCGCACATTGCAGACACACACCGCGATCGCGAAATAATCGTACGTATGCGCCCACGGCCCACTTCGCCCGGTACAGACACACAAGCATTCACAAATATTATCCACAAACAACTCACCTGCATTAATTCACAATTCACATAATTCAATATTATATCGAACGAAAAAACAATCAATAATAACAAATCAATTAAACTATACACTTAGTAAACATTTTTAAACAAACACCGAAACCGAACACGAGACATTCAACAACCGAAGTAGAACAAGAACACAAAATTGCAATGGCGATGGATGGCGACAATACAGGATACTACACTAGACTACGAAATAAATAACAGCAACTATTGTATCATTGTATGACAAAAAAAAATCTTCATTCATCCTCGATAGCAAAAACGAGATAAACACAATTAACAAATATCCGTTTTCTGTTTTCATTATGTAGACTCTTGTTGACTCTGTTTGTTGTATTTATTTCTATTAAAATTGAATATTAATGTTTTGTCTCTTTTCATGTGAATGAGATAAGAAGAGGTGATGGTTGATGACATTCTACAATCTTGTCGATAATGCAGTGCAGAACACACATAATCGTAGCAATGATGCCAAGCTACCACAATTTCTTCAGCAATGCAGATGCAAATTTACATGAGATGACGAGATCGAGTTGAACTTGGGTTGGAAAAAACAAGCATTGTCATTTCGAGGTGGGAGAATGTACGAATGTACACGTATAAACAGGAATTACGACCTATAATTAGACGACATCAAAACTCACCATCAGGAGTAATCAAATGGAATCCACAATTCAGCAAAATTTTAATATGTCAAAAAATTGATGATTGAGTGTACCTTCGACTATACATCAGGTCTTATGACCAAATAAAATTACAATTTCGATTTTCAAAGCAAGGGGTTGTGGTTTTATTTCTTTCCAAGTTATATTTTTTCCTAATTTTTTTTATATAAAAAATCTTGTCGAGAACAGTCGCAGAAGTGCCTAAGTGGGAAAACTCCTCCCCCCTTCTCTCGTTTGCTTCCTCCTAAAACCATCCATGGGATTGAAACCCCATCTTCAGTTAAAGGTACCTAGTACCCGATATTCACCACGGGGAAGTGAAAGTAGGAGTTGATAGACAGAGGTTCGCTTTGAAAATAAACCGCGTCTACCCTTTGAACATCGCAAAACTTAATAACCTTGCAGCAAATAGACTCTTTATTCAAAGTTTAAAAAAAGGATTTTTTTAATTCTGAGATTATTGAAAAAATGCGAGACTTCTTTATTCAAGATTTTGGTTAGCGGTATTTTGTAAGGCTCTTAGCTTTTCTGATAGTCATAGTACACATTTTTTGAGAATATCTCACAAACAAGGTACCATCAATCGTAGGTGAATTTGAAAAGCGAACTCCGGTAGCAAATTAATTTTTCGATCGCAATTACCACCGCATCTATTGCTTCGATTTGATTGCTGGCACTCGCCCACCTAGAAATTTGACAAAAACTTTTTGGAAATTTGGGATGTCATTAAAGAAAGCAGTAAGCTATTTAAGTTGCTTTGTGTCGCAAGACAAAAGAGAAAATAGACTTTTTAACGGCTAAGGTTTTGAGGTTCCTAAACCATATTTTCAATAAAATAAATATTTTTGAGTGCAATACAATGAGTTTTGTTTTGAAGAACGTGACTCCCCCCTGGGCAAAAGTCTGGATCTGAATAAATCAAAAATGGTATCTTCACTCTAAAAAAGAGTAGATATAAAAGCGGTACTATCTGAAATTTTGCAGAACATACTACGCGGAATCAGAACTTGGTAGACTTAAGTCGTCATGAAGATATAAGAATTGATTTTCTGGATAGGTAGATATGGGTATGGCAACGACCACGATGAACTCCTTGTCTTGGTGTCATCTAGCTTATAGCTCACCGTGGTCATCTAAACGTGTTTTTCATTATAGTGGTCATTAAGATCGTATCGCTGTGGTCTCGCTGTGCCCATTTACAGAGGAATCTGTGTTGTCGTTTTCTCGCTATGGTCTCACATTGGTCTCGCCGTGACATTTACACGAGGTTTTTCGCATTGAACATGTTATTCAGTCATCTTTCTTTGGTCTCGCTGTGGTGTTGCGAAAGTTTTTTTTTTCAAAATTAAATTTATCAAAAAGGTTAAAATAGACTTAAGCCGAAGCTTAAAAGTGCAAACGTCGTGGTCATTGTGTTTGTCTCACTGTGGTCTCGCAGTGATCTTTTACACGGCTTTCTGTGCCATGGGCTTTTATCATTGTGCACGTCTTATCATAGTCTCGCTTTGTTCCCGCTTTAAGGACCCTCTGCAGTCTCTTGCCAAGGTTTGACTGTTATAGTGTTTAAAGTTTAATTATAGCTTTCAAGACTGGAGCTGCCTGACTGGCCTAAGAAAACTGTTGACATAGACATCTACCTGGTATCTTAATATAACTTAAGCGGGTCAATGGAGTAGCGTGCGCATCACAGACCATAAACCATATAACCATATAAACGACAAAACCACATGTAAATGCCCTCGGAAAAATGATGCCAAGAAATCGTCATTATCCACAATCGTACAGTCGTCATCGTAATACTTTGATCAACTTTAAAAATTCTGAAACGAGTGCTCAATTACGAGATATTGTTGTTTTAAAAATGTTAAAATTTCTTAAATACAGGTATACCAATACCTATACACCAAAAAATTGTTTTTTCGAAATTCGAACATTTTTAAAACAGCAATATCTCGTAACTGAGCACTCGTTTCAAAAAAAGGATCATGATATTTCTTGTGATAAATATGATTAACTATGCATTGAGCGTAAATTATTTTTCGACAACCTGGCCATTTAAGAGAAAAGACGAAAAAACCGGTATTTTTGAATTTATACCAATTTCAGAAATAGTTGTATTTTTAAAATGACCAATTTTATAAAAAAATAAGAAAATGCTTTCTTAAATTGTGTACAAAAACAACTTCATTATTTTAGAGTAAAAATCAAAAAAAAAATTTTTTTTTACTTTTGACGAAGTTTTTAATATAGAGAATAGAGATATCTTTGGGAATATCACTCTTGGAAAAAAAATTATGTTTTCTTGTAGATAATTAGATAGTGCACAAACTTTATATGAATTTTTTTTAATAGCAATCACCGTTCATGTGTTTCATGCGAAAAAAGACATTTTCGTAAAATCTCGTTTTTTAAATGGTGATATCTCCTAAATGATCAGTCAGAGAAAAAAAGTGCGCCTAGTCCTTTTTAATAGTATTTACCGTTTAAAAGTTATAAGCGAAAAAAAACAATTTTTTGACATTTATTTGACCATGAATAACTTCGAACGTGCTCGACATTTGTCAACGGACTTTTGGTTGGGTATTCCTTATACCAAAAAAATGATTATTGCATTTAAAAACCATCACTTGGATTTTTTCCGCAGTGAAAGTACATTTTGCCTGCACTACAAGAGATGTGTCGGTAAAAAAAAACACCATGATGACTGAACATGGTATCGAGATTGGTTTCAAGATTTTTTCTTTTTGAATAATTAAAACTTTTAGTTGAATGTTGAACTGAATGCTGCAACAATAGCTAATTGAATGGGATTGGCTACGAAATCTCGCAATCCAAAATCTCGCATTCGAAATCTCTCATAGCGAAATTTCGCAATTACCAAATCTCGCTTTCCATAACCCCGCAATTGCAAAATCCCGCTCTTCATAATCTCGCAATAACGAAAACCTACAAACTCGCATATCAAAATCTCGCAAAACTGAATTGCATTGCAACAAATACATTTTCTTTATCAAAATCTCGCAAATAAAAATATCAAGCGAGATTTTTTTATTGAGGGATATAGTTATTAGTTGAAAAGAAAAATATGCAAAGTGCTGTTGGGAAGGTATATTCTCAAAAAAATATATGTTTCTAAAAGCCGTGTGCGAATCATTGCTGTGAAATTTGAATTTGCGAAATTTTGGTTGAAATTTGCGAGATTTTTTGGTTCGAGATTGTAACGAAGCGTTCCATGCTACTCCACTTCTTTTACTTTTACTTGGATACGTGACGTCACAGCAAAATCTGTATTATCATTTTTCATTTATCACTTTTCAATTTACATTCAGTCTTTACTGAAAAAGTAACATGAGGATCTGCTTGGATGAACGAAAAGCACCTCTTCGGTCATACGATAAGTCAGACGACAAAAATAGTAAATTTGGTTTAACCAATCATATTACTTCCGGTCGAAGACAATTCGAGACGATCTGGTCATATAGCTTTATTGCTTTTTCGAGGCTTCCCCCCACCAGTGGTAAGGGGTTTCGTTGAAAGTTTAGGTAGGAGAGATCGCCCAACTATTTCTTACTAAGGCTTCCCGCCACCAGTAGTAAGGGGTCTTAGTTCGAAGTTAAGCGTCCTAATTGCCACCAGGGGCTTCGGTACCTGCCGATCTACCAGAGCGTTCTAGCCTTCTGTTTTGAGTGCCACCAGGGGCGTAGTACCTGCTGATGTGGTATAGTGCTTGCGCCTACCAAGTTAATTGCCACCAGGGGCTTCGGTACCTGCTGATCTACCAGAGCGTTCTAGCCTGCTGTTTTGAGTGCCACCAGGGGCGTAGTACCTGCTGATGTACCAGAGCATTTTAGCCTGCTGTTTTAAGTGCCACCAGGGGCGTAGTACCTACTGATGTACCAGAGCGTTTTTGCCTGCTGTTTTGAGTGCCACCAGGGGCGTAGTACCTACTGATGTACCAGAGCGTTTTAGCCTGCTGTTTTGAGTGCCACCAGGGGCGTAGCACCTGCTGATGTACCAGAGCGTTTTAGCCTGCTGTTTTGAGCGCCACCAGGGGCGTAGTACCTGCTGATGTACCAGAGCGTTTTAGCCTGCTGTTTTGAGTGCCACCAGGGGCGTAGTACCTGCTGATGTACCAGAGCGTTTTAGCCTGCTGTTTTGAGTGCCACCAGGGGCGTAGTACCTGCTGATGTACCAGAGCGTTTTAGCCTGCTGTTTTGAGTGCCACCAGGGGCGTAGTACCTGCTGATGTACCAGAGCGTTTTAGCCTGCTTTTTATTTGACGCTTAAAGCATAATACCCAAACCTGACGTCATTTTTAAGGTCTTAGCATCAAAAGCTACATTACCCGAGACCGAACACCAGGAATAGGACTGAATTGTCAGAAACCAGTGTAGCCGGTACAAGCCAGCAGACCAGATTCCAGAAACGCAAGTGAATTGTTTCCAGTACCAGAACTAACCGCAGTACCAGCAACCCATATCAACAGAATTTTCTGTGTTATAAATATAAGAGTTGTTTTCAATAAAGATTTTGCAATAAGGTTTTAAGACCTTTTTCCTCTGAAGTTTCGTGTTTTCTTCAGGACGACCCTGGCGAGACCGGCGAGCATAACCTCGGCTGGAAAGCAAAAAGCGCATCACAAGATGTAAATGCGAGATTGTTAAAAGCGAGATTTTGTAATTACGAGATTATGAAAAACAATATTTTTAATTTCCGAGATTTCGTTATTCGATATTAAAAAAAAGGCGAGATTTCGTTATTCGAGATTTTGATGGTTTACGGGATATCGTAGCGTTCTCAATTGAATGTACATAGTGAACACTTTATTTAAACCATTTAACCATTATAATTGGATAAAAGTATTGCTGTTTCCGTTTTTAAATACTCTTTAGATATTTAGATTAAAAAATCGGGAAGTGAACGTTTTTCACATGTCGTATAATTTATTTCTTAGCTTCAACTTCCTCCCACCTTCAAGCCCTTGCTCTATGACGCACGTCACACCTTATGCGCATCACCTTGTTACAGTTGGAGATATCCAAGGAAACAATTTTAGAATTATCAAAACTTGTCATTTTGTAGTTTTTATTTTTGTATTTCTTTTATTGTGATTTATTTGAAATTGACAGGTTATATGGATAAAAGTTTTCGATATTCTACAACATAAACCTTTCAAAACATGTGGTTTTGTGGGTATGTTGAACTTTTTGTCGATACCATGTGACATCCATCCCATTTCTTAGTTTATTTTTTGCTTGTAGTAAAACACAAATCTAACCATTTTCTTTTTTTTTTGTCTATTTCTATGCTACTTCAGACGTGACAAACATCCCAACGGAGAAGGTAATAGCCGAAGCTGGAAAGAATGTCACCATAACATGTCCTGGTGTAACAGAGCACTCTCTGGTGGATACGTTAACGTGGAAAACGGCAACAACAACCATCGCCCAATTTGCCAATCGGATACCACTGTTACACAGCCCAAGGGTAAGTTAAAAATTCACCTACATAACTATTACCATCACTACGGCGCGGTGCTATCAGCTTTTCACTCTCACTGTCTGTCTCTCTCTCCCTCTCTGTCTATTTATAAAACAGGGATGACAGGAACTGTGTAGCTGAAATTTTTATTTAAAGACCCATGATCCGAGTCCCTGCCATATCTCATACCCATGGCATGGCCCATGGCCCATCCCTCCCACTTAGCATCACATTTTTGGAATATCTCTTTACAGAGTGTCGTCAGAGCAACCGAAAAATACTCGACTTCCATTTTCCTTGCTCTGCCCTCCTCTATACTCTGCTTTGATCCACACCTTTTGCCTTATTGTGAAACGCCAACAATGTGAGACGAAACCAACTTGTTTCCGTTCGTTCCCAAAATATTTCGAGAGCTCCGAATACAGGATCAGGACAGGATATTCACCTCCCTCTCATGATGATGGCACAGTAGGTGCAGTACTACACTACACAGTGCACATCATAGACATCAGACAGGACAGACGAATAACAAAAAGTTGCCTTTGTTGGCAAATACACAACTTGTCCGATTGCATTTGCATATCAGGACATTGCATTCAATATTTTGCTCATTTTATAGTCAGCTCGATAAGCCAGCATAAGCAATACTTAGTTCTGCCAACACCAGTTACCAAGCCATCCATGCATTCAGGCAGCCAACCAGCCATCACCAGCCACCAGAACGGAGGAGATGTGAGCCGAACGAATACGTATCTATATAGATATCTCTTTTTTTTGCTACCTGCAGAAGGATAAAGGTGTCACGTCAAACTTGAGTGAATTTTTAGGGGGAAATGCCTGAAAAGTTCATTGCATTTGTGGAAAGAATGACAGAATTCGGTTAGGTGCCATGAAATTAGGTTTCCATTTCCGGGACTTCTGTGAAGTTGGAAGAACCAACTGCATGAATTACAGGTACCAGGTTGTCATTGAGGTTGTTCGAGATTGGTCTAGGTCTAGTCTAGTCTATCTGGGCTCTGTCCTCTGTGGGGGAACGGAAGAGAATATTGCAAAGGTGCAATCATCGTTATTGCTTAAAGAGAGGAACGATATTATTAAGGTTTGAATTAATGCTCTAATTTGTTGTTATTTAAAATTTTGAACTTATTGAATTATTTGAGAGCTAAGTTTTGGAAGTATTTAACAACTCTATGCATCATACGTGTAATCTTATATTTTAAAATAAAAATTCAATTCAGGTTGAAGTTTCTGCAACAATATTGACTCACACCAGAATGTGGAATTTTCGTATACCCTACAAGCGGGGCTAGTGAAAGGAAGCAATGGCTGTTCCAGTACACGCTATGTTTTAGATTTTCGTCATGGTTTTTAGATTGGTCTTCTTATAATAGGCTCCCCACCAGACCCTGTGTACTCGTTTACGTTTATTAACCCGTTTAAGACGGCTACCAGTTCCAGTTAAGTTAAAAACGTGAAATTTCATACACTGTCTATTTTTGGTCTAACTAAGGGAAATCCCAAAAAAATTTTTGGAAAAGCTTATAGTTTCCCGGAAATTTCACGTTGCGTTTTCGCAACGTTCGGCGAAAGGGGTAGCAAAATTATAATTTTTTTTTTTTTTAAGATGGAACATGAATGAAATTTATTTGAGAATTTTATGAAAAATGTAATAAATAGGTATAAATTAAAAGTTACAATGAAGAAGTTTATAAAAAAGTATACACTTTATCAAGATATGCTTATAAAGACTGGGTTTTTGTGTGGTAAGCGTCAAAGCATTTTGGATGAAGCGGGATATTACATTTCTTGCAGGAAAAAACGGTTTGGCTGGAGCACTTGCGACCTCGAAGATGCTTTTCTGTTTGGGTGACGGTGACTGTATGCTTGATGTCATCGAAACGAACCACTTCATTGGGGTTTCCTTCCCGTCGTTGCACATGTTGAACATTTGACTCCGATCGCAACAAGGACTCTACAACAAACGTCCTAGATTCTAGTTGTGTCATTGCTGTTTCCTTAGTATTTTTTTTTGCAAATACAGTGTAACTTCCATGCATTTACCAATGCTGCATCAAGTGCATTTGCTAAAAGTGGCCTGTACCACTTCTTTCCTCGAATTCGTATACGATAGTTACTTGTAGCGTTGTCAAACAAATCAACACCTCCCATTGTTATGTTGTATTCGCGAATTGCATTTGGCATTTGAATGTTTACGTGTTTCCTCTTTGTTGTTCATCTATTGAAAGACGGTGGGAGAATACTCCAAACTTCATAAATCTTTCATTGAGCAAATCGTTGAGCATTGTAACTTTCGCAAACTTCTCGCTGGGATCGATTTTACTGTTATTACAAACATGTAAATACGGTTTGATAATTTTGAAATGATTTCGACACATTGCATCTTTTACTATATCGTATCAGAATATTGGACTATTAGACCAATACAAATGCAACTGAGGCACTGTATGCATACCAGAAAAATACAATATTCCAATGAATCTACGAATTTCGTTCCAATCAGTTTTGAACGTGGGATTATTTTTGTCCACATTAGCATACACATTTGTACTTTCAACAATAAAATTAATTATGTCATTATCAAGAAATAATTCCAACATTTGCAGAGGATTCAAATTACCTGAGAGAAGAAAAGAAAGGGTCATCTCTTATACTCTTTCAAGAAAGGATATATTCTGAAAAATAGTATATTATAAACTTAGCGATTTTTTCATAAATTTTTCGTATTTTTTCACTTGATACGTCTACTGGAGTCTTTGAAAAACCAACTCGATGGCTTTTCGACCACTTTGGCAACTCGTAATGGAGAGATGTTGTTGATTTATTGGATGTTGAAGCGATGTTTTGGGATGTTGATGGATTCGACTTCCGGTTCGTGGTATTTTTTTGGAGCATTCAAATCGTCGAATGTACATTCAATCTCAATTTCACCCGCTAATTCATTTGGAACACGTTTCTATCTTCCAAAAGCTGCACATTATCATCAATCTCCACATTATCGCTTACAGCATCAATTTCTGGAGGCAAAATTATAACATTTGTTTCAACTGCTGCATCTAAATTCAAATTAAATTCGTCTTCTTCGTCAGAACTCGGGTTCATCAATAACTCTTCGAGTTCTCTAGCTGATAAAAACTTTCTGCGATACATAATTTTGAACTTTTTTTTAACACAGATATATTTTTTACTTGCGATTATAGGTACTATAAGGCAAGTTTTGGATTCGTGCAAAAAAAAAATTTTGAGATAACAATCAAACATGATAGGTATTTTTTTTTTTTTTTGTTTTAATTCAATTTTTATTTTTTCAATTTCTTAAAACTATCTTAAAGCTAGACAAAAATTCATAAAAACTAGCCTACTTATCAATATCTTACAACTAACTTACTGGCCCCATTCGGGCTCTCTAAGTTAACCTAATAACTTAATGCTAATGCCTTTCGGCCTAAGAACTATCTTAAAACTAGAATTCATGGTTTTATTTTTCACCAAGAAGAATTGAAAAAAAACTTGGTATCTTTATCTTTTATTTTGGTTCAAACATGATATCACGATGATAGAGAACACCAAAAAAGTGGGTGGCACAATTCTGTCTGTCTGTCTGTCTGTCTGCTCGTCTACAGCCTAAACGGCTCGATCGATTTTCTTCATACTTGGTACTTAGTGGTTTTTGGTGATTCTGCCGACATTTTTTTTTCATTTTTTTTTTTTAGAACCAAAAATAACGGTACCTGTCGTACATTTTTTTTGGCAAATTTACATAATCGTATTTTTCTCAAAAACGGCTCGACAACTTTTCTTAAAAAAAATTCAATAAATTAATTTTAGTAAATGCTTTCTTTGGGTGGAAAACCATTTTTAAAAAATGGTTATTAATGGTACCTCCCAAGGAACCATTTTTTTAATTTTTGATTTTCTTCAAAATGGTATGACCGATTTCAATTATTTTTTTTATACAGAAGCTTCCAAAAAATGTTAATAGTTTTGTGTACCAACATTTTTGAAAAAATATTTTTTGGATTTTTAAAAAATATTTCAAAACTTTTTTTAGAAAATCAAATATTTCGAAAACGGCATCATAGATTTTTTTGAAACTCGATATTTAAGACTTTTTTAGTACTCTCTAAAATATTTTTAGAAAAAATTTTACATTTATTAAAAAATAACGGTACCTTCCATACAAAAGTAAAAAAACCGCAAAGGAAAATATTTGTTTGCTTGAAAACGACTCCTACGATTTTGATTAAACTTTTTCATATACTAAAATCAGTACGATCTACCATCAAAAATTATAAAATTTTACCCATAGCAACTATTAGTAGTACCTGTCATAGAACGTATTTTTTTATTTTGAGTTTTCTCGTTATCAGCTTAACGGATTTAAATGAATTTTTTTATGTACAAATTTCAGATAAGATTAAATAATATTGCATATCAAAATTTTCAAAAAAAAGTTTTTGGATTTTTAAAAAAAGTTTCAAACTTTTTTTTTGAAAATTCGATATCTCAAAAATGGGTTGACAATTTTTTTTCAAATTTTGTTTTTATATACACATAAATATATAGTCTAAGTCTGCATACCAAAATTTGTTCTTAAAAATGTTTTAAGAATTTTATATATAAAAAATTAATTAAAAAAAAAAACCGCTCCAACGATTTTAAATTTTTTTTTCCCATACAATCATATTCCATCATGAATTAAGATGGCATACTTTTTTTTCACCTCAAACTGTCAAAAGAGTTGTTTTAGCTAATTTAAGTGTCGTATATTCATGCTTCTCTACATTTTTCTCTCATAATTTCCATGTTTGTTGTGTATACAATTTTCTTAAACTCGCAGTGTCTTGAACATAAGAGCAAGTACGTGCGACCCAGTCGTGCATTTTATTTACTACACAACTTGACCGCACAACTCACAGCTTATAAGTAAAAAATAAATCGAATACAAAAAACTTATATACGTTATGGGGTTTTCCAAAACAGCACGCGTTTATCAATTGGTTTAATTTTTTTCTGGGAATTAGAATATGCACCTGCACTCCCATCAGTACCGTACCTGAGTACAGTAGAGTTCTCTTATAGGGACCACGCTCATTAGAAATATGACCCGTGCTTTGAGGTTTCCTATACGCAGGAGTTACTGTCTAATTACTTCTAAGAATAAGGTTGCATGGATGGTAAAAAGGGTTTTTCCAATATAGCACTGAATGAATTGTTTTTTTCTTTTCTCAGAATTAGAATACGCATCCTTTTGTTTGACAGGATGCAACAAAAATTGACACTATTTCAAAAATTGGTGCAATATAATCATAAAAACACAATATTCCGAGAAAAAACCGTTTATTCTGATTTGAAAACGCAACGAAGTGCAAATATATTCTTTTTAGGTTCAAATGCTACTACATTAGACGAACGTTGCGAAAACGCAACGCAGTGCTTTCACCTCACCTCTCAAGTAGGCAACTCATTTAAATTGCGTCAACTTTATTTTAGAATATAATTTGAACCCTTCTTTACATGCCGTTGACTTTATTTTGAAAAATTATAATTTTGAATATATTTTTGAGTGGTTCAAAAATGTTACCTAAAAATTTCGAAAATTTTCTATTTTGGAGGTGCAAAAGAACCATGAAAACAAATTTTTAGAAAAAAATCCAAAAACAGGTCGATTAGATAATAAAATTAACTTTCAAAATCACTAATCAGCTCATTCAAATTTATCATCAGTAAAGTTCTATACGTCCACACGTACGACGTTGCGTTTTCGCAACGTTAGGCGGAAATGGGTTAACATGGTTCTGAGGGTTTGGGCCCCGTCTTTTACCAAAAATTCTGTTGCAAGAAGTGTAGAATGGTATTGAGACTTTTTTTTCTCATTCCGAAACCTATACCGCATAGGTTGGAGGGTCTTTGTTGAGAAAATAACGTTTCCTCGTAGACATCGGTTCTGTCTTCAGTGGGTTCGATCCATAACTGCGTGTCCAATTACTGAAGATGGCAAGGGCCGTTAGTATAGGAACTCACATAGAGGAGGGCGAATTATCCGAGGCCTTTAAAACGATTTCATCCGCGAATGCAACAACCTTGATATCACTCAAATTTAGTTTGATTGAAATTAAGTTGACGACTTACTTACTTAACTTTAGATGGCGGTTACTATCCTGGGTGGACTACGGCTTCAACCAACAATCCCCTCCAGCCAGATCGGTCCTTAGCTAGCTACCTCCAGTTACGAACTCCTAGTTGGTTGAGGTCGTTCCCCAATTGTTTTCGCCACCTAAGGTGGGGTCTTCCTCTGCTGCGTAGACCATCAGGGGTAGATTCGAAGACTCGTCGGGGTGGTGCGTCGGTGTCCATATGTGTCCCAGCCATCTCAGCCGCTGTATTTTCAGCTTTATGACCAGGTTGACATCGCTGAAAAACCCGTAAGGCTCGTTGTTAAATCTTCTCCTCCATACTTCATCGATACATACTGGACCGAAAATCACCCGAAGAATTTTCCTTTCAAAGCACCCAAGTAGATTCTGATCCGTTTTTGACAGGGTCCATGCTTCTGCCACATATAGCAGAACAGGGATGATGGGGGTCTTATATAAGGTATCCTGGTTCTTTGAGAGAGGGTTTTACTACTCAAATGCCTTCTTAGCCCGAAAAAACAGCGGTTGGCAAGAGTAATTCTTCGTTTGAACTCTGCACTGATGTCATTTTGCGATGTAATAGTGGAGCCCAGGTAGACAAAGTCCTAGACGACTTCGAAGTTGTACCTATCCTTCGTAGTGTTTTGGCCGAGTTGACGCGACGATGTCGAGATTCTGATAACATATACTTCGTATTGTCCTCATTAACAGCCAAACCCATTTTCGCCGCCTCAGAATCAATACTTGCAAACGCGCCAGTAACAGCTCGCTTAGTTCTCCCAATGATGTCAATATAATCTGCATATTATGCTTATTAAGCAAGTAGTTGAACGGACTTTTGATAAATTGTAAGTACCCCTATTGTTGACTTGCGAGTTGCGTACAATTGCTTCAAGTACGATGTTAAAGAGGTTGCATGATAACGACTCGCCTTGCCTCAAACCTTTCTCAACATCAATTGGATCGGTGGTGTTCTTGCCAACTTTGACGGAACAGCGAGATTTCTCCATTGTCATCCTGCACAAGCGGACGAGTTTGGAAGGGATGCCGGGATGCAAAATGGCTCTGTATAGCTCGTCTCTGTCTACGCTATCAAACGCGACTTGGAAATCGATAAAGAGATGGTGTGTATCGATTTGAAACTCCTGATGTGCTTCCAGTATCTGTTGGAGTGTGAATATTTGATCGACTGTTGACTTACCAGGCCTAAAACCACACTGATTGGGACCGATCAGATCGTTGACAAACGGTTTTAAGCGATCAACACAGTACAGATGACAGGATTTTGTATGCGACGTTGAGGAGACTTATACCTCTGTAGTTGGCACAAGTCAGAGCATCACCTTTTTGTGGATGGGGCACACTATACCAAGGTTTCATTCATCGGGCATACTTTCATCCGACCAAATTTTGGAGATAAGTTTATTTATTTATTTATTTATATATTTATTACATCAATAAGAGATCATTTTAATCTACAATTAGACTACCGAAAATTATACCATTGAAATTAAAACAAAAAAAAAAAGTTAATAATAATAAAATACATAATTAGATAAGCTAATTTAAAAAGTGCAATAACAATTGATTTTTTAATGAAAATCTACTTAAATGAAAATTGAAGTTTATATAATTAGAAATGAGATTAGTTTCTCTGACACAGCGAGTTATTGGTTCATTAAGCGCATAATTAACCCTATGTTCTCTTTCATGGAATAAGCGACGTATTCGTAATTGACGAGATGGAGCATACAAATCTATCAAAGATAGAAGAGAAGGACACTTGATATGATAAGTCAAAATATCATACATATATGAACATTGTGGAGAAAATTTTTCGTCTGTTTTCAAGAGATTGAATTCCAGAAGTTGGCATCTCGTAGAATAGGTTGGAGTTTCGATGTTCCATCCCAACTTCTGAATTGCATACCTTGAAAACTTCCTCTGGACCATTTCAAGTCTATTAGAATGAATGTTGTAAAACGGGTTCCATATTACACAACAATACTCTAAAATTGATCTCACATAGGAACAACACAGCGATTTAAGCGTAAATGGATCCTTGAAGTCCTTTGAATTTCGTTTAATAAAACCTAACATTGAATTGGCTTTTGATACTGTAAATTCGATGTGTTTAACAAAGTTCAGTTTAGGATCAAAAATAACACCAAGATCCTTTTTCTCAAAAACTCTTTCAAGCACTTGGTTATCAATATTGTAATCAAAGAAAATTGGTGAGAGGTTACGGAAAAAAGAAAAACATTGACATTTAGAAACGTTTAACGATAATTGGTTAACAGTGCACCATTCCGTAAGATTTTTTAGATCCTTTTGTAAAAGAAAACAATCATCTATCGATTTAATGCATCTGAAAAATTTTAAATCGTCAGCGAATAATGACGTTCGGAATTTAAGAGTATATTAGGCATGTCATTTATAAATATCAGAAATAGAAGGGGGCCAAGATGGCTACCTTGGGGGATACCGGATGTTACCATAACTGGCCTTGATAGCACTTGATCAATAGATACAAATTGTTCACGACCTTTAAGGTAAGACATCAACCAATTCAACATATTTGAATGAAAACCAAACAATGCAAGCTTATTAAGCAAAATAGAGTGACTAACTCTATCGAAGGCTTTCGCAAAATCAGTATAAACAACATCAATTTGGTTTCCTTCTTCGAGATTATTAAGGATAAAATTTGAAAAGAGTGCAAGGTTAGTGGTTGTTGATCTTCCTGCGACAAAGCCATGTTGAAACGGCGAAATGTGCTCTTTTAGTAGAAAAGTCAATTTATCATACACAATTTTTTCGAAGAGCTTATGCTTGAAAGTTTACAAATCGGGCGATAGTTGGAAATATCCTGTTTAGGACCATTTTTATGAATTGGAGTTACAAATGATTTTTTCCACTCTGGAATAAATTCCCCACTCCTGAGAGAGCTATTAAAAATATAAAGAAGAGGTTCAGAAAGAGCTACTGCACAGTTTTTAAGAACAATTGGTGGAATTTCATCAGGACCAGGGTTGGTATCGCTATTCAATTTCAACAAACCGTCTTGGATTTCAAAAAGATTTATTTCTAGTTGACCGATATGAATCGCGCAATCATGACTATATAATGCGGTTCGGTTAATTGACTGCACACTATCAATCTTAGAGTAGTTGGAACTAAAAAAGTCCGCAAACACATTACAAATAGACGGGGTATCAGAAAAAGTTGAACCAAGGTATTGCATACTACTAGGAATACCATTGGATAGTTTTTTACTTTTGATAAATGCCCAAAAACATTTACTATTTTTTTTAAATTAGACTCAATTGACAAAATATAACTTGTATACAGAAATTTATTTAGAACTTCGAACTCGCACTTCAATTGAATGTAAATATTCTTTAAATTAATATCGTAAACGGATTTGTGAAGCCGTTTGTATGCTTTGTTTTTTTTGTTGCTTAAATTACAAAGCCTCTTGTTAAACCACGGAGGTTTTGAATTATTTTTTAATTTAACTTTAGGTACATGCATATCAATTGCCCTTTTCAGATTATCTTTGAATAAATTATAAAATTGCAATAAAGTTAAATTACAAAAATTTGAACGCCACGGAATGCGCGACACATAACTCGCAATGCCTTCGAAGTTAGCCTTTGTATAATTAAGCTTAAGTTTACAATTTTGCGAAGATCTTAAGTAGTCATAAAAAGAAAAACAAATATCTAAAGCATTATGGTGAATAGAGTGTGGAAAAATTGGATATAATGATTTATCAACTGTAATAGTTAAATCTCTATCAACAAAAACAAGATCGAGTAAACGATTTAAATTATTCTTGCAATAATTAATTTGAATCAAGTCGTAACTAGCGAATGAATCAAGCAATTCAATTTCAAAATCCGTATTTACATTATAAGAAAAAAGTTGAAGCTCTTCGGGATCAAGAATCCAATCAACATTAGCTAAATTAAAATCCCCAAGAATAATAACATGATCATTCAGATTAAGTTTAGATAAATGATAATGGCAATTATTAACATGAATTTTGTAGATATCTAATGAGCTTCTAGGTGGAATGTAGCTTACAACAACAATTAACGATTTTTTTTCTTCAATGTTAATTTTAACTATGATTTGGTCAATGTCATAAGGACAAGAGGAAACAGAAGAAGGTAAAAATAATTCAACGCATGAGAACGATGAGCGAACAGCAAGCAATACACCTCCTCCTCTTTCCAATTTGGTTTTCAGAGCGCATCGATCTTTACGAAACAGTGACAGTGAGTAATTATTGTTGTTGCATATTTCGGCATTGTGATCAGAGAATATCAAATTTCATATTCTCTGATTGTGATGATTATTTGACAGCCAAGTTTCGGTAAGTGCAATAAAATCATATTGATTAGAAGACAAGGACAGGAACATTTGATGCAATTTTGTGCGCATGCCTCCGATGTTTTGATAGTAAGCAAAGAGCTGATTAGGATTGCGAAAATTAGAGAGCGAAGAAGATGATAGAGAAGATGATGAAGTTGGTTGTCAATTGATGTTATTGTTGATAGGTGGCTGTTGCTGTGATGACAGTGATGGCTGAAGGTTTGATGGTGGCGGTGGTGGTAGCTGATGATTTGGTGGTGGTGTTGATGAAGGTGCATGTGGTGGTGGTGGTGGTGGTGGTGGCGTAGGTATCGGTGAAGCTGAAGATGATTTAGAGTGCGGTGGTATTTTATTATTATTATTGTTTTCAAGCAATACAAATTTTTTTATTTGAACAAAGCATGGCCAAACTGAAGAATCCATTATAGTTGAATATTTAGAAGCTGGAACACTTAGCTTGAATGTTATGAACTTTAGTTGAGATAAGTCAGTTTCTTTTTTAATTAATGCAAAGCACTTGAATTGGTTGGTGTATACTCCCTGCCAAGTCATCTCCCTCTGTTTTGAATAGCTCGCCTGGAAGGTCATCTGCACTAGCAGCTTCGTACGCTTTAAGCTTGGCTATCGCTCACCGCACTTCATTCAGGTCGGGTGGACGGAAATTTTGACCATCATCATCCAAGTTGAATGGATTGTTCTGTCTAACAGTGGATTTTTGGCCATCTTTGCCGTTTTGCAGTCTAGAAAAGTATTGTTTCTAGATCATCAGCACAGACAGTGTGTCTACCACCATATTTCTACTCTCATCTCGGCAGGCTTTCAGTTCTGGCTTTGTAGCCCTGGGCAGATTGCCTCACCCATCGGTAGAATTTTCGAACATCCCCCCTACCGCTACAGTCCTCAATAGACTCGACCGCCCTCTTCGCATGCTCTCTCTTTTTCCTCCTAAGAAGTCGGCACTCCTCCCTTCATTTTTGCCCGTAGAGCTCCCGGGCTGTTCTCTCAGCGGCTCTGGTTCTAGTTCGCTGCATGTGCCGACCGGCATTCTTCATCGAACCAGGGGTTTCGTTGTGGTCGCAGTGAAACCCAGCACATCAGTGGCGGCACTTCTGATTGCTTGTTGGTAGTGTTTCCACTGGTCCTCTGCAGTTGGTGCTGTGGCGGAGTTGCTGATAGGTTAAGAGAGACTCGGTCAGCAAAGGTCCTGGCGATCTCTTGTGATTTGAACTTCTCGACATCAAATCTTTTCACAGCATCCGCTCGGCGTGTTGTGGCGTCATAGATATCCGCATACGTACTTGAGCTATAACCAAATAATGGTCCGGACATCCAGGATACGGGAAGCATGTCTGGCGTCTACCGCAGCATGAACAATCTGGTTGACGGTTCGTTGATCAGGAGACCGCCAGGTCCCTTTGTGTATATTGAGGTGTGGGAATCGAGTCAATCAGCCTGAGTCCGTTACAGGAAGTGTTGTCGTGCAGGCTGTGTCCTTCGACTATCGAACCAACGATGCCCTCCTCTCCAATTTTGACGTTGAGGTCGCACTTGGGGGACCTATCATACGTATTTTGAGGAGATCGAAGAAGTCTTCCTTGGTTGAGTCATCTTTAGCTGCGTTTTATTATCTCTGGGTCTGGGTTAAGGTTATCTTTTAACATGTATTACAAAAGCAACATGGGATCTAGGTTTGTATCAAGGTTAATTGCAATAACCCAGAAAGAGGTTTTCACTCTGACCGGCAGAGGGCTATTTACCATTGTGAATGGATATCAGCAATTTGTCAGCAGTATTAGGAATGGAGAGGAAAAGAGACAAGTGCTTACATGAAAAACAAATAAACATAAGAAAAAAAGAGACTGATATACAGCACTGCTTTTGCACTAACCCACATCGTTTTATATTCACGAGGTGAACCATATGGGTTATGAGCGATAATAAAACGCGGCTTTTGTCTTCCGTAGAAGACTGGAGTCTGGAGCTGTAGAATGAGTAACCTCATCCAGCTCCAGACGGGGGCACAATAGATCTTAATGGTCGCAGTGCACTTATACCCCGAACTCTTTCATTCATTCATTCTTTAATTCATTGTCTTCCGTTTAGGCGTGGGCACAGATCAACGTAACGTTTTTGAATTTTGCTTTGATGCGGATTATGACCAGGCAATTGCTTTCATTTCTGAAGCCCAAGACTTCTTGCCTAAGTCTTCCCCTTACCCCAAAACCACAACCAAAGAGCCACTGACCCTGTTCCTTGCAGCACTCGCCAAAGTAGATGTTCCACGACTTCATCCTATGTATCTCCATCCCATTGCACTTCCCGAAGGGCTGTTCCATCAGCCTTTAACCTATCCAGGTTCTCGACTAATTGTTCGGCTGCACGTAGTGAGTTGGTGTTGGAGGTCCAGACATTCCACGTACAGATCCGAAATTCATTGTCCTTGTTTCGTTTGCTGGGTCGTCAACATTAAAACCATCCATATCCAAGGCTTGTTGTTGTTTCGGAACTATTGTTGTTTTCCGTGGTAGAAAAGTTACCCCGACGACGCACAACCCCCAACCTGGAGGACCAGACCCTTTAATATAACTCCAAGGGTGGGGAGCCAGATTAACCGCTCCTTATAGGCCTGAGCTACGAATATGTCGTAGTAGCCCATTTAAGGTGTTCACTAAGTAGTTCAACCTTACTGGAACTGTAGACGCCATCGTTGATGCCATCTGGGGAGCTCTTCCGCTGCCCCTCTCTCGTTTGCCACCTGAAACCATCCATAGGGATTGGAACTCCATCTTCAGTTAAAGGTACTAGGCACCCGACGTTACCACTTGGATGTGAGAGTACGAGTTGATAGACAGAGATTCGCTTTGAAAAAAAGCTTATGGACGCTTGTGTCCTCTTGAATGCACATGTCAACCCTTTGAACATCTTCATAAATGTCCTGTTCTGACCAAAATGAGAGCGTGGAGTGCCATTTTTTTGACGAACTTAACGAACTTTTCTCATCGCTACGATACGTATCTAAGTCGAAAATAGGTTGCTTCTATGTATGTACATATGTGTGTAGACTCATAAGACCATGGGCCCTCGTAACTCTGGTTTTTGCATGGTGTAATGGTGCCCAATGACAGTTGAATCGATTGCGCTATACATATCCTAACCATACCCCACATTCGTTATACTTCAATCTGGTTTTAGGAGTGGATGGTGACTTTCACTAGCAACCTCATGTCATGTGGAGTAAGCAGACGGAGGCCCACGGAAATTTCGAATCCGGTTATGGTCAACTGGATGACCCCCTGGGGGGATCGTTATTCGTGCGTTAAACAATCCAACTAACCGCCTATCCAGGCTTTTTACTGTCAAACTCAAAGCGTTGAAGAGGATGTGTCCACAAACCTTTGCTCTAATCCACTATCATCAACAGGCCAAAGGAGTTATCAAAACGTATCAAAACGATGCACTCCAGTGCTAATTGGGTTACAGAGAAACTGATTTGGGTACTTACTTTTGGACTAGTATGTACCTACACTTGTACTTACTTTTTGACTCCGTGAAGAAACTGGCCGCTAAAATTGTATTGAGGTTTTGAATAAGACGTTCTCGTGTAATGGGCATGTAGGTTAAGTTTATTTAGTTTTTTTTTTGTCAAAGTAGGCCTAGTATTTGCAACTCTTTATTCCTGGCTATAAGCAGTTTATTACCTCGGCAATTGAGAAACTTAAATAACAAAAAGAAAATGCGCTTTGGCATCACAACTGAATGCTGATGGCTGTCATCGATCTAAGAACGAAGTACGAAACATGCACAAAGAAAACTGTGGCGCATTAGAAAGATATAAATTTACTTTTTATTTTTTCATTTCCATTTGAGGGAATTTGCTATTCCTCACAAGGAAGGCCTTGGGTTAAAAACCAATCTTGCTTCACAGAGAGCGATGAGAGATTTTCTTTATTCGCTTGAATGATCATTTTAAATGTGACACTCTGGGTCTTGGTCTTGGGATAAAGAAAAGCAAACATTATCTCGTATTTTTCCATCATCGTGCGTGTTTCTGAGACCACCATGGCAGAAAACTCCCAACCGCATCCGAATCACATCACATCATACAACCTACAGACTATATCACCATCAACCTTCTGCAAACCTTCCCCCCCACTCCTGAAAAGAGACTTTGAAGTACAGTCACGTGTTAAATCAATTAATTTATTTATTGCGACAATTTGGGATTTTTCTAGGATTTTTTCTTCTCGATACTCTTTGTCCTTTTTTTTTTCTTCTTCTTTTTTTTATAGTTATTGTTGCTATTGGCTATTTTGTAGATAAATTGAAAAAGAAAATGAGAAGCGGATGGTGGTTAAGAGGACGGGGGAGGCCTTAAGAGCTTCCTATATAGTTCCTTTCTTACAAAGGAATCGTTTTATGTTGAAATTGCTTGCTGATACATATCTAGAGGAAAAAAAAACAGATATAATTTGTTTTGCCCCCTTCCTCCAATATATGTAGCTGAAGGTCTGAAAAATTGCTATACGCTATCAAATAAATTGTGTATTTGATAAAATTTTTCTATAGATTTTTCTATAGATTTTGTCGATAGATTTTTCATAAGAAGAAGCAGCGATTGGAATGGATAATACTCGTAAAATAGATAAGAAAACAAAAATGATGACAAAATTCGCAAGTTGTTGGAAACAAACAAAGAAAATAACGGGTGGAGAAATGAGTTAGGATTAAATAAAAAGTATCATTTCTTCAAGGTTATTGTATTTATAACGTAAATTGGTTTTGCTCCAGGGCTCTGATGGTCGTCAAGAAGCGAGACAAGACGAGACTTTATAACTTTTAAGGTTTTAGCGGTTGTGAAATTTTTAATTTTTCAGACTAGCCGTATTATAAATAATAGATTGCAAGCAAGTTCAAAACAGTTTCTACCTACTCACCCTAAACATTTCGCTTCAAATTACATTGACTCTAGTTACGGGTGACCGAGATCCGAGCCGCGATATTAAAAATGTCAAAAAGACACTCGTTTTATTTTTTGATGCTTTTTTTTATCGAGGCTGGGGTAGGCTCGACGCGTCGGTGTTTATCACGTTTTATCTCCAAGAAAGCAAAATATACTTGGGTAGAAGCTTCCAAACTACAAACTTTATGATTTCCAAATTGGGTTTTAGGGTACTTGATATTTCATAAACGTGTTGCGGAGTCCAGCGAGAGACCAGAGGAAAAATCTTTGCAATATCCACGACGACAGGCTTGTCTGAGGTACCTACTCTATGAAAAAGGGTAGCTATAACCCCAGAAATAACTGCCGAGATAAGATCCTACTTCTAGCAAAAGACTTGAAAACAATCGGTTCAGGTTAAGCCTCGTCCACACTATACACTTAGAAGTTTCAATTTGGTTCCCTAATTTAATTAAATTAGCCCGGTTATCTTTCGTTCGGAATTCTAGTTTGATTATAAACGTCAAACAAAGGCAGAAGACAAATTAGTATTGAAGTTCCACCTCCCCACGTTGACTTTTGAGAAAAATACTGAGAAAATAAAAAAAAAAACTAACAACAACGCTGTACGTGTTCAGTTTAATAAATATCTCTTACCTTCAGCTTTAAGTGGGTGGAGGTAATTGAATGGTCTCAGTATTCACTGCTTACTTACTTAAATTGGCTCTTCAGTCTAGGGTGGAACAGGGCCTCAACCAACGAGCTTTTTCAAGCCAACTCGGTTTCTGTCTAGATGTCACCAGTTTCGCTCGCAAAGATGGTTGAGGTCAACTTCCACTTGAGTGCGCCACCTGTTACGCTGTCTTTCTGTATTGTGCCCTCCCACGGGGGGACTTTCCGGCGGGCCGGAGCATTGATGAACTTTTCCCTTTTGTGTTGATACAGCCGTTGTAGATCTTCTTCTCCATTTCCCATCTATGCAGACGGGACCGAAAATTTCAATCTCAAAACAGCCTGTAGAGTTCTTATCCACCGTTAATAGTGTTCATGCCTCTGCACCGTACATCAGGACCGGGATGATAAGCGTCTTATACAGGAACACTTGAATTATTGTTCGAGAGAAGATTTTCCTTCTCAATTGCCTTTTTAGCCTAAGGAAACAGTGATTGACAAGACTTATTCTTCGTTTGATCTCAACACTGGTATCGTTCGCTGACTTGCTAGCGGAGCCCAGGTAGACAAATTCTCTGACTACCTCCAATAATGGTTGTCTATAGCCACGTTCTGTCCAAGAAGTGCATCGACGTTGGGTGTCCTTTCTTGTTGACAGCATATATTTGGTCTTACCTTCATTCACCGTTAAACCCATCTTTTTGGCTCCCTTCTCAATACTCACGAAAGCACCACTGACATCTCGCTTTGTTCGTCCGATTATGTCAATGTCGTCAGCGTAAGCGAGTAATTGGATGGACTTTTGAAAGATTGTGCCTCTAGTGTAAACGTGAGGGTTTTGCACATTTCTTTCAAGAACTTTGTGGAAGAAGTCGCATGACAGCTTTTCGTCGCCTTGTCTAAAACCTTTTTTGACATCAAAGGTGTCAAAGTAGTCTTTGTCGACCTTGATGGAACAGCGGTGCATTCTCCATCATCATCCTGCACAAACGGACGAGTTTGGAAGGGTTGCCAAAATTAGATAATGCTCTATATTTGTAGCTCGTCTCTATAGATGCTGTCATACGCAGCTGGGTATCGATTTGAGGCTCCTGGGTTTTTTCCAAAATCTGGCGTAGTGCGATGGTGGACTTTCTTGGCATAAGGCCACACTGATATATACCTATCATGTTGTTGACGAATGGCTTCAGGTGTTCACAAGGTACGGCAGAAGAGGGCTTGTATATGATGTTAGGGAGACTGATGTCTCTGTAGTTGGTACGGTTCACAGGATCACATTTCTTCAGGATGTGCCGAACAATTCATCGGGCATGCTTTCCTCCGACCATATTTTGCAGATGAGCTGTTACATACTCCTAACCAATGCATCGCTTGTCTCTTTGAATAGCTCGGCCGCAAGGTTATCAGCTCCAAAAGATTTATTGAACTTAAGGATAGATAACTATATGTACATACAATGTAGGTTAAATAGTGCAATCTACATGGTAGTAGAACTTGGTTTGTCATCGCATTTATACTATTTGCAGAAAAGTATTTTCAATAGCCTCAGCTCCGACTGCGATTCTAGCACAATGTTCCCAGGATCATCCTTGTCGGCTTCGGTTAGGGTCTTGTAACCCTGGGAGGTTTTTTTTACTTATTGGTAAGCATTTCGAACTTCTTTCCTATCATAGCATCCCTCTATTTTCGCGATCGCGCACTTCTCATGCCCTTTCTTTTTTCTTCTGAGAAGGAGGGTTGTTCCCTTCTCCTCTTCTGTTCGTAGATTTTGCGAGCAGCTTTGGTCCTTCTATGCAGCGCCTCCGCTTTGTATGCCTGTTGTTAAGCTACGTACTAGCAGTCTTCGTGGTTCCAGAAGTTTACCTTTAGTGGCTGTGCGAGAACCAGTACGCCTGGGTGGCACCTCTGATGGCTTCCTGGTAATTCTTCGTATTCCCCTGGATCTCGATACTTGAATTTGGCGGCATAGCACTATATGAGAGGGTGCGAGAGATTCAATCGGAAAAGGACCTGACGATTTTTTTGCAACTACAGCCGTCCGAAGTCATACTGCCTTAATATTTCTCTGTTTTGGTTTTGGTCTGGATATCCACAGCATACCCTTGGCTACATATACATAGTGGTAGGGGTCCGAGTCAACGGTGACTCCTCGGAACTTTCGGACATCCTTGATAGTGGGGGAGGGCCTTGTGTCGATCACAGTGTGGTCAATCTCTCTAGCGGTTGATTGACCAGGAATTAACCATGTCCCATTGTGTATACCGAGGTGTGGGAACTGCTTACTAGCTATCACACCGCAGCAAAGTCGATTAATTTGAGTCCGTTATTATTGGTGGTGTCATGTAGGCTATATCTTCCAATTGTGCCACCCAATCATCCAAGACAATTTTAAGTTCATAGCTGGGGCCTTGCTAATATGTCTTGTCCAGGAGTTGGTAAAAATATTGTTCCTGGTCATCGTCTTTTTTCTCCGTGGTGAGCCTTGATGTGAACTGTACAAACCGTGAGGCGTTCATTCACATAGTTGAAACTCTAGGTTTCTTGCCTAAGTCTGCCTCTAAAGACGATTCCACATCCAAAATGACGATATCATTGTGGTCGGTAACAGTCAACGTATAGTAGATGTCACATTCTTTCAGTTTTCTTTTGCTCGGCCCATCCCATGACGCTGTTTAGATTGGGAAGATTGAGACCGGTCTCACGGTAGTTCCTGGACAAGATAAGTGGGGGATCAGGTATGTCATAAGTCATGAAGAGAACATAAACATCATAAACATGGGTCTCAAAGCTGAATTTCGGTGAAGAGCTTTGTTTTGACGTCTTAAGCATTTCCTAAAAAGTTCCGTAAATTTTGGCCTGGGCTAAATTTTTTTGTAGTTTATGTAATTCTACACAAAAAAGATTAACATAGTTCATACAAACAATAGATTCAGAGAAAATCATGCTAGAACTTAATGGTGGAGCAAATCTTGTCAAAAAACTACAATATGTGCCTTCAGGTTCTTCCAAAAAAAACTGATAGCTTTCGAGAAATTAAGAAAAAAACTGAATTTCTCCCCTTTTACTCCCCTACAAAATTTATTCCTTGCCCAAATTTACGGAACTTTTTAGAAAATGTTTGAGACATCAAAACAAAGCTCTCCATCAAAATTCAGCTTTGTCGGAATTTTTTTCGAAGTGAAGGTCTAACTTTCGGGGCTAAGGCTTAATCGCTTTTCTTGAATACCGGTGATGTCTGCTGTGTAGCAATCTAGGGCCTCCACAAAATGTTTGACTGCACGTGGTCTAAAGATAGGTAGAACATTCCACGTGGAGATCCGAAAATCGTTGGCCTTATTTCGTTTACTAGGATCGTCAACAGTAAATCCATTCTTATCCTTGTTGTTGCTTCGCAACTAAAAAGCTTTACGGGTCCGGGAAGTCGTTCCGTTTGCACGACCTTCAACCTGAAGAACGAGACCCTTAGTAGGACTCCAAGGGTGCGTAGCAGGATTAACTGCTCAAAGGGCCGTAGCTATGGTAGGGCATTGTGGGGCAATGCCCTACCTTAAAATACCAGTGCCCTTCCTTAAAAATACCACCAATATTACGATGATGGAATAAACAAAAAATTTAGTAAAACGCCGCCGCATAGTGGTCCATTAGGGGAGTGTTCTTTAAAAAAGTTGTAGATAATGTTATTTGCAATAATTTTTCTTTTTTGATAAAAATTTAGCATTTCGAATAATTTGTATGAAAACAAAGCAAAATTCGCCTTAAAACATGTTAAGAAGAAAAATACTGCAAACTATTTGACCCGCCCACTTTTGAGGATTTTCGCTTTTTTCACGTTTTATTTTTTTTCTCTCAAATTACCGCAGCTATTCTAAATTTTTTGTTGATTTTCGTTCTTTAGTCATCCCTTTAAAAGACCTCATTCAAAAATTTATTAAAAAAAAAAAAAAATCGAATTTTTTGCCTCGATTATTACCATGGGAATTCCCATATAAAAACATCATAAAAGTGACCGTCTTAATATTTAATTTTAAATTTTTGTTAATAAATTTTTTGAATGAGATCTTTTAAAGGGATGATTTAAGAACAAAAATCAGCAGAAAAAATTTGGAATAGCTGCAGTAATTCGAGAGAAAAATAATAAAACGTTAAAAGAGCGAAAACCCATACAAATTTGTATGGGAAAAGTATGGGCTTAGAGCCACGTGTAAATGGCCTCGGGCAAAATTAGTTGTTTGCCAATTTTTTTTGTTTAGGGCATAAACTTTTGATTAAGGGGGTGTCTGGTATTTAAAAACGATTTTGGGAAATAACGGACACCCTATTGTATAGTCTTTTCCATAATTTAGAACAAAGATTTGAAGTCCCATAAAAAAACGTAATTCAAGAAGTCCTTATTTTCGAGAGTCTTTAGACAGAAACTTGGTGTTTTGAAGGCTCGCAGATATTAGTAGCGAATTTTGTTTGTATATAAATATGTTGTATAAGTCCGACCGGGAAAGATCAGTGAGCATTTACTTTTTCTTAGTGGAATTTGACTTAAAAAAAGTACTGATTTTTAACATTCGAGCAACAAAAATTTCCTATTATAACTTTATTTTCTAAAGTGTTATATGTTTTTTATGGTCACTAGAGGAAAACTAACAAAAAAGTCATACAAATCAGAAATACGTTTATTTATTTATTACTTGATGAAACTGGATTTTGCGTCTGTACGTCTATGCGTCTACTGGTACATCGAGCTAGACGCTTGATCGTTCTTGATCCTAATAGATTTTATCAATTTGCTTCGAACTTAGTACAAAGCATTTTTATTTGGTTCCTTAGAAGAGAAATTCAAATCATTCTTGTAGCTCATCTCGAACGGGAAGCTGCCATTCAACAGTTTTGTTTTTTTTTCAAACTTTCTCAAATACCATATACAAGGATTTTGTAGAAAATTCGTACCTTAAGGTATGTTCTCAAAGTGTTTGAGAAAATTGTCTTATTTTCGGTTTATTTTTTATAATATATATCTGTAACTGCTCGAACAATTTTATTATAATTTTGCAGCACTCTTGTACTTTTTTAAAATACCGATTTTTTTTTTGTATAGAACTAAGTATACAACTCTATTAAAAAAAATTAAACTTGGTGGTGAGAAAAGGAAATTTCATAAAATTAAAAACTTCCGTTGTATAAACGAAATATTTTATTCGTCAGGTTTACAATTTGCAAAAAACAAAATCGCCATGAGACAGTTCTAAGTTCTATATGAAAACACAAATGCGACCCAGTCATAATATAAGTCAAAGTTTTTGCCAGACATATATCAAGTACAATTTTTAATTTTGCCCTACCTTTTTCCATCGCTGCCCTACCTTACATTCGACTCTAGCTACGGCTCTGACTGCTCCTTATTGGCTTCAGCTCCTAGCTCCTTCTGGGGAACTCTTCCGTTGTATTAGTGGAAACACTCCTCCCTCAGTTGCTGTCCCCATCATCCGTCCACAGGGATTAAAACCCCATCATTGAGGTACTAGGCACCAGATGTTCACCACGAGGAGGTGAAAGTAGGAGTTGATAGACAGAGATTGATCTATCAAAAAAACCTGTGGACGCTTGTGTTTTTTTTAAGCTTGTCAGTCCTTACCACAAAGACTTTTATTGAGTTCTCATTTCAAACGCTTTGGAGTTAATATGGTCGAGAGTTCCCATCTCAAAATTATTTCCACCCTTGTTTGTTGTACTTAATTGTTTATAGCTTATTTTGACCTTAGTTAAAAGTTAAAAAGTTCATTTCATTTAAAAAACTAAAATTTAATATTAGATACAATGAGAAGTAGTTTCTTTACTTTTGCAAACTTTATAATGACCAATCAAAGTTGCTTGTAAATAATTACATAGCTAGTGTCGTTACATGCAGCTTATTTTACTTTTTTCCACTTCTAGGATGTGTAGGGGTGTAGGTACTAGGTACACATAATTATTTTTATCGTTCTATTTGCGTAGAAGGAAAAAGTTTCTTCTTCTGGTAGCCTTATCATCATCCGTATTCTATCCTTTGCAAGTATATAGAGAAAGAGATGCATATGCATAACTGCCATACAATTATTAAACTTTAATCCTTTGGCAGATGCATGTTAAAAATCTAAGGCAACATATAGGAAAAATTGCATTTAATAAAATGCAAATTTACACTTTTCTAACATTAAACCACTTTAATGGGTGGTGCCTGATGGTGCGCCGCGCCATCGCCATCCCATCACCATCACCCTGTGCCTGTATCGCAGTATGAGCTACATGGCCTGTGTTTGAGTTTGATATAGTAAAACTGGAGCATGTCATCAGTTCAAGTTTAAATTTACTCTTATACTTATGCATACACTCGTTCGTTTAATGCATGAGTCCTTTTCGTTCGTTGTGGAACTTCATTAACACATGCTTTCAGTGAACTCATTAAAAGTTACCCTTTTGCCATCACAGAGAGAAAGTAAATGTATACCTTCCTACCTACATTTCTGCATAAATATAATATTAAGTACTAAACAGGGTGACTCAAATTTTTACTGAAATCTAAAACTAAATAAAATAAAATGCACGACTGAGTCGCACATACTTGCTCTTATGTTCAAGACACTGCGGATTTAAGAAAATTGTATATAAACACATGGAAATTATGAGAGAAAAATGTAGAGAAGCATGAAATACGACATTTAAATTGGCTAAAACAACTCTTTTGACAGTTCGAGGTGAAAAAAAAAGAATGCCATCTTACTTACAGCTTACAGTCCAGGGTGGGTACGGCCTCTCCACTTGTGTGCGCCACCTAAGGTGGGGTCTTCCTCTGCTGCGTAGACCATCAGGGGTAGATTCGACGTCGCTGAAAAGCCCATAAAGCTCGTTGTTAAATCTTCTCCTCCATACTCCATCGATACATACTGGACCGAAGAACACCCGAAGAATTTTCCTTTCAAAGCACCCATAAGCAGATTCTCATCCGTTTTTGACAGGGTCCACGCTTCTGCCCCATATAGCAGAACCGGGATGATGAGGGTCTTATATAAGGTCTCCTTGGTTCTTTGAGAGAGGGCTTTACTACTCAAACGCCTTCTTAGCCCGAAGAAACAGCGGTTGGCAAGAGTAATTCTTCGTTTGATCTCTGCACTGATGTCATTTTGCGATGTAATAGTGGAGCCCAGGTAGACAAAGTCCTAGACGACTTCGAAGTTGTACCTATCCTTCGTAGTGTTTTGGCCGTGTTGACGCGACGATCGATGTTGAGATTCTGATAACATATACTTCGTCTTGTCCTCATTATCAGCCAAACCCATTTTCGCCACCTCCGAATCAATACTTGCAAACGCGCCAGTAACAGCTCGCTTCTTTCTCCCAATGATGTCAATATCATCTGCATAAGCAAGTAGTTGAACTGACTTTTGATAAATTGTACCTCTGTTGTTGACTTGCGAGTTGCGTACAATTGCTTCTAGTACGATGTTAAACAGGTTGCATGATAACGCATCGCCTTGCCTCAAACCTTTCTTGACATCAAATGGTCCGGTGGTGTTCTTGCCGACTTTGACGGAGCAGCGAGATTTCTCCATCGTCATCCTGCACAAGCGGACGAGCTTGGCAGGGATGCCGAGATGCGACATGGCTCTGTATAGATCGTTTCTGTCTACGCTATCATATGTGACTTTGAAATCGATAAAGAGATTGTGTGTATCGATTTGGAACTCTTGGGTTTTTTCCAGAATCTGTCAAAGTGTGAACATTTGATCGACAGTAGATTTGCCGGGCCTAAAACCACACTGATAAGGGCCGATCAGGTCGTTGACAAACGGTTTTAAGCGATCACACAGCACAGATGACAGGATTTTGTATGCGACGTTGAGGAGACTTATACCTCTGTAGTTGGCGCAAGTCAGAGCATCTCCTTTCTTGTGGATGGGGCACACTATACCAAGGTTCCATTCATCTGGCATACTTTCATCCGACCAAATTTTGGAGATAAGTTGGTGTATACTCAATACCAAATCATCTCCTCCTGCTTTGAATAGCTGGGCTGGAAGGCCGTCTGCACCAGCAGCCTTGTACGCTTTAAGCTTGGTTATCGCTAACCGCACTTCATTTAGGTCGGGTGGACGGAAATTTTGACCATCATCGTCCAGGTTGAATGGATTATTCTGTCTAACAGCGGAATTTTGGTCATCTTCGCCGTTTAGCAGTCTAGAAAAGTGTTGTTTTCAGATCCTCAGCACCGACTGTGCGTCTACTACCATATTCCCACTCTCGTCTCGGCAGGCTTTTGTTCTTGCCTTGTAGCCCTGGGGAGTTTGCCTCACGCATCGGTAGAACTTTCGAACATCCCCCCTACCACATCAGTCCTCAATAGACTCGACCGCCCGCTTCGCATGCTCTCTCTTTTTCCTCCTGAGAAGTCGGCGCTCCTTCCTTCGTTTTTGCCCGTAGAGCTCCCGGGCTATTCTCTTAGCAGCTCTGGTTCTAGTTTGCAGCATTGATTGGTAGGCCTCGTTCTTGGCTGCATGCGCCAACCGGCATTCTTCATCGAACCAGGGGTTTCGTTGTGGTCGCCTAGTGAAACCCAGCACATCAGTGGCGGCACTTCTGGTGGCTTGTTGGCAGTGCTTCCACTGGTCCTCTGCAGTTGGTGCTGGTGGCGGAGTTGCTGAAAGGTTCAGAGAGACTTGATCAGCAAAGGTCCTGGCAATCTCTTGCGATTTTAGCTTCGCGACAACATATCTTCTCACAGCATCCGCTCGGTGTTGTGGCGTCATAGATATCCGCATACGTACTTGAGCTTAAACCAAGAAATGGTCCGAGTCAATGTTGGCCCCTCGGAACGTTCGGACATCCAGGATACTGGAAGCATATCTGGCATGCATCGTAAACATGGTCAACCTGGTGGACGGTTCGTTGATCCGGAGACCGCCAGGTCCCTTTGTGTATATTGAGGTGTGGGAATCGAGTGCTGGCTATGGTGATGTTACGCCCTGCCGCAAAGTCAATCAGCCTGAGTCCGTTACCGGAAGTGTTGTCGTGTAGGCTGTGTCCTCCGACTATCGAACCAAAGATGCCCTCCTTTCCGATTTTGGCGTTGAAGTCGCCAAGAATGATCTTGACGTCGTACATTTTTTTCCAAAATGTATTTGTTACCTACGGTAATTTTTTTATCAACAAACACACTGATTTTGGAGTGTGATGTTCCTTAGCATAATCTTCCATCATAGCTTCATTATATTGACCTTTGATAAAGGTCCGGACGCCCGAAGTCCATAAAGTCCTAGTCAAAACGTTTTCCTTCTTTTTTTGAGTATGTTCGCATGATGTTTCAATTCCGAATGCTTGAAAAAATAAAATGCACGACTGGATCGCACGTACTTGCTCTAATGTTCAAGTTGTGTGGAGTGTGGGGCTTAAGAACTTTAAAAAATATTCAAGTAATTATAGAAAAAGTATAAAAAGCATTTAAATCGTTCTTTTAATTGTATAAACAGCCTGATAAATAACTTAGAGCTCAAAAAACAGTATGCCATTTGATTACTTGAAAAAATATGAATATATGCAAAAAAAAAAAATTAAAATCGTTGAAGCCGTTTTCTTAAAAATTAATTTTTTATATATAAATTCTTATGACATTTTTCAAAAAAAATTTGGTATGCCAATTTTGAGTATATATTAATATACATTTAAAACTGAAATTTCAAAACAATTCATCAACCCGTTTTTGAAATATTGAATTTTCAAAAAAAAAAAATTGAATCTGTTTTTAAAAATCCAAAATTTATTTTTTCAAAAATTTTGGTACTTATGCAGTATTATCTATATTCTAACAAAGCTTTTGTTCAAAAATTTCATTGAAATCGGATAAGTAGTTAGTGAGAAAATCAAAAAAACCGTTATATGGCAGGTACCGTTAATAAATGCTTTTGGTGATTATTTTTCTTACTTAAAGGTAAATCATATCTACAACAATACACTGATTTTTTTTTATCAAAATCGTCGGAGCCGTTCTTGAGATAAATAAGCTTTTCCTTAACGGTTGTATGGCAAGTACCGTTATTTTTTTAGCTAAAAAAAAAAGTATTGTAAAATCAAGTTTTTGGGGTGGTAGGGGAAAGAGAATGGCCACCATCTTGAAAACGAGGTTAAATTTGTTTGTGTTTAATAACTCGTTGAAATTGCGTTTTTCAAAAAAACGACCAAGGACAGATTTTAGAGGATTAAATTATCTAAAAAATGAACCATTAAACAGCTCTTCATGTTTATTAATCTCAAAGTTACAGCGGATCAAAGGTCACCTATGCTTCATATATGGTGGGGATGAAATGACGTTTTTTAAGGTTTTTCGCTTATCTGTGAATTTTTTTGATGATGTCTAGAATATATTTTGCACTGCTCTTGATTGTCTGTAAAATGAGTCTTCTATTCTGACCAAAAAAATTCACAAATAAGCGAAAAACCTTAAAAACGTCATTTCATCCCCACCATATATGAAGCATAGGTGACCTTTGATCCGCTGTAACTTTGAGATTAATAAACATGAAGAGCTGTTTAATGGCTCATTTTTTAGATAATTTAATCTCTAAAATCTGTCCTTTGGTCGTTTTTTTGAAAAACGCAATTTCAACGAGTTATTAAACAAAAACAAATTTAACCTCGTTTTCAAGATGGCGGCCATTCTCTTTCCCCTACCACCCCAAAAACTTGATTTTACAATAAGGAGTTGTACTTAAACATAAATCACAAAACAAAATTTGCCCAGCGATAAGCAAAAATTTTATAAATTTTTTGGACTAAACTCACTGCACCATGAAGTTCTTGAACGTTTTTCTCTGAAAATATTGGTTCTACGAAAAAAAGTATGTTAATATTTTTTGTGAAGAATAACATCAGCTTTAACTTTTGCTGTCACATTTTTTCAATAAAACCGATAGTTTAGGAGCAATTCCCAAAAACTGAACTTCAACCCATTCATCCCCCCTAAAAAATTTAGCCCCGGGCAAAATTTAGGGTACTTTTCAGGAAATGCTTAAGACGCCATAATAAGCCACTCCACCAAAAATCAGCTTTGTCGCAATTTTTTCGAAGTGAAAGTCTAATTTTCCTGGGCTAGTATATTAACTTCTCGAAATCTTTGCGAATAAAACAGGAACCACCCTGTATGAAAATAGATATCTTTATCGGGGCTTAAGTGTTCTTACAGCGTAAGACAAAGGTATACCTTGTTTCTTCAAAATATTATAGCACTACAAAACTTTGAAAGTCTTTCTAACACACCAGCACTAGCACTCTAAGGACATCAATATAAGCTTCAAGTGTGTCATCTCTGTAGTATGCATGTATATACATATAAGTAATTACTCCATGAAACTATATACTCCAGTAAGTCTTACATGCGAATGAATTTATGTGCAGAGATTTATTGATTCGATTATTTGATCCGATGCACATAACCATTCACAATGGAATTTCGAGTAGATTCAATCAAAAAGCTGTTTTGAGGAGTCTCATTTCATAGAAGATAACTGAAGACATTCCCATCAATACTCCTATACTCCTACATATTTGAATGGAAGCAGGATATTAATAACAATAATAATAATTGAAATTCAAAGACGCACACAAAGCAATATATATACGTATACAAACATACCTTGAACTTAGTTCAAGGACTATAAATATGATATCCTTTTCATTCTGATACTTCATTAAAATGCTGTATGTGTACTATAATCTGATTTTGGTTGGTTAAATTTGTGTATAGGTCTTGTCAAGTTTAAACAAATGAATTTATTGTTTTAATTTATAGCTGTTTTGACATAGAAAACATCACTTCTGTAATATAAACATCCTTCAGCACTTTCAGCAAACAACGTGTGATGAAGTATGATGTAGAGTAAATATTGGATAGCGATATACTATGTTCCGTGAGGTACCAACAAGGCTGATATACCTTCATAATAGTATAGAGGATGTAAGAGGAACAGGAACCTCTTAAGAGTATCTATTTTAATATTTACATATTTGTTACTATTTTTTTTAACAAAAAACTAATTTAATATTGGTTTTGCTCAGGAAAATAACTGAATATGAAACTATCTAAAATTTTGTTATCTTAACACTGGTTTTATCGAAAAACTATTTATTGTAACTCAACAGCATGTCTGTAGACAAGGAGGACTTACCTATACACTCAAAAAATTTCGTGTGTAAATAGAACTAATTACTGCGTTCATTCTACGAATTTTATTCGTGGTTTTCAGCCACGAATATGATTCGTAGAATAGACGTAATTTGGTACATATTACTAATGTTTTATTTCATATTCGTATAAAAGCAAACGTAAATTGTACGAATACTACTGTTAAATTTACGCATGGTGGTAATACCCATTCGTACATTGTACAGTACAATGCGTATATTGTACGAATGTTATTGTAATATTTACTAATGGCCTTGTAATCCATTCGTACATATATACAGTGCAATTCGTATATTGTACGAATATCATTGTAATATTTACCAATGCTCTTGCTATTCATTCGTACATTTTACAGTGCAATTCGTATATTGTACGAATATCATTGTAATATTTACCAATGCTCTTGCTATTCATTCGTACATTTTACAGTGCCATTCGTATATTGTACGAATATTATTGTAACATTAACCAATGCTCTTGTCATTCATTGGTACATTATACAGTGCCATTCGTATATTGTACGAACATTATTGTACGACCTACCACCATTCAACTTGTCCTACGAAATCCCTTAAAATATCAAGTCTGAAAATAATAACAGGTAGATTTTAAAATTATAAAAATAATTTAATGCTTCATATTCGTAACTATGTAAAAATAATAATGTACGTATATAAATTAAATAATTAGAGATAAAATTTAATGTTGATTTCAACAGCAAAATTATTCGGTAATTGATTCGGAGGTTTTTGGGTGATTTGTTTCGAAGGCCGCTAAAAATATATAAAAAACATTAACACACCAAATCTTTCGAAAAAAAACTCAACTTACCTTGAATGTCAAGCAAAAACCATCAGTAGCCGAGTTTTTTGTACTGCCACTTGTCTAAAATGCCCCCATGTTTTTCGATGCTTCTGGATGTTGTGTATTAAAAATAAAGTATGATTAGGAAACAAAATCAGGAATCGTGACATATGAAATAATTTTGATATGTTTTTTTTAACTACAATATTTTGAATAGTTTTCATCCATACATAAATAATCAAAATATAACATAATGTACTCACCTTGTCTCTTTTGCAATCAGCTCCTGATAATTATTTGAGACCATTATAATTAGCTTACAAACAATTTTGTTTTCCCTACAGACGCCAACAAATTGGGGAAAGGAATACGTTTACGAAAAGAAATAACGGCTGTTTCAGTTGAATTTTTTTTTTAAATCAACTAATACGTCGTATATTTTACGAATAAAGCGTACAGTCATCCACAAATATTTTTTGTTTACTAATGATTAATAAATAATACTAATGCAGTGAATGAAAGTACGAAATTATTCGTAGGGAAAATTTAGAAAAAAAAAATAAAATACCACTTTGAATAAAAAAACTTCTTTTAATAAAAACATTCTTTTGTATAATTATATATAAACTCAATTTATATGTATTTTATTTAATATTTCTTAGTGATATTAAGGCACTTTAGCATTTATTTTCACTGAAAACAAATTAACTCTACCGACGCACAGTGGATCGCCTCCATATAATTAGACGTAAAAAAATCAATGACATAAATTGCAAAAAATTCAATTTCTTATCTATAACGGATAACTGTTAAGTCTGGAAACAATTTTTTTTTCTTGTTTTAACCAGTTTATTATAGATCATTTAGATCTCCAAAAGTGAAGGTGAAAAGTCTTTTTTTGATCTGGTGCGTTGAGGTTATTTAGACAAATAATTATTAAAATTACAATTTTAATTGAAATTGAAAAAAAAAAAATGGCAGATGTTCGTGAAGGTATGTGTTTTTATAAATCTGTGTTGAAATTTTCTTAATTTTTGTTTGTTGAATTTAAAAATATGTGTCATTGAAATAGCAAAAAAACATGTTTTTTCCGTATTTGTTTTGGAAAATCTAAATATGTGCTTAAGGTTGCTTTAAAAATAAATTAAGTGTTTTGGATAGCTGTGAACGTCTTCTTTCTAGAAACATATGTCATATACCTCGCAAAGATTTGCAAAGCCCTTTTTTTGCCCACTTTTCAGGAAAAGATTTCTGCGTTCCAAGGAAGGAATTTTTCGAAGATTGGTGTTCGAATTCCAAATTGACTCGAACAAAAATACTTTTGGAGTATATTTCAAACAAATTCAACACATCAACACGAAATAACTGTTTAAATACTGCTAGGCTAAAGATAATTATCAGTTCAAAATCAGCCAATTTTGATTTGAAATGGAAGTCGGCTGGAAATCGATGAGACCGGTTTATTCTAAAATATTAAAATTGACTAGAGGAGTTAGAAATTTTTAAAGACATACAAAATACAACAGAGACTGAAAATTACAACCCTAACGAAGATTCAACCAGGCATTTAACGTCTGGAAGGCCAAAAAAAAGTTTTGAGGCTTGCGGAGAGTACTCAAAGTGAAAATTTATCACTTTTTCATTCATTAGTGACGCCAAAAAAACAGGTGCTTTCTGTGAAATTATTGGCCATCTCATAAATGGCCTGGCCGACTTTGTACAAAGTTCTTAAAAACCATCTGCAATACTACCCGAACATTCCCTCAAAACTTGGTGTCAAACACTCCACTGGTACAAAAGTAGTGATTCATCAATGGATTTGCTTTCCATATTCATAGATAGCTTACTGTCGCTTTTCTTTTGTTAAATTATGTTACTATTCCAAATTTATGAACATTTAGATGGAAACAGATATTTTCCGAAAATATTAGAATTTTTCACGTCTAAATGTATGGAGTCGATCCTCTGTGCGACGCCGCCGACGCGACGCGACACACTACAAAATAATAAATAACACGTTTCTACTGATTTGGGAATGAAATACGCTTAACAAAAGAAATAACGGGTATTTCGGTTGTATTTTCTTAAACTAAACTAATGCTTCTTAAATACTACGAAAAATGCGTACGATCACCCTACGAATGATTTTTGTCTACTAATATTAGTTTTACTTCGTAAATAGTACGAAACCATTAGTAAATACTACGAATGCAATGGAAGAAATTACGAAGTTGTTCGTACGAGAAATTAACGAATGCTATTATTTATATGTACACAATAATTCGTACAATGCACTCATACCAATCGTTAAATCTTTGTTTACAATTAAAATTAGTATATAAAACGAATAATTTCGTGGATACTACCACAGATATTAGTAACACCTCACGAATGAATTCGTAAAGAAATCAAGATACAAATACTGCGTATATTTTACGAATATTCGTACAATGCACGAATATTACCGCCACGAATGCGATTCGTAGCCATTTTACTAATATTTTTTATGGGTGTACTATAGATACACGGAACAAGGCTTCAATTTTGTATGCCTTTACTTAGTTTGGGACTAGTTGATTACAAAACCCACATTCTGGCAGGGCGGAAAGGTTGCCAGGATCGAAAGGTTGCCATTTGATATTTTCAAAATACAGAACTCAAAAGAAACTTCAAGGCTGGAACTTGGACATACATATTCTCATTCTCATGAATGAAACAAAATAAAAATTGCTTGCCAGACGAGCCAAGAGCTTGTAAGGTTTAATAAGGCATTGACTTATTTGGAAAACTTATTACATGCAACTATTTAACTGGGTGTATGAATCATTCATGACCAATTAAATGTTAAGTCAATTATGATAAGGCATAATTTCCACAGCTTACGGGTTGTCATTTACTTTTTAAATTAAAATAATTGGCAAAATTAACACAAAATTACATTTTCAAAACAAAAATTTGGTATGCCTATGCGGGTTTTGAGTATTTATTTAATTTAATCCATTTTTGAAATATTGATCTTCAAAAAAAAAATATTTTTTTTTAAATTCAAAACTTATTTTTACTTGCGATTATAGGTACCTACTATAAGGCAAGTTTTGGATTCGTGCAAAAATGATATTACGATGATAGAGAACACCAAAAAAGTGGGTGACACAATTCTGTCTGTCTGTCTGTTTGTCTACAGCCTAAATGGCTCGATCGATTTTCTTCAAACTTGGTACTTAGTGGTTTTTGGTGATTCTGCCGACACGTTTTTTTCATTTTTTTTACAACCAAAAATAACGGTACCTACCTGTCATACATTTTTTTTTGGCAAATTTACATCATCGTATTTTTTGCTCAAAAACGGTTCGACAACTTTTCTTAAAAAAAATTCAATAAATTTATTTTAGTAAAGGCTTTCTTTGGGTGGAAAACCATTTTTTCGAAAATGGTTATTAATGGTACCTCCCAAGGAACCATTTTTTTAATTTTTGGTTTTCTTCAAAATGGTATGACCGATTTCAATTATTTTTTTTATACAGAAGCCTCCAAAAAATGTTAATTTTTTTGTGTACCAACATTTTTGAAAAAATATTTTTTGGATTTTTAAAAAGTATTTCAAATTTTTTTTTGGAAAATCAAATATTTCAAAAACGGCATCATAGATTTTTTTGAAACTCGATATTTTAGATTTTTTTAGTACTCTCTAAAATATTTTTAGAAAAAATTTTGCATTTATGAACAAATAACGGAACCTTCCATACAAAAGTGAAAAAACCGAAAAGGAAAATATTTTTCTGCTTGAAAACGACTCCTACGATTTTAATTAAACTTTTTTCATATACTAAAATTAGTACAATCTACCATTAAAAATTATAAAATTTAACACTATTAGTAGTACCTGTCATAGAACGTATTTTTTTTATTTTGAGTTTTCTCGTTATCAGCTTAACGGATTTAAATGAATTATATGAATTATATACAAATTTCAGATAAGAAAAAGAAAAAAAAGTTTTTGGATTTTTAAAAAAGTTTCAAATTTTTTTTTTGAAAATTCGATATCTCAAAAACGGGTTGACAATTTTTTTTTATATACACATAAATATATAGTTTAAATCTGCATACCAAAATTTGTTCTTAAAAATGTTTTAAGAGTTTTATATATAAAAAATTAATTTAAAAGAAAACCGCTCCAACGATTTTAAAATTTTTTTTTTCCATACAATCATATTCCATTATGAATTAAGATGGCATACTTTTTTTTCACCTTAAACTGTCAAAAGAGCTGTTTTAGCTAATTTAAATGTCGTATTTCATGCTTCTCTACATTTTTCTCTCATAATTTTCTTAAACTCGCAGTGTCTTGAACATAAGAGCAAGTACGTGCGACCCAGTCGTGCATTTTATTTTTTCAAAATTTTGATATGAAATCGGTTTAGACGTTAATGAAAAAATCGAAAATCAAAAAAATCGTAATATGTCAGGTACCGTGTAAGCTTTTTTGGTATCTTTTTTTTTTTTCTTGTGCAGAAATCTGTTGCGTATTGTCATGTATAATGTATTGCTCTCGCTACAACCCCAGAGCAAAATAATGAACAATTCGTCTCTTCAATTTAGTCTAAAACAAGACTGAGGAAAACAAGACATACGCCCCCTTTACAACCTATGATTTTTTAATGTTTTTTTTTCAAGATCAGGAATGATTTTTGTTGTAAGGATAAAAATTCATAAAAGCAATCTATGACTGACCAATTACTGAAACTAACTGACCTTTTATGACGATCTAGTTAACTATCAGATAGTATAATTTTTTTTTGTAAAATTATCCAAATGAGGATGACCTTTCATAAAGATCTAGAGATCTTTCAGATGGTAAACATTTTTCGAAAATTTTCCATACCTAACTGAGATGCCAAAAATCGCTTTGACCTTTTTTACAAATTCAATAAAAATTCATAAAAAAAAATGTATGGGTGACCAATTAATAAAAATAGCTGACCTTTTATAACCGTGAAGTGGCCTTTCAAATGATATACTTTTTTTTATTAATTGACCCGAATGAGATAAATGGCCTCAGATTCCGTGATATGTGATCCGAGGAGCTTATCTAGGAAGAAGTGAAAACCAATTTCGGATAACACGATTATCTTCGAAGTTGCATTCATATTTTTTTTTTTCGATGCACTGTTTTTCGCAAAGGCCCCAGTTGTGAACTGCAAGACCTTGATTGTTTGAATCGCCTTTCAACGCCTATACTTCTTTTTTTGCAATCACTCACACCCAAAATCTGCTGTGGGCTCTCGGTCTATGTGTTTTGCGTTACGAATCAGAGATTTTTTTTAATTTTCTTAAGAAATACTCTCGTATTGGCATCTTTTTGCTTTATATTGCTAAGTAACCATAACTAAAGGTAAAATAAATAGTTTAAGAGAAACTTCTATTTTTTTAAATAAAGTTTTTGTTTACACATTTCAGCCTTTTGTCAGGATTTATACAAAACACCCTGTATAAATAAGTATTCAACAAGACAAATGCTTTAAACAAAATCGCAGTGGTCGTCCAAACGTGGTTTACAGCGTGGTGGTCATTGTATTAATCTCGATGTAATATCACAGTCCCCGTTTACACGGGGATCTGCGAGGTTCTTTTCTTGCTATGATCTCGATTTGGTCTCGCCAAGAAAATCATACGTTGTTCTTGGCATTGAGCATGTTATGCCGTCATCTCACTTTGTTCTCACGATAGTCTCGCCAAAGTTCTTTTTTCAAAATTTAATTTTGTCTTGCTATGATCTCGCCTTGCCAGTTTACGCGGGGATATGTGCCATTGTTTTCTCACTATGGTCTCGATTTGGTCTCGCCATGAAATTTACACTTGATATTTAGCATTGAGCATGTTTGACCGTCAACTCGCTTTGGTTTCGCTTAAGTCTCGCCAAAGCTCTTCAATTTTTCGTTTTTAGTATCCGATGGTCTTATCAATTCTTAATGAAATTCATACTTTAAAACCGTATATGTCTTGTAGTTACATATTTAGAAAATTAAAGATAACAAAACTAGTTTCTTTGTAATACAATACGACTTCGATGTGTGGTTTGAATTCCTCCAAACACCTTATTTCTATTTTATGAGAATAAAGTAGTGATGGTATTTTTTTTTTATTTTCTCTTGTCTCGGTGCAACCTACAATCTCTTTTCTTTTGTCACACCTTATGCAAAACACCCTGTATTTAATTTAAAATTCAATTTTGAAAAAAATGTTGAAATTGTTTGTGGGGGCTACCCCCAAATTGCTTTTAGTAAACACCTACATATGTATGTTCATGCATATCTACCAATAATTCTAATCTTAAAAAAGTATAGTTCTTCAAGAGAAAAAACTTTTGCCAATTGGCTTATATTCCTTGTGTCAAATTAAACTTGCACCAAATTTCTATTATCTTATAAAATAAGCCACAGTGCATCATCCGAAATCAATCTTAAAATCAGTAATAAAGCTGCGCATTCCCTTTCATTTCAACTAAACCCCTCATTAATCCATTTTCCAATACCTATTTCAACTTGAAAATACTTTCAACCATCGTGTCATGTCAAAAAAGAACTTAAAAAGAAAAAACATTCCTTCATTTAATTTGAATTAATTTATTATTTAACATGATTCAATGACTGTGCTGTGCACGCGGTATCTTGATGAATCTCTCTAAGCTTCTGTCAAAATTATCACCTAAAACTTAGAATAGTACCTACTTGTCACGTTCGCATTGTCAACCACAAACAAACTAACTGTCGTCTGTGTAGAAATTTAAGCATTCAAAGACAGTAGTCTCTAAAAAGCGCTGTTTCCTGACAACTGAATAAATGAAAATAATTGTAATTAAAATAGTTTCAAAGTTGAAGAACATTTTCTATTCGTACGTACTGTGCGCGCACCCTCTTTGGCAAGTCCCTGGTTGCATTTTAGAATCCAGTTCCTATACTCGGTATTCAGACTCAGCGCGTCATGTGATAAAGATAAAAACCTCCAAAAGTATTCTAAGTGCGGGTGAGAGTATGCATGTATTTAGAAATTTAGTTAACGGCATTGCCGCAAAAGTTTTTCCAACTGAAAACCCCTTTAAGGCAACATCGTCATCATATACGATCGAAGCGTGTGCGGGCCAAAACGACCCACCTTTAGACTCATTCCAATTTGCAACCCTTATCAGGAATTTATGGAAAACTACTCAAGCATACTCACAGACAGATGAACACTTCCCGAGTTGCTTCGGTGGACTCATCCTCGTAAATCTCTTCTTCAAACATAAGATATTAAACGCTTAAAAGTCATTCGTTTAAGTTAGCACTTGGAATGGTGGCGAGCTTGGCTGTGGCAGGATGCAGAATGCAGGAAGGGAATGAGCATGAGATGGGGAAGACAACGACCGAAGCAACGCAGGCGATGTGATGTCTTTTCCATGTTTCTCCACAACCACCACCACCAACAACACTTCCGACCACAAGTCTGGCACTGTGCAAAAGACATGTGTCTCCTTAAGGGCGCCCATAGGGGGAGGCCGTTCTCGATGGCATTGCCTCAGCGTCAGCCGTTATCGTCATGGGGCACTGTAAAAAAAGAATACTCCCTCGCTATCAATTATCTTAAGCTTCTTTTGTCGTTTCATAGGGAGTTTGGTGTCACCGCTTCGCCCCATCTACTCTATATGTAGAAATATACCCTCACTTACCCTTATATCCTTGCAGCAACCAAACCAGCAAGGCCTGACACTCGAACTGCTACGAAATTGCTGAAGCTATTAGTTTAATTAAGGATTCCACACATTACTCCTTATAGTCGTAGATGTGTTCTCGACTCCAGATCGTGCTCTCGATATTCGGAAGCGTACTCGTGGGTATCCTTCCATGAATGAATATGCCAAATGGGAAACTTTTATTCTTGATTCCGGTCGGTGGCATCAGAGAATGCCTCATATGGTTGGGTTTCGAATAGAGGTTGGCAGTGTCAGAAAAACTAACTTAATCATCGACCAATATGAAGTTCCTTATAACAAAAGCGCCATCTACCGCCACAATTACATTGCACTTATAACTCTATCTCTTAACTCTATCTTTCTTTCTCTCTCTCTCTCTCTATTTACAGATTCAACTGCTTTCTGATAATTTTGGTCTGCAATTCGTTCCGGCAATTGCATCGGACACTGCCGAGTACATATGTCTGGTTAATGACAGACATATTCCGGAGGCGATTGTTGATTTATTAGTTCAGGGTGAGTAATTAATTTTATGTGGTGTTTGCTTGTTTGTTTGTTTGTGTGGAATTGTATTTTGTGTGTTGGTGTTGGTGTTGGTGTTTTTGTTTTTGTTGGTTCTGTTATCATGAGCTCGAGCCTGAAGTGATAACCTCCTGGCTCGATTCTGAACTCCCTCAGCTCGAGGAGAGGTGAGTCCTTGCATGTCAAAATGTATCCCTTTATGCGGCTTCAGAATGTGGCTAAATGATGTGTGTCTCTGTGTGTATTTGTCTCTGTATGCTTAAATGCTTCTGGTTTTCGTTCAGCTTACCCAAATATATATCATTTCATAATATTTATGTATTTCTTTGTGTTTTTGGTTTCATTCATTCCACACAGATGTTCCAGATCCACCAGAGAGGCCATTGCTGATGAGCTTCACATCACGCTCAGTTAATTTATCATGGGCACATTCACAACATTCCAGGAATACACCAGTAACGCACTTCATCATTGAAACAAGGTAGGTCAAAGGGATATTGCAATTTTTGATGTCTATAATCAAAAAACTTAAATTTTTGGTAATTTTTAGTCAACTTTATTAAGTGATTTTACCTCTGTCCTCTGTCCAATAGATTGTACCTTACCAATACTACTACAGGGATCTTAATAGTCTTAAGTTGATTCTCAGCTAAATTATAGCCTTTGAAGCCTCATATAGAACTAAGGGTATTGGGTGCAGTTGATTCCAAAACATTGGAAAAAAATAATGATATTTGACAACTTCCACGGAATTTTCTTTGTGATTTCTAAAAGAAGAACACAAACGGTCCGATAAGCACAATAAAAATTTCGTAGGAAGTGGCAGTTATTGACAAGTATCTTGTCACCTTGACTTTGGGAAACTTCTTAATGATGTAATTGGAAATGATATCTGATTCAGATGATTTCTTAGGAAGCTTAGCCTCATCCTTAAACTACTTCGAGAATCAACTTATGATAAACTGTTCGGACATTGAAAAAAATGTCAATGAACTAACGTCAACTATTTTTAGTGCAAATAATGTCAACTCAGCTCCATTTGGTAGGCTTAAGAGCTGAAAAATTTCGAAAGGCTTTTCGTTACATCTTAATATAACTGATGGGATCTTTTAAAATCAGCTAAAATGAATATTAAAACAGAGTAACCTTTACAAAAAAAATTAGCATGGCGTTAGTTACATATGTTAAGACATCAACGTACTTAGGTCCTCGGCCTTGTTACATCCGTGAGGTTCCCTTTGCGGGACATAGGGCCCCACTACACCCACGCGCCATCGTGTACAGTTTCTGGAAATATACCTCAGCTCTCTCTGTAACTCTTCCCCAGTTTTGCTGATTCCTTTTCGACCGTTTTCGGCAAGTACTTCTAGGTCAGCCCACTGTGGTTTGGTGAAAAGATTCCTTTTTTAGCCACGTCTGTAGGCTGACCCTGTGTCAGCGTAAAAGGAAACGACTAATTCATCGGTGTCGGAGAAAATATTGGCATCCAGGGCTTCCATCACACTGAGGTACCTCGGCTTGGGATGTCGTTGCTCGGTGGCCATCCTTCTCATTAGTTGATAAAGGTGATTGAAGGTTAGGTTAGGTTAGGATGGGTGTGCACAGCACAGAGGCTGTTGCGTACACGGGGGCCTGTTGGTCCATTGATTGATCCCCTTACAAAAAGAAAGCAGAGATGCTCTTAAGCTAATGATTTAGATAGACTGGCTCATTTACGAACCAGCCTGTGCTCTCTATGAATCTCCTCATATTTACCATTAAGACCTGCCTTAGATCGTCCAGTTCTTCAACAAACCTGTTTCCCAAGTAACGGAGGCGGCTTGTTTGGAGGTGTGGACAATCGCAGAGCAGGTGTTTAATGGTTTCTATTTCTTCTACATCCTGACAGCTCCTACAACAGTCGGTTGCGAGTACACCCAATCTGGTGGCCATTGTGCCAATGGCGCAGTGACCCGTTAGTACAGCTATCAAGATTCTATTGTTCTTTTTACTCAGCGATAGAATATACTGAGTTTCCTTTTCATTAATTCTAGGCCATAGACTTCTAGAGATAACGCAATCGTTCTTGGTAATCCAGGATTTATTGATTTGCTCTTTCGTTATAAGGTACATTTTCGTTTTAATTACGCCGATCGGGATGTCTAGTCCCATGTCTAATTGGCTACTAGTCTACTACTGTTTCTATTTGATAATGACACCTTCCTTGCTTGTTCATCTGCTATATCATTCCCTTCTATATTGCTATGTCCAGGAACCCAGCAGAGTTTGACTTGGTTAGTGTTGCAAATTTTGTTCAGTATGCCTCGATATTTTGCCACTGTTTTGGATCTTATGTTCTCACTGGCTATTGCTTTGATCGCACCTTGGCTGTCCACGAAAAATGTGATCTCCGACGAGATCAGTTTTTTCTTGTGTACCAATTCTGCCGCTTTTTGAATAGCGTAAATCTCAGCCTGAAAGACACTACACTCATCTGGGAGTTTATATGACTCTCTAATATTAAGGGCTTCACAGAACACCCCCGCACCTGTTCCTTCTTCCATTTTAGACTCGTCAGTGTAGAAGGGGATACCCTGTTAACTAATTAGTGATTTAGGTTCCCATCCATGTTATTCGGGTATTGAAATAGAGAAGTGTTTGCTAAAATCCATTAAAGGAGGAATATAATCAGTCTTCACATCAAGTCCAGCCACTGTTTCATACCTTTGTAGGATAGACCCATGACCATAGGTGCTGTGCTTCCAAGAACCCAGTTCTTTGAGTCGAAATGCGCTTTTGGCTGCTGTGCATCTAGTGTACTCGTTTAGGGGTGGAAGATTTAAGATAATTTCCAAACCTGCCTGTGGCGTAGACTTCTGTGCCCCCGTTATTCCTATATAGGCTAGTCTCTGTACCTTATTCAGGTTTTTGAGATAGCTTACTTTTTCAACAGCTTTCCACCACACTATAGAACCATAGGTAAGTATGGGGCGAACTATCGTCGTGTACATCCACTGGATAACCTGCGGTCGCATACCCCACCGTGTACCAAAGGTCTTTTTGCATGTGTAGAAAGCGCATAGTGCTTTTTTCATTATTTCCTCTTTGTTACGTTTCCATGTTAGCTTGGAATCAAGGATAACTCCAAGATATTTAGCTTCCTTGGAGAGTTTCAGAGGAATGTCATTAAGTCTGGGAGGAGTAAAATCCCCTAATTTCCTTTTATTCGTGAACAGAACTAGTTCGGTTTTTGTAGGGTTAACCCCGAGACCGTTTTGTGTTGCCCAAGAAGATAGTTCTTTAAGTGCGGATTCCATTATATCTTTGATGGTGGTAAGATACTTACCCGATATCAAAATTACTATGTCGTCGGCATAGGCCACAATTTTAATGCCCTGATTCCTAAATCTTTAAGAATTTTTTTAACAACTAGGATCCAAAGGACAGGTGAAATTAACCCTCCTTGTGGTGTGCCTCTTGTTACTGTTTTCTCAACGAAAGCATCTCCCAGTCGGGAGTTTATGATTCTACCATTGAGCATGGTATAAATCCAGTCCACAATGGCAGGCTCAACTCCAACCTCTTCCAGAGCAGATTTAATGGACTCCGTTTTTATGTTGTTAAACGCTCCCTCAATGTCCAAAAATGCTGCAAGGGCATGTTCTTTGTGCTCGAGACTTTTCTCAATTTGTGAAACGACTTCATGCAACGCAGTCTCCACTGACTTACCTTTAAGGTAAGCGTGTTGGAAGATGCACAAAATGTTTGGGTTGAGAAGGTCTCGAACATGCAGATCAATAATTCTCTCCAGTGTCTTGAGGAGGAACGAAGAGATGCTTATTGGTCTGTAATCTTTTGCAGTCGAGTGTGTCGTTTTTCCAGCTTTTGGAATAAAGACAACTTAAACCTCTCTCCAGCTGATAGGGACGTATCTAAGTTTAACACAACTTTTGAAGATTACCCTAAGTCATGGGGTGATTATCTGTAGAGCATGCTGAAGAAATGCCGGAATAATCCCGTCTGGTCCAGCTGATTTAAAGGGTTTGAACGAGTTTATTGCCCACATAATCTTCTGCTCTGTGATAACCTGATCCAATTCTGGTGCTGATTGTAAAGCTTCTAAGGAGTCTGGTTGTTTATAACCTGAGTCCTCAGGGCTCTTACAATCAGAAAAATGTGTTTCCATAAAGAGTTCAAGTGTTTCTTGACTCGAGTTCGACCACGATCTATCGGGATGTTTAATATATCCCGGAGTCGTGGGGTTATGGGCAAGGACCTTTCGAAGTCTCGCCGCCTCACTTGTGTTCTCAATGGATTCACAGTGTCTAGCCCATGAATCCTTTTTGGCCCTTCTAAATTCTTTGGTGTATGAGTTAAGTTCGGCTCTATATGAATTCCAATCTACCTCTAATTTGCTCAGTTTGGCTTTATTGAAAAGTTTTCTGACCCCTGTTCTTCGTTTCTTAAGTTCACTGTTCCACCATGGTGGGTTAGTGAGTTTAATGTTACGAGATATAGGGCAGTGTTTTTCAAAGGCTGTTCTCATTTCACTAGTAAGGTTTTGAAGAACATCAGTGTCAATGGTTGAGGTTATCGAAAGCGTTTCTTCCTCAGGTGTGTCGATACGCTCGTTCAACCATTTTGTGTACTCTATCCAATTTGTTCTAGTTGGGTTCCTAAAAGGTTAAGTATCATTTTGATTCCTGTCTAAAGTAAAGAGTATCCTAAAGTGATCCGAAAAGGATTCCTCAGGTGAGACTCTCCAGTTTCCTACAGAAATCTTATCATTATTACTCATGAGAGTGAGATTAAGAATTTCTTCCCTGTTTTTGTTCCGAAATGTTGGGTGATTACCCATATTACATAATATGAGGTTAGAACAGAGAATGTATTCAAAAATTGAATCACCCCTTTTGTTGATGTCCTTACCGCCCCTTTGAGTGTGGTGTGCGTTGGCATCACAGCCCATCACCAAAGGTGTCCCTCGTGTTGTGGTGTAACCCACAAGGTCGCGGACCATTTTTGATGGTCGGTCTTATTCCTCTTACGGCATGTACGTTGATGCCAAGACGAAGTTGCCTTCCTTGGTCTCAACGGTGGTTGCCACGTTGTCTCTGTTGCTGTACCCAGATAAAAAGAAAGCATTAATTGACTTTTTCACTAGAATACAACTTCTTATTTCACCTTCAGACGTGGAGTGGAACAGGTTGTAGTTTTTTGACCTCAATCCTTGTACCTGATTCTTACGAATCCAAGGTTCTTGGATTAAGGCCACATCCACGGCCTCTTGAGACATGAAGAGCATCAGGTCGTGCGTTGCTGCTATTGCGTGATGCAAAATAATTTGCACCACCAGCTGCTTTTGACTCCCCTTTGCCATCATGCCTCCTTATCCTTACGGTTCCGAGACCGTATCTCAGCACGCCCCCTTTCTCTTTGAGGAGAAGGTCAGATGTCTTGTCAATTATGAACAAGAGGTCCTTCCCTTCCCCGCTGAAACCCCCCCCCCCCACTTTGTTAAAGCGACATAAGGCCAACTCTTAAAACTTGGCATTAAGTCGCTTTTGGAAAGTGACTTAAGGCCAACATTTTAAGTTTGGCCTTATGTCACGGCACAGAGTCCTCGTGCGTGGCAGGAGGAGGAATCCATATATTAACCTGCTGTCAAAGCGGAATAGATGTGACGGGAAGAACCCCGAGAGAAGCCCCCTCCCACTGTTCGCCAATATTGGCGATTGTTTGAGTGAGAAACTGCCGGGATTTCTGGTCCCCACAGCAAACCACTTTTACTCCTTTCCGCCATCCAGCCCCATCAAAGGTGTAGTCGTCAGAACTATCATTCTCTGATGCCGCCATCATAGCTTTGAGGACTTCATTCTCCACAAGTAACCAATTTTTTGCCGTGATTTTCCCATCCGGGTCGTCTCGACTTATTATGGCCACCTGCAAATCGATCGGGGTGGTGTCAAGACTATTGGTTTTAAGCTTTTTAGAACCATCAGTCTTGGTTGCCTCCTCCGATCTTGCTCTCTTAGTTGAACCTGGCTTCGTTCCAGAAGAGTTGCCTACCTGTGCTATCTCATTCCTTTTCAGGTTTGATGTAGCGTTGGTCTGCTGTTTCTTACTGGAGGTCGCCAGATTCGAATTTGGGCCAGTACGAGCAGTAGAGTTGTTGCTAGCCTGTTCGCGGTTTATCTTTTTAGGGATAGACCTAGATGTGGCAGCAATTACTTTTCCGCTGTCTGGCTTTTTAGCGTTCAATTGTAGTTGGGAGGAAACAGTGGGTGCAGTGGCGGTCGTTGCCAACTGACGTTCATAGTTCTTCACCAACTTTCTATGCTTTTTCAAAAGGGCCTTGTCTCTTGCACTGAGAGTGTTTGGGTCCTTTTTCTCGGTAGCACTCACGAATCTTTTAGAGGATCTGTAGTTACTGCGTTGCGTCGAAACTTTGAGGGGTGCAGTAGGCTTCAGCGTTGTCTCTTCTTGACTCAAGTCTTGCAACAGCTCATCCTCGGTTTGACTTCCTATAGAAGGAGGTCTGTTCAAGGTCTCCCTACTGTCAATAGCCAAGCTATCTAGAGCAGGAAGAAGAGATGTTGCAAGGTTGAGCGCATTTGGTTGTCAAGTTAAGACGGGTTTGGTCGGTTCCTTGTACACATTTTTTGTCACTGGCGACTTAGCCTCTTGCGAAGCCAAGCCCTCGCCGACAGCCGTGACCTCTGCCGACACTTGAGCGTATATCCCCGCTCGGATTTCTTTACTTCGCATACTTTCCATAATTTTCCATTATTATTTGTTTGGATGAACATCCCTGTTTTTTGTTTGGTTTTGCTTAGTTGTATGCCCCTGCAGCTGGATTGCTGGAGGGTCATAAAGTAAGTCCCCTCGCCAATGTCAAGGCGAAAACCACGAGGGGTTGCGGGACATAGGGCCCCCACTACTGCCACGCGCCATCGTGTACAGTTTCTGGAATTATACCTCAGCTCTCTCTGTAACTCTTCCCCAGTTTTGTTGATTCCTTTTCGACCGTTTTCGGCAAGTACTTCTAGGTCAGCCCACTGTGGTTTGGTGGAAAGGTTCCGTTTTTAGCCACGTCTGTAGGCTGACCCTGTGTCAGCGTAAAAGGAAACGACTAATTCATCGGTGTCGGAGAAAATATTGGCATCCTAGGCTTCCATCAGACTGAGGTATCTCAGCTTGGGATGTCGTTGCTTGGTGGCCATCCTTCTCATTAGTTGATAAAGGTAATTGAAGATGTTCTGCCCTAGCTTTTTTGCCGAATTTAGTAGATATCTGTCCAGCGTTCCTTATCCTTGCTTCTCTGTAAAGATCCTCGTTCCTGTAGTGTTTTCTTCGCTGCCGATCATAGTGGAGTCCGGTGTAGGTATGTATATTCATAGCATCTTCCTCTTGAAGTTTTGGAGTTCCTTCATCGCTTATTTTGTGATCGTGAACCAGACTGGGAAACAGTAGCTGATGACAAGCCACAGGAGTTGCTTGTACAATATACAAAAGTATCTTCGATGTTGGCTTAGTCCTGATCTTCTCCTCATTAAAGGGTGTAGTATAGAGTGCCCAGTTCACTTTCCTGATTAGGTACGCTTTTTGCGTGCGGGTTGAACCTTAGCAACTCGTTGAAGCTGATCCCCAGGTAATCGTATTTGGGGCCAAGTTTGAAATCTTTTGCGACTCCGGCTTAAATGTGCTTCACAGTTGATGAGCAGTTGCACAAAAAAGTTCCTGGAAAAAAGAAAAGAAAAATTAATTTTTATTAGTGGAGAGGTTAAATGTATGTAGCAGATGTAGGTTATGTATAAGAGCATCTATCCAGACGCTATCGAATGCTTTCTCGACACCCAGAGAGCATCAGACAGTGACACAATGACTTTTGACGGCTATATTGGTGCCATGCTGGAAATTCTGGACCGGGTGTGGTGTTGAGTGCTTCTCCCTAAAGCCAATCTGCATGTCAGGCTGCTGAGGAGGGATATTGGCTTGTGGTTAGAGATCAATTTATTTCCTGACACCTTTCTTTGGAATCACCACGATCTTCACTGTTTTCCATTTTTGGGGGAAGTAGTTGATTCTTGACACTGGAGGATGGGTTGATGTATCAAAACATCCTCTTTAAGATAAAGTTTTTATATTTCATCTGGTCATGTAGACTTCAATTTCTTCTCGGGTGCTCAAGTTTGGGCTTTCAACTGAATTGCTGTTGCTGAATATTAGTCTGTCCGTATTATATGTCAAGGTTAGTTGGATGGAATCCATCACTTCATCAAGGAAGACTGGATATGTGGATGGGTTGGGGGTGAAGTTTCCTTCAAAATGTTCAGCAAATGTCTCAGCTTTGCCCTGTGTCGGTGTGATTTCTCCATTGCTGATGGTGATTATTGTTTCAGGCACCGGTGGTGTTTTCCCAATCAGTTTGTTAATGTTCTTGAAGGCGTCAGGTCCCGGTTTAATTACTTGCAGTCTCTTGTTGAATTGTTTTTTGTTATGTTATGTTGGATAGACATAATGTTGACACGCTTTAGTCCGCTCCACACTGTCTGGTAGTTGCAGTTCGTTGTGCTTAGTTCACGCTGGTGGATCTTTTGAAGACATTTCCTTAACTGTTTTCGATGAATGTACAGATTCTGGATATACTCGGGAAGGTGATGCTGGTTTATGACGTCTTGGGCAGTTTTTGGATTTCTAGACAGTTGATCGCTTAGTTAATATCTGTGTTACAGGTTCCTGTTTTGGGATGACAGTGTTATGGTGGCTTTTATGTATGTATCTTTGGAATCTATTCACATCCAGTCTCCAATATTTGATGATGTACTCAGTTGGTCAGGAAGATGGATTGTTGTAGATTGATGTTTAGCTGAACAGATTCATGATTCGAGTCCCCGGGTATTGGAGAACAGGTGTTAGACCCTAAGTTCTAGAGATAGATATATAAGAAAAAATTGAGGTAGAAATATATAAAATCAAGTGTTAATGGTGCTTTGGGATAGGTTGATTTTTGTAGTGAAACAACCACTAATGATTATCGTTGTTGGCATCAGCCAGTCAACAATCGCCTTGCCCTCGGGTGAGATCGTTGGAATCACCTCCAATGAGTCCATTATTGTATGTGCTTCTCTCGAGGACACCGTGGACAATTTGGAGGTCAATGTGAATATTTCTAATGCTGGATTTGAGGGTTTCATCTGTTGCAAGTTCAGTGGTGATGGCAGAGGCCCCGCTTGTTATGTGACCTGAGATGATGGTTTCGGTGGTGTTTGGGGAAATCTTCTTCCTTACGAAGATTGCCGTCCCTCTGCGCCCCCCATCCTTGTCACTGTGGAAGGTTTTGAAGCCGGCCATGTCAATGTTGTTGCGTCTGATTACGTTGGTCTCACTAATGAGAGCGATGTCCGGGTTGTTGTTCTTCATCCACAAATTGAATGTTGCGTCCTCCTAATGATGCTCTAGGTTTTTCTGTGACGTCATGTGCCCATAGTGGGAGTGAATTGTATATGGTGAAGTTCAATTCTCACTACTTATTAAGAAATAAACAAGTACGAATAGTTGCAGCAGCCGGCCGGTGGATATTTTGAAATTATAAAATTTACCAGGAAAAAAGGCACATAAACTTAAGTGGAGTAACATGAAAGGCTTTGTTAGTAGAAAAATTTGTAGAAATACTCATGTTTCATGTTTGATGAAGGAAAAATTCTGTTGAGATGTCAATTCCAAAAAAGCTCGGCACGAATATGATATCGATCCACTTTAAAGAGTTTACTTTGGAAGCATTCTTTGAAATAGAAAGGACTTTCAAAATAGTGCATTCAACAAGGGCTAGATTCTATTTCCAACAACCCAATGCTTAAAAATTTTACTGACTTCCTTTCCATTCTTCAAAATGGAATATTGTTGATGCCAAAATATGGGTGATAGCAAGCCTGATGTAACAACGTGCTTTGGTTTTTGGTCTCCCAACAGGTTTAAGTGGCGCCAAAAATGGAGTCACTGATGACATCGTGATAATGGTTTTAGGAAAGTTTATTGTTGCAATGCAAGCTTCCACTAACAGCTTAGTGATTTGGCCTAGTATCTTTGGACTTATATTCAATTTTTTAAGGCAAAACTTTTCTGTTGACATCCGGCATCAATAATGTCTTCAAGATTTTTCTTTGGAACCATTCCAAATCCAGTCAGTAACTCCTCGTTTTCTGGATCTTAACTAACATGAGGAACTAAGATTGTTCTGAAATTGCACTGGTTCATGCTCTATATCCCCAGTAAAAAACCTGCATGACTCCATGAGTTTTTCTGCAACTTGAGGATAATTTTTGTATGTTTTCCTCGTCTTTTTAACGTTTTCTTCATTTCTTTGTTGTTTTACTTTTTATCCTTTATTTTCTGAGAATATTAGGTGGGGAACACACAATATAGTCGTTGTGCGGATTTATACTGTCCAAATGTTTGCCAAATCATTGTAAGTAGCACCCAAACAATAAAACTGGTCTACCCGGGCCTTGCAAGCAACTTGCGAGTGTCCAGAATACGTGCAACTGTTGGTTTTGCGACCACAAATGTGTGAACCGTCGCGTCGCATTAGGAAATTCTGTCAAACTTTTGATATAGCTGTTCTATCGTGTATTTCATACTTTTTTAATCCTTCTTCTGCACTTATCTAATAGAAGTAAAGGAAAAACTATGGTTTTGAATATCAGTAGAGTGATTATTAATTAATTAATATCTGCATGTTTCCACATAAGCCCCGAGATCCTTTTAACCTAAATTAATAATAATCATCATCAGGTCATCCTTCGATATACGAGTACATCCCTATAAAATAAAAATCTCTCCAAAGTGTTTGAGGTATATACAATCAGCTAATCACCAAACCACAGCTCGCATCCAGCATTTTATTTGTAGAATACGGTCGCCTGAACAAATATTTCACTAATTCCATGAGAATTCATGCAACACATAACACACATTCAATAATATAGAAGGGCACTCTATATATGTACATACCTACATATGTATGTATGAGCATATTAAGTATTTTGTAAAAGTATAGCTTTACCACGTTCGGTACCATTCATATATCCTGGTTTTGGCCTCACTAAAAATGAAGAAATAAAAAAAAAAATACCAAAATAATAAAATAGAACTCTTAACCATCATGGCATTCCAAAACAAAATGAAAAATATCCTTTCAGTTTGGAATTCCATTCGAAAACTCAAATCCCGCTAGACCATTTTTCAATGCAATGCAATACCGCTTCCCTGAAAAACCACTACCATTACCAGTGTGACCGCGCTCTACTGGATGCTGATTAAATTTAACACAAATTATACATACATCCTTTATGGAGCAGAGCAACAGCAATAGCAGTAGAAAAAAAAAGTAAACCAAGCCGTTAAAATAACGAGAATGATGGTCGAAAAAGGATATAAAGACCAAATTGCACCGCACTGCAATGTTACACGACGAACATGTTTGGTTTGTAGCCGACAGGATTATTATAACCACTCAATGCCGTCCAGGATTTGAACATTTATGTTCAGAGTTTATCAACAACTCACATGAATTGTGACCAATAGGGGGATTAACTTCAGTCAGACTAAAGTTAGCTACCGCAAATGGAACTTACACTTCGTCCTTTTCCGTCGCCGCCGTCCATCGGGATATATCGGCTTCGAAAAATTATATGGAAAATATATATTTTTTTTTTTATATCGAAATTAATACCAAAACCATGAGTTTTTAATTCGTGTAAAAGCATTTTTATCCTGTTGTATGGCAGCGATGAGGGCGTGTTGCTTTAAAGTTTTTGCTCTGACCAAAATCCGAGACAGCTATGTGAATTTATAGATCGAGTTTAGTCCAGTTTATATGGGGCTCACTGATGCCACCACTAGTCCACCATCGCTGGCCGCACCGTAACTAATTCCCAAATGGATATGTAAAATCCCGTGTTTCGTTCTATGTAGTTCCAATTTTTTTCTGATCCCTCTCCCTCTTGGCACTGTTGGAAACAGAAGAGAAGATACATATATGTATAAATGTATGCCACAGCAGCTAAAATAATTTCGCTAAAAAGGACCTTACTCGAATTTTCCATTCTAAACTATTTAAAATATTTCACTGCATGTCCTTTATATCCTTTTACATATGAAAATATACGAACAACTGGCAAAGTTGTTTGCATAAAAGGCAAAACAAGGATGCGAGTTTTTAGCGGATTATTATGTTGATGAAGTTTCGCTATGTGGAATATTATCCTTTTGTGTGCAATGTTTTTACTCGAGGGGGTTTTGGTGGAGCTCGTCAAATCTGCATTCGAAAGTTCTACATGTGCATTTTGTCAACTTAAAAATATAAAAAAAAAAATGCCAAACTAAATCCAAAAAACGAAAAAAAAACTCTATCCTGGTGGAAATATTCAGTGAAACTCACAGAAAAGCAACAACAAAAATATATTCAACAAGAAGAATTATTTACCAGTGATTTGGATATTGTTTCGATTTTTACTTTATTTCAATATATACTACAAACAGTTAGGTAGATATAATATTTTTTTTTAAATATTTTGGAGAGTTTGAATCCCAATCTCAATGTTATGTGATTACAAGGCGGAAGTTTGTGCTTGGTTTCACACTTTGTGCAATCCCAGGATCTACATACTCTTTCGTATCCATATCTATATGTTGGTACGTGAGCATGTATTGAAAATGTAAAAGAAAAATATTCAAGCGAATTTGCATTTTTCCGGACATTTTGCAAATTGATTTCGAAAAGAATAATGAATGCATTATAATGGAGTAGTTCTTTTATGGGAGTCTTAAATTTTGAGTGATTTTTAAATGTCCTTACTTACTTACTTACTTAAGGTGGCGCTACAGTCCGGGGTGGACCAGGGCCTCAACCAACAAGCTTCTTCCAGCCGGCTCGGTTTCTAGCTAGCTGTCTCCAGTTTCGCACGCCAAGTTGGTTGAGGTCCTCTTCCACTTGCGTGCGCCACCTTTTACGCTGTCCACCTCTACTGCGTTGTCCCACGGGGTTGGATTCAAAGACTTTCCGGGCCGGAGCATTGGTGTCCATTCGCTCTAGATGACCCAGCCATCTCAGTCGTTGGCTTTTCACTTTTGTGGCTAGGTCGGTGTCGCTGTACAGCCCATACAGTTCGTTGTTGTATCTTCTTCTCCATTCCCCATCTATGCAGACGGGACCAAAAATCACACGGAGAATTTTCCTCTCAAAACAGCCTAACGCGTTCTCATCCACTGTTAGCAGTGTCCAAGCCTCTGCACCATACATCAGGACCGGGATGATAAGCGTCTTATACAGTTTAGTTGCTCGAGAGAGGGCTTTGCTTCTCAATTGCCTTCTTAGCCCAAAGAAACAGCGATTGGCAAGAGTAATTCTTCGTTTGATCTCAGCGCTGGTGTCGTTCGCTGAGTTTATAGCGGATCCTAGGTAGACAAAGTCTCTGACTACCTCAAAATTATAGCTGTCTATAGTGACGTTCTGTCCGAGACGTCGGTGTTGGGTGTCCTTTCTTGTGGACAGCATATATTTTGTTTTGCTTTCATTCACCGTTAAACCCATCTTCTTGGCTTCCTTCTCAATGCTCACAAAAGCACCACTGACATCACGCTTTGTTCGTCCGATTATGTCAATGTCGTCAGCGTAAGCGAGTAATTGGACGGACTTTTGAAAGATTGTGCCTCTGGTGTTGACGTGAGAGTTTTGCACTATTCTTTCAAGAACGATGTTGAAGAAGTCGCATGACAGCGCGTCGCCTTGCCTAAAACCTTTTTTGACATCAAAGGTGTCGGTGAGGTCTTTGCCGACCTTGATGGAGCAGCGTGCATTCTCCATCGTCATCCTGCACAAACGGACGAGTTTGGCAGGGATGCCAAAACTAGACATTGCTCTATATAGCTCGTCTCTATAGATGCTGTCATACGCGGCCTTGAAATCGATAAAAAGGTGGTGGGTATCGATTTGGAACTCCTGGGTTTTCTCCAAGATCTGCCGTAGTGCGAATATTTGGTCGATGGTGGACTTCCCTGGCCTAAAGCCACACTGATATGGACCTATCAGGTTGTTGACGAATGGCTTCAGGCGTTCACAAAGTACGGCAGAGAAGATCTTGTAGGCGATATTAAGAAGACTGATGCCTCTGTAGTTGGTGCAGTCCAGAGGATCGCCTTTCTTGAGGATCGGGCAAACAATACTGAGGTTCCATTCATCGGGCATGCTTTCTTCCGACCATATTTTACAGATGAGCTGGTGCATACTCCTAACCAATTCATCGCCAGCCGCTTTGAATAGCTCCAGCAGCTTTATTGGACTTAAGTTTAGATATGGCTATCCTCACTTCGTCAAGATCGGGTGGACGGAATTGTTGGCCTACGTCGTCCAGGTTGAATGGTGCAATTTGCATGGTAGCGGAATTCGGTTCGTCATCGCCGTTATACAATTTGCAGAAATGATTTTTCCATATCCTCAGCACCGACTGCGATTCCACCACGATGTTCCCCTGATCGTCCTTGCAGGCTTCGGTTCGGGGTTTGTAACCTTGGGAGGTTCTTTTTACTTTTTGGTAAAACTTCCGAACTTCATTCCTGCAGTGGCATCCCTCTAATTCCTCGATCGCGCGCTTCTCATGCTCTTTCTTTTTCTTTCTGAGAAGCTTGTGTTCCTCTTTCCTCTTCTGCTCGTAGAGCTCGCGAGCAACTCGGGTCCTTCTATGCAGCGCCGCTTTGTATGCCTGTTGTTTGGCTGCATGTACTTGCCGGCATTCCTCGTCGAACCAGGGGTTTCGCTGTGGTGGTCGTGCGAAGCCCAGCACGTCAGAGGCGGCATCTCTGATGGCTTCCTGGCAGTTTTTCCACTGGTTCTCGATGTTTGCAGTTGGCGGCAAAGGACTAGTTAAGAGGGCGCGAGAGACTCGATCGGAAAAGGACCTGGCGATTTCTTGCGACTGTAGCCGTCCGACGTTGAACTTCCTGACAGTATTTCCCTGTTTTGGCTTTGGTCTGGATATCCGTAGCATTACCTTTGCTACAACGAGGTAGTGGTCCGAGTCAACGTTGGCTCCTCGGAACGTTCGGACATCCTTGATACTGGAGGAGTATCTTGCGTCGATCGCAATGTGGTCAATTTGGTTGGCGGTTGATTGACCAGGAATTCGCCATGTCCCCTTATGAATATCGAGATGCGGGAACTGCGTACTAGCTACCACAACGTTTCGCCCCGCAGCAAAGTCGATTAGCCTGAGTCCGTTATCGGAGGTGGTGTCGTGCAGGCTGTATCTTCCGATTGTGCCACCAAAGACGTCTTCTCTTCCTAGTTTGGCATTAAAATCACCCAAGACAATTTTAATGTCATAGCTAGGGCATTGCTCATATGTCTTGTCCAGGAGCTCGTAGAACTCGTCCTTGGTGTCGTCATCTTTCTCCTCTGTGGGGGCATGCGCGCATATCAGGCTGATGTTGGCGAATTTAGCCTTGATGCGAATTGTCGTGAGGCGCTCGTTCACATAATTGAAACTCAAGACCTCTTGCCTCAGTCTGCCTCTAACAACAAATCCACATCCAAAAAGACGCTGCCCTTGTGGTCGGTAACAGTCACCGTAGTATACATCGCAGTCTTTCAGTTTTCTTTTGCCCGACCCATCCCATCGCACTTCTTGGATGGCGGTGATGTCTGCTTTGTAGCAGTCTAGGGCCTCCGCTAAATGTTCGGCTGCACGTGGTCTATAGAGAGACAGAACATTCCACGTGCAGATCCGAAGTTCGTTGTCCTTATTTCGTTTGCTAGGTTCGTCAACAGTAAATCCGTCCGTATCCGAGGCTTGTTGATGCTTCGCAACTAAAATAGCTTTACGTGGCCGGGAAGTCACCCCGACGGCACGACCCCCAACCTGGAGGACCAGACCCTATATATATAACTCCAAGGGCGGGGAGCCGGATTAACCGCTCCTTATAGGCCTGAACTCCGAATATGTCGTAGTAGCCCGTATAAGGTGTTCACTAAGTAGTTCAGCCTAACTGGAACTGTAGACGCCACCGTTGATTCCATCCTGAGAATTCTTCCGCTGCCGCCTGGATGAAGGAGAAGTGCCTTAGTGGGAACACTCTTTAAATGTCCATTGTTCTTCGGATTTGTAAAAAAAATGTTTTGCTGTGCAAGAGAAAGTATTCTGAAATGAATTCAACAATTATAAAGACCTTAGCTTATACCTATAGAGGTCTGGAAGTTACAAAAAGTTTAAGTTAATTTTTTTGAAGCTCTCAATTTCAGTGTCAAATTCTAACCTTAAAAAAATTACTTCTTTGTAGGATTTCGCAAAGTGCCCAGCTAAATTTTTTGTTGTTTTTGTAGTACGTGTTAAAAGATAACCTCCACCCAGTAGATCCAGAGGTTATAAAACGCAGCTAATGCTAATATAAAAATTATGCACAAATATGGAATTAGCCATATTTTTCTATTAAATCAAATGGAGGAAAGAGAAAACTCCATGAAGATCAATGGATAACATTAGAGGTGGTCATATAATTCCTTAATTATACTTTTCGGTAATCTTGTCCTTTTGCGTTGGGGACCATTTTGAATTTTTACAGATTGGTTTTCATAAAAAAAGGCTTCGTTACTTTCAATGAAAGACTATACGTACCTGATGATAAGGGTTGACCATGTCTTCTCTGCAGGGCCGGATTGACAAGTAGGCAGAATAGGCAGTTGCCTGGGGCCCCCGATTTTAGGGGGCCCCCGAAAAATAAAAAAGACTTTTAAAATTTTCTTACAAACATAATATCACAGATACTAGAGTAACATAGATATCGCATCCAGTGCAAATAAAAATGACCGTTTTTCCAATATTTTGTGATTGCAAGCTCTTTTGTTTCGTCCTCAAAAGTCCAATCGGTTGATCAAACTACTGATGAAATGTTGTTGACGTTTTGTATTTATGTCTATGTATGTAAATCTATATTTTTTAATATCATGTGTGGTCCATAACTCACACAATATTGATATAATTGGGATGTAGCTCTACGTCCCACGATAAAAAAGTAGTCATTTTTATTTGCTCTGCGTGCGATATCTATGTAACTATAGTATCTGTGATAATATTCTAGTAACACTTTTTTTATTGCAAAATTTTGTTGTCAAGTCCGGCAGCAATGGAGTAGGTCTTTCAGTCGGTATAATTGCAGATTTGTCTACTGAATTCCACTTGTAAAAGGGTTTGCTTATAAGTTTTTCAATAACACAATCACAACGGTTTTTAATAACAACTCTTTCACTACTTGATGCCAATTTCTAGTTAAATTTTACACGCAAATTATAAAAGCATTAACATAATAGATAATTATTTTTCGGATTAGCCGCGTTATGAAAGTTTAAATAGTGCACTTTGGTACTCACCCCGAACGTTTCGCATCAAATTGCATTGAGCGTGGTCACCGGGAAACTGCTTTGAAATGTTATGATGTATTAGATTGACTACGCAGGTTGTAGCTGTGCGTAGGTGGTTCTATCTCATGATGTTGTTGTTGTTGTTGTTGTTGAGGGGCAGGTTGTTGGGAGCAAACAATGCTCACTACATCGCAGTGCGTTTTAAGTTTGAACTGGGATGACGGTAAGGTGTTAATGACAGGATCCCAAGAACGTGAAAGCTTAAAACTGTCGTCTCGATTGAAATTTTGATTGCGTTTTATTTCAATCGCCTCCCGTACCAGCCGTGGGATGTAGTGAGTTTCTTGAGCTAAAACCTTGGCTTGGTCAAAATGGATCCAGTGGTGTTCATCTGGATTGTCCAAGATGTGCTCACAAATTGCCGACCTCTCCCGCTGGTTCTTACCAACAGCACTAATGTGCTCTTTTAAGCGAGTAGCAATGCTTTTTTGTGTTTACCAACATACAAGGACCCACAGCTACAGGGAACAGCATGTACCCCCGGTGTTTGGAGAGGGAAATGGTCCTTTGATGACTGAAGGTGGTTTTTTACCTTTTTTGGTGGTATAAATATGGGTTTTACCCCATATCTCTTCAACACTCTGCCAACTCTATCCGTTACACCCTTGACGTAAGGTAAGAAAGCTTTTTTGTCCAGACTGCTTTCGTCCCATTTCCTGTGACACCACTGGCTTCCACGTTCTTTGCCTTTTGGAGTAGCCATTTGCTCTTAGCACATTGTCGACTAGGTTCAGCTCAGTCATTAGATGTTCACTGTCAGAAATTCTGTGGGCACGCTGAAACAATGTCGAAACAACAGATCTTAAATTTGCTGGGTGGTGGTGGTAAGTAGCATGTATGTAGGTATCTGTTAGTGTGTGTTTCCTTCCGATAGACTGTGTGACCTAATGTACCATCCATTTTCCGTGTTACCTTCACATCCAAAAATGCAATGGAATTGTCTTTTTCTTTTTCCATCGTGAAACTGATTTTTGGATGTTGAGAGTTCAGATGTTCAAAGAAACTCTCAATAATGGAGCGTCTTAGGATGCAAAATTTGTCATCCACATATCTAAGCCAGATTCTGGGTTTTTCCGTAGAATTGCTAAGGGCTTTTGTCTCAAAATGTTCCATCCACATATCTGCAACAAGGGGAGCTAAAGGTAAGCCCATAGCAACGCCATCCACTTGTAAATAGAAATTTTTGTTGAAACAAAAATACCCCGATGATAGACAGAACTCCAAAAGCTTTCGTTAGTGCCGGAAGTTGAGATACGCTCACGGATAACACTCAGAACCTTCTGTACAGGTACATTTGTAAATAGTGACTCAACATCAAAGCTCACCATAACTTCATCCTCATCGAGTCTTAAGCTACCGATAATTGAAACAAAGTGAGAAGAATGCTTTAAATGCTTTGCTAAAAGATAACAAGGTGCATTTATTTGACTCACAATTGGTCGCATTGGAAACCCTTCTTTATGGATTTTCGGCAGCCCATACAATTTTGGTGGTTGAGTACACGAGGGAACTAAGCGCTGAGGTGGCAAAATCGTAACTTTTCTTTAGACACGGGCTGTGGGATCGTAATCAACAGGCGTATACGACTATACGTGTTCATGTCTTCTACCAAAACATTCATTTTGGCAAAATAATCACTTCTATTTACAACAACAGTCGCATTGCCTTTATCTGCAGGTAGAATAAATATGCTCTCCTCCTTACGCAACGTATTTAATGCAACCATTTCATCTCTGCTTACATTGCTTGTTGATGTTATTTTGGTTCGTCGAACCAAGACCGCTACGTCTTGCCGAATTGCTTCGGCATCGATGCTGTTGAATTTGTTGCGCGAGATGCATTCTTCTACACTTCCAATAATGTTTTCGATTGGCACACGCCGTGGAGTGGGTGCAAAGTTCAAACCTTTGCTTAGAATGCTTGTGGCTGCTGGACTAAAAGCATTACTTTAATAAACAAAAACGACTTTAATAAACAAAAATGACTTCAACTACACGCTGGGAAGCACATTCGAATGCGAAGAATGCAGTTTACGATTCATTTGATATCATATTAGAGGCTCTAGAAATCATTGCTGATGATGAATCACAAAATATTCATACTCGTTCGTGTATCGCGAATAAAATGCAAAAATTCGAATTTGGTTTCATGTTGATTTTATGGAACTCTATTTTGACTGCTATGCGTTCAGTGAGTAAGTCATTGCAAAGTGAAAAAGCAGATTTGCAAACGTGTGCTTTTTTGTACGGATCGTTAGAAGAGAGTTTAGTTTCATTCCGTGAAATGATTTCGAGGAAAAAACAAAACAATTATTACCTGGTGTAGGTTATACAGAAATCGTAAAACGTACTCGTTGTAGAAAAAAACAACCTAATGAAGGAAATGCTCCAGAAGTAGAATTTTCGCCTCGCGATGATTTTAGGACAAAAGGTTTCCTCAAAATCATCGACAATCTTCACAGTGAAATCAAACGACGTGCGAAAGTGTATATGGAAGTTTCAGAGAGATTTGCATTTCTCATCAACTTTTCTCTAAGTGATGGAGACCTCCACGAAGCTATAAATAACTTAGTTCGTTTTTATTCTAGAGATTAGGAAGAATTTTTCATTGAAATGAAACGATTCCAAAGTTACGTGAACTCCAGGTACACTGATGCACAAAAAACTCATAGTCATTTGTATAAGATTCTAATGGAAGATCAGTTAGCCGATGTATTTCCTAACACATAAATAGTTCTTCGGATTTTTTTTAACATTAATGATCACAAATTGTTCTGCCGAACGATCCTTCTCGCAATTAAAAAGAATCAAAGCTGCTGAAAGAGCTACAACGGGACAAGAGCGACAAGAGCGACTCGAGATGTTAGGTATACTTTGCATTGAGTCAGATTTATTGAACAAAATCGATATTGATGATGTAATTGATGAATTTGCCGAAAACAAATGTAGAAAACGGCATGTTTAAAATGTACATAGCAATTTTATTGATATTATTACATTGTGACAACAAAATTTTTATTAAAGATATAAATTTGTATTTTTTAATCGAAAAAAAAAGGGAACGGACGTGAAAAAAAGGGCCCCCAAATTGATGGTTGCCTAGGGCCCCGTTGAGGGTTAATCCGGCCCTGAGGGCAAGTACAGAGAAGGTGAGGAATCGATTCTTCCTCCTCCTCGTCCATAAAGCTTCTGCAAAAACTTCTTTTATCGCTAGAAGTTCCGCCTGGAATACGCTACCGTGATTAGGAAGACGAAATGAGAGACTTAAATTTAGTCTATCAGAGTACACACCTCCACCAACCCCATTGTCGGTCTTCGATCCGTCGGTGTAGAATTAAATTGATTGATCTTCTAAGAATTCCACATCCTCCCAGGTGGATCTGGAAGGTATAGTTACATCAAAGTTTTTATCGAAATTCAGTAGTGGGATTGCGTAGTCAGTGTTAACCAATTGTATTAGTAACAAAATGAAAATACAATCGACTCCCTTCAGGTCGAAATCTTCGAGTTAGAGAGAGTTTTGCAAAAATTCGATTTAGAGAGAAATAAATAAGTTTGGAAATTTGAGAGGACTATACAACAAACATGGTGAAAAAGTTCTTGTTAGAAAGAAATTCGACTTAGGGAGAGTTCCACTCAGAGGACATCGACTGTAGTCATATGAAATTGGTAGCCAATTAAATTATCTACAAGACTGATTATGACAAATTTTTCCCTAAACTTGACGGTTGAGGAGTTATTGTGCGTAAAGAAGGAATAAACTGAAAATCTTACAAAATACGAAATTTTAGTCTTTTTTGGAAGCTCCATAGCGGCAATTGTAGTGGTTGTACAAAAATACTTTCAAGATCATATTTGTAGGAAATTTTATTGTCTACAAAGTTTTGATATACTTTTTTCCGTAAAAATTTACCAGAAAGAAGTTATAAGCAAAAAACTGAGAAAAGTGCCGATTTTTTGTAGTTTGTCCATGATTTTGAAAGGGGCGGAGGGGGCGTGGTTGTGGAATTTTGGAATTTTCATGTACCAACTATACCATATAACATGATCTATAAAAAACAACTTCAGTATTTTTTCGATCAGATGAACATGAGGCGAAATAAACGTTAAAAACCATTTTTTACTTCAAAATCTTGACAGTTTTTCGTCGATAACTTTTTTTTGGAAAGTGGTTTCAAATTTTTTTTATCAACAAAAGTTAAAGAAGATATTTTAATATACAACCTTAAAAAAAAAATACAGCTCTATATATGATAGGAGCCGAGATAATCGAGTTCACGCTTTCCAAAGCCTTTTCAAAATGGCGGACAACGCATGGGCGCTTTTTGTTCGAACTTTTTGGATTAACACTCTCCAATAGGTACTCTTAAGAAACAAAAAAAAAATTCGACGCAGTATTTTTTGTAGATATTTCGAATTAATTAATTTAATTTTACTGGACTACTCGTCTAGAGATTGTTTTTTGCCCAGGTTCATTCGCTCCCCAAAATCATAAGAAATTCATTTCCCAATATTATTCAAACTCATATGAATTTAATTTTGTATCAAAAGAAAAAAATGTTATAGTAATCAAAATCATTAATGAAAAAGAAAAAATATTTAGATACTAAAACATTTGCAATACCAATTATCGACCATAAGTCTATTTTAATTAGACCTCCGCAATAAACCCCTACCTTACTCTATTGATCGGTGCATGCGACTATTCACACCACATGTTGATTGAGATCTTTTTAATCCAATAATGTTGAATTGAAAACTCAAGATGTTTTATAGTTTCTGTAAATGCATATGTACATCAAAGTCTTTCATCCTCCTTATACCAAATTATAAAAACAACTTTACCAGACGAAAACATTTAAACAAGTCGTCATCATCAAACACAGATTAATTTGAATATCAAAGAGATAATCTATAAAGAAGCACCATTTTAATGATTTCTCAAGAGGAAACTACCTATACCCACCGCATTCCGTGGTGTAATTTACATCTCAAAAAACTTCTCTCACCCTTTTTTACCGACGATGCGACGGATGGTTCTGAGTCTATCTATTACAGACCTGCATATTATTTGCTTCTCCTCTATAGGTAAACTATTTACCAACCACCCATATCCATTAAGAAATTTCTTTACAAAGACTGATAACATCATTAAAACTGCCACCGCACGAGCCTTCAAGGATATAAAAATCGGCTCCATCCCCCCAGCTCTCCCTATAAAACCGCAAAATAAACTCCATCATGCCAAAGACTATGACGATGGCTATGACGACGTGATGTGTGCAAGGAAAATCAAATTAATCAAAATTAAATTAAGCCCTTCTCCATCTCTATGGAACTTAGATTGACGAACCGTAAGTGCAACATGCAATCAAAGTGAGGATGAGAAAGGCACCATCGTGTAATAGTGTGTCATGCCACAGACGATATAACAAGAGTGAACCCTATGTATGCATGTATACAATCGTATACCAGCAAACATATATTATAAACTTGATCCTTGAAGTCGTATGGTATGGGTATGATCTATCTTGTATCTATCGCTATTTAACCCTATTTTATGTCATCATGTCCTGAGATGTGTTTTTGTACATTTGTGTATGTGTGTGTGTATTTATATTTTGCTTTATTATTTCAGAGTTGGCGAAGAAGGACCCTGGGACCAAGTGCCGCAAATTTTCACTAAAACTAATGCGACATCATATCAAGTGACAGGCCTTATACCGTTTACGGTCTATAGCTTTCGTCTATTGGCTGTTAACAAATTGGGTGTTAGTCCTCCGTCCAAAGAGTCCTACTACATTGTGACACTACGTGAACGTAAGTACTCTGCATCAATTTTATACATACATACAAACACTTTCACGTATATGTGATTTTATAATGCTATAGTGGTTGAGGGTTGTATTTTTTTATGGTTAAAAAAGGGTTTCAATACTCCAAAGCCACCCAACCCACATTATTTCACATTTAGGTTGGCTTATAAAAATGGTCATGATAGTTCTGAACTCATGAGTAATTGAGTAATAAGGGTACTGAAGAGACTAAGTGGAGGTTCAGTTCAATATGCGAGGTAGCTTTTTTTAATAGAGAGAGATATTTTTTGTAGGCATTTTGTTAGAACTGAATAAATTGTGTAATTTAACTCTTCAATTTAAAGACTTTAATAGAACGTGTTAAAAAATAAACATTGCATTAAGTAAGTACCTAGTGAAAAAAGTGGTCCCAATTATGGAGTTTTTTCATAACGAAGTACTTACGGTTTGGGTGATTTTTAATTTTCTGTCAATTTTCAATAAAAATAACTTTTTGAACATACCATATCACTTTTGAGGCTAGGTCGGTGTCGCTGTACAGCCCATACAGTTCGTGGTTGTATCTTCTTCTCCATTCCCCATCTATGCAGACGGGACCAAAAATCACCCGGAGAATTTTCCTCTCAAAACAACATAACGCGTTCTCATCAATCGTTAGCAGTGTCCATGCCTCTGCACCATACATCAGGACCGGGATGATAAGCGTCTTATACAGGGACAGTTTAGTTGCTCGAGAGAGGGCTTTGCTTCTCAATTGCCTTCTTAGCCCAAAGAAACAGCGATTGGCAAGAGTAATTCTTCGTTTGATCTCAGCACTGGTATCGTTCGCTGAGTTTATAGCGGATCCTAGGTAGACAAAGTCTCTGACCACCTCAAAATTATAGCTGTCTATTAGGGTGGTCCTTATTTTAAAAACTTTTGAGCACCCGTTTTTTTTGTTCATTGACATCTTAAAACACTACCCTATTTTTTTTTATTTTCTTAAATCACGTTTACACGTGCCGCATTGAGCTTAAAGTTGATACCCCTGTGAGAGTTAGGGATTATTTAAATACTGTTTTAGCTCCAAAAATAACGGTACTTGCTACACAAACGTTATAAAAAACCTTATCTATCTTAAAAACAGCTCAAAAGATTTCGATAATAATTTTAAAAATGTTTGTATAGTTACTCGGATATTTTTAAAAATTCTTAATTTCCAAGCAAATAAAACTTTTTGAGCAAGAACGTGCGACCCAGTCGGGCCTTTGATTTTTTTTTTTATTTTGAAGCAAGAGTAAGTAACAGATTTGAAAGTGCACTTTATTAATTCTGCAAATCAAATTTTTAATAGCACCCGGTTTTGGTCGATTTTATGAAAATTCAAATTTTCAAACTCATTGCGGCACGTGTTAATACAATCCGATTAGGATGAAATTTTTTTGGTACACGTTTTAAATGTAGAAGAACAGAAAAAAATGGTGCTCAGTAAAAAAAAACAAATTTTTTTTTCCTCCATACAAATAAGGACCACCCTACAGTGTCTATAGTGACGTTCTGTCCTAGACGTCGGTGTTGGATGTCCTTTCTTGTTGACAGCATATACTGCGTTTTGCTTTCATTCACCGTTAAACCCATCTTCTTGGCTTCCTTCTCAATGCTCACAAAAGCACCACTGACATCACGCTTTGTTCGTCCTATTATGTCAATGTCATCAGCGTAAGCGAGTAATTGGACGGACTTTGAAAGATTGTGCCTCTAGTGTTGACGTGAGAGTTTTGCACTATTCTTTCAAGAACGATGTTGAAGAAGTCGCATGACAGCGCGTCGCCTTGCCTAAAACCTTTTTGACATCAAAGGTGTCGGTGAGGTCTTTGCCGACCTTGATGGAGCAACGTGCATTCTCCATCGTCATCCTGCATAAACGGACGAGTTTGGCAGGGATGCCAAAACTAGACATTGCCCTATATAGCTCGTCTCTATAGATGCTGTCATACGCGGCCTTGAAATCGATAAAAAGGTGGTGGGTATCGATTTGAAACTCCTGGGTTTTCTCCAAGATCCTGCCGTAGTGCGAATATTTGGTCGATGGTGGACTTCCCTGGCCTAAAGCCACACTGATATGGACCAATCAGATTGTTGACGAATGGCTTCAGGCGTTCACAAAGTACGGCAGAGAAGATCTTGTAGGCGATATTAAGAAGGCTGATGCCTCTGTAGTTGGTGCAGTCCAGAGGATCGCCTTTCTTGAGGATAGGGCAAACAATGCTGAGGTTCCATTCATCGGGCATGCTTTCCTTCGACCATATTTTACAGATGAGCTGGTGCATACTCCTAACCAATTCATCGCCAGCCGCTTTGAATAGTTCAGCCGCAAGGCCATCAGCTCCAGCAGCTTACTTCCGAACTTCATTCCTGCAGTGGCATCTCTCTAACTCCTCGATCGCGCGCTTCTCATGCTCTTTCTTCTTCCTTCTAAGAAGCTTGTGTTCCTCTCTCCTCTTCTGCTCGTAGAGCTCGCGAGCAGCTCTGGTCCTTCTATGCAGCGCCGCTTTGTATGCCTGTTGTTTGGCTGCATGTACTTGCTGGCATTCTTCGTCGAACCAGGGGCTTCGCTGTGGTGGTCGTGCAAAGCCCAGCACGTCAGAGGCGGCATCTCTGATGGCTTCCTGGCAGTTTTTCCACTTGTTCTCGATGTTTGCAGTTGGCGGCAAAGGACTAGTTAAGAGGGCGCGAGAGACTCGATCGGAAAAGGACCTGGCGATTTCTTGCGACTGTAGACGTCCGACGTCGAACTTCCTCACAGTATTTCCTTGTTTTGTCTTTGGTCTGGATATCCGTAGCATTACCTTTGCTACAACGAGGTACACTCAGAGAAAAAAATAGTTATTTATGACTATTTTTTAACTATTTTCATAGTAAAAATCGGGAACACTATTTTAAATAGTTAAGAAATAGTTATTTATGACTATTTTCATTGTTAATTAATATTTTTCGTAAAATCAACTGCTTAATGGTTAATATTACTAGTTAAAATAGTTATTTTTAACTATTCTATGGTCAGTTGATGTTTTTTTCAAACTAACTATATTCGATAGCTAAAATCAACTACTCAATCGTAAAATCAACTATTCAGTCGTAAAATCAACTATTCAATAGTCAATGTTATTAATAGCAATAGTTATTTGTGACTATTTTGATTGTCAATTGATTTTTTTCAAAATCGACTATTTTATAGTCAGTGTTATTAATAACAATAGTTGTTTGTGACTATTTAGGTTGTTAATTGATTTTTTTAAGAATCAACTTTTTAATAATGTAATTAACTATTTAAGCAGTAAAGTATAACCATTGTGCATAGTTAAATTAGACTTTATCGAGTAGTTGTTGAATGGCTATTAATATGGTCATCTTAGAAATGCTTACCTGATAGTCTTGTACTTGCCGCGTTCCCTGAAAATTCTTCAAAAAATCAACAACAAAAACATTTTTCTCAAAATATTTTAATTGACATTTTATTACATCTTATACAAGAATTAAAAAAAATTACAATCAATAAACAAACAATTAGAAATATTCAAGTCTTATTAATTTTTTGTCCGTTACAAAATGAACGTGAAGTGGTGCGGAATTTATTTCATTAAACTTAACATATAAAGGACTTTCGCATTCAATACAATTTCAATACAATTTTTTAGTTTGAAATAAAATTTTTCAAAAACTGTATGTATGTAATATCACCCTGTATATTATAAACATATAAACTCACCAATGCATGTATATCCCAACGAATGTCTAATTATGGGCCAGTCTTCAAAAATAGTTTTAAGATTTAGATCACCTTTATCACACAAGTTTTTTTTTTCTGTACAAAAAAAGTTGCTCTCACTTTGTTACACAGGTTGTCCAGTCAGCTTGATTGTACCTCAAAAATATTTTTGCAGTTTCAATTTCAGTTTCTGAGATGTTTACAAAATAAATTAACAATATAAAGTTAAAATACATATGGATATAAATTAATTGTAATATGTAAATACCTTCCAGTGTGCAAACTGTGGATTCTACTCGTACATTAGTGGAAGGCTCTTCAGAGTCATAAGAAGATTTTCTCTTTTTTGATGATCTTTCGTAAAAATTTTTCTTTCGCAGAAGCTTTAGGCAATTGTTATATCGATAATATAATATTCCACCAGTGGAATTTTACCTTGGCATCGGTGTAATAAAGTCCCTGAGGAGTAATCATAATTTAAGAATATAGTTTTAATACATTTTTTTTAAGCATAAGACAATTGTAACAGCCTTTTGTTTGTTAAATTTATCTTATCTAATACAAAAACACAAACGAGTTACTAACATAATCCGTGGCATACATATGTTGAGTTCGAGCAACTGGAATACCGATATAATTAGAATAGTTTTCGTTATTCATTTTTTTTTACCATTTATTTCTTGAAAACAACTTTTCCCAAAGGACACTCAGCACAGAATGATCGACATGCAACAAAGAGATCGACGCGCAAGGGAAACTACTATAACATAGTAATTTGTAACTATGTTTTTACTATACACAGTCATTTTCAACTATGTGGTAGTTGTTGTGCATACCATCATGCATTAAATTAAACAAATGCTACTATTTCATAGTAGGAAGTTATTAAAGAATAGTCAAAATTGGTAATTAATTTTTATTTTGAAGAAACTTTTCAATAACTATGCTTTAATACCAAATTAGATACAATTAACTATTTTGTATAATCACTAAATAAAATTATTGATCTTTAACTATTTTTTAACTATTTTGTAACTATTTTCAACTAATTTTTGTGCAAAAATAGTCATTAGACAAATTTCATTGGATTTCAAAGAATGACTATGGCAATAGTTACAAAAGTAACTATTTTTTTCTTTGAGTGTAGTGGTCCGAGTCAACGTTGGCTCCTCGGAACGTTCGGACATCCTTGATACTGGAGGAGTGCCTTGCGTCGATCGCAATGTGGTCAATTTGGTTGGCGGTTGATTGACCAGGAATTCGCCATGTCCCCTTATGTATATCGAGATGCGGGAACTGCGTACTAGCTACCACAACGTTTCGCCCCGCAGCAAAGTCGATTAGCCTGAGTCCGTTATCGGAGGTGGTGTCGTGCAGGCTGTATCTTCCGATTGTGCCACCAAAGACGTCTTCTCTTCCTAGTTTGGCATTAAAATCACCCAAGACAATTTTAATGTCATAGCTAGGGCATTGCTCATATGTCTTGTCCAGGAGCTCGTAGAACTCGTCCTTGGTGTCGTCATCTTTCTCCTCTGTGGGGGCATGCGCGCATATCAGGCTATTAGCCTTGATCAGGAATTCAGCCTTGATGCGAATTGTCGTGAGGCGCTCGTTCACATAGTTGAAACTCAAGACTTCTTGCCTAAGTCTGCCTCTGACGACGAATCCACATCCAAAGAGACGCTGCCCTTGTGGTCGGTAACCGTCAGCGTAGTAGATGTGGCAGTCTTTCAGTTTTCTCTTGCCCAGCCCATCCCATCGCACTTCTTTTTCTTTGGTTAGTTTTAGTTAAATTTTTCTGCTAAAATTAAAATTTAGCTATACCATTTTTCAAACCATCAATTTCAATAGAAAATCTCATTTTGGATAAAAAGTTTGAAGAGTTAAATTGTCAAATTTGGCTTAGTTCTCGAGTTATAGCAAACATATTGAAAAGTGATTAGTGTTACCAATCTTTAAAAAACGCATGGGTGAACTTAGTAGCGCTTTTGGTTTTAAGCATGATTATACCCAAGCAAATATGTATATAAAATAATAAAAACCCTTGAACATAATTTATTATTCCTTATAAAAAGATACATTCAATTGGATATTAGTCGCAATACCGGTAACTTACCTTACCTACTTACATAGGTCCTTGGCCTCTTTACGTAACTGAGGTTCTTCTTGCAGGGCATAGGGCCTCCACTACTCCTACGTGTCATCTTTTACGGTTTCTGGAGATATACCTCATCTCTCTCCAACTCTTCCCCAGTTGTGCTGATTCCTCTTCAACAGTTCTTCGCCAAGTATTTCCAAGTCAGCCCACTCGTTTGGCTCACTGCGTGAGAGGGTTTCATTGCATCGCTTGGCTCGCAACGCACTCGTGAACTTTTCGAAGCGTATGTTGAATTCACTGCCACTAAAAGTTTTCGTATTATAGAGTCGATGGTTTCCTGACCTATCTTCGCATGAAGTTCATGATTGGAGATATGGTTAGTCCTTAAAAAAGTAAGGATAGCTAATATAAACTTAAGTCCAATAAAGCAGCTGGATCTGATGGCCTTGCAGCTGAGCTATTCAAAGCGCCTGGCGATGAATTGGTTGGGAGTAAGCACCAGTTCATCTGCAAAATATGGTCACATGAAAGTATGACCGATGAATGGAACATCAGCATTGTTTGCCCGATCTTCAATAAAGGTGATCCTCTGGACTGCACCAACTACAGAGGCATAAGTCTTCTTAGTATCGACTACAAGATCTTCTCTGCCGTACTTTGTGAACGCCTGAAGCCGCATTCGTCAACAACCTGATAGGTCCATATCAGTGTGGCTTCAGGCCAGGGAAGTCCACCATCGATGTAATATTCGCACTACGGCAGATTTTGGGAAAAACCCAGGAGTTTCAAATCGATACCCACCACCTTTTCATTGATTTTAAGGCTACGTATAACAGCGTCTATAAACACGAGGTAAATAGAGCAATGCTTAGTTGTTGGCATCCCTCCCAAGCTCATCCGATTGTGCAGGATGACATGGAGAATGCACGCTGCTCCATCAAGGTCGGGAACGACCTCACCGAAACCTTTGATGTTAAAAAAGGCCTTAGGTAAGACGACGCGCTGTCATGCGACATCTTCAACATCGTTCGTGCAGGCTTTTACACATTTATAAATAAAATTGCTAACAGCAGTTTAACGATTGAATATGGTGAAGGTGGGTTATAAGGAATGTAAAAAAAATCTATTTCCCAGAAGCGGAGTTGGAGGGGGAATTTTGGGGGGTAAAAAAGAGGGGGTAAATTGTATTATTGCGTTTTCCGACTAAAGTTAGCCCCAAAATGAAAAGTGTTCAATCGAAATGTTGTACATCACGCAAAAATCTACAACTTTCACATATACAGGGTGTCCCGGACCTGAGTGGAAGTATTTCAAGGGGTGGTTCCTTGGGTTATTTTAAGAAAAAAATTGTATGGGGGGAAAGTTGTATCTCCCCTCCCTGAGGCAGGGAGGGGCAGTTTCTGAAACATTGACTTTAAATGCAAAAAAAAACATTAAAAATCAACGGAGACACATTTAATAATTTGCTATAATTTTTTTGAAAGTTACTACTCCATTCTTGTATTTGGTTTTACAATCAAGTTGTTTAAGCGAATAGTTTTTGAGAAATTAAATTTCAAAGTCAAAATTAAAAAAAAAATTGTAATTTTTTTTTCTTAAGTCGATATTTTTCGAAATTTTACGTAACTGAGGGCATTTTTTGTGTTCAATATTCAATGCCCTCATTATTTTTTAGTCCATTGCCGAAAACCAAATGTAAAAATCTTTCTTAGTTTTTGAGAAATTAAGAAAAAACAAAAGGTACTTTTACCACGAAAGCCCGAAAAAGGGTTAAATTATGGATAATTCATGAATAAATTCATTTTTCAGGCTTATTCGGGAAAAGTACCTTTTGTTTTTTCTTAATTTCTCAAAAACTAAGAAAGGTTTTTACATTTGGTTTTCGGTAATGGACTAAAAAATAATGAGGGCATTGAATATTGAACTCAAAAAATGCCCTTAATTACGTAAAATTTTGAAAAATATCGACTTAAGAAAAAAAAATCACAATTTTTTTTTTAATTTTGAATTTGAAATTTAATTTCTCAAAAGCTATTCGCTTAAACAACTTGATTTAAAAACCAAATATAAGAGTGGAGTATTAGCTTTCAAAAAAATTATAGCACATTATTAAATGTGTTTCCGTTGATTTTTAATATTTTTTTTTGCATTTGAAGTCAATGTTTCAGAAACTGCCCCTCCCTGCCTCAGGGAGGGGAGATACAACTTTCCCCTATACAATTTTTTTCTTAGAATAACCCAAAGAATCACCCCCTGAAATACTTCCACTCAGGTCCGGGACACCCTGTATAACTTCTTAATGTAACCTCAAAATTTCCGAGATATTGACAAAAACCCGTATTCTTTTCTGGTTTTTGTTTTTATTTTTCATTTTTCCAAAAATATATAAATTTAAATTAAACTTTGTGAAAGTATACCCTGTTGTGTCCTTAATTAGGACAATTTTTTTCAAGCATAACCATTGATCTGTTTTTGAGATATTCAATTTTGTTTGGAAAGAAATACTTTTTTCAAATGAAAAATGTACTTCAGAAAATCATCGTACCGGCTTCATTTATAGACTAAGATTCCTTATAACCCCCTTCACCGCATATTCAATCGTTATCGTTAAACTGCTGTTAACAATTTTTATTTTTTTTTCGATTAAAAATATGTTAATAAACCCGCACTAAGAATAGTCCAAAACTATAACGTCAACACTAGAAGGCACAATCTTTCAAAAGTCCGTCCAATTAATCGCTTACGCTGACGACATTGACATAATCGGACGAACAAATCGAGATGTCAGTGCTGCATTTGTGAGTATTGAGAAGAAAGTCAAGAAAATGGGGTTAACGGTGAATGAAAGCAAAACGAAATATGTGCTGTCAACAAGAAAGGACACCTTACATCGACGTCTCAGACAGAACGTCACTTTAGACTATAGTTTTGAGGTGGCCAGAGACTTTGTCTACCAAGGATCCGCTATAAACTCAGCGAACGATACCAGTGCTGAGATCAAACAAAGGATTGCTCTTGTCAATCGCTGTTTCTTTGGGCTAAGAAGGCAATTGAGAAGCAAAACCCTCTCTCGAGCAACTTAACTGTCCCTGTATAAGACGCTTAGGTATGGTGCAGAGGCATGGACTCTGTTAACGGTGGATGAGAACGCGTTAGGGTGTTTTGAGAGGAAAATTCTCCGGGTGATTTTTGGTCCCGACTGCATACCTACATAATAGGTATAGGGAATGGAGAAGAAGATACAACAACGAACTGTACGGGCTGTTCAACGAAACCGACCTAGCCAAAAAAGTGAAAAGCCAACGACTGAGATGGCTTGGTCACCTAGAGCGAATGTACCACCAATGCTCCAGCCCGGAAAGTTTTTGAATCCAACCCGAATGCAGCCTTTGCTTTCCCGATTTGAATGATTATATTAAGATTGGTCCTGTCATCAGTTACTCCCAAGATATTGAAATTACTCTCTTCTATCTTTACTGGCTGTCAAGAAATATCTACTTGCGCAGATGAGAAAGTTCCAAGGCTGATCCGTTTTGTTTTTGCCGTATTTATCTTAAACCCAACGGTTTCACCTTCTCTCTCCTATGTTTCTTCCTTACGACCGACCGACTATACTTTCAGCACCGGATATATTTACCTACAAATATTTTTCACAATACACTAATGGGTTTCGATGGAGGTGAGTACCGTGTCACTAATTACTCTCAATCCTACTGAATGGTAGTCCCCTAGTTGTTGGCGGACTGCGGGGTACTTAAGACTATCTGTATTATGGACTTGGGCATTCAGGTATTTTTCTAGGATCTCCAAACTACAGCTGTGAATCTTACGGTAGCAACCATCAAATAGTGGTCTTGGGTGATTCTCATGTCTGCACCTCTTCACTTCCGAACGTCTTGGAGACTGCTTCTAAATCGCCCACTGATCGCGAAGTGATCAATTTGGTTGGAAGTTGCTTGTATGTCCATTGACACCCAGGACCCAACTAACTTTGTACCACATCGTGTGCTCAAACATGATCCCTTCTAATAAAGGGCGGTTGACGTTACAGAAATCGAGAAAACGTTGTCGTTGCGTTCACCAGCACCATACTTTACCATAACATGCCTCAGCTCATCATTTTCATTGCCAACCTTGGCATTCAAGTCTCCAATTACAATTATTATGCCTCCACGGGGAATACTATCATAAGCAGCACTCAGGCGTGTTCATGTTTGTCGAAGAAAGTGATCACTTTAACTGAAAGCTTAACTGATAGCTCAACTGAAACTGAAACTGAAACTGATCGTCTGAATGAGACTTTAAACATTAATTTCGACTTTCTAAATATTAAGGTGATTGACTTACCAAGAGGATGTACAGTGGTGGCAAACTAATTAGAAACGATGAAAAAAAAATATTAAATTTTTTGTCTCGTCTCATTTAATAATATTAAACCAATAACAATGCAATGGCGAAATACCCTGCCAGAGAGCATTGTTATAGTTCTATTAATTTCTTGTTTATTGGTCAATGTTAAATGCATAGAAACGGAAAATTTCAAAAAAATTGGGCGTGCATTGAGATCGAAAGTGAATTTGATTGGAAATATAATTAGAAACGATCGTAAATTTGTTTAAAAAATGCATAGGTATTCGGTAGGTAATTGTCTTGGGAATATATTGTTTATGTTTCAATTTGTAGTTGGTTTTATTTAATGTCTCAGAAAAATGGTAACATATAAGATCTGTGCACCCGAAATGCGAAAATAATTGCACAGATGAGCTGCAATCAGGAATTCTCAATGGTAGCAATTGGAGAGGAGCTAATATTCTCTTTGAAGATGGTACATGGTGCTATCAGAGTGAACACACAGATTGTGAGCTTTGAAAACCCTGAAAGAAAATAAAAGATCCAAAAAACAAACCTTTTCAGTCATTTTTTGAATAGTTTAATGAAATATCACTATATAAGTGCATGCATTTTATTTCTCTTTTGAAGTAAAAGTCATACTTTTACTATTTTCAATGCAATATCTTGGGGTCGAAAACGACAGTAATTTTTTTCGACAATGTTTCATTCTTTTGTCATCTCATAATCATTCCAACATTTAAAACATATAACCAGTAATGAATCATCGGTATTTTACACCTGTTTAGACAATATTCGAGAACTTGAAGCTTTTAACAACTTCACTGTCCCATGTATCATATTTGATACAAAAAAAATTTCTTTTCCTATGCTTCCAGCGTCCCATGTATCATATTTGATACATAAACAAAATTTTAGAATTCGGCTTTACTGTCCCCATACGAATTGATTTGAAAACATCTATAAGTCCCTAGTTTTTTCGTAGAAAAAAAAAGATACCAGCTATACGTCCCATGTATCACATTTGATACATAAATTAATTTTTGTTCCGTGTTTCCTACGTCCATGTATCAAAAATGATACAAAAATATGGTGTTTTAAAAACAGGTTTTTCATATGAAAAAAATAGCCCAAGAACTTCATTTTCATATAAACGCGTAGGTAACGTCTGAAACTTAACAGAACTGCAAACAAAGTTGGAAAAATGTTAAGGACAAAATACTTTTTTCACTTTTTTTGACTGCTTTTTATTTTTTTTTTATTTAGAAGTAGTTAATGTAATGAGACCAATATTTTCAAATAAATCTATGATTGTAAAACAATGGGATGTGAATCTTTAAGATTCTTATAACAGCACGTGGTTTGTTGCATTGTTTGCATTCTATATCGACTTGCTTTTCTTTGGAGGCCTCACGACCGTCTCTCTCAAATTATTGCTGTAGGACAAAACGCAACGCTTCCTGATAAGTTTACCATTCTGACGTAGTATTTTTGTGAAATAGTGTGTGCATGAGCGTATTGCAGTTGCAGATGGAGAAATCCTGGTAAAAACTTTCTCTGACGAACACAACCATGCTTTCCGATCTCCTCAATTTTGCTTCTGTTGTGTGTAATGGAAGATTGACTCGATTTTTGTTCCACATCAATCAGTATTCTGGTTTATTAAGTAATTTGCAAATACTATTATACTATTAATAATTATTATCAGCGTTAATCATTTGCCCCTCATCTAAAAGTGGTTCATACAATTTCACCAAAATATGACCAAGGCTTGTTCAGACTTTCAATGGCCGAAGTTGCTCCCCAATATTCCTTGTAGCACTACGTATAGCCTATCTGTTGTTAGTCCGATCGTAAGATTATACCTTTTTCATCTCGGCCACACAAATATTGGAAGCCAACCGGGAAGCTTTTTCTGGTCGCAATGGTTAGGAAATGCACTTTTCAGGTCACATTTTTCGTTAAATGTACCTAAAGAAGTTACTTCAATGGGGTATCAAATGAAAGCTAGGATTATTCTCTACACCATACCAATATTCGGACAGACTTTTTTCGTGGCCGCGATGCGAGAGGTAATCTTACGGTCTTGATTTTGAAGGGTTGTTTGTAATGGAAGTCTTAAATTTAAGTCGACTATTAAATTTGACCACTGATTCATCTACCACTTAATTCGTATGATTTTCTTCCTTTTTTAATTATTTAAGAAATGCAGTAAATTTAAAGAACAATTGGACAAGTTTAAAATGATTCCCACTTTTCTCAGAAGAAGAAGAGTGGAATATTAGCTTAAAGTTAATTTTTCAGAAATTGACCCTCTGCTTCGGAAAGAGGAGAATTTTCCAGAAATCATATTTTCTATGTTTATTTTATGTTATCGTTATATTTTATTATGTATCATATTTGATACATTGGGACGTATAGCTATGAAATGAAGTTAGCATACGTCCATGTATCAAATATGAGCACAAAACTAAACCGTCTTTTTAACAACAATGAACAATTATTTATGCTACCAACCCATTCTATGTTGAATATTACTTATTAATAATGCTTTATTCTGGAAAAAAGTACGGGACGTGGGGGTGTTTTTAAATCATTTTATATGGGGACAGTGAAGCCGAATTTTGTTTATGTATCAAATTTGATACATGGACGTAGGAGACTCGGTACGAAAAAAAATTTATGTATCAAAAGTGATACATGGGACGTATAGTTAAAGCTTTATTTTCTAAGAAAAAATAATGGACGTATGGGGGGTTTTCAAACAATTTGTATGGGGACAGTGAAGTTGTTAAAACTGCTCACACTAGAAATTTTAATTATATCACGTATACGCAGTGTATACCCCTTATTGCTAGTAATTTCAATGAATCATATGTCTCGTGGTGATTTAATCAAATAAAGTGTTCTGTTAGCATTTACTTCATCTGATCTATGGAATGACTGTCTTTTAAACAACCGACTTAATGGAACAATTCAACTTTGTCCCTAGACCCTAGCTAGTCTCCTCCAGTTACCTTACCTCTTCAAGAAATCATTCGATGGTTGTAAGTTTTGTCTGATCCTAGCTAATTTAGAAAGCTAATTCCTACGAACAAATATACAACATGATAACTCTGAAGAAAACATCTTTTTTTCAAATAATCCCTAATCACACAACATTATCGCACCTTATCCGGCTACTTTCAACCGCAAACAACAAACACATTTGCAATTCAACACAACCAATCGGATAAACAAACCCAAACTATAACACTTATCGGATAGCCTATCTTATTTATGTAGGTACCTATGGAAGGACAAAACAAAGCCGTCATGGTCAAACAAAACTGGCTGGACGCGCCTATATTCACTCCATCTATTCTCAAAGTGTTTATCGCGGGTAAAAGGATACCTGCCATTATGTCTATATGATTAAAACTATACACACAAACAAATACCATACCTGCCTACTAACTCTCACATTCCCTGAGAGCAAATAGCATCATGATCAATATTGGGTCTCCACCGCCGACAGCGACAGCATTGGGCAATTCAATAGTTCCTCAATGGACGATTAAGTTCGGACAACGAGGTCAAGGGAGGCGGCCGACAAAGAATGAAATTTACACGGCTCTCCACGGCAACAAAGCGTTCTAAATACTTGAAGAGATTGAGTGCTCCACGGTTTGGTTAGGACGCGGGGACGGCTACATTGGGAAAACAGAATAACAACAAGGACGAAGAATTCAGCAACAACTGTTTTCACTCCACCATCATCAGATTGTATCTGAACCGAACGTTGGTATTATAGAAGAGGAAAATACCAGAAATAATCCCAATTGTTCGTCGGAATTGAGAATCCTTGTTGGCTAGTTGTCCCTGTTTTATCTTTATCTCCAGCTCGCGTTCATTTCATTCAGTTCAGCGGTTGTATCCTCGAATCGGCGAAAGGCAAGAGTCCGACTTTTGAAAGTTTCACTATATCCACCCATCCAGACCCAGCTAGATATACATGTACATTATGTCTGCCGTTTAGGTAAAGATATAATGAAAAATCCCTTACCGTACAGTTTTTTAATGAGAGACAAAAACTCTACAATGTCATTGTTTCATTATGATTAATTTACTTAAAAAAATTAAAAAAAATAAAACAAAAAATTTAATTAAAAACCATTTTGACGAATTGTATTTCGCTGCTAAAATTCGTTAGTACTTTTGTGAGTTTTTGTCTGTTTTCCTTTTAAGATTTCACAGATGCTTCGCTTTCAGCAATATCTACATATATAAAAATATCTATCCTTGTAGGTACCTATCCCTATAAATATATAGGTATGGTGGTATGTATGTATATTGGTATTCCTTGATGCCATTGAAATTCAATTGAAATGCTTCGTAGTTGGGAGTTCTAGGACAGGACGTTAAAATTAATTTCCACGGAGATTGCAAAGAGTTTGCCTTCAAGTTATAAATTTTGTATTTTCGTATACTTTTTATTTGGGATCAGATAATCATTTGTTTTTTTTTTTGTGAAAAATAAAGCACTTGGTTAATTTTTAATTAAACAAAAATTACAATTTCTTATTAAATCCAGTGGCGATTCCTCTCAGTTGGCTAGGTTGGCTGCGCCAACCCTAAAATTTCGTCTTAAATACACGTACTACAAACAATTTGTTTGTATTAAAACTTGAGAATAAAATATCCTTTTATGTTCATAAAAAAATAACACCCCAATCCGTTTAAATCATTATAAAACCAGCAAAACCTATTTAAATCGAGCCATTCACTGCAACCCCTACGTGCTATATTAATCCCATACAAAGTAGGAATCTCTTTATTTTTCTTTCAATGGCCGTGTTGGCTACACAAATTTGCGCCAACAAATCTCATACAAACTACATATTATTCCCGATGTGCTGTGTCACTCTATCTTTAAGAACAGACCCACAAAAATACCCACACAGGTTGGCTCTATTGAAAGAGCCAACGCCTGGGTAGAAAAATGTGAGTTGATTGCCGACCAGTACCCACCAGTGGAGAACCTACATAGTTATCTGAAGCAAATATTTTAGTTCGAATTTTATATATAATTTTATACTTGAAAAAAGCATAACTCCCATTCTAACGGGTGATTTTTTAAGAGGTTTAGAACTTTAAAAAAAAAAAAAAACACAAAAAATTCGAAAAAATGAATGAAATATTTATTTGAATCGATAGTTTGAACCTTGCAATTTAATGTTTAAAGATAATTTCATGCAAATGTTGACCGCGGCTGCGTCTCAGGTAGCCCATCCGCTGAGTCCAATTTTGGCATACTCTTTCACACATATCGGCCGGTATCTCACGAATGAATGCATGGATGTTGGCTTCCAGTGCGTCAATCGAAGCGGGCTTGTCCCTATAGACATTAGCCTTGACATACCCCCACAAAAAATAATCTAATGGTGTCAAATCGCACGATCTAGGCGGCCAATTGACCGGCCCGAAACGTGAAATTAACTGTTCACCAAACTCGCCTCGCAATTGCGCCATTGTTTCGCGTGCTGTGTGGCATGTGGCACCGTCTTGTTGAAACCACATATCATGCAAGTCAAGAACTTCCATTTCGGGCAAAAAAAAGTTTGTTATCATCGCTCGGTAGCGTTCACCATTGACAGTAACGCTGCGATTCGCATCTTCTGTCACACTAGCTGATACGGCCGCAATATTTTCTTCACTACGCACAGTTCGTAAACGTGTTGGTGGTTTAATGTCCAACAAAGTAAATTTGGTGCGAAATTTGGTCACAATCTTCCGAATAGACTGCTCAGAAGGTCGAGAATGCCGACCATAAAATGGAAGCAGCGCGCGATGAACATTTCGAACCGAGCATTAATTTTGATAGTAAAATTCAATAATTTGCAAGCGTTGTTCATTTGTAAGACGATCCATGGTTAAATTGCAAACCAAACTGAAGCTGTTTGACAGTGACACAAGGTACTAAACACACGTCAGCTGTCAAAACCAGTGTTGCCAAAACCAAACCAGCTAAAAAATCACCCGTTACTCATCCGATCTTCAAGGTTAAGGTCTTTAAATAAAACCAAAATGACACGCTACATTGTGTGAAATAATCATTGAAAAGGGGTACAAAATTTCATACTAAAGGGGTGATTAAGTCTGCCTTCAATTCGATTTTCAGCATTCTAAATTCATAAGTTGATGAAAAATTTTACAATTTGAAAAAACCAAAAATGCTTATTTTTTGCTTATTTTCTCTTCTAAAATTACGTTATACAATGTTTTACCATCAAACCTACATGAGCGGTGCTAAATTTTTTTTAAATGATTTTTTACAAATAAAGTGCATTTTAATTAAAAAACTGATCGACATAGCTTCATTAATATTATGATTACTCAAACAAATCTGCATGAATCTTTATAATTAAGATTTTAAAATACTGTCAGTAAGATAATCGTTAGATTTATAAAAAAAAATTATTATTTTTTACATGGTAACTATGAAAAAAATGTAAAAACAATTTGAAGTAATGTTTTCTTACACCTACTTAATGGCATTAATATCTAAAAATTTCATATAAATATTGAACATAGAAAAAAATTTTAATCAAGTATTTAAATTTAGTATAAAGACTAAATATATGTAGGTAATCACAAAGTTGTATATCCAACACCAGAGCAGGAAATAAATATTATTTGAATTTAATACATTTAAAACATGCTTTGTTGTACATTGTTCCGGCCTCACTAAAACGGTAATAACTTTTTTAATTACCAACGGATTATAATGAATCAGATTTTTTTCGATTAACAATTAAAAATAATTTTATTTTAATGTACCATACATCATTGTCAACCACGAAAAAGCTAAGAAAAAATGTACACAAAAAAAATACCTTTAATTTTAGCATATGAAAATAATTGAAAGAATTCAGTATAAATGTAACTTATCAACATTGGTAATTTTTTTAATATTCCAAAATGAGGTGTCAAATTATAGATTATAATAATTTAAATTATTTTCAGCCAAACAAAATTATAAAAAACTTCACAAGAAATTTTAGGGGGAAACAAACTTAGGGCATCTATATAAATATATGCTTTTCGAGCACATTTACCTGAAAAATACATAACTTGAATATTAAGGAACAAAAATACACTTTATTTATGATTTAGTATTTGTTTTAAAAAATCAGAAATATCTAAATTATAAAGCTCAATTGGAAGTAAAATATCAAAAATGTGTTTTTAAAAAAGTCTCACATTAAAAACTACTAAATTAATCCCCCTTTTGGCAAACTATATGGCTTATATTTATCAACCAAGTCCACAAAATGGATTTAATTTTTCAAAATTCTATTTCACCAATCCTAATAAAAAATTTGATATATGAAACATTGCTGTACGTTGCTCAAAAGCTTGAGTATTGATTTTCAATGTATTAATTAGTTATAAGAAAATTCACATTTTGATAATTTCCAAGGTAGCCGTAGAAACCAAATAAAATCAAAAATTGTCGATCCAACTGCATTAAATTTGCTATTAGTCGAGAAATAGGTAGGTAAAAATGGTGGCAAGAGCGTAACACTCGCTGTTGCCCAATTAGCGCTGGATTGCGCCGTTTTGATACCATAACTCGTTTGACCTGTGTATGAAAGTAGATAAAAGCGTTCCTTGCTTTGAAATAGGACGGCTGTGGAGTATGGTTAATGTATCTTGTGAGTTGGGGTCATAGGACACTCACTCGATCGGATCGCATCTCGCCCGAGCTTGCCACATTATGCCGAGCTCGGCAGGTTGTAGAGTAGCAACGAAGCGATCGATCAGATCATGTGGTCATCATTGCCATTGAGCATCATGAAGCTCCTCAGAAACCCGGGTTCCGATTACTCGCGGACTTTGGATCTGGGGGGGAACATGATGCAGAACGCAACAGATTTCTGTCTCAGAACCATTTCGTGGCGTTAAGAAAAGAGATCAAGTCTTTGATCTTCATTTCGGAAAGTTCGTTTAAGTCGTCAAAAAAAGCCATTCCAAACGATTGTGCTCTCATTCTGGCTAGAGCTGGACATTTACAGAGAAAATGTAGGACTGTTTCCTTTTCTTGCTGGTCTCCACAACTGCGACAGTGAGTATTGTAAGGAATACCCAGCCTCGCCGCATGTTCTCCAATTGGCCAGTGTCCAGTGCAGTAGTCGAGAAATACTGCTTTGATTTTTAAAAATAAGGTGTCTATTGGCGTTTTTCTATTTTAGCTCAGAGCAGATCAGATCAGATTCAAAACACAAAAATAATTGAATCAGAGGGCTCAGATAATAAAATTTTCAATTTCTGAATCTGATCTGATCTGCTCTGAGTTAAAAAAGAAAAACGCCATATAGAGAGATTAATCCTCAATTTTTTAGAGCGTTACAGTTTACAGGTTACATTTTCATAAAATTTGAGTAGCTGAGATGCCTCGAAAGGCTTAAAAGCATGTTTTTTACTATATTTACAATAATTTCATCCTTATTTTTCAAAGTGTTTAAATATACATATATAATAATTTGGGCTAATGTGTCAATAGAGAAAGAAATGTTGTCGAAGATAAGAAAAAGTGAACATTTTTAGGAACCGGTTCTCGAAATTTTTTTGAAAATAGAGTGATGACTGGATTTTATGTAGGTAGAGATAAATGAGTTGAATTAAAACTCATTATAGAGGAAAAAAATTAAAAATTTTTGCTTTTATTACATTCAGCTTTAATCAAAGGATTATTCGTAGCCAACCCAGAACTCAAGACCAGAAATTGCCACTGATTAAATCACCCGAAGGCGGGGTTGTTTTTCATACCAACTGTACCAATGAAATTTTAGATAGTCATTAAGAAAAGCATAGAAAATATAAATGTTAAAAGATCAATTATTATCTACAAACTAACTTTTAACAAATGATTGACACGTGTATTCATTTAAACTAATTGAAGGATTAATGAAAAATTGGTATAAGTTATAAGCTTACAAAACTTAAATTTAATTGCTTTCTTTACGACCGTTTACAAGTTTCAAGTTAGCAAAGCAACTTTCACGAATCGGTAGGTGGAAAATTTGTCACTAATTAGTCGCTAATTGTAATTGTGATAATTTCAAATTTGTCGTTCTATATTTTCTTCGTTTTTTTCGAAGAGCCATAAAAACTGCTAAATTTAATATTTTACTGCTTAATAATAATTTGCCCTTAATTAGTCCTTAATTTTGTCATGCGATGTTTTCTTTGTATTTTTGGGGGATTTTTTTTCTATCAAGTCTGCTCCATCAAGGTAGGCAAAGACCTCACCGCTACCTTTAATGTCCAAACAGGGGCCAAATTACCACATCAGTTATCGAATAATATACGTGACTGAATAATGTGAATTTGATATTACCGCTCACGTTTCGAGCAATCTAGTACACCATAATTTAAAGTGGTTACTCGTTCCTTCGATCACTGATGACACTCACCCATTAAGTCACTGAAGCGGTAATTTGGCCCAAGGTTTTTGTTAATGTGGGGCGCTGTCATGCGACTTCTTCAACATCGTTCTTTAAAATTTCGCTTTGAGATTTTTAAAAATGGTCACTTAATAACCATATTTAACTTAAAAAAGAACTTTTTCGGTTTCTCTCAGTGAAAAACTTTTATTTTGATTTTTTTAGCTTTCGGTTAACCACTGATATTTTTTTCTCTCAGCGATTAGTGGGCTGAGAGAAAAAAATAAATATCAATTGGAGATTTGTATTTTGTTTTGTTGACTTAAAAGCTCTGCTTTTGAATTTTTAAAGAATTGTTTGGTCATTCATTGTTAAATACTCTTCAATAAAAATTCAGTGGAAGTGCTGATCGTTATTGACTCTTTTTGGTCTTTAAGCTGACACGCGTCTATGAGGGTTGTGGTGAAAATCTCGAACCGTAAAATCTAGCAAGTCGAAATGCAACGTCATAGACGATGACGGACATAATTACGACAACGACGACTGCACGATGGTGATAGTTACGATTTCTTGGCGTCACCTTGACGATTGCGTTTACACGTAGTTTTGTGTATTGTTGTCCAATCTCCCATAGCATACGCCTTGCCATGGACGTTTATAAGTTGTTTATTTTTTCATTTATAGCCATGGTGTTCATACCTTCTCGCCACCGTATGCTTTTAGGTACACGTACACGAGGTTTTCTCGCTTATGGTAATAATTTCAACTCGTTATGGTCTTATTTGAAAAAATTAGCTAAAAGAGATATTTTAAGGTTAGTCAATAGTTTTCTTCAACGATTGTGCGTTGGCTGGCCAACGGGTTTTCATCTGGATTTGTATTCCTTCTTTGGGGCCTATGTGCCACTCACGCAACTCCGTTGACCCACTTAGGGTATGTATGTTCAGTCAGCAGTATAGTGTCAATTGTCATTGGTAACAGTTTTCTTTTGCCAGTCAGGCACCGTTGTCAGCAGCTTTAAAAATTTAGCTTAAATGAAGATCTAATTGCTATAATAGTTGGACTTTGGTAACAAAAAGGCGAGACCAAAGCGAGACGATGATAAGACGTGAATAATGACAAATACCACGTGTAAATGCCACGGCGTAACTATAACGAGACTATTGCGAGAAATCCACGATACAGGTAGCCGTGTAAATGAAACATTAAACCACGTTTAGAATTTATAACCACGGATTTAGCTTATTGTAACCTTTTTGAAAAGTAATTTTGAAAAAAGAGTTTTGGCGAGACTAAAGCGAGATGATGGAAAATCAAAGACCACGTGTAAATATCACGGCAAGACCAAATCAATACCATAGCGATAAAACCACGACAAAATAGCCGTGTAAATGGGCACGGCGATACAAAAGCAAATTTAATACAATGATCATAATGGCACTGAAAGCCAAGGTTAGACGGTATCTGCGGCGTCATTATCGTAATACCTCTTCTTTTATAAATGTTGATGACGATTTGAGTCTACTGAGTTCTGAATTATCTGAAATGTTTTAAGCAACACTGATTTAATATCTACTTTTTCTTAGAGAGAAAAGACCATTTCTGATTTATTTTCCATGGAAACAGTTTTAGGTTGATCGTTCCCCTTTAGTTTTTTAGAAAAAAAGTCAACAGATAAGAGTTATTCTGGAAGGTTAATGATAAATCTCACCAAAAGACCTACAAAAATAATTTTTAAAAATAAATATCAGACCGAGACCAAAATTAAATTTGACGAATTGAATATCTCTCTTAAAGGTCCACTAATATTTTCGATTTCTGATACAAACTAATTAAATTTGGTCATCATCATTATCGTGTCCTGTAACCCCGGCTGGGGCATAGGGCGTCAACAAAACGTCTCCATCCTTCACGGTCTGCTGCAAGGTACTTTAGCTGTGGCCACGTCTTTCTCTGGGATTCTGTTTCCGCTAAGACAGTTGATTTCCATGTTGTTCTTGGTCTTCCAACCCGCCGCCGTGCACCCTGAGGATTCCATTCAAAGGACTGCTTTGCAATTTCATCGTTTGTTTTCCTCAGTGCGTGACCAATCCAACGTTATTTACGACGTCCAGCCGCTCTTAACTTGTCCTGCGCCACAATCCCTCATTTGATATTATTTGTGACCAGCGAATCTTTAGGATGTGGCGAAGACAGCGATTTACAAAAGCCTGCAATTTCTTCGAAATAGTAGACGTGACTTTCCAGGTTTCACAAGCATATAATAGCACGGATTTGACATTGGATTCGAAGAGTCTCAACTTAGTGCGTAAGGAGATTTGACTGGATTTCCAAATTGGGGACAGAGTACCGAAGGCAGCATGAGCTATATTTATTCTACTTTTAAAAACCAGATCCGTTCCACCGTTTGCAGAAACAATTCTGCCAAGGTAGTTGAACTGTTCCACTACTTCAACTGGCGTCTCCTGTAGAATAATACCGTGCTGTGTGGAGCGGCCTGTGAGCATTATTTTTGTCTTTTTGCTGTTAATTCTTAGACCACTCGACTCTCCCTTCACTTGCAGTGTTTGGCACATCCCGTTCAGCCCACTGATGTTATTTGCCAGTAGACATATGTCATCGGCATAGTCTAAATGACTGAGCCTTTCGAACGGTCTCCATTGAATGCCCTGTCGCTCAGCTGTACCAACACTGGCCGTCAATACGTCGTCCATCGCCAGCAGGAAGAGAATTGGCGATAGAACATCCCCTTGTCTCACACCCTGTTGCACTACGAAGGAGTCGGATAGCTGCCCATTGTGCAAACAAAACACCTTGCGTTGTTGTAGGACTCTTTAATAATGGCAACAATTTTTGGTGGAATTCCTCTACCAAGCAACGATCTCCATATACATTCTCGGTTGACTCGATCAAAGGCCTTCTCAAAATCCACGAACATGAGGTAAGGTGGTGATTAAAATTCCATCGACTGCTCGAGGACGATACGCAGGGTGTTGATATGGTCGACACACGATCGACCACTGCGGAAGCCAGCTTGATGCCTCTTGAGTGTAGACTCGATTCTATCCTTTATTCGCTCGAGAATGATGGTATGCCATTAGTTTTGGGAAAACGGACAAAACGGTGATACCACGCCAATTGTTGCAATTCTTTAAGTCACCTTTCTTTGGCAACTTAACAATCACACCATCCTTCCAGTCCCTGGGATAGCTTTCGTTTTCCCAAATGTTTTGTATCAGCGGATGTAAAATACTAGCCGCTGTTACGGGATCGGCTTTCAGGAATTCAGCTGGTATTCCGTCCAGTCCAGCTGCCTTGTTGTTTTTGGGGAGATTTATTGCTGTATGTATTTCCGATTCTGACGGGGGTTCGATGTCAATACCCCTATAGGACCTGCGCATCTCGCTTAGTTGGGGCACTTCAGCACTCTGCTCAACTGAATCCTCATTAAGCAGGGCACAAAAATGGTCCTTCCATCTACTAAGCTGATCCTCAATTGATACCAAAAGTGTGCCATCCACATCCATTACAGGATGATTGGTGTTGCTTTTTTCCCGATAACATCAATTATTTGGTATTTGGCTATTTGGTACAATTCCCGGATATCTCCTCTTCTGGCAGCGATTTCCGCATTATCTGCGAGTCCATCTACCTTCATCCTCTTGTCACGTCTCACACAGCGATAGACCATCTTATGTGCAATGCGGTACTCTCTTCGCAAGTCAGCCTTTCGTTGAACATCTGCTTCGGCAATTATTTGGATTTTCAACGATTTGCGAGGTTCGATCTTATCCCAGTTGTCTTGGGATATCCAAGAGTCTCTACGTTTCCTTCGCTTGGGTACAGTTTCGGATCCAGTCTCCATAAAAACACTTTTAAAAATGGTCTAAAATTCAAAATTTTGAAAAAAAAAGTATTGCCGAAGTCAGGAACTGAGTCAAGCTTATGCTTGAAAGGTCCTTAAATATGTGCTTGAATGTATATAGTCTAAGAGCCAATGACAAAAAGTCAAGTCATTTGCGTAACGTTGTAGGTCATATCAATAATAGCCTTTGAGGTGTTGACCCATTAGCAGTTTGTCTGCCTACCTAAACGCGTGTCGAATAGGTGTAAAATTTGACGTACATTTTAAACATCGATTTATTTCAATGCCTATTAGTTGGAGGGAAAAAGTGATGTATATAAAGTTAGCAGGACACTTTTGGAAATTCAGGTTAAAAAGTATCTTATCATTAGTTGATACCTAATTGCGAATTAGTTACGCACAAAAAAATTTGTATTGGATTTTTGGTTTGCGAAACAATGGGTGTCCTGCTAACTTCAAATGAACTGAACAATTTTCTCAAAAATGTAGATAAACGATCCGAAAAAAGTTGGTTGTTGAGAACTAATTAGTTGCGAATTAGTTACGTAGAAAAAAAAGATTTGTTTGTTCGTTTGCGAAAAATAGATGTATTGGGAACTTCACGTGAACTAAGCAGGACAACTATCCCAAAAATGAACTAATTAATTGCGATTTAGTTACGCAAAAATGGAATTAATGGCGTGTTTGGTTTGAGAAAAAATAGGTGTCTTGCTAACTTCATATGAACTTAGCAGGACAACTTTCTCAAAAAAGAAGATAATCGAGCTGAGAAAAGTTGGTTATTGAGAACTAACTAACTGCGAATTAGTTACGCAAAAAAATATGTTATTGCATTTTGGGTTTACGAAAAAATGGGTGTCCTGCTAAGTTCATATGAAGTTGCGGAACTAATTCGTAATTAAGTAGCAACTAATGATAGGATAGTTTTTAACCTGCAAATATTGCAAATTCTCTGTAATTTTTTAAATCCGACCTGTCAGCACTTTTAAAATAGAATTTTCTTTTAAAATTTTCTTCAAATTCTTTTATTTTTGGAAAAACACCACTTTCAAAAGATTTATTAAGCCGCGTCCACATTATGTCGAATTGTGTAGATCAATATCGTTGATCAACAGTGTTGAGTAAGTGTAGACGTGTTGATCGACAAAGCCATTCAACATTTGTTGACCCGAACGTAACCCGAACGTAGTCTTTTTCAAGAACAGTTGGGCAATATCATCAGGTCCAGTACCTTTGTTGGACACAGGCGCGGATCCAGGAATCCAGTTTGGAGGGGGTCATGAAATTTTAACATCAATAAGAACTGCTTCGCAAAAGTCCAGCTTGATCATGGCTTCATTCCAGTCGAAGGCTTGGTCAGGGAGAGGCTTAAGACTTAATCGGACTCCCGCTTATATGTAGTTTGAGCTAGAAACTGTTTTCATCAACAAGATTTGTTTTTGTTTGTTTGTTTTGTTTGTTTTGAAAACTTTTGAGCAATTTACAAAGAATAATTGACAATAATGGATTACACATTACATAGGTACATATGTAAAACCAAGAAAATCAAAAGGGGTAATTCAAGTATCAAGCGTCAATTTGAGATGAAACAGATAGACAAAATGGTAAAAAAATATGGTGAATTCCATGCCGTAAAGAAAAAAAACTGCTATCAAAGCAAAAAGGTGTGTATTTTCCTATTATGTAATATTATTAAAAAAAACTTGCTTGTAACCCAAAAATATAAATAGGTAAGCACCACCATTTCCCATAAAAAAAGTTGTGCTGTATTCTGCTCAACTTGTGCTGCCGTAATTATTTAAAAAAAATCGAGAATTTTCAAATTGTAAGGATGAGAATTTTGTTTAATGTTTGTTGTTTTTTGGCCGTAAAAGTTGCAAATATGCAAATTTTTGTATCTCCATATGGCAGCACAAACTGAGCACGAAATAGCACAATTAATTTTTTTTTGTAAAAATGTGAAACTTTTACAAAAAGGCATTGTATGTATGTATTATTTTTTGGCCTAAAAGTTCAAATTTTGCAATTTTTGTTTATCTTTTCGGCGGATGACAGTTCAAACTGAGCACAAAACAGCATACCTTTCACTTTTAAGAAATAGCGAAATTTCGAAATAAAATCATTCATAAAATTTGCAAGTTTGCAATTTTTTTAATTTACGGCCCAAGTTGATCACAATACAGCATAGCGAAAATGGCGGTGCCAACTTCACGCTACAGCCCTTCGCATTTTATTATTGTCCATTGAAGTTGCAATTTTGCGAATTTTATTTTTATCTCTTTGGCGCCTAGCAGCATAATCTGAGCACAAAATAACACAATTCTCTTTTTTAAGAAATATTGAAATTAAAAAAAAATGAATTCGCAAAATTTGCAAATTTGAGATTTTTTTAATATTTACGGAACAAGGCAGCACAAAATCAGCGCAATACAGCACAATTTTACTCTCGAAATCAAAAATGGCAGTGCTAACCACACGCACGAGCACATTAAGAAACGAAGACATCCAAGTAATATTTTTAGAAAATTTAAAATAAGCAACTTACATAGATTTCTGCTATAAAATTTTCAAAAAAGGAATGCTATTTTTTTTGATCGGTGCATCCGCAACAAAATGTCTGTGGCACCCAAAACTATTTTCTTTTCAATTGAAAATAAAACCGAGTTAAGTAAATATAATGTTAAAAATGCTATGATAACTTGTTATCAAAACTACTATACAATTACAACCGCAGATGAAAACCATGGGTTACTGAAAAAATTAAGATGTATTTTTCTCGTTTTCGCTTTGCTTTTGAGTTATAACGGATTTTATGATTAAGGGTCCTGTTTGCTTAAAATAGCTTAATCTTTGTCAAACTACGGCAGAGTCTTATTTTTTGCAAAGATGGTGACTGTGGGGAACCGTTATTATTTAAGAGAGTCCGCAGAATTTTAAGTCGGATGGATATCTAAGACAATTTAGTGTAGGCTAGTAGTGGTTTTTGTTCAATATTTCTTTGCTGTCCATTTCATTAAGAAACTTGGCTTTGTTAAGAAAATAAAAGCTAACCATTAATAGGTCATGTTTTTCGTATAAATAGTAGTAGTAGATTACTAACAAATATGGAATAACCCAAAAAGTTTTTCTCTGTCTTCTAACTTTTTGAATAATCACTAAAGATTGCTCGTGTTTGTTGTTTTCGCTGGAGCTCTGGGGGGGGGTCATGACCCCCATGACCTCCCCCCTGGATCCGCCACTGGTTGGACACCTTAGTTTTAAAAAGCAATTAAATTTTTTTTTCTTTCAAGATTAATTGAAACTTGATAAAGGTATACAACGTTTCTTTCCATAGACTAAATTCGCCATTGTTGAACCTTATTGGTTCAGTATAAATCCATTCAAAAATGATGCAAACATGTCACATATTTCATTTGAGTCTGATGAGTAGCTTTTATCTTCAAAGCGAGTTTTAGATGGAAAATTACTAACATTTGTTTTGTAATTAATAATTTAATAAAGATAACGAGGATTTGAGTGACAATCAAGTTACAATCGAAAACTTTTTTCCTGAACTGAACTTATAACCATGACTTTTTATGTCTTTATCATTAATTGGAATATTTTTTTATCCAGGAAAATACAATTCTGTCCAGTTTTAGGGGTTTTGACCCTGAGATCCATGGTATCGTTGGAAAGGTTTTGATATAACCCAAACTCAAAAACAACGATTAAAAAATAATTTGTCATCTCTCTTAGTCGATCTTAATTTCAGCGTCACTCATTCGTCAGTAATTAGTAAAAATGTTCACGTCTAATTTTGACCCTACTCAAATATGTATCCAATGTATAGGTGGTCTAGAAGATTTATTAAATATTTACCTGTTCATTTTAAGTTCGTACACATCAGTTAAAATGTTTTTTAAAATTGTTATTTATTTTACCCAAGCAACCCCTGAAGCAATTTAATATCAGGAAATCTGTAAATGATGTTTCGTTTTATTTTTACTCCAATTTATTCATGTTCACTTCATTTTGTAGCAATATACCCTCTAATCGCTTTTTTATCTCTTTAATGCTCACTGAAGTGAAATTTTTCAAGACATCCCCTATACCTTTTATAAATGTTGTAACAAAAAAAACACATTAAAATTCACATTAATCACGTTTGATGGAAACATAGAAGACAGTTTAAATCACGTTCTTTATAGGATAATTCTAATCCTGCATTTCTTCTAATTACATTTCTTTTTTATTGTTCAAATATATAATGTTCGCGCTCATCAGCCACTACCTACATATATACTCGTAAAGCTATGTACTCGTATGTAGTATCTTATGATAAATTAAAATTCTTTGGTTTTTATTTTAAAATACAATTAGTTTACATAGAGAAATAGATAGAGATTTAGCTATAACCTGAATGTATAATTGATGGATTTTTCTTCTAACTATATTTGCAGCTCCAATTGGAAAACCAGTCCCCACTACCGCCCATAATACATCATCTACGTCGGTGTACGTATCGTGGAAACCACCTCCGCCAAATACAATTCTAGGTGAATTCCTCGGATATCGCATTACGTATAGACCTCGAGACCGGGATCCCAACGACACCAAGGAAATTTACATTCGAGATAGCACTGTGGAGGTAAGTTAGTTAAGTAAGCTTTTAGCTCGAGCCAGGATGTAACTCTTAAGGGTGTATGTGTGTGGGTGTATGTGCAAAAAGTATGCAGCAATCGTCGTCGTGTCGTAGGAGGAATGAAATACGAGTCTAAGAGGAACTTCGTTTAAATGCCATTTATTCTTGTGCTCGTTGCATAGAAATTATAAAAAAAAGGACATTTAAGACGAATCGGCTTATGTGGATGAGAGTAATGTGATTATGGTATAAGAAAGAAGAAAAATTACAGTAAACTATCGATAATTTGAACAGTTTTTTTAGAAATAAAAGGTTCAGTTTTATTTTAATTATTGACATCAGTTTATTTTTATACTTACTTACTTACTTTCTTAGCTCCTTGGTCCTGTTACGTCCGTGAGGTTGCCCTTGCGGGCCATAAGGCCTCTGCTACTCCTACGCGCCATTCTGTACGGTTTCTGGAGATGTACCTCAACGCTCTCTAACTATTCTCCAATTGTGCAGATTCCTCTTCAACTTTCTTCTGGGTCGGCCCACTCGTCTGCGTCGCTGCGTGAGAGGGTTCCATTGCATTACTTGACTCGCAATGCACTTGTGTCCTTTTCAAAGTATATTCAATCAACTGCCGCTTACGTTTTCGTATTATAGAGTCCATATGGTTTCCTGAGCTGTCCTCTGCACATGAAGATCATCATTGGAGATATCTACGGCTAGGCCCGAAAATCCTCAAGATGTTTCGTAGACATCTATTACCGAACGTTTGAAACTTTCTTGTGACAGTGGGTGTTATTTTCCAAGTGCTGCACCCATATAGAAGCACGGATTCAATATTGGAGCGGAACAGTTGTACTTTGGTCTTTAGCCTTATTGAGTTGTTTCTTCATATTTTGGATAGCATTCTGAATGCAGCCCTTGCTTTCCCAAGTCGACTGATTATATATATATGTAGTTCATCAGTAATGACAATAGTCCCAAGATATTGAAAACTCTCTTCCATCTCTACTAGTTATTGGGAAATATCTACTTGGGTAGATGAGGAAATTACAAGGCTAATACTTTTTGGTCCATGATCCTATGAGAGGGTAAGCATATGTCATCCACGTAGTCCAGATATTCGAGGCATGATTGCAGATCCCACTGAGTTCCTCCATTTGCAGTTGAAAAAGGTGCAAGCAGGATGCAGCACCCCACTTTTCACCAACAGGAACAGTATTGGTGACAGTATACAGCCCTGTATAACCCCTTTATAAAAAAAAATTAATTTATCCGGGATGCCCCTCCTGCGAATCGCCTTTTCTAAGTCGATGAACAACAGGTGAAGTGGTGATCGATATTCAACGCACTTTTCAATGACGATTCACAAGGTGTTGTTGACTGTCCACTTATGAAATCCAGTGCAACAAGCAGGTTGTATGGCGTCAAGCGTGTCTTCGCGGAGGTCTTTAATTCGCTCCAGGACGATTTTGACTATAACTTTGGCTACACGCGAATTTCTCTCCAGTTTTCACACTGCGTAAGATCTACTTTGCTTGACACTTGAAAGCTCTTTGGTAATTCTGTAAACGTTCCTACTGTCACAACTACTTTTTTTTCTGTTACCAATGCGTTGATATAGTTACGGTTATCACGTAACACACTCTACGGTGAACTTATTTCATCTTCATGCGATACGCAGACTCTACCTGGTTTCTCCCTGCTGGCTGCAGTGGCTACAGTGCGAGCTTTGAGCTGTTTTCTTTCTGGAAAACCAGGCACTGTTTCTTCCTTGCGACTGACCGACAATACTTTCAATAAAATACTTTTTTCACAGCACAACAATGGTTTTTGATTGAGGTTGGTTCCTTTCTATACTGATTGCTCTCAATCCCTCTGAAAGGTAATCCCCTAGTTGTTGGCGGACTGCGGGATCCTCAAGTCTATGTATTGAACTTGGACATTTGTGTGCTTTCTTGGGATCTCCGAGCCGCAGCTGTGCGTCATCTTGTGGAAGCAAATATCAGATAGTGGTTCCAGGCCTTTCCTATGTCAACACACGTGTTCTGTTTCGAACGTCCGGGAGACTGCTTTTAAATCGCCGACTAATTGCCAAATGATCAATTTAGTTGGAAGTTGCTTGTCTGTTTGTTGACACCCAACTTACTTTGTGGCACATCTTATGCTCAAACATGGACCCTCCTATTACTAATCGGTTGGTCTTACAAAAATTGACAAAACGGTTGCCATTTTCGTTGCGGTTACCAACACCATGCTTTCCCATAACATGCCTGAGCCCATCATTGCCATTGCCAACCTTGGCATTCAAGTCTCCTATTACCATTATGATGTCTTCACATGGAGTACTATAATAAGCAGCGCTTAGCAGGTTACAAAAGGCCTCCTTGACTCCTTGACAGAAGAGAGCCCCTATAGTCCACAACCTAGCTTTCAGAATTCTGTCATTTAAAGGCTCTCAGGAAATTAAGCTCTTGAGAGTTGTTTTTGGAAAGCGGCAATCCAACGTCACGATAACTTTCAGGTGCCTTTCCGCAGTAGAGTAGTACAGTGTTAAGTGTAGGAGACTTAAACTTCCTTGAGCCCAACAATCTTACTTCACTTATACCAAAGATGTCCTTCTTTATCGCATGAAGTCTTTCTCTAGTTGGAGGAATATGGAGGGCCTCCACTTCCCTTGTCAAGAAGATTCTTCACATTCAAGACAGAAACCAATCTTTGTCCGGGTAAAGTAGGCAAAAGCCGTCAACGTGTTATCTTTTCTTGTCCGAGGCGTATAGTGTCGGTTTTGTTAGTGGAACGGATTTCAATTATGGCTGATTTACAATGCCGCGTTGGGCGGTGCGTTGAAAGATTTGCCTGTCAACGCAAAAGTTCAGGCATAGGAATATCTGTTTAGTGTTTACAATGGCGCGTTGAGCATTATGTTACGATTTTGCATCCATTAGTAGGTACACAAACCAACGTAACGTAAGCGGCTGCAACGAGAAAGTAGAAATTATTCAACTTTTGCGTGCGTTTTGACATTTCGATTTCAATTTAGGTATGTGGCCATCTTGTGTTGAAAAAAGTTTGAATTTTTTTGCTCGATTTATCTTGACGCGGCCGTAGCGCTTGTTAAATGTAACGTACACATCGCGAACGCGAACGCGTCATTGTAAATCAGCCATTACGAAGAATGCTAACCTCCATTATCTATCCTAGAGAGCTAGGCCTTGCGCACTTGTAATCTTAGCCTATTTACGTACGTATATAGGAATACGCAGATAGTTGCCGAGGGACCACCACAAGGAGGTTAGGTTAGGTAAGGTTAAAGTGGCTGCCAGTCCTTAAGACTTAGACCATGAGTTGGTCCATTGTGTGCCAGTCTTTATGAGTTTTCTTTTCCTTACTCGGTGAACCATTTGGAGCTTCTTAAGAACGTGACAGACTTCATATGTCTTTTTATTAGATTACTAGGATCTTTGAAGTAGGAATTACCAAGGTGAAGTCTTCTTCTAAGAGCAGTGCACATGCATATAGAAGATAGGGGATCGATTATATCTCTTCCTCGTCCATATAGTTTCTGCAAAAATCATTAGAGAATACGCCAAGATGCTTTGCGTGATTTTCTATAAGACAGTTTCTGGTTTTAACACCAACCCCGAGGAGGCAAAACAAGCACTTCACTATGAGTGATTGCTCGACTACTGGCCCAGACCATGTTCTGAGCAATCAATAGCTTCCGATCAGGTAATATGCAGGCCGCCTGATCGGGACCAAATCAAATCGCGTTAATTGTGAGGATTCACGAAAATTTTCCTTTTTGTTTATAATTTTGGAAAAAAAAAATCTCTGCATGAGCTTATCTATACTTACTTACTTATCCGGCTCCAGATTCATGGAGGGTCTCTGAGACATTGCGGTCTTCCATCGGTTGCGGTCCCTCTCGAGCTCCCTCCAGTCGTCAAGACCAAGCGTTCTTGCATCTGTATCCACCTGGTCCCTGTAGCGGAGGTTCGGTCTTCTTGGTCGTCTCGAACATGGGGCCTGGGATTTGAAGATTTTTTGGTTGGAGCGTTTTTGTCAATTCGCTCAATGTGGCAGAGCCAGTGTAGTCAACGTGTTTTGGTTCTTTGGACAACATCCACATCTTGGAACAGCTCGTACAGTTCATGATCAAATCTTCTCCGTCATTCGAGCTCTTCACATATAGGACCTAATATCCGCCTAAGAATTCCGGGTTACGCCACTTTGCGCACTATCTCCTCCAGGACTATAGTTTGAAGAAATTGCATGATATCGCATCTCCTTGTCTGAGCCCCGTTCACGTCTGGAATAGCTCGAGTGAGCTTTTACCCATTTGCACGTTGCACCGCGTATTTTGTAACGCCACGCAGCATAGCTGGATCTTTTTTTTTCAGGATCCCTAGTTTCGACATCGCCAATAGAAGCTCTTGGCGACTTATGCTAGTATATGCGGCTCTGAAGTCGATTAAAGGAAACTCATTGGTATTTTCCAGGATTTGGTTTATTTGAAAGGTTTAAGACGCTCACATAGTATACGCGTGGGAATTGATGGCGGTGCTATAGATGCCTGAGCTGAGAGGCTGCGGGTGTTCTTTTCTTCCTATACGTAGGGTTTTTTTCCTCTCTTGCTGCTCTTGTTTTATGTTGCAACATTTGCATTTGTGCATCTCCTGCTTCAATACCGCGCATTCATCATCATACCACGGGTTCTTTTTTCTAGGTATTTGATGACCTTATGAGGCTGGGGATACGGCAGAGAGTTTCCGGGTCAATTTCTCCTGCAATGTTGAATTTCTTCCTTTGGGCCGTCATCGCTTTCTTTTCGTTGAACAGTCGCGTTCTAAACTTTGTGACAACAAGAAAGTGGACAGAGTCCACGTTTGCACCTTGGAAAGTACGCACGTCCAAGATGTTCGATGCGTGCATGTGGTCAATTCGGTTTGCGGTTCGACCATCTGGAGATTGTCAGGTTTATGTGTGTTTCCTTTACCTGGGAATCCTAGTGTTACCTATCACCGTATTTCGAGCTGCAGCAAATTCAATTAGTCGGAAGTCGTTATCTATTTTCGTTTCGGAGATGCTGTGCTTTCCAACTAGTCCGCCAGAGACATTTTCCTTCCCGGCCTTAGCATTGAAGTCTCCGACCACGACTATGACATCGTACTCCAGACAGGCTCGTTAGGCTCCATCCAGGAGTTCGTAAGACTCCTCATTGTTACTACACTCCTTAGCTTCATTGGTAGGGGCATGTGCACATGTAGGGTCCGTCCAATTACTCGCTTACGCTGACGACATTGACATAATCGGAAGCCAAGAAGATGGGGTTAACGGTGAATGAAAGCAAAACCATATATACATATGCTGTCAACAAGAAAGGTCATCCAACATCGACTTCTTGGACAGAACGTCACTATAAACAGCTATAATTTTTAGGTGATCAGAGACTTTGTCTACCTAGGATCCGCTATAAACTCAGCGAACGATAATAGTGCTGAGATTAAAAGAAAAATTTCTCTTGCCAATCGCTGTTTCTTTGGACTAAGAAGGCAATTGAGAAGCAAAACCCTCTCTCGAGCAACTTAACTGACCCTGTATAAGCCGCTTATCATCTCGGTCCTGATGAATGGTGCAGAGGCATGGACACTGTTAAGGGTGGATGAGAACGCGTGAGGCAGTTTTTTTGGTCCCGTCTGCATAGATGAGGAATGGATGATGGATGAAGATACAACAACGAACTGTACGGGATGTGCAGTGACATCGGCCTAGCCACAAAAGTGAAAAGCCAACGATTAAGATGGCTGGGTCACCTAGAGCGAATGGACATCAATGCTCCGGCCGGAAAGTCTTTGAATCCAAATCCGTGCGACATTACGGTAGAGGTGGACAGCGTAAAAGGTGGCGCACCCAAGTGGAAGCGGATCTCAACCAACTTGGCGTGCGAAACTGGAGATAGCTTCTTGGTTTAGGGCCTTGTCAAACCCACACTGTAGCGCCACTTTAAGTTAGAAAGCGTATAGAATATCCTTACATTCCAGGTCCATACTCATAGATAGTAGTCCATTTTCTTTTCGGGTCTGGTTGCCATTTGAGGGGGTCATTATCCGAGGCTTCCCACGTCTCTCTCTCTCATAACAAAGTTTTTTTTTACTGTAGTCGGGTGCTAGCCCAACGCACTAACTTCCAATCTGTAGGGCCTTGGGTTTAATGTTGCAATTCTTTCCTTGATCAACATTCACACTGACATGATTAGCAAGTCATGACAAATGCCTGGCGGTTACCAACGTGGGAAAGATACAGATTGAGGCCCCCAGTTCCTACAACCAACATCCCACATCTTATCTTTAACTTAATTGAAATAAGTTTTAAAATAATTGACTATATTGAGGAATCCTAGATGAAATTGTACATTTCTGTTCAAGTTAGTGGGAGTCCACTGTAGGTACCGCATCATTACAGTGTTGCACCATTGCCATTCTTCATCACTTAGGCAACTACGACTCCTCCATCTCCGATATACTTTCAACTAAAGGACTGATTGTTCTGCTTCATCAGGGGATTATAATATGTAGTTGAAGGATATTTAAGTGATGTTTTTTTTTTTTTGAATATATTTTCACCTCTATCTCTGGTGGAGGTGGTGCTTGTCATGAATTACATGCGAATTTAGATTCACGACATCTGCTTAGGTTTGAGTTTTTTTTTTTTCTTACTGACGCAGCAAAGAAGTCGGCTTTTAGATTTGAACGTTTCTTAAAATCACCTTCCCCCCACACTCTATCTATCTCTCCAACAGACTAATGGGCGTTTAAAAGGTTTAACATTGAATTTCGGTTTTGTTGCTAAAATTTCAATCCTTTTTTTTTTGTTTTTGTTCTTCTTGGATAACGAGAGAAGATAAGTGAACATTTTTCTCGTTGACAAGTCCAGACACAAGCTCTAGAGATGGATGATGGTTGTCTGGCTGTCGGGTAGTTTTGTGGTTTAGTGAAAATCATTTTTAGAATCTTGTTACGGTCATAATGATGAGTGGCCGTTTTTGCTTACTTTTTTTGTGGAAGGAGCATTTGTGCTATGGTTCTTCCCGCAAAATGTGTTTAGTTCATTTTGCGGGAAGAATATGGAAGCAGAGAGGTATAGGTATAGATATTGTTAGAAATAAAAGAGCTCTATACTCTTGCTAATCCCTTTTTAAGCTCATTAGTGAAAATTTCGTATGGTCTGTTGTCTGCCTACAGCTCTTATGGTGAAATTTGGACAGAGAGGCTCATTAATTTTCAAAAAAGTATCCACCTACATTTTACAGGGAATAGGTTATATTGTAAGGATTGAGGGTGGGGTGGTGGATTCAATTTGTTAACACAAGGGAAGTTAGAAAATACTCGTATACTTACTGGCACAAAAATAGATTTTAGCTTTTCAGATTTGTTTGTTAATTAAAATTAATGAAGGAAAGATTCAATCTGCCTGAAATTCATTTCATTTGGTTCTATGTACTAGGTCCGATAATATCGTTTCAATTCTACAATTTCAGAAATAAGTTTGAAGAACTTCATTTAAAAATAGATTTCTTCTCAACGAGAAATCAAAGAAATCTCTGGGGCATCAGGTTTTATGGAATAAGAGGAAAAACTAAATCAAAGGAAACTTAAACAAGCAACCAGGGCATTTTTTTCTTTTTATGGATGCTTTCCGAAATCCGAATGCATTTGGATTATAAGCAATTTCTAGTGAAAACCATAAATGCACTCCGAAATAAATTATGACAGTAAAATTGGAAAATTGAATTAAAATGAAATACCTGCCTCCTAAATATTGTATTTTATCGGTAAAATTACAATGAGTGACTTGAGAGAATTAATCTCTACTTCCAAAGTAGAGGCTATGTTGTCGAAACAGTGCCAAAAAAAAAGTATTTTTTTCAAAGTAGCGCATTAAGTAACTGTAGCTACTGTAGGTATGCAACTACCTTAATACAAAAGTATTACAGCGAATTACTTACTCGGAACCTAAAGATCTATTGTGCCCCCAATTTTGGAGCTGGATAAGTTTTCCCATGCTACAGCTCATTCTCCAGGTTAGTTTCTTTTAGAAACTTGAGTTTTTGGAGTATTTTAAGAGAGGGTAGTTAACTCTCCTCTATCTGGTCCTGGTGGTCTCCCAGATGTCTGTGTCTTTGGTGCATAAGTGCATCACAGTTGCCACATATGTGGTCCGGTTTCTCCTCATGCGTGTCGCAGAATCTGCATGTAGAACTGCTCACTATACCCAGGATAATGAGATGTCTTTTTAGTTTGCAGTGTCCAATGAGGAGACCCGTTATTATTCTGAGTTTGCTCCTATTTAAGCTGATGCAGGATCGGAAAGGTTCTTGGTTGAAACTCCCAAATAAGAGCTAAGCCTGTCTCAGCTTAGAGAGTTCGTTCAAGATTCTACATCTTTTGGCCTCCTCTTCTTCTTTCGTTTTTCTTTTGATCACATTTTCTCCTATGCCCTAAAAGGGCTCTGATCTCTCTGCCTCTGCATTTCCCGGTATGCCTACATGGCCCGGTTCCAGTTCATTTAGCCTGTCCACGCACTCCCATACCAGTTCGAATTGATGGTATATGAGTTAAGTGCATTAAGTGCGGCCTGGCTGTCTGACATGATGGCAATATTTTGGTTTCCGTAGTTTCTTCTTACATTCAGCACATCTTCCTATGGCATTTGCTTCTGCCTGGAAGATGCTTGTGGATGGAAAGATTGGTTCTAGGCCCAAGGATTCCAGCACCAGACCCTTCAGAAGTTCTCGATACATCAGTATACCATTTGATGGCATTTGCTGTCAGAGTGTAATTTACTCTCTTGGTATGTCTAGCAGATGTGTTTCCGTTTGACTGCAAATCGAGCCCCTTTCTCTGAGAATAAGGATTTTTCCAGTTCCCTTAGCAGCACTCTCAACCAGCGTGTCCAACGTGATTTTCCCTCCTTCTAAGGTACGGCGATGAGGCTGTCCGACATTCCTTTCTCGGCGGTACGGCGATGATGCTGTCCAATGGGCTACCTCCCACGTCGGTTCGACAGCGATGAAGTTGTCCGATGATTCTAATCATATACTCCTTTCTAGACAGTACGGTCCTTGTACAGCGATGTTAGATACGAGCAGGTTGAGCGTGAAATACTTCGCCTAAAGATCAGTATCCTGGGCATAAGCGAAACTAAGTGGAGAGGAAGAGCTGAATACAGATCAGACACTACACATACGAGAATGCTGTATTCCGGGGAAGATGAAAGCAAGGGTGGCCAAAGACTGCATGGTGTCGGAATTATGTTGAACGAAGAAACGAGGCGTAGTTTTATCTCCTGGGTGCCCATTTCTGCGAGATTAATGACATGGGTTTCGTTCAAAAATTCGTAACGTCACAATTATTTAGTGCTACGCCCCCACAAATAAAGCCACCAAGGAAGACAAAACCGCGTTCTACACTCATCTTAACTCGGTTTACATTAGTGTTCCGAGAGCCGACATCATAGTCGTTATGGGAGACCTTAATGCCCAAGTCGGTTCAGACAATTACGGACTGGAACGCGTGATGGGAAGAAATGGCTTGGGGTCACGGAATGAAAATGGTGACTTGCTTGTCGATTTTTGTAACGCGAATTGTCTTGTGATTGGTGGGACTGTATTTAAGCATAAGACGTGCAACAAAATTACCTGGGTGCATCCAGATGGTCAAACTGAAAACCAAATTGATCATATCATGATTCAGCAGCGATGGAGGAAGTCTATGTGTGATGTCCGGAGTATCAGAAATGCCGATGTGGGAAGCGACCACCATTTGGTTCTGATGAGTCTCAAACTACGAACCGCTGCCGTACAAAAACCAGCGCAGGATGCAGCAAGGAGCTCAAAATTCATTACTAATGCTTTGAATGACCCCAACATATGTCGAAACTATGTCACCACCCTTAACGACAGAGCCTCGTCATTAAACGGAATCCAGAATTCAACAATTGATGAGATGTGGAGTGAAATTAAAAGTGTTTTTATGGAGGCTGGATCCGAAACTGTACCCAAGCGAACGAGACGTAGAGACTCTTGGATATCCCAAGACACCTGGGATAAGATCGAACTTCGCAAATCGTTGAAAATCCAAATAAATGCCGAAGCAGATGTTCAACGAAAGGCTGACTTGCGAAGAGAGTACCGCATTGCACATAAGATGGTCTATCGCTGTGTGAGACGTGACAAGAGGGTGAGGTTAGATGGTCTCGCAGATAATGCGGAAATCGCTGCCAGTAGAGGGGATATCCGGGAATTGTACCAAATAGCCAAAGATGTTATCGGGAAAAAAAGCAACACCAATCATCCTGTAATGGATGTGGATGGCACACTTTTGGTATCAATTGAGGATCAGCAACGCAGATGGAAGGACCATTTTTGTGCCCTGCTAAATGAGGATTCAGTTGAGCAGAGCCCTGAAGAGCCCCAACTAAACGAGATGCCCAGGTCCTATAGGGGTATTGACATCAAACCCCCGCCAGAATCGGAAATCCAGACATCAATAAATCTCCTCAAAAACAACAAGGCAACTGGACTGGAAGGAACACCAGCTGAGTTCCTGAAAGCCGATCCCGAAACAGCGGTTAGTATTTTACATCCGCTGAAACAAAGCATTTGGGGAAACGAGAGCTATCCCAGGGACTGGAAGGATGGTGTGATTGTTAAGTTGCCAAAGAAAGGTGACCTAAAGAATTGCAACAATTGGCGTGGTATCACCGTTTTGTCCGTTTTCCGTAAAACTAATGGCAACCATCATTCTCGAGCAAATAAAGGATAGAATCGAGTCTACACTCAAGAGGCATCAAGCTGGCTTCCGCAGTGGTCGATCATTCTGTCGACCATATCAATTATCACCACCCCGCGTATCGTTCCCCAGCAGTCGATGGAATTTCAATCACCGCCTTACCTCATGTTCGTGGATTTTGAGAAGGCCTTCGATCGATTTAACCAAGAATGTATATGGAGATTGTTACTTGATAGGGAAATTCCCCCAAAAATGTTTGCCATTATTAAAGAGTCCAACAACAACGCAAGGTGTTTTGTTTTACACAAAGGGCAGCTATCTGACTCCTTCGTAGTGCAACAGGGTGTGAGATAAGGGCCAGTGTTGGTACAGCTGAGCGACCGAGCATTCAATGGAGACCGTTCGAAAGGCTCAGTCATTTAGACTATGCCGATGACATATGTCTACTGGCAAATAACATCAGTGGGCTGAACGGGATGTACCAAACACTGCAAGTGAAGGGAGAGTCGAGTGGTCTAAGAATAAACAGCAAAAAGACAAAAATAATGCTCACAGGCCGCTCCACACAGCAGCGTATTATTCTACAGGAGACCCCAGTTGAAGTAGTGGAACAGTTCAACTACCTTGGCAGTATTGTTTCTGCAAACGGTGGTACGGATCTGGACGTTAAAAGTAGAATGAATAAAGCTCGTGCTGCCTTCGGTACCCTGTCCCCAATTTGGAAATCCAGTCAAATTTCCTTACGCACTAAGTTGAGATTCTTCGAATCCAATGTCAAATCCGTGCTGTTATATGCTTGTGAACCCTGGAAAGTCACGTCTACTATTTCGAAGAAATTGCAGGCTTTTGTGAATCGCTGTCTTCGCCACATCCTAAAGATTCGCTGGCCACAAATAATATCAAATGAGGAATTGTGGCGCAGGACAAGTCAAGAGCGGCTGGACGTCGACATAAGAAAGCGTAAATGGCGTTGGATTGGTCACACACTGAGGAAACCAAACGATGAAATTGCAAAGCAGTCCTTTGAATGGAATCCTCAGGGTGCACGGCGGGTTGGAAGACCAAGAACAACATGGAAATCAACTGTCTTAGCGGAAGCAGAATCCCAGAGAAAGACGTGGCCACAGCTAAAGTACCTTGCAGCAGACCGTGAAGGATGGAGACGTTTTGTTGACGCCCGTTGCCCCAGCCGGGGTTACAGGACACGATGATGATGATGATGAGTACGGCCATGATGTTGTCTGTCGTCTCCTTTTCCCTCACCGACCGGTCCGGCGCAAAAGCTCTTCGCTGTTCCTACCCTCATTTTCTTCTCGGCACAACGGCGCGATGCGGCTGTCTGACACTCCCTACATCATAATGTCATGAACTTTTCCCAATTTCTCTATATTGGGCTGGATCAAGGTATTTCAGCCTGGCTGAGGATCCAATCCAAATACTAGATCAGACGCTTACGGAGTATTTGGACAGTTGCAATCTTCGAATTATATACGGACCTTCCTGCAGAGTGGCCACCCCTTCTTCGATATTCGTGGGAACTATATGAATACTTTTTCTAATGTAATTAGTGATAGGTCCGGTTCTTTATCAAGTTCGGCCGGCAGTGCGACTGAAAAGTCGTCTGCTGTACCTCCGTCTTGTCGATAGATATAGGTTAGTAATTTGAAGACATATTTTGCCAAAGGCTTTACGAAAATCTCTGGTGATAAGTCCACTTCATTTCCTCTCTCTAATGCATTTAGAGTTTTAGAAACGAATTTCTTAAGCTTAGTTGTGGTAGATCTGCCTTTTAAAAACCCATCCTATTGTGGATAGATTTGCCGTGAAAGAAAAGAGAATCGTAAACCATCTGGACCAGGACTGAATTCATCTTTAAGTAAACTTAACTTTTTGATTATGATATCAACACTAATGTCAATTGTGGCAAGGGAGACCTATGGGGAACTTTTAAGGTAAGATTCTTGTGGGTGATCACTATACAAAAAGGTTTTTGATACATTTTTGGGTCGGCAGATGTCGGGTCCAGGAATTAAAGAGCTGGGGGAAAGCCTTCGGACTTTTATCGTGAATAAATTGATAGAAAAGTCTATGATCAGAGAACAGGCAATCTTGCATTCTTTCAATGTATTCAAGGTAGAGAAATTCTCAGAGAACGGAGAAGTGGCATTGAGATAGCTGATAGATTAGAAATCAAAAGCAGATCTGAATTGCAGGAAAGTTTTCCATAGTTTATTTCTAACATTACGGGTTCCCAGTTCTTTATTGTACCAAGGAGGGGAAGAGAAGATATTTGTACAATGGGGTTTGATGTCAATACCCCTTTAAGATCCACGCTTTTCAATTAACAAGGCCTAAAAATAATCCTTCCATCTGCGCTGATATACAATTGATACCAAATGTGCTCCATTCACATCACACACAGGGTTATTGGTGTTGCTCTTTTTTCCGACAAAATTCATTCTCCGCATTTTCTGCGAGACCGTCTAACTAAACCCTTCCGTCAAGTCACGGCCGACGATAAACCATTGCGTTGTATGTGCTTGGCGATACTTGCTTCGCAGTTCAGCATTTTTTTAAACATCTTGTTCGGCATTTATTTGCATCTTCAACGCTTTGCCAAGCTCTATTTTATCCCAGGTATCTTGGGATATCCAAGAGTTTCTAACTGTCGTCCGCTTGGGTACAGTTTCGGATGCAGCCTCCATAAGAACACTTTTTTTTCACCCCACATCCTATCAATGTGTGTTGAATGTTGAACACCGTTTAAAGAAGAGGAGCTCTGTCGTTAAGGTAATTCCGACATAATGCAGCCTTTGGGCAACCTCTCGTTTATCCTTCCAGTGTCAGATCTGGTATTTTTTTCGCTGATACCCAGGATACTTATCTTAAGATGAAGCATTTCACGCTTAACCTGCTCGTTTCTACCATCTCCGTACAAGGATCGAACCTCGGTTGCTAAGATTTTTGTACTTATGCGGCAGCCAATCGAATCATTTGCTCTTCTTTAATGACTTCTTATATGGATGGCGTCTTGATTGACGCTGGAACATGAAAAATGCCGAGCCTTCAAATCTGACGTGCGCTGTACTGCCGAAGCTGCAGAAGAATTATCCATAAAATAGTTAGGTTAGGTTAGGTTAGGAGGGGTGTGCACAGCACAGAGGCTGTTGCGTACACGGGGCCCTGTTGGTCCATTGTGATCCCCTTACAAAAAGAAAGCAGAGATGCTCCTAAACTAATGATTCAGATAGACTGGCTCATTTACGAACCAGCCCGTGCTCTCTATGAATTTCCTCATATTTACCATTGGGACCTGCGCTAGATCGTCCAGTTCTTCAACAAACCTGTTTCCCAAGTATTGGAGGTGATTTGTTTGGAGGTTTGGACAATCGCAGAGCAATGTGTTTAATGGTTTCTACTTCTTCTACATCCTGACAGCTCCTACAACAGTCGGGTGCGAGTACACCCAATCTGGTGGCCATTGTGCCAATGGCGCAGTGAACCGTTAGTACACCTATCAAGATTCTTATGTTCTTTTTACTCAGCGATAGAATATACTGAGTTTCCTTTTCATTAATTCTAGGCCATAGACTTCTAGAGATAACGCAATCATTCCTGGTAATCCAGGATTTATTTATTTGCTCTTTTGTTATTACATAGGTCCATTTTCGATTTAATTAATCCCCGATCGGGATGTCTAGACCCATGTCTAATTATTGGCTACTACTGTTTCCATTTGATAATGACCCCTTCCTTGCTAGTTCATCTGCTATATCTTTCCCTTCTATATTATTCTATAAAATAGTTACCACTAACCTAATGGGAAGGGGACTCATTACCAGTTGTTGTCATAGTTCGTGTATTAGCTTATATCCTTCCGCCATGTTTTTTTTCCGAAATACGATTTGTATTGTCAAACACGTAACTGATCCAGGCCACCCACTATATGAAAACAGACGCTATTTGTAGCCGCCAAATATGGGTTAAGTACGCTACTACTTTCGGCTGCTGTTATAGCATTTCAAAATAAGCACCTTCGCCACTAGTCTTTCATGCCATTGACGGCCACCTGCAGTCCTTCCGCCTTCTTGGGGCTTTTAACCATCCCAAGGAAAAGATTGTGCCGTGACTAGCACCGCTGGTTTGTCTGCTTGTCCCATCCTAGCGGGGATTTTCCTTGCACTACGGGGATTTTCCTTGCACTGCACCTTGGGCCTAAGGGGCGTCCTATTACTCGTCAGTACTTTAGAGAGAATTCGAGCTGATTGATAACCGAACATATTTACATGAACTTTTTGTTCGCTCAATGGGGAAAATAGCTAATCCCAAAAATGTGCTCCTTGACCCAAGGGCGGACCCAAATTTTTTCCCAGGAAGCGAGGGAGGGGTCTTGTTCCTCAAAATTCAGTAAAGTATTGCACTGAAAAACTAATTTACTTTTATTGAGAAAAAACTTCAAGAAAAGTGAAACTATGTGTTATGTCCCACTATAGAAGTGAAATTATTTCCCATGCGAAGGTAGTTCTCGTGAAGTTAGTTCCGTGCATCACTTAGCCCACTTTCATAATCAAGGGCACAATCATTGTATTAAGTTTGTTTCTAAAAACTTGATTTTATTTGTCACTTGTTTATGCTGTGGGAAAAAAGAAAGATATTTTTTCTGGCCAGAAATTCCCAGTTCATTTAGGTAGATGTCCATATAAGAGTGAAGGAACATGAACGCATGAACCAGATATCGTGTCTTGCCTTTTGTGTCATTAGCATTAGAAAACACATGAAATTTCATTTCCTTACTTTTTCAAAACATTTTTGAGGTAGTTTCATAGCCACTCTATATAAAACTGTACTCAACCTTCTGAGTTTCAGCTTACAAACGGTAAGAAACCGGACAGTGATTTTAAATTCTTATCATCATAATAATAACAAAGCACTTTTTCCTGCATGTGTAAGGGATCTGTGTCAGTAGCCATGGCTAATTCGTTTGAAATCTCTGACAATATACCAGGAAATAAGTACTCTCTGAAAATATCGTTTTCGATAGCCTAAGCGCTCCAATGGGAAAAAAGTCCACAAAATCCGCAAAGTGTACGATATCAAAGCTTTAAGAGAACTTCATCCTGCTTGAGTGATTTGATTTGAAAAAAAAAAAAAATAAAACCAATTTCACTTATTCCATCATCATACAAGGGAGAAAAGGGTGGGTCGGGAAGTGGGTTAAGGATACAGACATCCAACTCCCCAAGGTATGTCTGGATGTCTGGAATTGCTATATATTGTTGAATATATGTAAGAATTGATTGAAAAGGCCGTTCCATTCCCATTCGAAACGATATAAATGACATTTTTCTGTTAAATTCAAAATCCCATTGTAAAAAATCTTAATCCTATTTGAATCAATTTTGAATTCATATACGATTGATGGAGTCAAGTACGAGTATATAGTACGGCAAAGGACTCGTTCATTTTTATATTTCTTTTTTCATTCTTTAAACGCATAAAGAGATTTTAAGTGAAAAATGCTGTTGACAGAAGATTTCTTTGTCAAAGGGGACAAATGGAATAAAAGAAGAAGAAAATAAATGGATGAAAACGCTGACTAATTGCAAGCTAAGAAATGTGTTCCGGTTTCACAAAAGGGACATAAATAATAGATCCTTTATAACAGAAAACTGAGAAATGGCTAAGATGAAAAATATATTTTTTTTTTTTGTTTTTCGTTTTTATTCTCTTTATGTTGTTGATTTGCTATAGCAATGCTGTGTACCTCCTACTATATATGTGGTGAGAGTTGTTGAAAGAAACAAAGATTTTTCTAAATTAAATTTGAGACCGATGAAGCTGCATACAACTTAAAATTCATTGGTCTTTCCAGGAATAAATATCCTGAGAGCGAAGCTTTTGTCTAAGGTCGATTTGTGAGACAAAAAGCCACACTGGTAATGTGCTGCAGGATACGCTCAGCTCACACAATACTTTGAATAGGATCTTATGTATACAACATGGATCAGGGATATTCCTCGATAGTTCTTCCAAGACATATGATCGCCTTTTTTTGTAGATGTGACATATGGAGCTAATCGAACAGTCATCGTACATCCTTCCTTCCAACCAAACTTGGTTGATGGTTTGATGCATGCATTCTTTCAACATATCTCATCCGTGCTTGAAGAGCTCCACTGGTTAATCATCAGATCTGGCAGCCATATTCTTAAGCATTTTTCATATCTATCCCTTCTATACTGAGTGCTAGGTTAGGTAAGGTTAAATGGAACGATGATACGAGAAGGTCCCATCACCTCACTCGGATCTCAATGGATCCATTGTGCTTCTTTAGCCCTTTGGGTGTAGGAAAAGTAGGTATAAGGAGGAAGAAGGAAATTAGTGGCAGCTTAGGTATGGGGGGCCTCCCTGAACCATCCTGAGTTCTGAGTGAATTTAAGAATGTTTCTTAGTGGCAAACACGAGACGAGTCACCCAGTTCGTCTAGTAGTTGAATGTAGAATGCCCAGGGCTAGTTCTGGCTAGGCTTGGGCATTCACAGAGGAAGTGAAATGAGCCCTCCTCTGCCTCTGCCTCTTCTTCCTGACACCCTCTACACAAATCAGATGAGCCGATACCTATTCTGCTTAACCAATAGGGAGAGTTGAGGCCTGCTTAGCTTGAGTAAATTCTCGGTTTTTTTCTTTGAAATATCCGGCCATAAGTTCCTCGAAATACGACGGGCAACGATTGTTTACCATCTGTCGTTGGCAACTTTGAGGAAACTCTGGCAAATTCTTCTTTTTTCCTGCTCTTGTGGCATAAGTTGGTAGTTGGTTTGGATCAAGAAATGATCTCTTTTAGTCCAATTCATCTGCCATTTTGGTCCCGTATATGTCACGATGTCCTGGGACCCATCGTAGGGTAACTGTATTTGATGCACTGAGTTTCAACTCATCACGACAACGAAAAACCAGTTTTGACTTTGTAACAAATGAGGGAATGGCTTTGATTGCCGCCTGGTTATCAAAAATAATTTCAATATTTTTGTTAACTAGCTCATATGTATGTGTAAAGGATCTTTGCAGCCTAACAAACTGCGAGCACTTCCGCTTCAAAGACACTGCAGAAATCTGGAAGCTTTATTGATCTGTTTAAGGGTGGGTTAACTGAAAAGACCCTACCCCTTCTTTTGTTTTGGAGCCGTCCGTGAAGACCGATACATGATTACTGTTTATGACCCGGTTTTCCGTCCAGTGTCCTTGTGGGAATATCTGTTAGGGCTACCGGATTAAAATCAATGTGCGGTAATGTGTAGTCCGTCTGAATGTTTATGTCGGTAAATCTCATAATAGTTCTATGACCATAAAGGCCCTTTTTCTACTGGGTGGTAGAACTAGGTCTTTTCATTCACTGGAGGTGGGTTCTGGTTATCTTCTTGTCTTATTTCTCCCTCCACCTGCTTCCCATGTTGTAGCTGCCAAAAATGCTGACTGAATACATTTCCTGTTCCCTGTGCTTTGCTAATTGGGCTTCCATCACTGTTTCGAAGAGTCTGCGTTCCGGTTTTTAAACCACCAGTCAGTTGAGATCTTCGATCTCCTTGAGCTGGAAGGCTGCGAACTCATTTTCTTCATAGGTTCTTTTTGGAGGGCTGCCTCTTTGATAACGATATCACGATACTGGGACCACTGGATTGTTGATGGCTGTAGCAGGTGAAATCACAGCGGAGAGCGTATCACTCTGTAGGCTTTGGCATCTCCAGGTATGCTAAGGTGAGAAACGTTGAATTTGTTCTTGAGGGTTGTTCACTGTTTTTGCTCATTTGACAACCGAACTTCAAATCACAATCATTGCTTGCCCCTCAAAAAGAACGACGTCTATGATGGTAGAGACATATGCTTCACGTCGATACGCACATGGCTGATTTGGTTGGTGAATCGACCATTTGGGGAACCTAGTGGATTCTTAGCTATGGAAGCTAAGTTCTACTTATCACCCCATTACGAGCTTTTGCAAAGTCTTTTAGTCGGAGGCCGTTATCATTTATGTCTCTTTGTAGAGGTGCTTCTTTACCAACTAATCCGATAAAGCTGTCTTCTTTCCAATTTGGGCATTGAGGTCTCCGCGAAATTTTTTTACAACATACTCCGCGAAGGCTCCATAAGTTCAATCCAGGAGGTCCAGGTCATAAAACTCATCTTTCCAGTGCAACAGTGAATTCCTCGTGGCTCTCGGAAATACAAATTTTTAAAATCCATTAAATAATAAGGCTTGTGCGTAGAAAAAATTATTTTGAAAAATTTATTTTGAAATTTAGAACCAAAACCGAGAGATATTAAGATCACTGGAGTCGGTGCAGAAATTTTCTCAGAAAATCTGGGACAAGCGAGCTCCTTCTGACTTCCGGACATTTGTAGCGTCTTCCAAAGCAGCTACGCAAATATCAAAGATGGCGATACCATGAACTGATGTCACCCTCTTTATTGATAGACAAACAGCAATAAAAGCAATTTCGACACCGAGTCACATTCGAATCTTGTAACTTACTGTCGCTAACGTAATTTCAGCATACGTAATCACCAGACACAACCTACTTGGGACCAGTGGATTGTTGGTGTTGGTTGCTGTAGCAGGTGAAATCACAGCGGAGAGTAGGCTTTTGCATATCCTGGTATGCTAAGGTGAGAAACGTTAAATGTTTTCCTAAGAGTAGTCCACATTTTCTTCTCATTTGACAGCCGAGCTCTAAATCTTGCTGCAACAAGGAAATGGTCAAAATCGATGTCTGTAATTTCCTCGAGATTTTAGCCGTGACTTTCCACGTTTCGTAAAGCACGTATAGGACGGATTTGACATTGGATTCGAAAAATCTCAATTTTGTGCGTGTTTTTGTCACATCCCCTCCAGCCCACTGATGTTATTTGCCCGGAGACATTACGTCATCGTCTTAATCTAAATGGTGTGCCTTTCAAACGGTCTCCATTGAATCCTCAGTTGCTCTGCTGTACAAACACTATCCGTCTATACGTCATTTATCGCCAGCAGAAAAATAATAATTGTCTCACACTCTGTTGCACTTGGAGTTGGATATAGCTGACCATTGTCATTGTGTAAACTAAAACACACCATTGCAAATCAAGCCGGGTAAAGCATTCCACATTCGTGTAGTGCGGTTAAGGAAAGTATTTCTGTACTTAACAGTACGTCCAAAGTTAGGCTCTAGGGTAAACTGATGGGCATTCCTTGCGATGCAAGTTTTAAGGTTGATCTGTTTCAACGAGGGAATGCAGTTGGCTATTTTATTAGAGAATTTTTTGTAAAAGTTTCGATAGAATAAAGAGAGACATGAGACGTTTCGCCGATGTTCAAGTGACTCAATTGTTACTGATATCGATATATCACCTATTAGTGTCAAAGCTCTAATTTGAATTCTATCTAATACAATGTAAGTATGTTATAGGGGCGCCCATATGTGAGAATTATACTCAAGCTTTGGGCGAAAGGGGAGACAAATTTCTCGCATCGTCGAAGGAAACCCAAACACTTAGCAGCGGTTTTAGTGACGTCGAATATGTGGTCACTCCACAGAAGGTGATCTGTGATGCACATACCTACCGAGTATGGATAGATTATCGGTTTCCTCAATGCAAGTGCCATTCGTGGATAGATAATGGCAGTGGGGCTACGTTCAGTTTTAACAACAATAGACAGCACTGGGTTTTAGATGCATTAAATTCCACGCGGTTATTTATTCCCTATTCGACGATGCTGTTAAGATCGGAATTTAATTAGCTTATCATACGCTGCCGTTGCAGCTCTACATCCGAAGTACAAGGTTAGGTTAGGTAAGAAGGGGTGATGATACGGCAAGCCGCATCATCTCACTCGGATCTCCGTGGATCCATTACGTTCCCCAGGATTAAGGTAGGTATGAGGAAGGTGTGTGATCGGGGATAGTCCTGAATTCTGAATGAATTTCAGGATATTCCTTAGTGGCAAGGAAGAGATGTCGCCCATTTCGTCGAAAAAATATTCTCCGAGGGCTTCTTTTCTAGTTATAGCTAAGCTGGGGCATTCGCAAAGGAAATGGGTTGAACCCTCTTCCGCCTCTTCATCTTGACACCCTCTACATAAGTCCGATGGGCTAATGCCCATTCTCCTGATGTGGGTTCCCATTGAGTTGTGTCCCGTTAGGATTCCAACTAGGAGCGATAGTCGAGGTCTGCTTATCTTAAGTAAATATTCAGTTCTTTTCTTCGAAATATTCGGCCATAAATTTCTTGAAACCCGACAAGTGTCAATTGATGACCATCTGACGTCTGCAGCTTCGAGGAAATTCTGGTGAATTTCACTTTTTACCTGCTCCAGTGGCACAAGTATAGAGGATTCGACCTGGCTCGGATCGAGAGATGATCCGTTTTTGGCCAGTTCATCTGCCATTTCATTCCCCATAATATCACGATGTGCTAGGACCCATTTTAGGGTAACAGTGTTCGTTGTGCCTAGAGATCTAAGCTCAATCCGACAACAATCCACCAGTTTGGACTTTACAGTGATTGAAGAAATGGCCCTAATGGCCGCCTGGCTATCTATGAAGATGTCGATATTACTATTGACTACTTCATAAGAGATTAGATATTTCGCGGCTTCGCAAACTGCAAGCACCTCCGCTTGGAATACACTGCAAAAGTTTGGAAGCTTCATTGATCTGTTGATAGGTGGGTTTACCGAGTAGATACCTGACCCTACCCCCTCTTTTGTTTTAGAGCCGTCAGTAAACACCGAAACATGATTTGCATTAATGACCCTGTTTTCATTCCAGAATTCCCTTGTTGGGATATCTGTCATGGCCACTAGGTTAAAATCTATGTGTGGTGTGATGTAGTCTGTTTGAGTGTCTATGTCCGTAAAGGTCGTTATTATTTTATGAACGTAGTGGCCTCTTTTCCAGTTATTAGATTGTTTAAGTCTTAAAGCACTTTTGGCCGCCATCTCTTTTGTAAATAGATTGAGTGGGGCTAGTGAAAGGAATGTTTCTAGGGCTGCCGTTGGTGTAGTTCTCATAGCACTGCTTGTGCCGATACACGCTATTCTTTGGATTTTTGTCATGGTCTTAAGATTGGTTTCCTTATCTAAGGCTGGCCTTATAATGGCTGTGTACATCCAATGAATGGTTCTGGGGCTGGGACCCCATCTTTTACCAAAAATTCTACTGCAAGTGTAGAAAGCTATTGAGGCTTTTTTCTCTCTTTCTTTAATATTTTCTTTCCAGTTTAGTTTACGATCAAGAACAACGCCAAGATATTTGGCAGTACCCAAAACCTCCAGTACCATCCACTCGAGAATGATGGTAGCTATTTATTTTGGAAAACCGACAAAACTGTAACACCAAGCTAATTGTTGCAATTCTTAAGATCACCTATCCTTGGCAAATTAAGCAATCACACCATCCTTTCAGTCCTTGCGATAGATTTCGTTTTCCCAAACAATTTGTATCACGGATGTACAATACTAGCGGTTGTTACGGCATCGGCTTTCAGAAATTCAATTGGTATTCTTTCAACTCCAGCCGTTTTGTTTTGTGGAGATACATTTTAGTTTGGATTTTCGATACTAAAAGGGGTTCGCTGTAAATACCCCTATATGACGTGCGCATCTCGTAAAGTTGGGACACCTCATAACTCTGCTCATTAGAATCCTCCTTTAGAAGGGCACAAAAGTGATCCTTCCATGAGCGTAGATACTCTTCAACTATTACCAAAAGTGTGCCATCCACAGCCATTATAGGATGATTGGTATTGGTTTTTTTTCCCAACATCATCCTTGGATATTTGGTATTCTAATATATCTGCTCTTCTTGCAGTTTTTCCGCAATATCTGCATGTCCATCTAACCTCGTGCTCCTGGCACGTCTCACACAGCGATAGACCATCTTATGCACTATCTGATACTCATTCCGCAACTCAGCATTACGTTGAACCTCTCCTTCAGCATTTATATGTGCACCTTCAATGATTTTCGATGCTCGATTTCATTATTCCAGGAGTCTTGGGGTATCCAAGAATCTCTTACTCTTCTCCCGTTTGGTACAGCTTCAGATGCAGCCTCCATAAATGGTTTAAATGATCCCTATACCTTAAAGTCTCTTTATATCGCATATGTCAGGTCAGTTCTTGAATATTGCTGTGTAGTATGGAATCCATTCTATATAACTCATTCACGGAGAATTGAAAAAATTCAAAAAAAATTTACAAGGATAATCATTTACAAACTTAGATGGAACTTTGAAGTTATGCCTTCTTATAATGCACGCCGACAGCTTATTGGCATTCAGACTTTAGAGAACCGCCGCAAAATCTATTCTATAATGTTTATAAGAGATATATTGTCGTATCACATAAATTGTCCGGCTTTATTGTATTTAATAAATTTGTATGCTCCAACTCGAGTGCTAAGGAATCGTAATTTATTCCTTGAGACTACTCACAGAGTTAATTATGCTTTTAACGAACCTATTACTCGATGTGTCAGAGAAATTAATCTTGTATCGCTTACAATTGATTTCAATTTTCATTTAAGTAGAGATACATTCAAAAATATGTTAAACTTATACTTTTTAGTAAATTAAATAGTACAAATTTGTTTTAAAAATTATTTATAATTCATTAGTCTATTAGAGTAATATTGTTAACTCAAATTGATGAAATAAAGTAAACTAAACTAAACTAAACTAAACATAAAAACACTTCTTATATTCTACATCTCATCAATTGTTAAATTTCTTTTAATGACGAAGCTCTGTCGTTAAGGGTGGTGACATAGTTACGACACATCACACATGTCGGGATCGAACTTTTAACTCCTTGCTGCATCCTGGGAGTGGGATTGTAGTTGTACACCTGCCGTTTGTAGGTTAAGACTCATCATGAGAACCCAATTGTGGTTGCATCCCATGTCGGCCAGCATTTCTAATACTTCGAACATCGCCACATTGATTTCATCCATCGCTGCTGAATCATGATATGGTCATTCGTCAATTTGGTTGTCAATTTGACCATCCGGATACACCCAGATCATTTTGTGGCAAGTCTTTTGTTGAAACGCAGATTTAGATGATTAGCTCTACAAAATTTGACCAGCAAATCGCCATCGTTCCGTGAATGCAAGCCATTTTTTCCTATCACGTGTTCCAGACCCTAACTGTGTGATCCGACTTGGGCATTGAGATCTCCCATGACTTCTATGATATCGGCTCTCGGAACACTTCTGTAAACCAAGTTAAGATGAGTGTAGAACTCGGTTTTGTCTTCGTCGGTCGCTAAATTTGTCAGGGCGTAGTATTGAATAATTGTGATGTTTCGTATTTTTTTCGTTCAACATAATTCCGACACCATGCAGTCTATGGCCACCTTCTCTTTCATCCTCCCCAGAATACAGCATTCCCGTTTGTCCAGTATCTGATCTGTATTTGGCTCTTTCTCTCCAATTCCATGCTCCAATTTTTGTACGTATTTTGTAGCCAAAAGTGCATGAAAGACTACCACTACCACGTTTGTTGACGATTAATTAATATCATGTCCTGATTGACACTGGTAGATGAAAGATGTCACACCCCCAAATCCGATGTGTGGATTACAGGACAGAATTCTCCATAAAATGGTTACTTCTTGGAGACTCGTAACCAGTTGTCATAGTTCATGCAGTTAGTTTTTAAAATAGAATTTCTAATATTGGTGTATTTTAAAAATTTGCAAAAATATGTTTTATAATGAGTCCTCTTAAACACTTGGAACATCATTAGCTATTTCCATATAAGAACCCTCAGTCATTTTAAATGCGAAATAATAATTCAGGGTAGATTACATGCGAATAAATTGTTAAATGGAAAACCCTACCTCATATGAAAATGCTGATATACCTTCTCTCTATTGGTGAAACTTAAAAACGAAAAAAAAAATAACTTGTCAGGATCAATGAGCAAGGCGTGGCCCGTGGGTTGGCATAGAATATGGGATGTGATAAAAAATAATTTAACTTTTGCGATGCACTATTATAGTAGAGAAGTTGTTCTCATATCAAAAACTCATGCTAAATGGAAATTGCACAAAACTTCGCATGAACACGTATCATCTCAATCTACATAAATGGTAATTTGTGTTCTTTTTCGTAAGGGAATTCTCAAAAAAAAATAAAATCACTCATAAAAAAAACGAACGACAAAATTGGGCACAAGCAGGAAAACTTATTTACCGTATTCAACATCCTTTCTCCATAGGATAGCACGAGGACACACAGTAGGGAGACGGCACATCAGGAGTAGCAAATAGGAGTGTGTTCGCAGATTTGAGATACTATCAAAACCGTTGTTGTCGTTCGGGAAAAACATAGACTGGCGACGACGATGCTGAGGGGTGGCATGCCGTAGATGGGAGAGGAAAGCGGGGCAGCCGTGAAGTCGGGAGCACAGATATTCCGGACATTTTTCCAGTCACTTATGTTTCTGACTCTCAAATGAAAATTAGTTTTGCTAGTTTTCTATGCATGTAGTCCTTTTTGCCATATCTCACTCTACGAGTATATGAGTGCACAAGGAAGTGAATGATATCGACTAGAGGACACACACTACTCCCGCGCCATCTGCCTTTGTATCATAGATAGTGGAGGTGGTGCGGTGCTGGTATATAGCGATGGCATCGTCGGACTCAACCGATGGTTATGGAAAATATCTGGTTCGTCTAAAGGTCTGTTATCGAATGGCGAAAACTTAATTTCCTTTTGATAAAGTAAGACTTTGTACGAGTGGGTGTATGTGTTTTTGTGTAGGTTTGTCTGTAAAGTGGTGTTTCAGAGCAGGAAAACGAATGATGGCTCTGCTGTGTATAACTGTAAAACTAATCGATTTTTCATCTTTTTTCTGTTTCTTTTGCTTCGGGTTACATACATTCATACACAGAAATACACATCAACGAATAAAAGAAAAGAAATTCTTCCTCAGAGCATGTTACAATTCTGGGTTCTTGGCTAAGATTGGAAAGGGTATTTAATTTAAGGATTTCAAATGCAGATAAATTTCTGATGTGTATTTTGATATCGCAAATCAAACACCTGTTTCTATCATTTTGTTAATTTTGCTTTTACTTTCATCTTCTTTTCTTTTTCAGAGTCATGAAATTCATAATCTGGAAGCATACACACAGTATAAGGTGTCAGTTCAGGTATTTAATCCCGAAGGATTGGGACCTGAAACTACGATATTGGTTATGACTGACGAAGGAGGTGAGTGATTTCTAACTTTCTTTTATATTTATATTTAGAGATATATCACAAAATATGGTTCGAGTTTATTTGTGATCAGAAAAGAGGATGTCAATAACACATATGAGATTAAGGTGTTGTTTTTATTTGTTTGTTTAGATTTTTTTTTAATTTTGTTTTTTCATTAAAAATGTTGAAAACTTTTATGGAAAATTTAAAAAAATATACACAACAATACATTTAACTTACCTACTTACTTACTTAAAGATGGCGCTACAGTCTGTGGTGTACCAGGGTTTCACCCAACAAGCTCCTTCAGACCGGCTTGGTCGCTAGCTAGCAGCCTCCAGTTTCGCACGCCGAGTTGGTTGTGGTCCTTTTCCACTTACGTTCACCACCTGTTATACGTTGTCCTCTTTTATTGCGCCATCTCACGGGGTTGGTTCAAAGACTTTCCGGGCCAGAGCACTGATGTATATTCACTCTAGGTAACCAGCCACCTCAGTCATTGGCTTTTCACTTTTGTGGCTAGGTCGGTGTCACTGCCCGTGGAGTTCGTTGTGGTATCCTCTGCTCTATTCTCCATCTATGCAGACGGGACCAAAACTCAAAACAGCCAAAAGCGTTCTCATCCACCCTTAATAGTGTCCATATGTCCATGCCTCTGCACTACACATCAGGACCGGGATGATAAGCTTCTTTAACATTAACACTTTAGTAGCTCGAGAGAGGGGTTTGCTTCTCAATTGGGTGTCATATCTTGTTGAAGGCATATTATTTCATCTTGCCTTCATTCCCCGTTAAACTCTTCTTCTTGGAGAGCACCACTGACTCCACGCGTTGTTCGTCCGATTGTGTCTATATCGTCGGCTGGCGTAAGAGAGTAATTTGACGGACTATTGAAAAATTGTGGTTTAGTCTTGACGTGAGAGTCTTGCACTATTCTTTCTAAAACGATGTTGAAGAAGTCGTATTACAGCGTTGTCTTCTCTAAAACCTTTTTTGACATCAAAGGCATCGGTGAGGTTTTTGCCGGCCTTGATGGAGTAGCGTGCATTTTCGACCGTCATCCTGCACAAAAGGATGAGTTTGAGCTCGTTTCCATACATGCTGTTATACTCAGCCTTAAAGTCGATGTTAGGGCGGTGGGTATCGACTTGAATCTCCTGGATTTTTCCGAGATCTGCCGTAGTGCGAATATTTTTTCGATGGTGGACTTTCCTGGTCTAAGACCACACTGATATGGACCTATCAGGTTGTTGGCTAATGGCTTCAAGCATCAGGCTTTCACCAAATACGACAGAAAAGATCTTGTAAGCGATGTTAAGGAGACTGATGCTTCTGTTGGTAATGCAGTCCAGAGGATCACCTTTCTTCAGGATCGGGCAGCAAACAATACTGATGTTCCATTCATGGGGCATGCTTTCCTCCAACCATATTTTGCATTTGAGCTTGTGAATAATCCTTAACACGGCTTGTAACCCTGGGAGGTTCTTGTTACTTTTTAGTAAAACTTCCGAACATCATGCCTGCAATACCATCTCTCAATTTCCGCGATCGTGTGCTTCTCATGCTCTTTCTTTTTCCTTCTGAGAGGCTAGTGTTCATATCTCCTCTTCTGCTCGTGGAGCTCGTGAGCAGCGCTGGTCCTTCCATGCAGAGCCGGTTTGTAGATATGCCTGTTGTTTTGGTGTGATATATCTGCCGGCAATCTTTGTGGAATTAGGGGTTTCATTTTGGTGGTCTAGCTAAGCTCAACACTTCAGAGGCGTTACTGTCCAGCCACTGCACTTTCAGATTTTTGACCAGGTCAACGATGCTGTATTGGCAATGGAGATTATCACTGAATCTTCTTCTCCAGACTCCTTCGATACACACAAGACCAAAAATAAAATCACTAGAAAAATTTTCAACTGAAAGCACTTAAGCAAGTATTCATTCGATTCTTAAGGGTACATGCTTCTGCCCGATATATAAGAACAGGGATGATTAGTGTCTTATATAAAGTCTCCTTGGTTCTATGAGAGAGGGTCTTACTACTTATATGCATTCTATCCCCGAAAAACCGGTTAGAAAATGGCAAGAATAATTCTTTTTTTAATATCTGCACTGATGTCATTTGGCGAGGTAATACTGGATCCCAGGTAGGCAAAGTCCTAGATAACTTCAAAGTTATATCTCTCCATTATCGTGACGTTTTGCCCGAGTCGATGATGTTAAGATTCTTTGTCTTCATTGACAGCCAATCCCATTTTGATCACCTCCTATTCTCGCTTAGTTCTGCCGATAACGTCAATGTCATCTGACCTTATTTATTGAGAGTTGGTGGATGTCCCTTGCCAAGCCATCTCCCACTGCTTTGAATAGTTCAGCTGGGAGTTTATCCGAACCAGGAGCATTGTACGAATTCACTACCGGCTTTTCATCAAGGATAGGTGGACGGGATTGTTGACCATCTTGTCCAAGTAGAATGGAATGTTTTGCCTAGCAATCTTGAAAAGTGTTCCTTCCAGATCCTTAGTACTGACTGCCTATCAACTGCAATGATCCCGTTCTCATCTCGCCAGGCTTCCGTTCTGACCTTATAGCCTTGGGTAGATCGTTTCACCCCTTTGGTAGAATTTATGAAGATTTATGATTTGCTGGTACAATCTTCAATCGACTTGACTTCCCGCTTCTCGTGCTCCTTCTTTTTCTTCCCTTTTTCTCATTTGTCCCTAGAGCTCCGAGACTGCACTCTCAGCAGCTCTTTTTCTCGTCTGCAGCAGTGCTTGAAAGTCGTCATTCTTAACTGCATGCGCCAGCCAGCACTCTTTATCGAACCAGGAGCTTGGTTGTGGTCTTCTTGTGAAACCTATAGTGAAGACACTTATGATGGCTTCTTGACAATGTCTCCACTTGATGCTGGTGGCGGGCTTGCTGATAGATTAAGAGAGGCGTGGGCAGCAAAGGTTTTGGCAATCTCCTGCGACTTTAGCTTTTCCACATTAAGTCTTTGATGCTGTGATCTGCTCGGCGGTATTGTGGTGTCATGGATATCCACAAACGTCCTTAAGATACTACCCAGAAATGGTCCAAGTCTGTATTTGCCCCTTGGAACGTTCGGACATCCAAGATACTGGAAGCATATATCTGACGTCTATTGGGATTTGATCAATTTGGTTGACTGTTTTCTGATAAAAAAAAAACGGTCCGTTGTTGAAGCTTCATGGTGGCAGGCTGTATCCTCTGACTGTCAACCCAATGACGATCTCTTTTCTGAACCTGTCGTTGAAATCTCCCAGAATAATCCTAGAGGACGCAATAATTTTTTAATCTTGACGTTGTACTTCAAGGCCGTATCTTACGTGTTCTCCAGAAGATCGTTGAATGTTTCTTCGTTTGATTTTTCTCCTTCTTTTTCTGTGGGGGATTGGATGCATATCAGTGTGATGTTTTGGTATTTAGATTTGAAGCGGATTGTGACTTTTCTTCTTAATGTTCGGCAGCTCGTGGATAGCACGTTTCACGGACCATATAAGGTGAGTTCACCAAGTAGTTCAGTCTTACTGGAACTGAAGACACCATCAGTGATTCCATCTCGAAAATTAGTCTGCTGCCGTCCAATCGTTGGAATACTTCGGTGAGTGGGAGGCCCCTTTTTTAAAAATTAGTTCTGCCATCGCATGGCTCAAGGTTTCATCGTATAAGTCCCCCGTAAGACCTATCCCCATGTCAATAGGCTTATCCCTGCATCAACAGAGTTTTGAAAATCCAAACATTTTTTATAAAACTGAACGAAAGTGCTTTGCTTCACGACTATATTGGGCCAAAAGTACATAACATGACAACGAAAATGACAATCAAAACGAGAATGACACATTATCTCTAAACGACAAAACCCTTACTATAAATTATTATAATCATTTTCTCAATTATTTATTTTAATCATTCAATTTAATTGTGTTTAATTAAATTAAAACAAATCTCTAACCGAACCTCAAACTCTCCTTAATAGTCATATTTGTATTAATTTAACAAAATATCGTTTTCAAACTTTATGGTTTTGTGGGAATATCCAAAACCTTTTCTATTTCCCTCCACTTCATCATATTGTCGCCTCTTCGTCCTCGCCTACGCTCATATACATACAAAATGCTATATATAAACCACACTCGATTATCACTTATGCAAATTTTGAAGCATAACTTCATCACCCGTTTCCCCAAGAGATAAATTTCAAAACTTGACAACGACCACCGAAAATGAATGGCAGTGTGTCTAGACCGGAAATTAAATGTGACTACATTACAATAAGGTTTGGTTGCTGTGTATATACCACAGCTCTAAGATTTGATGATTTTGATTATTATTATTATTCCCAAAGGCTTAAATAATTATTATTGTTGAACATTTCCCCCCCCTATATCCCTCTCTACAAGTTGTAGGTATATTGTGTGTGTCAATTAAGAGACATTACTTGAAGTATACTACAGGAACAGACAATAATGTATTGCTTGAGATACAAAATTTATAACAATTATTCAATAAAATGTTTACACTCTGGAAAATGATGTTTTCTATTCCACAGAGTAGGGGTGATGGTTGTTAGCACAATTGTTGCTTTAGATAAATTTATTTGAATTTGATTTACAATATTTTGGGTATTGGATAAGATATTTTTGACACATTTGAGACTTCTTATCTTGCAATTGGTTAACCGAATCATCACTTGTCTTTCTTGATTTACATCTGTAACTTGTAATTCTTACCGTCAGTGACTTGTAATTCATAAACAGAATAAAGTGTTACCGTACTTGAGCGTTTTCATAGTCACTTGCTCAAAACAGACATCTTTTTTATTCTTAACTGAATATTTTGATCCTGTTTGCAAGAAATAATTTTATTTTTGAAACAGTCGTTCTAGTCTCTATTACATATACAGGGTGTCCCATAACTCAAATTCAAGCCTGAACAAGGTGATAGGTTAGGTTATATCTGTACTGGGAAAAATAAGACAAAAAAAATCCATCTCACTTGGTTTTGAAATATGTAATAGCAATATTTAAAAAAGTAATGCAAATCGATACCTTAGGCCAAATTTGTTGGTTCTGTGGTCACAATTTTCCAAACTACAAAGTTTTTTATATTTTAACGAAATTCTTAATAGCCATGCTATTGATCGCAATTTTAAATCCAAAAATAAATAATGTAAGTTTCGTAAGAAAAATAAAGTTTGACTGAGTCATCTTTCAAAAAAAAAATTTTTAGCAAGCTTTGGCACTTCGTATATAAAAAATAAAAATATTGCTCTACTAAATGTACCTTTTTATCAAGATTTCAAAATGATGCAACACTTGCTACTTATTTATTCACAAAAAATATTTTTGATTTGCTAAAGGACCCCAGTTCATTTCATATAATTTTTACGTGAATTTTGTCTTTTTGTAAACCTACTCAAACATCGGTTTTATCTTCGTTTGTATAAGATAAACAGAAGAATTAAAATAAAACACTATCTTCCGTAAATAAAGTTGATTTTTGATATCTTTATTTCGTAATAATGTTTTCAAAAAAAAGTCTGTGACCGCACATTTTACAATTCAGAGATTTGATACATTATCTTTCTACTGAATCATTTTCTTGTATATAATAGAATTAGTGAATATAAATAATGGAAAAATATATAATCGAAGGAAAATACGAAAAAAACCTTCATTTAAACAAAAAAAAAATGTATAAAATAAAATAAAATAAAATAAAATAAAATAAAATAAAATAAAATAAAAAAGTATTTAATTTAAGTTATTTATTCAACTTAAAAAAGGCAGTATTATAATTCAAATTATAAATTTTAAAAAAATGCGAATATACATGAATGAACAATTTAATATATAAATAAATAAGATACAGAAAAACAAAAAACATAAAAAGAAATAACAAAAAATAATAAATAATCAATTAAACAATGAAAAAATAAATAAATAAATAACAAAAAAAAATATAAAATAAGTTAACAAAAAACAAATAAATAGGTAATCAAATAAATTAATAAATAGATACATAAATAAACAAATTATTATAAATCAAAACTATTATATAAATAAATAAATAAATAAGTGAATAAACAAATGGTTTAATAAATAAGTTAATAACTAACTAAATAAATAATAAATAAATAAATAAATAAATAATACATAGTTCATTGATGACAGCAAACGCAATACAAATATTACACACAAATATCACAGATTAAGCATTAAGCTGGTTTATGAGGGAGTTTTCAGAATTATCACAGCTATTATTAAAATTAATTGTAAGTTTTCGAATCCTTTCAAAAATCAATTCAACATTCGCCCTTCTGTGGAGATCTAAGGTTGAATTATGCCAGGGCAGATTTAACATCATTTTTTAAACTTTGTTTTGTGTAATCTGCAATTTCTTTATATGACAAGTTGCTGCATTACCCCATATTGGACACCCATATAATAGAATTGTTTGGAAAATTACTTTATAAATTATTATCTTATTGTCATTAGTGAGTAAAGATTTTCTATTGATAAAAGGGTAAAGCATCTTAACTGCAATACTTATTTTTTTTAACGTGCTTTGAACATGATGGTCAAATGTAAGTTTTGTATCAAGATGAACCCCGAGATACTTAATGGATTGCTCCCATGCTATTGAATTACCATTAATTTGAAGCTGACTGCTGGGAAGATAGCAAGCTTTTCTTTTTCGGGTGAAAAAAATGGCTTGCATTTTCCCAACGTTCAGCTTAATTTTCCATTTCTTATAATATTTTTTAAGTATTTCGATCGCATTTTTTAGATTTGTCTCAATGTTGAGAGCAAATTCATGCGACGTAAATACTGCAGTGTCATCAGCAAAAATGGCTGCTTCACATTGCGGAAGATTTGGAAAATCTGAAGTATAGATAATGTATAAGGCTGGCCCAAGGACTGATCCTTGAGGCACACCAGAGTCATAAAATAACACGTTAGAAACACCACAATTTACATGCACTTGAAAACATCTGCCGGATAAGAAACTCTGAACAATTTTACATAAATAAAAAGGAAAGTCAAACTGTATCATTTTATAAATTATTCCATTGTGCCATACACAATCAATAGCTTTTTCAATATCTATCAGTATCATGCCCGTTGACTGACCCCATAAACGACGATCTAAGACATGGTTACAAATTCTTTTTACCTGGTGTGAAGTGCTGTGAAAGCTTCGGAAACCAAATTGTACATCTGGGAAAAGATCTTCATCTGAAACTATTTTTAAAATATACTGCTCAGGATTTTTTCAAAAACTTTACTAACGTTACTTAATAAACTAATTGGGCAATTTTTCAATTTTTTTCTTTCTAAGTACTTCAAACCCTACCAACTTACCAATTTTCATTGTTCTACAACAATCGGAAAAGCTCCATATAATTTATAGAATATTTAAGAAAGTGGGTGGATGCCAGCCCCCTGAATAGAAAATTGCAGATTTTCGATTTTTTCCTTTGTATGTACCACAAGGCCTAGCGTATCGATAAGTGCTCCATAATTTTGATGATCTGTTAGTGAGTTAGTGAGTCAGTGAGTAAGTGAGTCACTGAGTCAGTCAGTTACGGTTTTTGCGATTTTTGAAGTCCTATATCTTGGGAACTACTAATGCTAAGGAGTTGAAATTTGGTGAGCCACCTGTGTTTGATCAGTTCAGCAAATACTCCGAATTTGAAGTTTCTGACTTTATTGGTACTGAAGTTAGAGGGGGGTTGAAAATCGCCTGAGTTTGTTCCTGTAAAAAGGGTGTAGTGCCGCGAACTTGGATGGGCACTACCGTGCCCTTTGATATAATGCTCTTAGTTAACTCGTTCAATATTCATAAACATGAGGTAAAGCGGTAAGGCAATTGAAATTCGGCAGTCTGCTCAAGAATGATACGCATATAGACATGGTCGACACACGACCGGCCACTGCGGAAGCCAGCTTGATGCCTTTTAACTTCAGACTCGATTCGATCATTTGTCCGCTCGAAAATGATATTTGCCAGTTTTGGGAAAATGAACAAAAGGGTGATACCACACCAATTGTTGCAATTCTTAAGGTCACCTTTCCTTGGCAGCTTAACACTCACACCTTCCTTCCAGTCCTTGGGATAGGTTTTGTTTTCCTTAACAATTCGTAATAATGGATGAAGAATACTAGCTGTTGTTACGTGATTGGTTTTCAGGAATTCAGCTGGTTTTCAAGAGATTAATCGAATTGTGGATCTCCGATACTCAACAATGGGGTTCGCTGTCAATACCCTTATAGGACGTACGCATCTCGTTAAGTTGGGACATTTCAGCACTGTGCTAAGGGGAATCTTTATTTAGCAGGGCACACAAGTGATCCAATTCGCATCAAGACTAAATTCGCCAACATTAGCCTCATATGTGCGCATGCCCCCACAGAGGAGAAAGATGACGACACCAAGGATGAGTTCTACGAGCTCCTGGACAAGACATATGAGCAATGCCCTAGCTATGACATTAAAATTGTCTTGGGTGATTTTGATGCCAAGCTAGGAAAAGAAGACGTCTTTAGTGGTACAATCAGTATAGCCTGCACGACACCACCTCCGAAAACGGACTCAGGCTAATTGACTTTGCTGCGGGGCGAAATGTTGTGGTTGCTAGTAAGCAGTTCCCGCATCTCGATATACACAAGGGGATATGGTGAATTCCTGGTCAATCAACCGCTAACCAGATTGACCACATTGCGATCGACGCAAGGTACTCCTCCAGTATCAAGCATATCCGAACGTTCCGAGGAGCCAACGTTGACTCGGACCACTACCTCGTTGTAGCCAAGGTAATGCTACGGATATCCAGACCAAAGCCAAAGCAGGGAAATACTGTAAGGAAATTTAACGTCGGACGGCTACAGTCGCAACAAATCGCCAGGTCCTTTTCCGATCGAGTCTCTCGCACCCTCTTAAATAGTCCTATACCACCAACTGCAAGCATCAAGAACCCAGTGGAAAAATTGCCAGGAAGCCATCAGAGATGCCGCCTCTGACGTGCTGGGCTTCGCTTGACCACCACAGCGAAACCTCTGGTTCGACGAAGAATGCCGACAAGTACATGCAGCCAAACAACAGGCATACAAAGTGGCGCTGCATAGAAGGACCAGAGCTGCTCGCGAGCTCTACGAGCAGAAGAGGAAAGAGGAACACAAGCTTCTTAGAAGGAAAAAGAAAGAGCATGAGAAGCGTGCGATCGAGGAAATAGAGGGATACCATTGCAGGACTGAAGTTCGGAAGTATGGAGGGTATGGAAAAATCATTTCTGCAAATTGTATAACGGTGATGACGAACCGAATTCCGCTACCATGCAGATTGCACCATTCAACCTGGACGACGTAAGCCAACAATTCCGTCCACCCGATCTCGACGAAGTGAGGATAGCCATATCTAAACTTAAGTCCAATAAAGCTGCTGGAGCTGATGGCCTTGCGGCTGAGCTATTCAAAGTGGCTGGCGATGAATTGGTTAGGAGTATGCACCAGCTCATCTGTAAAATATGGTCGGAGGAAAGCATGCCCGATGAATGGAACCTCAGCATTGTTTGCCCGATCCTCAAGAAAGGCGATCCTCTGGACTGCACCAACTACAGAGGTATCAGTCTTCTTAATATCGCCTACAAGATTTTCTCTGCCGTACTTTGTGAACGCCTGAAGCCATTCGTCAACAAACTGATAGGTCCATATCAGTGTGGGTTTAGGCCAGGAAAGTCCACCATCGACCAAATATTCGCACTACGGCAGATTTTGGAGAAAACCCAGGAGTTTCAAATCGATACCCCCCACCTTTTTATCGATTTCAAGGCCGCGTATGACAGCATCTATACAGACGAGCTATATAGAGCAATGTCTAGTTTTGGCATCCCTGCCATACTCGTCCGTTTGTGCAGGATGACGATGGAGAATGCACGCTGCTCCATCAAGGTCGGCAAAGACCTCACCGACACCTTTGATGTCAAAAAAGGTTTAAGGCAAGGCGACGCGCTGTCATGCGACTTCTTCAACATCGTTCTTGAAAGAATAGTGCAAAACTCTCACGTCAACACTAGAGGCACAATCTTTCAAAAGTCCGTCCAATTACTTGCTTACGCTGACGACATTGACATAATCGGACGAACAAAGCGTGATGTCAGTGGTGCTTTTGTGAGTATTGAGAAGGAAGCCAAGAAGATGGGTTTAACGGTGAATGAAAGCAAAATGAAATATATGCTGTCAACAAGAAAGGACACCCAACACCGACGTCTAGGACAGAACGTCACTATAGACAGCTATAATTTTGAGATGGTCAGAGACTTTGTCTACCTAGGATCCGCTATAAATTCAGTGAACGATACCAGTGCTGAGATCAAACGAAGAATTACTCTTGCCAATCGCTGTTTCTTTGGGCTAAGAATGCAATTGAGAAGCAAAGCCCTCTCGAGCAACTAAACTGTCCCTGTATAAGACGCTTATTATCCCAGTCCTGATGTATGGTGCAGAGACATGGACACTGCTAACGGTGGATGAGAACGCGTTAGGCTGTTTTGAGAGGAAAACTCTCCGGGTGATTTTTGGTCCCGTCTGCATAGATGGGGAACGGAGAAGAAGATACAACCACGAACTGTATGGGCTGTACAGCGACACCGACCTAGCCTCAAAAGTGAAAAGCCTACGACTAAGATGGCTGGGTCACCTAGAGCGAACGGACACCAATGCTCCGGCCCGGAAAGTCTTCGAATCCAACCCCGTGGGACAACGCAGTAGAGGTGGACAGCGTAAAAGGTGGCGCACGCAAGTGGAGGAGGACCTCAACCAACTTGGCGTGCGAAACTGGAGACAGCTAGCTAGAAACGTAGCCGGCTGGTAGAAGCTTGTTGGTTGAGGCCCTGGTCCACCCCGGACTGTAGCGCCACCTTAAGTAAGTAAGTACAAGTAATCCTTCCTGCGTAGCTGATCCTCAATTGCTACCAAAAGGGTGCCATTCGCACATCCACTACCGGACGATTGGTGTTCTTTTTCTTCCCGACAACTTCTTTGGTTATTTGGTAAAATTTCTTCATATCTCATCTTTTTGCTGCGTTTTCTGCATTTTCCGTCAGACTGTCTAACCTTACCCTCGTGTCACGTCTTACACAGCGATAGACCATCTTATGTGCTAGCCGATACTTTACAAAAAACTTTTGTATTTCTGTGTGAAAGAATTTATGCATAAAAACCTATTTCTTTAAAAATACTTAACTGGGTTAAGGTATTTCCGTTCTGATCCCGAAAGTTTTAATTGGTATGCTAATTACCTGCTCCAACAAAATAAGGAAGCTCAATTTCCTGTGTATCTACAAAGTATATGTATAAGAGCTAAAATGACGCAATGTTTTTAATCCACTGACCCCTTAACATCTTTTTTACATAGTTAACATTCTAACAAAAAAAAAACAGTTAATAATCTTCTCAAAGTCCTTTCATCTTTTCTTTATTTTATTAAATTTTGTTTTAATTTATTTTAATTCAAATCGTTTAGAACCCCACCACAAGTTAAAAAAGATATCCAAGATCCGCATATTTCATTCACATAGTAACAGGGATATGTTTTTCTACAGTTATACTGACTTACTTAAACGTTTTTTTTTTTTTTTTGCGTAGGTATAAACCTTTGAAATCTGACATATAATATTTATGTTAAGAAGGCCAATGTTAATATAAACATCCACAGCCATAAAACTTTTTTTTTTCTACAAAAAAAAAAATCTATAAAAAGCATTTGCTGTCATTATGAAAGGATTAACCTTTATCTGTGTGGATGTTTTATCAAAATAAAGAAGCTCTAAAAAAATGTATTTATATAAGAAAAAAAAAACAACAAAAATCCTTACTTTAGATGAAATTTTATTTCAATAGCATTCCCCAAAAATATTCTTACCCTTTTTCCTCAACTGTGAAATACTTTATACAAAATCCAACGGGGAAATATTGCTGCTTTGTAGATAACTCTCGAAAAACATCCAATAAACACATATCCCTCGGTTTATATATTTCCGGAACTCTCCCTTCTCTCCACAAAGCGGAATATCAACCTTTTTTCATCATTTCTGAAGGCATGTATACTTAAGGCCTTAACCCGTCACCGCCACCACCGTCGAGCATATAGTAAGAAGTATCTTCTGCTGCCACAAAAATATAATTCCTGAAGAAGAAAGTATACGACAAACATTAACATCTGCTAGAAATTCATCTCGGTTTCCCGAATAAAAAGGATTTGAGTTCGGGCAAAAAGGCAAAAGCCATATCCAACAAAACAGTTCATGCATAATTTATTCCCAGCCAAAGTTGATCCCCCTCACCTGATTAAAAATAAGCCCTACTCCAAATTCGAAGCGAAAAAAGAAACAGGACCACGACGACGATGGAAGAAGAACCAAGAAGAAGAAGGATATGGCTGTCTGTATTCCCAAAGTATTTAAAGTTCGTATAAGGCATAGGGCCAGGGCCTTGGTTGTTGGCTCCAATCCTGCTTGATGTTTGTGTGCATCAGTGTGTAGGCTAATCCCCGAAAGGATTAAACGAAATGAAAATAAAATGAAAAAAAAAAATATCCTTAAAACCACCCACATCCTCTGTGCCCCTCCTCATCAGGATTCAGAAACCAAAACTCAGAAAGGAGTTGGAGGAAAAGAAAATGTTAAGAAATCCTTGCCAAAGTTTATGATCCTTTTTCGCTGGAAATATGTTCATGGAAATCAAGAGGATAATTTTGCAGTAGAAGTCCACGCCGAATATCACAGCGAGAGCGTGAGAGGATACACCTATATAAGCTATCAGTTTCTGTGAACCTCAACTCATGTATACAGGTGGAAGAACATCGACGAAAGGTTACACCGACCGTTCCCATCGGAAAGTATCGATGTGAATCCAACGACGCGGTCTTCACTTCGGCTGTCCTTCAACAACCCTTACAACGTATTTCACTCCGAGTTACGTTGGTTGGTTGGTATAGCCAGAGGTGACTGTGCAGGGCTGTGTTTTATTTTCAGCTCTTCCATCAGTCCCGTGATGGCAAGGATAACTTACTTTGGCTTGGTGTAAAACCTTTCAACAGTGCCAGGATATATGTATGAGGGTTAGGCGAAGAAGTATTCCTTTCAGGAGTTTTTTTTCTTCACTTTTTCGTATTTTTTTTTTTGTTATATTTCTATATCGTTGTTGTTGGTTGAATCCTTGGGCTGTACTCTTGCGTTGAAAGGTGAGAGGTGCGGGCTTCAGGTTAGTTTAGGGTGAAGATACAATAAAAGTTAATATTTTCTTTGGTTCTGGGGCTCTTTGTTATACCCACTTCTATTGGAACACTGGTAAAGTTTTTTTTTTTCTATTATTAATATCCATTTTGATGTGGTTCGAATGGAATACCTAGACTCTAGACAACATTGACAGATTGTGCGGTGGCGACAGTGACATTAATGTTTGTTGTAAGTTGAAAGACGTTGGAAAGCAGTGAAAAAAAACACAGTAGACGAAGCCTTACAATAATAAGGATTGTTGTTGTCGGGTTAAAGTGTAAAGTGTCGGTTAAGGTGTTGTATTGTCTTGTTACGGGTCTTCAGGAGTATTATTTTTTATCATTATTATTTTTTTTCCTCTTTTTTCATTGTTAAGTTTAATGTTTTAATATTTTATATTTTAAACCAAACAATCTAGAGACGTTCAAATATTGTTTCTTCATTGTTCGCTCAATTTGCAGGGGAAAGGAATAACTCTGAATTTGAAAGATATTTGGAGAAGATTTTATCAGTAAAGTCGCTGTAGGTGGTTAATTTTCTAAATATAATACACAAAAAATAGACGAAAAATAAGAAGGAAACAAGATTGCTTTATATATAAAAATAAGAAAAAGGTTTTTGCTTTGGCAATATTTGTGCCTTTAGGTCCTGTAGGGGGTAGATATATTGATTTTTCTATTTTTTTAGAAAATCATCATCAGAGAGGGGATGAATTGTTTGTATTAGTAAATAGAAGTAAATGAAGCAGTTTAATGGTTGGGATTCTTAAATGAACTAAGTGGGTACTTTGATAAAAAAAAACAAAGAAAACAAAACAATTTATATATTAAAACAAAAACGGTATATCGTAAAAATCGAACAAAAGAAAGGGTCCTTATAGAATCTGACTACAATGACTATAGTTTGAAAGGTTTCTTTTTGTTTTTCGAACTGCTTGATGAAAAAAGTGTGGAAAAAATACAAAAACAAAATTTAATTTTGGTTTTAATGAGGTATTAATAAAAATTAAGTGTATTGTGAATGGGACACAAGTTAGGTTAGGTAAGGTTGAAGTGGCTGCCATTCTTGAAGACTGACACACTTAGACCAAGATTTTTCAATTGTGATACCACATGATTCTAGGAAACCCTTTTCCTCACTCGGTGAACCATTTGGAGCTTCTTATGAAGCGTAATAAGTTTGTCAAATCACTGGGATCATTGAAGTAAAAATCACCAAGGTGAAGTTTTCGTTTATGAGATAGAGCAGGGCACGTGCATAGAAAGTGAGGGATTGATTCTATCTCTTACTCATCCAAACATCTTCTGCAAAAATAATTGGAGAACACGCCATGACGCGTTGCGTGCTTTCCTAATAAGACAGTGTCCGGTTATAACACCAATCATCGAGCTAATGTACAATCTACTTAGAGATATCAAACTTTTAGATCGCTTTAAATCCATCACTGGCCAGATTTGTTTTGTTGCCAAACAAGTGGTGATATCGTTCAACATAAGGTTTGTTCTCTCTATAATGCTTCTTGCTTCAGCAAAAGTTTAAAAGTAGCGATGGGTATACCTATATCTGCCATGGTTGGTATAGAAGAGGTAGAGTTGTTCCACTTTTAGCGAGTTCATCCGCCTCACAATTACCTGGGATGTCCCAGGTAATTGTAAGGTTAGGTTAGGTTAGATGACTGTTAAACTGCTGCGCCATCTCCAGCAGAGATGAACGGCAATTAAGGGCTGTTTAAGAGTTAGTCGAGACCGATTACAGGGACTTGATAGCTGCTTGACTATCTGAGAAGATGCGGATATCTGTAGTTGACAATACGTTTTCTTTCAGCCAAGATAAGGCTTCTTTAATCGCCATAAGTTCCGCCTGAACACTTTACAATGATAAGGAAGATGGAATGAGAGACTTAATTTTAGTCTTTCTGAGTACACACCGCCACCTACCCTCTCATCAGTTTTCGATCCGTCTGTGTAGATATGGACCGATTCATCATCCAATAACGCCATATCCTCCCAGAGGGTTCTAGAAGGAATGGTGACTTGAAAGTCTGAACCGAATTGAGGTTTTGGGATGCTGCAGTCAATGTGACTTAGTGATCTGGTCAATGAGTAATACGAGGTTAAAGACCCCATTTATTCCCAACGGCTTTTTTGCATGAGAAGAGTGCCACTGTGGCCTTTTTAACTCTTTCTTGTATATTAGGTTTCCAACTTAATTTTTTATCTAAAATAAGATCCAAATACTTTGCTTGATCAGTAAAAGTTAATGGAATACCTTTTATAGAAGGAGGGTCTTCATGAGGCATTTTATATTTCCTAGAGAATAGAACAAGTTCTGTTTTATGAGTGTTGACACCCAGACCGCACCAGTCCGCCCAATTGGTAAGCCTCTTCAAAGCGTTTTGTAAGAGTTCTTTTAAGGTGTTAGGATGCTTTCCTGATACGGCAATTGCAACATCGTCCGCGTAGGCAATCACTCTGTAACCCGCTTCCATGCATGTTAGCAGCTCATTTACGACAAAGTTCCAGAGAAGAGAAGATAGGACACCGCCTATCAGAAGAAAAGCCGCCCAGTTTTTAGTTGTCGACCCTGCTAGTCAGCATTTGGTTAATCAATTCACCAAGTGAACCATCTACCGTCAGGGATATCAGTGCAGATGCGATTGGAGATGTGTCGACATTGTTAAAAACGCCTTCTATACAGGGACGCAGACTTTAAGTTGTTCTTAACTGCCTTAGTTTTAACTTTTAGATTAGGTTAGGTAGATGTGTATGTCAGTAATTAATACCACATTCATCTAGAAAGCCCCTTCCTTACGAGACTATTACTCTCTGTGCTTGGCAGATCACTAGGATCGTTATAGAAGTAGTCTCCTAAGTGGAGCCAACGTCTGTGGGAAAGAGCAGGGCCAGTACAGAGAAGGTGAGGATTGAGGAACCGTTTCTTCCTCCTCGTCCATACAGCTTCTACAAAAATTGTTCTGTTATGACACCTAAAACAGAGCTGATGTGCGCATAGTCTGTATATGAAACACTTGAATCGCTTTAAATCAAGGTCTGACCATACTTGTTTTGTCGCCAAACAAGTAGTAATGTAAAAAAATACTTTTAAATTTAACACTTAAAAGGGTTGAACCAATTTGTGGTCTAGATTTAATGTTTTTATTTTATAAAAGAAAATTCCTTTAATGACCACAAAACTGTTTTTGTTATTTATTAAAAAGACCAAAAATAACTTTTTTAAAAATTTTAATTTTTATTCGTCAAGATAATAAATAATGTCGAATGCATTTCGAGCAGACAAGCTGCTCATCTTCAGCGTTTTACACGACAAACTAAAAAAATAGAAAAAGAAAAGAACAAAAGAAAGAGTAAAACTTTAAAAAAGGAATGAAGTAAGAAACGGAAAAAAAAAATAAAACAAGAAAGAGTAGGAACATTAAAGCTCCAAAGAAGAAAATAAATAAAGAGGTCTCTCAAATGAGAGAAAACAAGGGAGACACAATACTTCCGCTGTCAGTGTTCATGGTGTTTTTTGTTTTATGGATGTACAAAGACTCGTAGGCATCCAACTGTCTCTCATTGTGTACATGTTTTAGAAGGCGAACACTTTGATCAAAGCTCCCGATTTTGTGTGGAGGGTTTTTGTCGTCAAAAAAGAATTTGACTACATTGTACACCTAGCTAACGTAAATGGCTTTGAAAAGTCAGTAGTGGAGAAAATTATCAAAAAGCAATCAAATAAAATTAAACGAGATGAGATAACTACACTTTTTAGACAGAATGAAGGGGACAAAACAAACAGCGCAAATCGAGTGTCTTTCTCTTACATTCCAGCAATCACTAACCATTTACGGAAAACAATGGAAAAGGAGAATATACTGATTGTCTACAATAACAACGGAAAATTGAAAAATATTCTTGGTTCAACTAAGGATGAGACGAAAAAAGCTTCGAAGAGTGGGATTTACGAAGTCAGCTGTTTGGACTGCCCAGCGAAGTACGTAGGCCAAACAAGGCGCGGGATTGAAACTCGTTTCAAAGAACACATCAGCTGTGTCAAACACAAACAAGGTACCCGATCAGCAGTAGCAGCTCACGTAATGGGAACGTGTGACGACAAAAACCCTCCAAACAAAATCGGGAGCTTTGATCAAAGTGTTCGCCTTCTAAAACATGTACACAATGAGAGACAGTTGGATGCCTACGAGTCTTTGTACATCCATAAAACAAAAAACACCATGAACACTGACAGCGGAAGTATTGTGTCTCCCTTGTTTTCTCTCATTTGAGAGACCTCTTTATTTATTTTCTTCTTTGGAGCTTTAATGTTCCTACTCTTTCTTGTTTTATTTTTTTTTTCGTTTCTTACTTCATTCCTTTTTTAAAGTTTTACTCTTTCTTTTGTTCTTTTCTTTTTCTATTTTGTTAGTTTGTCGTGTAAAACGCTGAAGATGAGCAGCTTGTCTGCTCGAAATGCATTCGACATTATTTATTAACTTGACGAATAAAAATTAAAATTTTTAAAAAAGTTATTTTTGGTATTTTTAATAAATAACAAAAACAGTTTTGTGGTCATTAAAGGAATTTTCTTTTATAAAATAAAAACATTAAGTAGTAATGTTGTTCCAGCTAAAATTTGTTCTCTCCAAAGCAACTACCTTCAGCAAAAGTTTACACGGAGCAAATGTTATACCAATATTTAACTTTTGAGGTAACATGGGAAGTAATGTTCTACTTCTAGCGAGTTCATCAGCCTTACACTAACAATTACCTGATGGAATATCACTATGGCATGGCAGCCAACAAAAGTGAATATTAAACTGTGTTGCGCCATCACCAACAGAGATGCTCGAAAGTTAAGGCCAGTTCTGTAGTTAATAGAGACAGAGTTCATGGACTTATGGCGGCTTGACTATCAGATAAGATGTGGAAAAGAATAGGCTTGGTTAAAATTTTGAGGTCCTTTTTTTGAAAAAAAAATTCACTGTGAAGTTAGCAGGCCAGTATGAAACTTTTTCAAAAAAAAAAAGAGTTCAAAATTTTGACCTAGCCTAGCCAATTCTTGAAATGCACATAAAAATGCGAATTTGGAGCCTTACTGCAAGTTACTAGCATGCTTTGTTCTAAAGAAACGTGATGTGACCTTCTAACTTCACAGTAAAGTTAGCAGGTCACTTGTTTACACTCTTATTTGGTGAACTGCAAAATCGGGAAAAAAAATACAAAAAAAAAATTCACAAACTCTGCCAGTTCCTGTAAAGGTCCCATTTGCGTGGGTAAAAGTTGTCCTGCTAACTTCACAGACGTCTTTGATTGATTTATCTTCTAAGAATTCCACATCCTCCCAGGTGGTTCTGTAAGGTATGATAACTTCATAGTTTTTATCAAAATTCAATAGTGGGATTGTGTAGTCAGTGTTACTTGGAAGAGTAATTCGAAAGAGCAATCTTAGGGGAGTGGCCAATATCATTATTGATCCACTGTGGAATGGCTGTGCTCGTGGCCGTTTCTTTGCTGGGAATATCCAGTGGTGTCAGATGGAGCAGTGTGTCTAATGCAGTGGAAGGAGTCGACCGAAGTACCCCACTTATATGAACACAGACATGCTGCTCTTTGGACTTTGCTTAGATTATCGCAATGTATCGCTTTATCGAAGGTAATCCACCATAATGCCACGTGCGCTATAAGTTAGAATAGGTCTAACTTCCGAAATGTATACCCAGTGAGTGTAGTTCCTCGTGGCATAATGGTTAGTGCGTTGGACTGTCATGCCGAAGGTGTGTGTTCGATTCCCAGCCGTGTCACCTAAAAAGAGAAATGTTTTATCCGAGGTACTGCCTCTTGTGAGGATCTGACAAATCCTCCAAGAGTTTACTAGTCATGAATAAGCGCTTTTCATCTAGCCGTTTGGACTCGCCAAAAAACTGTAGGTACCCTCGATTCCTGCAAACAACACGCACACAGGAATGGTTCAGAGTTGTAAGTCACTAGGCCCTGTTTTTCCACGAGATGTTGCCCCATACAATTTATTTATTTATTTATTTATTCGATACTTTGTAGCTCTCCCCCACTGACATATCTTCTTGGTGAGAAGCCGCACTGTTTTGAATGGATAACCCTGATGCTTGTAAGCATTTGATTAATTGATTCACCATGTGACCCATCATCATTCAGAGATGCCAGTGCAGATGTAATTGCAGATTTGTCGAGGTTACTAAAAGCACCTTCTTTATCTATGAAGGCCACCATTGTCTATACTCTTTATTATGGAGGGAATATTCAATGGTAGATACTAGTGTGGGGAGAGCGTGTGCACTGACTTCCCTTTGTTGAGTCGTAGATTGTAATCTTGTATCAATGCTTGATCGTAGTTGGGTATTAATCGGTCTTTTATAAGTTTTTAGAAGGAATGATGATGATAGGCTACTAGGTCTGAAATCTTTTGGGTTTACTTGGGAATATTACCGGCTTTGGGTATAAACACAACTTTGACTTCTCTCCAGTTTCTGTTAGGGCAGTACTATAAACAGTCTTTAGAAATCACGCAATTTGTTGGCCCTGCAGAATAGGTACGGACTTATCACAGAAACTTAACGGTATTTTGCCTTAAAACGAAGTCTTGTTGTAAGTGCTTTCGTTGTTTTGAAAAACTTTTTTCTTTTTCATTTTGAGTTTCTTTTTTCTACTTCTCAACAGGGGGAGATAGACCATCCTTCCAAATATGAAAAAAACTTGTGTTCCCCTAGAAGAATCCATTAATTTTGCCCCGTTATACAATTTGCAGAAATGGTTTTCCATATCCTCAGCGCCGACTGTGATTCTACAATGATGATCCTCCTTGTAGGCTTCGGTTCGGGGCATGTAACCCTGGGTGGTTCTTTTTGACTTTTTGGTAAAGCTTCCAACTTCTCCTTCCTTAAACTGAACGGTTTGGTCGATCAGTATAAGCCTGAGCCAAGCGTTGATGATTAGGCGTTTTTTGAAAGGATAATTGACATTCGTGCTAAGGACCAAAAATAACCGTGTCCTTAAACATAATCGTTTCGGAATACCTTAATTTTCTCCTAAATATCGATAATAGTTTTATTAAAAACAAAATCTGTGTTTTCCTGTACTTGTTCCTGTTTTTCTATACATTGATGTAACACAACGTTTTTCGAAATGCGTTTTACCAACAGCTTCCTGCCATGAATATTTACTGTGAAGAAGACTGCGTAGTTCATCATTAACTTAGCCCTTGTGTGTTTGTCTTAAAGCATCATTGAATTTTTCACGTGCCGAGCTCAACTATACCTGCAAATAGCTATGTACTACCTTAAAAAAAGAAAAGAAATCATGTTATACGTATGCTTTAAAAACAGTCATTAAAAATAAGTGTCTCTAAACAGCAATATCAGTTATTTGAAAACTTTCCAACTAATTTCAAACATTGACGGATTCTAATCAAAAAAAAATTGTATTCTATATACCTACCTAGACCTACAGCAAATGCTCCATAAGGTCACTTTGATGTCAGACACATCAACACACAAACAATATCAAACTAAAAAAAAAGAAACATAAAACCTTGAGGAAATCAAAACTTTAAGCCATAAACCACCACTCCACCTTTTAAATTTTGAAAGAAAAAAAAAAAGGAAAATTAAATTCAACGACTTCTGTTTCCTTTTTTGTTTTTGTGTTTTATTTTTTCATTTAATTCTGAGTCAAAAGTTAAAGATTTAACAATTTTCGACTTTTTCACGCCAATCATAGAGGATTTTCCATGCCATAAGGTCCTGACCATCACAGAGACCACCCATTTACCACACTCCATTCGAGAAAAACATCAACGTAATAATCCCTTCCATTTTCTTAGAACAAAGTAGCTAGTCCTTTTTTTTATTTTTTTGATGCTGTTGGTTGGGATCGACTATGCTGATGGCAATGTAAGAAATTAACCCAAAAAAAGAAACAAAATTGAAAAAAAAACAACAACAACAAAAAAAAAGTTATTTCAAAGAAGGTTTTATTTTTAGGAATCAAATCACCCACTTCAACCATAAAAACAAAAATCACTCGAGGGAAAAAAAATACAGTAAAACAAAGTTAAGGACTCAACGCTGAGAGCTGAGTCCTGAGTGAAATAAATATAAAAAGAGTAAACTTTTGTACACCGACAAAGACCGACCAACCGACATCAATTAGTATAGAAAGGATATTGTATCTATACACACTCTCGCCCACTCTATTTCTCTGTGATTTTTTTTTTTTTTGTCACATACGTAAAAACCACTACCACTCTGCCAATTAAATATTCTTTTAGGTGCGGTTTTTTGTGTAACTCTTTTCAAATTAAAAACAAACATTGAATGGCAAGAAAAACACTGTCCAAAGAACTACATAAGGATCTACTCCGCGCCGAAAAAGGTCCTTATTCGTTATATTGGCGAAGAAGAGAAAGCACACAAGACAAGATTCTTGGTTTTATAACTTTACCTGTGTTTAAATTCTTACGAAAAAATCGCACCCAAAGGGAATTAGTATTCGACTGTGGACAATTTCATTTTTTTTTTTTCTCATTTTCCTGCAAGGATGATATATTTTGTGCCAAACAAACCACGACAATTTCTCCATAGAAAAATTAAGTAACCTGTGGTTTTTAAAAAGCTTTAAAAGATGGAGTCTTCAGGAATTTATTTTTATAATTTAATGACAACAAAACAAAATTTCTTTTGCTAGAATTCTATTTTAAAAAGTTCATGCGCGTTACCAGTTGAAGGAGGGGGGGTGCCATAAAACTCTTAGCCCACCCCTAACAAATTAGTAGCATTTAGGAAATATATATACGACAATCGGCTTATTTTTATTTTACCAACAGATGGCGTTACGCTCTCAGGCTTACGTTTGACAGCTGAGTATTATATTTGATCTTTCCAAATTAACGATGACGATGGATGCGAAACGCTTGTGTGCTGTGTCTCGATGTATGATCCAACTTCGTTCGAGAATCAGTAGAGGTGGACTGGGTGATGTGTGCTCATTTCGAGAAGCCTGACAGTAGATGTATTTGATTATAATTGGGATGCAACACTCGCCAATGCAACAGTTTCTGTGCCTGCGATTCAAGTTCATACATTTGGCATTTTTCTTTTTTGGCTCTGAGCAAAGCTCTGAGCAGAGGCTGAGCGATCAGAGCAGAGCTCCGAGCAGATTATGATCAGATTCCTCAGATTTAATTATGAAACACACTTGAGCACTGAACTGTCATTTCATGTGTTTTTGGTAAATTTCGTGAAATTTCTTGAAATTTTTTTACGGGCGATTGTCCGAGAACTTTCCAGGAAATCCATTTTAAATTATGTATCACTAAAAAAATAAGTGAAGTTGGCTTCGCTCAGCGTTTCGCTCGATTCGCTCGGTCATTTTATCCTGAGCTAATTGAGCAAGCTCTGAGCTAGCTCTGATGGAAAAAAGAAACACACTTTTTATGCTCTGATATGTCTGAGCTAAAAAAGAAACATAGAATTTTTGTTTGACAGTTCCGTGATCTGCTCAGAGTTAAAAAAGAAAAACGCCAAATGTTCAAACTTCAAAATCCTCATCTTGACATGTTACCCCCGAACGCACTCAATTTGTGGACAAATGCTAGAACGACATGACTGACATGACATCAAGTTCGAAAAACGAAATCGAATCACAAACTTCAAAAGAACGATGAAATCGCAAAGCACCGCTGCGACTGATTGAAGACTTTTGGTGTCTGCTCATGTGATGAGGCAGTCTATTGTTCCAGTGTTCGACCATGCTGCCAGCGACACGGATTCACACTTTCCAACAACTTCTCCTTTTCTTAGTTTGACATCGAACGGTTTGATGGTAAGTATCCGTAGGGGCCTTAATGATGTCTTCTCATAGTCTGGCTCCACCATTAGGTGGTATCGATGCCTATCCAAACCACCCTTTATGTTTGTCCAAACAAGCACTTCTGAAGAAGGTGGCAGGCATATCAATTCAATTGGGTGGCGCAACAGCTCGTGGAGAACCAAATCTCTCAACAATTCCTGTGTGCGTGTTGAACGAAGGGACCTACAATTTTTGACCAGGTCCGAACGGCTAAATGAGAAGCACTTATTCATGATAAGTATAATCTTCGAGGGTTTGTCAGTACCTCACAAGAGGTAGTGGCTCAGAAAAAACATTCTGTTATTAAAGTGGCAGAGACTGGGAATCGAACCAAAACCTTCGGCATGACAGTCCAACGCACTAACCATTATGCCACGAAGTACTATATATCTTCATGCAGGCATATTTTATATGTTCCCTTATGATTATGACAGTCCTTAGAGTTGATGGGTTTTCATTGCAATACATCATAGAAATCTCTAAATGTCGGTACTTCTGAACTTGCTTCCCAATATCGGGGATTACTCCGTGCTCTTTTATTAAAGTCGATTCCAACTGATGCACATATATCTGTCACCAGAAACAAATGTGAGAACTCCAGTTCTGTCAAATGGATCGTAAAACGAACCTCCCGTACACTCTGGCTGCCTCTCCAGTTACAATTTTCAAACGGTAGGTATTGGTGTTATGCAGGATGCAGCCATCTCATTTTCACCAAGTCCCTTCGAACAATGGAGGCAGTGGCACCGGTATCGATCGTAGCCACTTGTTTCTTGCCGTTTAATGTTGCCTGCACAATCAGAATTTGGTTATTTTGTTAAATCTGCAAGACCTGGTTGGTGGTTCTGGGGCCATCAATAGCAGAAGCTTTGTGCCCCTAGAAGTTGGTTCTTACTAGTTTTCCAGTTGAGAAATAGGTCGAGTAAGAATATTTACGTTATTGTTACTGTTTCAGCTTCCGCCATGTCGACTTGCAGGTCTTCTTGGTGGAAATCTGTACTGGCGTTGGAGATGTCCAGTCTTGTAACAGTTCGGGCGAACGCCAATGCTTCAGGAGCGTGTGACTTCCATCAATTCGAATTGCTCGCTGAAGATTGATATCAGATACAGCTCGGACAAAGACTTCTGTTGCGAATTGGTTGATGTTTCCATCCCCCGCAGCCGGATATGCCAGGTGCTTCAACTGTTAAAAATCAGCTTGGAGCTGTTGCTGAGTCTCTCCTCTTTTCAAGATTCTTGTATTGAGTTAAACGTGGAATACTTCTAGTAAATGGCCATCTCAAAAGCGTTTGTAAAAGGCCTGAACAAGAGCACTGAAGTTGCCATTGTTGTGTGCTAATATGGTTTGCAGAAGTTCAGCATAGGTCCTCTGAGGGCAAGCGTCAGGGCAATAAATTTGCCTTTCTCGTCCCAGCCGTTTGTTACTGTGGCTGCCTCAAATGGCTTCTGGTAGATTGACCAAGAAGTTTGTCCATCGATGGTTGCTGGATGCAAGTACTTTCTCTTTGGGCAGTCGCCAGAACTTTCTCGGACCTTCTTTCTTTCTTTTGTTCTTGGCTTTGATGCTCGAATAGTTTGAGAAGATTCTTCTACTGTTTTTAGCCTTTTTAGTTCTAGAAGATTCTTTGTTCGTTCGAGAAGAATATTTTTCCGACTATCATGGTCTCGCTAATAGCTGAGTCATCATATTGGTCATGTCCGATTACGTTCGAAACGTTTTGTCAGGTAAATTCCCAGCAAAAGAACGTATCCGATACATTGATTGAGATGATTGACGACAAAAACTGCGACATATTCTGCGAGTTGTGGAACTGGCTAAACGTTCCCCATTCTGTTTATTTTACCTCCAATTTTATCATGATCGGACATTGCGCTTCTTCTGATATAGTCCTATGACCGAAATTCATTGGAAACATCCCTTGTTACAACAATGCAAAGGTTAACCAATAGTTTTTGTCCGGAATTAAACAATAGATCCTTTTTGAAAGAATATGCCCTGCAGTAGCCCATCGTTTAACTACAGAAGTTGACAACAAAAATCCATACATACACATTTCGTTTATCACTGCAACAAAACGGACAATTTGAAGTGTATGGAAAATCGTTCAAAAGTTTTCTAAGAAAATGAAAATGAAAATGAAAGAAATATAAGAATACGATAGTTTGCGAGATGAAGAATATAAAATCCTTATTTTTATTATAAGACGCCTGGTGGACTATGAGGATGGTTGTGATGCGGTGGTGGTGGTACATATTTTGCTGTGTTGTACATTTTGCATTCTTTTGTTATGCCAGTTGTATGATGATTTCTTTTTCACTTTAACTTTAAAAAAAATATGCTGAGGAAAAATAAAAAACTCTCATCTCAGATGTCTTGTGAACCTGAACGATTCATTATAAGAGGATAAACAAGGATGACAGTGGCATATTTTGTAGTGAAAAATTGAACAATAATAACTAATTTTCTATTTTCCATTAAAGAACTATTCAATTAAGTACTAATGGAGTAAAAATTTCAGTCGAAGAATTTTTCTTCCGAAAGAGCCCAGTATCAACTCTCCCTTTCTACTTATCACCAGGGTTGTCAGATTGGGCTATTTATAATAAATTGGGCTATTTTGCCCTAAATTTGCGACAAGATGAGATTGGGCTACATTTAGGGCAGCTTGGGCTACCAAAATTCTGAAATTCTTCTACATTAGTGCTTCTTGACCTGGCAACTCTGCTTATCGACCAACCAGTATTCGGTGCCATAAAGCAGGACTGGCAGAATAAGGATTATATAGAGCCATCTTTTGCGCCACTTCGCAATAGTACCGGTTTGCTAGGGTAATGCCTCGTCAAATCTCCACCTAGATGTCGAACTGCTAAACTACTATGAAATTGTTGCTATATATAGTGACATTTTGTCCTAGCTGGTTGAGAGATCTCTCATTACTGGTCGAAAGCATGTATTTGGTCTTGTCCTCATTAACTTGAAGACCAACAAGTGTTGTCTGTTCTTCAATTGCCATGAAAGCTTTTATAACGGCCTTTATAAGCTGGATAGATCCGTTGAAAATAGTTCCATCAGTGTTAACGCCTATACTGCGCACTATTTGCTCCAGAATGAAATTGAAGAAATCAAATGATGGCGCATCTCCTTGCCGAAACTCCTCCGAAACCCATCTTTTTCCTAGATCCCAAGTGGCTCTGAAGTCGCTGATTATATGGTGAGGCTTAACTCGAAATTTATTGGTCCTTTCCTGAAAGTGAATACTTGGTCTATGATCATTCACACTGGTACTAACCGATTAAAGTGTTGCCAAAAAGATCACACTGTACATTGGATATGATCTTTTATGCGACGTTAATGAGGGAAATGCCTTGATAGTTCTTGCAGGGTATAGGATTACATATTTTCAAGATTATGCATTATTGCTGATGAGTTGATGCATGCACACATTCAACACATTCCCTCCGTGCATGAAAATATCCGCTGGTAAACCATCAGATCCGGCAGCCATATTGCTCTTAATCTTTTCTATAGCTAAATCCACGCTTGGTGTTGCTGGTGGGTTTGGGTCTTCATTGACTTGAGATGGGATCTGTTCTTGTCCTATTTCTCACTCTAACTGCTGCCTTTGTAGCACCTGCTGGAAATCCTGTTTGAGTACATGCCTCTTTAATCTTTGATGATATCATGATGATGGCGTCTGGGTCAGCGGTGAGCGTCTTGCTCAGGTGTTCACTGTAAGCTCTGGCGAATCCAGGTATGTTAAGGTGACCAACGTTGAATTTCTTCTTTAGGGCAGTTTGCAGTTGCTTTTCATTTGACAGTTGAGCTATAAGCCTTGCAGAAACTAGTATGTAGTCAGAATCGATGTTCTCCTGTCGAAAAGTATGATTGTCTAACGGCCAATTTCTTCACAGAGTCCTAACGTTAGTACCGGTATTAGTCCTAAAGTCAGGACTCAAATCAGTATTTCTCATGTCTTCAAACACACAAGTATGAATAAATGAGAGTTACTGATTTGAGTATCAACTTTAGGACTAATACCGGTATTAACGTTAGTACTCTGTGAAGAAATTGGCTGTAAGATGTTAGAGTTAGGGGCCTGTCTTCCATTGATTAGCACATGGTCGATTTGAGGAGCGTCAGGATCTTAGGTCTTTGTGATGTGAAGGCTGTGCCTACTAACTCATCCGCAAAGTATCTTCCTTTACAATTTGGGAATTGTGGTCCCCGAGCAAAATTTTTACATCGTAGGGCTGGCTCCCTAAATTCTGTGCAGGAGGTCATAAAACTCATCCCTTTCTGAACTTTCAACTCTATTGTGAGGGGCATGTGCTTGTACACATAATGTACTAGGCTTATATTTTGGAAATTGACTTTGATGCGGGTAACAACTGGCTTAAAGTCCAGAACTTTGCTTCTTAACCTAACATACTGTGCAGTGTTTTATCACAGCTGTAATAAGTATCGCAATCTTTTTATCATAAATGATCCTATTCATCATCGCATCTCTTAGATTACGGCAATGTCTGCCTTATACCGCGTGAGGACAGGCTCAAGTTTTTGAATTGCACCTGCGGTGAAAAGGGTTCTCACGTTCCAAGTACCAACTCTCAAGTCCTACCGGGTCTTGTTGCCATTTGAGGGTTATCATTATCCGAGGCGAGTCTCTCTCATAACCGAAATGTTTGTATTTGGTAGGGAAGTTAACCCGAAAATAAAAGACCTATATCGTTTCATTTTGCACCTTGATCCGAGTTTGATAACCTTGTTAAACCTTCTGGTATTACTCCCTCTCAAGTAAAGTTGCCAGCTTCCGAGCGACAACAACAATAAGCAACTACAACTTCTCAAAGGAAAACATGTACCTACCTACTTCTCCTCGATTTTCGTATTCGCTTTTGCCTAAAAATACCCCCGCTTCATCTCCTGCTTTAAAAAGTGGTGATAACAAGGTTCTCATGAAAGATAAAAACCGGTTTCCTCGTTTAAAACTAACACTAGTCTTAAAACAAAAACAAAAAGGAATTCGTACTCTTCTACAGAGAGTGAATATTTAGCTAAAGCTACTTACTACCTATGTGAATGCTTCGACTTCCAAAGGCAATGGGGTAGGTTAGGTTAGGTTGGAAGGGGTGATAATACGGCAAGCCGCACTCGGATGTCAATGGATCAATTGCGCTCCCCAGGGTATAGGTGGTTAGTGAAGAGGAGTAGGGTGGGAGTTAAGGGGAAGGTGTGGGGGGCCTCCCTGATCCATCCTGAGTTCTGAATGAATGTTCTTTAGTGGCAAGACAGAGATGTCGCCCACGCCCAGTTCGTCGAAGAACTATTCTCCAAGGGCCTTTTTCTGGTTCTAGCTAGGCTGGGGTATTTGCAAAGGAAGTGAGGGGAACCCTCCTCTGCCTTTTCATCATGACACTCTGTATATACATACATAAGTCCGATGAGCTGATGCCCGTTCTGCTCATGTGGGTTCCCATTGGGTTGTGGCCTGTAAGGACGGCAACCATGAGAGATATTTGAGGCCTGCTAAACTTGAGTAAGTATTCAGTTTTTTTCTTTGAAATATTTGGCCATACATACCTTGAAACCCGATAAGTGTCGATGGATGACCATCTGACATTTACAGCTTCTAAGAAACTCTGGTGTATTCTGTGGCATGAGCACAGAGACTTCGATTTGGCTCGGATCAAGAGATGACCCACTTTTGGCCAGTTCATCCACCATTTCGTTCCCGTGAATATCCCTATGTCCTGGGACCCATGTTAGGGTAACTGTGCTCGTTGCATTGAGTGCTCTTAGCTCATTCCGGCAACGATCGACTTGTTTGGACTATGTGGTGATTGAGGAAATGGCTTTAACTGCTGCTGGTATGACGACTGCTGTTGAAGTTTTCCCTTCATCTCTGTCGGCTGGTTCTGACAGAACTGATGAAAGCTTAATGCTCAACAAAATCGATGTTCGAAACTCAGATGAAGTAAAGCGGAAAGAGTTTGTTATTGTTGCTGATAATGTTGCTGATGATGTTGCTGCTGATGTTGGTGTGGGTGTTGGATGTTCGTGTTGCTGATGGGGATATTGTTCTTCTGGCTGAAGATGCTTTTAGCAATAGAGGTGTTGTTCTTGCTGGTGCTTTTGCTGATGAAGTAAGAAGTTGGTGTTGGAGGTGGTTTAGTGATGCTATTGGAGATAAAATTCCTCTTGCTGAAGTTGCAATCGCTGCTATAGATGTTGCTCATCTCATAAATAATGGTAGTGGTGCTGTGACTGATACTGATGTGTCTAGTGATAATGTTGCCAATATTGCTACGTTTGATAGAGGTGCTGTTGACAGCGTTTCTATTCAAAATTAAAACTCAAATTTCATCGCTCAACAAAGTTTATGTTTGAGATTGCTGCAGCTGTAGAAGGCAAAATTTCATTACAATCCGTTTCTGGACTGTGATTTTTGCATCTTTCCCATTTGGACAGTAATGTGATGGAGGATAATCTACTCGAATATGCCACTTTAAGATTAAATATCCCAAAGATGACTTTGCGTTGTTCGAAGCTATTGAAAAAAAAATACCGATTCTACTTCATTTCTCTTTGTTAACTTCAAGTTGGGAATTCCTGCAAACTCATTTGAAGCTGCCATAGATTCATTGGCCTGAGCACGTACAAATAAAAATAAATTTTCCGAAAAAGGGAGACAACTCCAAGGTGAAGAAAATATTCCAATGTCTAGATTAAAATTATCAGAAATGTGGATATACTTTCAAAATTTTGGGGGTTTGAGAACTAAGACCAACCAGCTTTTTTGATCAGTGTGGGATCATCCTATCCTCGGGATGAAACCTGAGTTATACCCAGAATCGTGTTTTTCAGTCAATTTGAAACCTAACTTAACTCCGAGTTAATTCAACTAATTTAGAGCCTCTTCCATTGTAGCGCCATCTGGACTTTGATACTGAAAGGCGTAAAAGGTTGATATCCATAATATCGCAAATTGATTTCAATAGACTTTTGACAATTACTGAAAGATAAAGTTGGTCGACAACAACTGAAAGACTCTTTTAATTTATTTTCAAGATAAGGGAACTCTGATTTAACTCAGCACTGAAAAACTGGCCCTTAGAGCGTTTTGGTATAATTTATAACCTTTTTTCTCAATTTTGGCAACACATTTTTCTTCCAAGTGACAACCTCATCACTGTGATATCATACAATAGAAGATTTAAAGTTTGTGAGATTACAAATCTCTCATCAATTGGCTTTGGCTCTGATTTTCACTCTGGAATAAATCCCATGTGCGAAGGTGATTAAACAAAAATTGTTTACAATTATTTCCATCTGACACACAAAATGGCAAGTTTCTAAGACAAATTTTATTGAATTTTTCCTCCCTCCCTCCCTTTTTTTCTGGCGCACACAGAAATGAAAAACATATTCACCCGAAAGGGTTGCAGGGTTGGTTGGGTTCAAAGTTGGTGGGTGATGATAGGCGTTGGGTATGAGAATGAAATAACATGGCGCATAAAATAATCCAGCTTAGTGCATTGTATTATTTATAATGTTGTTTAAAAAAAGCTTTATTTGCTTCACCTCGCCTTCGGGTGATGGCAACGGTATTTGGCCCGATTATTCCGGGCATAGCTTTTATCGCACCCCAGTTATTATTATTTTTTTTTTATTTGAAGCCCGCTGCTTTGCTCATCTGAATAATCTAAAGGATTAAGCGAAATGAAAACCTTTTTATTTGATATTTTGGATTTTTATTATTTATCCTCTTTTTTTTTGTTCCTGTTGAGACAGAATGATTTTGTTTATTCTCATTCTAAATAGCATTGAATATGAAACACAAATAATAATATCCTTTGGAAGAAATGAAATGAAAAACAAAATATTTGATATTTATTCCAGTTCCAGACAAGGATAATGAAGTTTTTTTTTAACAGCACACCAGCCATGACGGAAAAACTTGCGTTAGACACAATCGGATTTTTGGAAAAAGTTTTCAAAACAATCCCGCCCGAAGGGGTTTGATTCTGGGAAAAGATATTTGGGTGGATACACAACAAGACACATGCCCTCTATACCTATAAATATTGTTCTATATCCTTTTTTCAGAACCAACAAAAAGCGGTATATTATATCCCTTTTGATTTTTCCTCCTATATTTTCCCCTCTTTTTTCGTAGGTATTTATTTTATTTTGTATTATTTTTGAAAAAGTGGGAAAGTCAAGTGGAGCATATGTCCTGGGATGAAGATTAAAAGTTAAATAAACTTTCTTGTTCAAAGGATTAATTTTTGTATGTTTTATTTTATTTTACGTTTATTTTTTTTTTGTCTGTTTGCTTTTTGTGTTGAAATTTAATTTTATTTTCATTTTCAACAAAACACAAAAAGCGTATTATGTGAGATTACGCACGCAGTGATTATAAATAGTTGACTTTGGGTGAAAAAGAAGATGAATCTCTGAATTTTGTGTTGGGAAAGGATAAAATAAATGCTCTCTGGCTTTCAGAGATGGTTTCTTTTTTTTTGATGCTTTGTTTGTTGGAACGTTCAGGGAGAGACTTTGTCTAGCAGGAACGTATACGGAACAATTTTTGTTGTTTGCATTTGGGATTTTGAAGTTCTTGCATTCTTTGGCAGAACAAACAAATTAAGGAATCCTAAAAGTTAATTATAAACTTTTGTATGTGTGTTTGCGTTGATGGAAGAAGGGTTAATGTTATAGTATATTATATGTACCCTAATGTATGATAATATTTTATAACGTCGAAAAGGAAAAGGGCTTTAATTTTTTTTTCGTTCCATAAAATTGTATAAAATTGTTAAGAAATAATTGTATGACAAAAATTTTAAATATAGTCGACGTCGATTTTTTTTTAATTTGCGCGCACTTAAGGCGTTTTGACTAGCCTTAAGTGCGAGCTACAGTGTGAGCGATCAGGAAAATAGGGAAGGATTCAAGAGGAGATACCGATGCACATATTGGTTTTGAAGTTCTGAATATCAAAATGGAAGGGAAAAATAGAGCCTGGAAAAGCATTCCACATTCGTGTTGTACGGCTTAAAAGATCTATCACCTATCATTTTTAAGGCTCTTTTCTGTATTCTATCTTAGAGATTCAAATGAGTTATAGGAACACCTGCCTAAATGTGGGTGTTATACTCACTCAAGCTTGGGGCGGATGAATTTCTTATAGATTACAGCCAGATCAGAAGGGGAAAAGAATTTCTTACATCTTCGGAGGTGTTTTGCGACGTTGAATATGTGATCGTTCTACAAAAGGTGATCTGTGATGTACATACCCAGGACTGAGAGCTGTTCAGTTTCCTCGATGCAAGTACCGCTCATGGATAGGGGCATTGAGGGTGGGTTCTGCCTCAGCGACAGCAGACAGCATTGGGCTTTTGAAGCATTAAATTCAACACGGTTTTTAATTCTCCACTGGAAAATGCTGTCAAGATTAGAATTTAATGAGCTTATCATACGGTACCGTTGAAGTTCCACATACGAAGGACAGGGATGTGAATCTAGAAACGAACATGAAAAGCTGCTGCTATCGTCAGAAAAACAATTTATTGGATTAGAAGTTTCAGACAAGAGGTCATTTAATGAAAATGAGAAATAGAGTCGGAGACAAAACAGAACCCTGGGGCACACCAGCATTTATTTTATGAATATCAGACTTGTAACCATCCGAGACGACTTGTATTGAAGGGTCCAAGGGGTAAGTTCTAATCCAAATAAGAAGAAATTCATCGATACCAAAAGCACGCATTTTCGATAGGAGAGCTTCATGCCAGACTCTATCAAATGCCTTTGAAATATCAAGTGCAATAATCTTACTTTCTCGAAAACGATGTAGAGATTTATTCCACTGTTCGGTGAGATATGCCTTCAGATCACCAGTCGACCTATTACTACGAAAGCCATATAGACTAAGAGCCCACAGCAGATTTTGGGTGTGATTGATTGCAAAAAAATAAGTATAGGCGTCGAAAGCTTCATTAAAGGCTATTCAAAAAATCAAAGTCATGCAGTCCATAACTGGGGCCTTTGCGAGAAATAGTGCATCGAAAACAAAATATGAATGTTACTTCGAGGATAATAGTGTTAACCGAAATTGGTTTTCACCCCTCCCTAGATAAGCTCCGCGGAGCCCATATCATGGAATCTGAGATCATTTGAGTTTTTATAATTCGCTCTGCCAGACTGTTTAAAAAAATCGTTTTCACTTAGAATTTTGAATTTTTTAAACGGTCCGGTAGAGCGAACTATACACTCAAATGGTCTCAGAATCTTTGATATGTGATCCGAGGATCTTATCTAGGGAGGGGTGAAAACCAATTTCGGCTAAAACGATGTATCTTCGAAGTTGCATTCATATTTTTTTTTCTCGCAAAGGCCCCAGTTGTGGACTGCAAGACCTTGATTTTTTGAATAGCCTTTAATGAAGCTTTCGATGCCTATACTTCTTTTTTTGCTATCACTCACACCCAAAATCTGCTGTGGGCTCTCGGTCTAATACTGTCGGTCATAAAGAAGTTTCCATTCTTTAAGATATTTCTTGAGCTGATAATTAATCAGCGTGTCCATGACCTTGGGAAGAAGAGACGTAAGTGCAATTGGACGATAATTAGAGAGAGACGAAGATTCGCCTTTTTAAGGGACAGGCTGGACAAATGCTGTTTTCCATCCACTCCGGAATTGGTCATGCAAAAATTTGGTTCTTTGAATATGGCCGTTGCAGGTACTTCTAGCTTGCTTGAACTTCTTCCGGTTTTCCTCAGTAGGTTTGGCTTTATAACATCGGAAACTTACTTCTCTAACCCTAATAACCTCTTTACAGCTCGAATGAAACTATGTGTTTTCTTTTGGTTTGATAGATTTTATTCTATTCGGAATAAAATTTCTCATCTCGTTAGAGATTAAGTTTGTTCTGATATCTGCGCTGAAGTCTTCGTCTCTATCGAGGAAGCATAGTGACCAGTTAAAGTTCCTGAAGAAATCATTGAGACCAGTTGGCTTTCTTGTATTGCCAAACGGTTCTCGTGGGGGTTTTCTCTAAAACTGAGGTTTTTGGCAAGAGAAATTTGCAAATATTACACAATAGTCTGATGTGCCTAGAGGTGATAATACACTTATAGTGTAACTATTTATCAGGGTCAGAGGTAAGAAACAAATCTAGAGTGTTCCCGGGTTGACCTGCAATGTCAGGGATTCGAGCAGGCCCGACAACCAGCTAAGTCAGTTGGTTTAACTCAGCGAAGACCTCAACATACCTTCTTCAAGTGTTATCTGGCCCGAAAATCGAAGGCACGAAGAATTGTGTACATTGAAATCCCCCGCAATGACGATTTCGCTTAATATATAGACACGAAATATTAACTTCCAACAGTTTAATATTATTTTTAATTTTATCTGCCGATTCACGTTTCGTCAAACCTGTTCGCATTGCTAATAGATTGGGCTTGCCAGTCCTTAAGTCCATATTTATCTAAAACGGGCCATTCACGTGAAAACTGTCGTATAAGGACAGTCTTACGGAGCTCAGTCGAATACTACATGTTCTTTCGTGAATGTCCTTGTTGTACTTTGGACCGTGACTCTAACGACAGGTCGGAAGTGCGCTGAAAATTTCAACGAACCTTACTTCACGATCGAAATGGTCGTAAAGTGAGTGGCAGTTTTTGAGACAGACCGTGCGACCGAACTACTCAGTCTTCGAATGATCGTCAAAGTGTATACACATTTTCAGTTCTTTCTAGGAGACGAAATAAAGTAAAAAAAAAAATGGAAGGATTTCTTAACACATCATCCGTTCAACCGGGTTGCATCGTGTGTGCGTACTTTCGATAGTCATTGTCACTGTCCAATCGACAATCCTTGCAACTGTCTCAACGTGAAAGGCCCGCTTTACAGATTTATGGTAAATCCTCTTTGGTTGATAGTTAGAGTTGTGTTTGAACCTTGAACTTTTAAATTCGAGTCACACAAATAGCTCAGGATATCCAAAATTCCTTTATCTCGAAACAATCAGATAAATACTGCTTCAATAACCCAAATCCTTGGCATCGTTCGTTGCCACTAGCAGGTCATCGACGTTAAATGTGATTATTGCTTTTTTTTTTAATTTTTAAGTTTAAAGTAAATGCTGTCGTATTTGAAAGCACTGAAAACCAGCAAACCCTAAAGTGTTTTCGTCCAGTTTCGTCCACTTTGCTTCAACCCATAAATTGCCTTGTTTAACTTGCATACCTGGTTCCCTTGCTCAAAACCAACTGTCTGCTCCATTATTTAACTTGCATACCTGGTTCCCTTGTTCAAAACAAACTGTCTGCTCCATATATACAGGAGTGTCGTTCTCACCATTTAAATGTGCTAAAGACACATCCACGAAAATATTTGTTTGACTCTTCCGCGATCCTGTACAAAGCTATTTCTAGTCTTGCAGTTGGATGGATTTGGCTGATTTGAAGTTGTCTAGGTATTAGATTCAGGATGTGCTGAATTTTTAGCACTTTCCTGAAACGATAAAGAATAAAAATGACTGTTTCTTAAGTCGTTATCTTCCAACTGGGGTTTGTTCTCATGGACAATTCGGATATCTCTGCTTCTGATTACGCTTCCTCTCTATAAGCTTTGCACTGTTCCACCTAACCAACTACGATGCCTTAATTAGATTTGCACTCGAATTTTCCTAGAATCCTTTTACAAATGTAGACTCCTTCAGAAAAGCCACATATGGTTTGCTTCACAGCCACAGCTCTTCAGTGGTAATATCTCCGTTGGATTTCGTTGGATATATGCTTCGTTAGAACGCTGAGGTATTAACCAACTCTGCCCACATAAACTTTGGAAGTCCGCTTTCATTCATTAAACACCACGCAATTTCAGTTAATGTATCTACGGTTTGCCCTCTTGGCACACCAAATTCTACTTTGGCGTATAGGGAATAGTCTTCTGATGAAGTATTCCGCTCTCTTTGACGAATATTTGAAAATCTTTGCTACAGTATATAAACCCAATATCCGTTCGGAGTGTCTTAAGTTTTTCTCCAAATTATGTTTCAGATAAAAGCTTAAAGGTTTCAAAGGCTTGGAGAGCTTCAATTTTTCTAATAAGAAAAAAGACAAATATTTTTCTTGAAAAGTCATCGATGAAGGTTTTGAAGTATTTAAGCTTCCCCATAGATTCCGTTCGCATCGGTCCAAAAATGTCTGAATGTACAAGTTGTAGTCGCTGGGACGTCCTCTTTTCATTATTTGTACTATGAAACGGTGTTTGAGCTTGGTAAGCTCGTATTTAAGTCGTGCAATTTGTCGTGATGTCATCTTTTAACTTATCGGGTAGTTGACGAACCATCATCGGTGACAACAGCTGTTTCAATGAGTTTTAATTGACGTGCCCCAGCCTCGTGTGCCAAGACTTAAGCGACCCACAGACGTTTCAGTTGCTTTGCTGATTTAAATGAGATTTTCTGCTAATTTGGAACCAGTAAAGTGTTGTTTAAATAAAATGGTGCCATTTTGATGATCTTGGCCATTCTGGGTAAGTCTTAATTGATCAGCTTTAATCCAGTAATCCTGAGCCATGTGACCACATTCTCTGCAATTGTAAGCAAAATTATTGTTTACGACTTTAACCTTAAATTGAGACTTTTTATGTTGCTTTTGTGGGCTTGTGTTTGGTTATTTTGCTATAAGGAACACTGCACTGTTCTTTATAGTAATTGAAACTTTGGGGAAAAAACGAACGCAAATATCTTGAATAATTAAGCCCTCCACCACTCACTCAGGACCAGTTTTTCAGTTTCGGGGTTAAACCCGAGTTGACTCCAGAAACGTATTTTTTAGTAACTTCAAATTTATAAGTTAACTCCAAGTTAACTCACCTAATTTGGTGAGCTTACTCAGGGCTTGAGGGCTTTTTCCGTTGTGGCACAATCTCATGAAAGTTATTAACAGTGCAATTACGGTGTGGCACTATATTTCGATGCGTGAAAGGCGTCATTCATCAAGTCCTGTAACCCCGATTGGGGCATAGGGCGCCAACAAATCGTTTCCATCCTTCACACAACTGCAGATAGATATTTTAACAGTGGCCACGTCTTTCTCTGGGAGTCTGCTTCTGCTATAACTGTTGATTTCCATGTTGTTCTTGGTCTTCCAACACGCCATGCACCCTGAGGATTCCATTCAAAGGACTGCTTTGCAATTTCGTCGTTTGGTTTCCTCCAGTGTGTGACCAATCCATTGCCATTTACGCTTTACGCGTGAAAGGCGTAGAATAAACAATATTCAAAATGTCACACATCGATTTCAGTAGACTTATCACAACTGAAAGATAAAGTTAATCCTCAATTGTTAAAAACAGTTCCTGAGTTAACTTGGGATTAATTTATTTTCAGGATTAGTGAACTATAACTTAACACAGAGTGAGCCCCTAACTGAAAAACTGGCTCTTAAGGTCTTAAACGGAGTACCAAAGACCAAAGTAAACCTTTCCAACAATAATTAGTAGTTGTGTTTGTTTCAGTGTTGACAACAAGTGTCTTCCAGCCGGCTCGGTTTCTAGCTAGCACGCCAAGTCGGTTGAGGCCCTCCCTCTTCCACTTGCGTATGCCACCTGTACGGACGCCTTACACCGTCGCCCACCTCGACTCCTTGCGTCCTCCCACGGGGTTGGATTCCAAGACCTTCCGGGCCGGAGCATTGATTACCATTCACTCTAGGTGACCCAGCTTTCTAATTCGTTGGTTTTTCACTTTTGTGGCTAGGTTGGTGCGGGATGCCGGCCCCTGTACAGCCAAGCGTATCGTTGTTCTTCTTCTCCTTTCCCCATCTATGCAGACGAGACCAAAAATCACCTGGAGAATTTTCCTCTCAAAACAGCCTTGAGCGTCCTCATCCACCTTTAATAGTGTGCATGCCTCAACACTGGTATCAATCCCTGAGTTGATAGCAGAGCCTATGTAGAAAAACCTCTGACTACCTCAAAATTAAAGCTGTCTATAGTGACGTTCTGTCTGAGACGTCGCAAAGTGTTGGGTTGTTGACAGCATGTATTTGGTCTAGCCTTCACTCACCATTGTAACCATCTACTTGGCTTCCTCCTCTATACTCACGAAAACACCACTGAAACCACGCTTTGTTCGCCCAATTTTGTCAATATCGTCACCGTAAGAGAGTAATTGGAAGGACTTTTGAAAGATTGTACCTCTTGTCTCGACGTGATAATTTTACACTATTCTTTCAAGAACGATGTTGAAGAATAGTGTCTAAAGTTCTGTTTGACATCAAAAGGTATCGGAGTGGTCTTTGTCGACCTTGATGGAGCAGCATGCATTCTCCATCGTCATTGTGCGAATGCGGCCGAGTTAAGGAGGTATGTTAAAACTAGTCATTGCTCTATATAGCTGGTCTGTATAAATGCTGACATACTCAGCCTTGAAATCAATGAAAAGGTGTTGGGTATCGATTTTAAACTCTTGGGATTTTTCCAAGATCTGCCGTTATGTGAATATTTGGTCGATGCTGGACTTTCTTAGTCTTCAGGACAATCAGGTTTTTGAGGAATGGCTTTCAGACGTTCACCAAATACAGCAGAGTAGTTTTTGGATGCAATGTTAAGGAGACTAATGCCTCCGTGTTGGTGCAGTCGAGAAGATCATCGGGCATATAGTTATATGACAACGAAAACCCCCACCATAGCACTGATTAGGAAATTGGATCACTGGGATCTGGCGGTTTAGTTCCCTTTATTTTACCTACACAACACTGACTCTAGACATAAAACTTATGGAAATCGTTCCAATGAGGTAAACAAAAGCACACATAGAACAGTTGGTGAGAAAAGAAGTAGGTTAACCCTTTGTTGAACGGTGGTTACAACATAAAAACATCTCATGAAATACTTTTTTCTCGGGTCCAAGTAGTTTTTAATTAACCACTTAATCAACTTTTATTCTACGAAATATAAGGAAAAATAAAATTCGGACAACGATGGGTTAGGTTACAATTTATGTTTAAAAAATTGAATACGAAGAGTTCAATCCGAAAACCACATTTTTCTATTAAATGTGACTCCTGGTATTTAAAAAAAAGGAAAATAGGACATTCTATTTATTTATCAGACAAGCACACATGTTTTGAAAATAATCGAACAATTAATTTATTTTTCTGTGACTTGGACACAGCAAAATGCTGTTGTCTGTCATTGACCATGTTGATAAATTTACAAATCCAAATAAATTGTTGCCTCCGAATCTGAAAATTCGACAATTTGTATTCAACTTACCATCACCGCCTGTTGTCATTGCCCTTATATTGCTGCACATATGTATGTATGTATTTGTACAAGCTTCCTTCCCTTTTATAACGAGTGAAGTAGGCAAGAGGAGGATTCGTTTATGCAATTGCAGTTCTCAAAGTGCTCTTACTCCCACTTTCGTTGGCCGGTCGGTCGGTCCTCCCTTCGTCATTGATATATTTCAAGAAATGGTCCTCTATCTCCATCTGTGGATACTGCTGGAGCTGAGCTACACCAAATTTAACAATACAATACAATTCGCTCCTACTTGTTAACATTTTCAAAATGCAAGTTCCGGAGTTTGGATATTAGTATCCAAATGTTGTTATCATCTGTTCCCAACAACATGAATAACACACTCCTTATAACAATTGCCAGGCAATGTTAAGGTGGTTAGTCAAGCCTGCATCTGGCTATGGATCTCAAAATCTCGGATGGAACAGAATGTTGCTGCGTGTCTGAATTGAATAAATCTGTTACCCTATAGGACAAGGGAAATAAGCCAACACTTCCTGATGCTGCTCCCCTGCGTCTCGTCCTCCGTTCTATGCCGATTTAATGGAAAATAAATTTTAGAATTTTCTGTGATTTCATCCTAGAGCAGAGCTCCTTGATACTTGAGATTTTCTATGTTTGCATCATGCTAACAGAAAATCCTTGTCTTTTTTTTATTTTAAATAACTAAAGTGCAAGAGAGACGAAGAAGAAGTGACTTGTGCATAAAAAATTGTTGTGATGGGTGTTATTGTTGGTGTGGTTGAAACAACAACACCAACAAAAAAAACTTGGAATACTTGTGTGCAACTGCCACTGACAGGATACAAAGTGAAAAACTAATTTCATAAAACTCCATCAAATCCAATGGATCTGCTCTTTCATCTTGGTTGCTTTTACTTGCTTAATGCATCGTTATACTTTTGTATCCTTTTAAAACCCTCAGACCTTAGGGTAATCAGTCTTTTTTAAGGATTTTTAAAAAGCTATTTAGATTTTTTAATAATGCAACAAGGTGTACCTATGAGCACAAAGTGGATATAAGAATTTGTGTAAACGTATCCGCTTGATTTTTTTCAAATACATATGTATGTTAGTCACGGGGTAACTTTGTCTTCATAGGGATTCCCCCAGAAAGTTTAGAAAGCTTTAAGCGATATAAATTTGATAGTTGTCTGATACAATTGTGTCACATTTTATACTTTTTGTCGAAAACCATTTCTCTGGTGCGTGTGATTTTTTGGGTTTCTGAAGAAAAACATTCGCATGATGTTTTCCATGTTCAGTCAACAAAACAAGAATATCAATGTCCTCGGAAACGATTGTAACAGTTTCATGTAGAGAAGACTGCTCAAAGGCTGTAGTGACAATAAGCAAATCAGCATCACCTTTGTCCTGAAAAACTGTATAACCTGTGTCTTGCAGTTTATGTCTTAGGATGCAATATGCAATATGCATGCAATACCTTTGGTTTACATTTGGATTGACAAAAGATAACTCAGTTTTCAACAACAAGAAATGTAGGTGTCTTAAGTTCTCCGGATGCTTTAGAACCTTCTGTGTGGTGCGGATGCAACTCCACGTACCATATACACTCCTCGTCAACTGAATACGCACAAACATTTTTTAATATACTTTATCCATTTTTTCCAAACAGTGATGGTTATTATGCCATCTGTTGATGCTAACTATTCCCTTAAGATGTTAAGCAGATAACTCCGAAAGAATTATCCAAAAACAACCGTGAGTTTTTCTTCAACCACTTGCAAAGTGTTTTATATGCAAAGTAGGAGTTTTTTTTTTAGTCAACTGAATAGGTACAACGCCATTTTCTTCGTTGTTTATAAGTTTTTTGGAGTGCTTGACAGTTTAAATTAACGATTTTAGTGTTTTCAGTAAAATTTAATTCTTGATTTCAAATTTTAAGAAAAATGGGTAGATCTACGTGTCTTAACAGTGTTGAAAAAGCTAAAATCGATTTACTTAGAGACCAAGGCCTAACTGGAAGTGCAATAGCTGATAAAGTTGGCCGAAGTTTTAATGTAGTTTATTCTTACTTGAAAAATAAAGATGCATACGGCAAAAACATGAAGGGAGGTAAGAAAACAGCAACAACAGCAGCTGAGAGACGAAGAATTTTAAGATATGCATCAAATTCTTATGTGCGTGAAGTAAGCACCGCCATTTTCGATTTTCAAAAAAAAAAAGGTTGTGCTGTAATGTGCCCAACTTGTGCTGCTATGTGCCGTATTTTTTAAAAAAATCGTACTAAGGGTTTGGTTTTTAGAGGGTACCCATTTTTTTAGCGTGAAGTTAGCACCGCCATTTTTGATTTTTGAAAAAAAAAAGTTGTGCTGTACTGTGCTCAACTTGTGCTGGCTTGTGCCGTAAATATTTTTGAAAAATTCGCAAATTTTCAAATTTTACGAATGAAATTTTTGCGAAATCTCAAAATTTCGTAAAAAAAAAAGTTATGCTGCATTGTGCTCAAAAAATGATACTAAGAACCAAAAAGAAAAAAACAAAAATTCGCATAATTGCATCTATTATGGCCAAAACTAAACTTTGCGAAGGGCTGTAGCGTGAAGTTAGCACCGCCATTTTCGATTTTCAAAAAAAAAAAAGTTGTGCTGCATTGTGCTCAACTTGTGCTGCCTTGTGCCGTAAATATTTTTGAAAAATTCGCAAATTTGCAAATTTTGCGAATGAAATTTTTGCGAAACTTCATAATTACTAAAAAGTGAAAGTTGTGCTGTTTTGTGCTCAATTTGTGCAACCATATTCCAAAGAAATAAAAAAAAAATTCGCATTTTTGTGACTTTTATGCCAAAAATGAATTAATAATTTTTTTTTTTAAGTTTTACATTTTTCTTAAAAACTAACATGTGCTATTTCGGGCTCAGTTTGTGCTGCCATATTCCGAAGAGATTAAAAAAAATCGCGTATATTTGTAACTTTTACGGCTAAAAAACAGTTTTGCGAAGCGTGAAGTTAGCACCGTCTTTTGCAATTTTCAAAAAAAAAAGTTGTGCTGTATTGTGCTCAACTTTTTCTGGCTTGTGCCGTAAATATTTCCAAAAACTTCGCAAATTTGCAAATTTTACGAATGAAATTTTTGCGAAATTTCAAAATTTCTTTAAAAAAATAATTGTGCTGCATTTTGCTCAGAAAATGCTACTAAGAACCAAAAAGAAAAACATAAAAATTCGCATAATTGCGTTTATTATGGCCGAAAGTAAACTTTGCGAAGGGCTGTAGCGTGAAGTTAGCATCGCCATTTTCGATTTTCAAAAAACAAAAAATTGTGCTGTATTGTGCTCAGCTTGTGCTAACTTGTGCCGTAAATATTTTTAAGAAATTTGCAAACTCGCAAATTTTACGAATAAAAATTTTTTAAATTTTGCAATTGTGTAAAAAATTAAAGTTGTGCTGTTTTCTGTGCTATTTGTACTGCCATATTCCGAAGAGAAAACAAAAAAATTCGCATATTTGTAACTTTTACGGCCAAAAAGCAGTTTTGCGAAGCGTGAAGTTAGCACCGCCATTTTCGATTTTCAAAAAACAAAAAAGTGTGCTGTATTGTGCTCAACTTGTGCTGCCTTGTGCCGTAAATATTTCCAAAAAATTCGCAATTTGCAGATTTTACGGATGAACATTTTTCAAATTTTGCAATTTTGTAAAAAATTAAAGTTGTGCTGTTTTCTGTGCTATTTGTTCTGCCATATTCCAAAGAGAAAACAAAAAAATTCGCATATTTGTAACTTTTACGGCCAAAAAGCAGTTTTGCGAAGCGTGAAGTTAGCACCGCCATTTTCGAATTTCAAAAAAAAAAAGTTGTGCTGTATTGTGCTCAACTTGTGCTGCCTTGTGCCGTAAATATTTCCAAAAAATTCGCAATTTGCAGATTTTACGGATGAACATTTTTCAAATTTTGCAATTTTGTAAAAAATTAAAGTTGTGCTGTTTTCTGTGCTATTTGTTCTGCCATATTTCAAAAAGAAAACAAAAAAATTCGCATATTTGTAACTTTTACGGCCAAAAAGCAGTTTTGCGAAGCGTGAAGTTAGCACCGCCATTTTCGATTTTCAAAAAAAAAAAAGTTGTGCTGTATTGTGCTCAACTTGTGCTGCCTTGTGCCGTAAATAGCACAGAAAACAGCACAACTTTAATTTTTTACACAATTGCAAAATTTGAAAAATGTTCATCCGTAAAATCTGCAAATTGCGAATTTTTTGGAAATATTTACGGCACAAGGCAGCACAAGTTGAGCACAATACAGCACAACTTTTTTTTTTTTGAAATTCGAAAATGGCGGTGCTAACTTCACGCTTCGCAAAACTGCTTTTTGGCCGTAAAAGTTACAAATATGCGAATTTTTTTGTTTTCTTTTTGAAATATGGCAGAACAAATAGCACAGAAAACAGCACAACTTTAATTTTTTACAAAATTGCAAAATTTGAAAAATGTTCATCCGTAAAATCTGCAAATTGCGAATTTTTTGGAAATATTTACGGCACAAGGCAGCACAAGTTGAGCACAATACAGCACACTTTTTTGTTTTTTGAAAATCGAAAATGGCGGTGCTAACTTCACGCTTCGCAAAACTGCTTTTTGGCCGTAAAAGTTACAAATATGCGAATTTTTTTGTTTTCTCTTCGGAATATGGCAGTACAAATAGCACAGAAAACAGCACAACTTTAATTTTTTACACAATTGCAAAATTTAAAAAATTTTTATTCGTAAAATTTGCGAGTTTGCAAATTTCTTAAAAATATTTACGGCACAAGTTAGCACAAGCTGAGCACAATACAGCACAATTTTTTGTTTTTTGAAAATCGAAAATGGCGATGCTAACTTCACTCTACAGCCCTTCGCAAAGTTTACTTTCGGCCATAATAAACGCAATTATGCGAATTTTTATGTTTTTCTTTTTGGTTCTTAGTAGCATTTTCTGAGCAAAATGCAGCACAATTATTTTTTTAAAGAAATTTTGAAATTTCGCAAAAATTTCATTCGTAAAATTTGCAAATTTGCGAAGTTTTTGGAAATATTTACGGCACAAGCCAGAAAAAGTTGAGCACAATACAGCACAACTTTTTTTTTTGAAAATTGCAAAAGACGGTGCTAACTTCACGCTTCGCAAAACTGTTTTTTAGCCGTAAAAGTTACAAATATACGCGATTTTTTTTAATCTCTTCGGAATATGGCAGCACAAACTGAGCCCGAAATAGCACATGTTAGTTTTTAAGAAAAATGTAAAACTTAAAAAAAAAAATTATTAATTCATTTTTGGCATAAAAGTCACAAAAATGCGAATTTTTTTTTTATTTCTTTGGAATATGGTTGCACAAATTGAGCACAAAACAGCACAACTTTCACTTTTTAGTAATTATGAAGTTTCGCAAAAATTTCATTCGCAAAATTTGCAAATTTGCGAATTTTTCAAAAATATTTACGGCACAAGGCAGCACAAGTTGAGCACAATGCAGCACAACTTTTTTTTTTTTGAAAATCGAAAATGGCGGTGCTAACTTCACGCTACAGCCCTTCGCAAAGTTTAGTTTTGGCCATAATAGATGCAATTATGCGAATTTTTGTTTTTTTCTTTTTGGTTCTTAGTATCATTTTTTGAGCACAATGCAGCACAACTTTTTTTTTTACGAAATTTTGAGATTTCGCAAAAATTTCATTCGTAAAATTTGCAAATTTGCGAATTTTTCAAAAATATTTACGGCACAAGCCAGCACAAGTTGAGCACAGTACAGCACAACTTTTTTTTTTTCAAAAATCAAAAATGGCGGTGCTAACTTCACGCTAAAAAAAATGGGTACCCTCTAAAAACCAAACCCTTAGTACGATTTTTTTAAAAAATACGGCACATAGCAGCACAAGTTGGGCACATTACAGCACAACCTTTTTTTTTTTGAAAATCGAAAATGGCGGTGCTAACTTCACGCACATCAAATTCTTCTGATTCTGTGGCAAAAATAAAACAAAAAGTCGGCGTAAACGCAAGTTGCTCAACAGTATTAAGAGTAATCAACAACTCAAGCCATCTTAAACGAATGAAACTTAAGAAAAAACCACCACTTGACGAGAGACGGAAAATGTTGCGATTAGATTTTTCAAGACTTCACATGAGTTGGAAAAAAGAATGGTATCACGTGGTTTTTTCAGATGAAAAAAAGTTTAATTTCGATGGCCCTGATGGGTTCAACTACTATTTTCACGACTTAAGAAAAGAAAAAAGATTTTTAAAGCGCCATCATAGTCGTGAAGGAGGTGTCATGATATGGGGAGCAGTCAGTTATTATGGAATAGTTGAGCTCGAGGTTGTAACATCAAGAATGACAGCAGCTGGGTATAAAGTAATTTTGGAAAGAAATTTTCCTAAATTTTCTAACATCTTTGGACCCATAAACTGGACCTACCAACATGATAATGCGCCTATTCACTCAGCGCGCATAATAAAAACATGGATAGAGGAGCAACAAGTGCAGTTGCTTCAATGGCCGCCGTACTCACCTGATCTAAACAGCATAGAAAATGTCTGGGGATGGTTAGTACGCAAAGTTTATGAGGGTGGTCGTCAGTTCGAAGACAAAGAAACCTTAATTTCTGCAATCAAATTAGCGTGGAGCGAAATTTCGTTAAATTACATTAAAAAGCTATACGATTCCATGCCGGATCGAATTTACGAAGTAATTAAAAATAAAGGTGGAAATACCCACTACTAAACTTAAACAAAAACTTGTTTCATTCCATTCCAATACCAATTTTAATTTTTGTACCTATTCAGTTGACTCAAAAAAAAAACTTCTACTTTGCATAAGTTACACTTTGGAAGTGGTTGAAGGAAAAACTCACGGTTGTTTTTGGATAAAACTTTGAAATTCTGTTATTTATATGTTACGAAAATTTTTACCATCAACAGATGGCATAATAACCATCACTGTTTGAAAAAAATGGATGAAATATATTCAAAAATGTTTGTGCGTATTCAGTTGACGAGGAGTGTATTTATATTTATATTTATATTTATATTTATATTTATATTTATATTTATATTTATATTTATATTTATATTTATATTTATATTTATATTTATATTTATATTTATATTTATATTTATATTTATATTTATATTTATATTTATATTTATATTTATATTTATATTTATATTTATATTTATATTTATATTTATATTTATATTTATATTTATATTTATATTTATATTTATATTTATATTTATATTTATATTTATATTTATATTTATATTTATATTTATATTTATATTTATATTTATATTTATATTTATATTTATATTTATATTTATATTTATATTTATATTTATATTTATATTTATATTTATATTTATATTTATATTTATATTTATATTTATATTTATATTTATATTTATATTTATATTTATATTTATATTTATATTTATATTTATATTTATATTTATATTTATATTTATATTTATATTTATATTTATATTTATATTTATATTTATATTTATATTTATATTTATATTTATATTTATATTTATATTTATATTTATATTTATATTTATATTTATATTTATATTTATATTTATATTTATATTTATATTTATATTTATATTTATATTTATATTTATATTTATATTTATATTTATATTTATATTTATATTTATATTTATATTTATATTTATATTTATATTTATATTTATATTTATATTTATATTTATATTTATATTTATATTTATATTTATATTTATATTTATATTTATATTTATATTTATATTTATATTTATATTTATATTTATATTTATATTTATATTTATATTTATATTTATATTTATATTTATATTTATATTTATATTTATATTTATATTTATATTTATATTTATATTTATATTATATTTATATTTATATTTATATTTATATTTATATTTATATTTATATTTATATTTATATTTATATTTATATTTATATTTATATTTATATTTATATTTATATTTATATTTATATTTATATTTATATTTATATTTATATTTATATTTATATTTATATTTATATTTATATTTATATTTATATTTATATTTATATTTATATTTCAATTCAATTCAATTTTCTTTATTCTTATTTATACAAAATTTACATAGTATTCCTAAGTTACTTAAAATATTTAAAATAAGAAAAGTTAGTGCCATCATTTATTTTAAGAAAACAAAATAGTGTTGATGACACATCGAATCAATAAATTTTGTGTGGGGTGAACAGTTAATTGTTTTAAATTCATATTAACAATTAGATTAAAGTTTGAAATTAATTTATCAAAATCTGAAGTATTCTTTCACTAATTTAACTAATTCTAGAGAAAATACAAAAAAGTTAAGAAAAGAAGAGATTTTTTCAGTAACAAGTCGTGAAATATGATTAAATAATTAAGCTTATAAAGCAAATTGCACCAACAATTCAATATCTCGATGATCCAAAGCAAGAAGCCATACTTTTAATTCCTTTAAAAAACCATTCAAATTTCTTAACTTACGAATATTTAACGGGAGTGTATTAAAGAGCTTACAAGAAATAACTGAGTAAGAGTTTCTGTAACTTGTGGTGCGAAAAAAGGGAATATTGACTAAATAGGCGGAGCTGCTGCGCAGATTTCTTAAATCCGAGATGGGGCTTTGCAAATAACCTGATCTCCTAAAAAAAACTTTCAGAACCTTATAATAAAATAAATGACGAACAGGTAGAACTTGCAAACTTCTAAATAAATCAATTGAGTGGGCTAGGCGATGAGTTTTACAAACATTTCGAATTGCTGATTTTTGAATAATTGTAAGCTGCTGAAGATGACTCACATATGCTCCACCCCAGCAGCATATACCATATTGCAATTTGGAATCGAAAATACCATAGTACACCATCTTCAGCAGATTCAAAGAGCAGTGATTTCTCAGGTGATAAAAACAACGACTTGATGAAAAAGATAAGTTTTTAAGAGTGATATGTGTTTGGTCCAGTTTAAATTTTGATCAAAAGTAACGCCAAGATATTTAAAGTCTTCTACACATTTAATTATAAAGCAGCTACTACTGCAAACAAGAAGATTTTCACATTCGTATGAATGGAAAACTATGGGAATGTCTGGTGTAAATTTACGTGTTAGATTAAAAAACATAAGTTTTGTTTTATTACTAACAATAAGCTCATGTTAAGCAAACCAACATCTAAGCAGATGAATATCATGATTTATGTCGCAAATTTGATTCAAGGGACTGGAAGAGCAATAGGCAATTCCTAGGTCGTCTGCAAAAGCACTAATTTTTCCAATTAAAGGAAGTGAGAAAAGACTATTAATGTATATAAGAAACAAAATTGGACCGAGTACTGAACCCTGTGGAACTCCCAAGTGACTAGTTGTAGGGCAGCTAAAACTGTTTTGAATTTTTACGTACTGCGTTCTATTTTTAAGGTACGACTCAAACCATTTCAAAATACACCCACGAAAACCAGCTTTATCAAGTTTGTCCAATAAGATGTTATGGTTTACCATGTCAAAGGCTTTAGTTATGTCCACGAAAAGTCCAGCACAGTGATATTTGCCATCTAAACCACTTTGCAGAATGCAAAAAAAGTCCAAAAGAGCATCTTCTGTAGATCGTCCAGTCCTAAAACCATATTGCATTGGACTAAAAAAACTAATTCTCTCAAGATAAGCCAGCATCCTAACTTTGACAAGTTTTTCAAATACTTTTGAAATTGAAGACAGTAAAGAAATTGGTCTATAATTAGATTTATCTTCTTTGCTTCCTTTTTTGAATAGAGGAATAACTATACCAACCTTAAGTTCATCTGGAAATATCCCTGAACCAATACTTAAATTGAAAAGATGCGATACTATATCAACTATATTAAGTCCAATACGTTTTAAAAGTATATTTGAAAAATTGTCTCTACCATAGGAACTAGAATTATTTAAGGAATTAATAGTTTTTAACACATCAAGTCCAGTTATTGGTTCAAAAAAGAAACTATTGCTTATTGACACTTGATTTTCAGAAAAATTATTCAAAATACTAGGGCTTTGAGAGAAAGTATTCTGCCCAATAGACTCAAAAAAACTACTAAATTCATTCGCGACATCTACCGGATTTGAGATCTTAGCATTGTCTCTTTTTAACACAATAGAATTGAGATTAGAAGAACTATTACGATTTAAAATACTATTTATTATTTGCCACTCTTTTTTTATATTGCCTTTAGCTAAGTTTATTTTAGAGCGATAGTAGTTGAGCTTTGCAGTTTTGATTTCTTTATTTACAATTTTACATAATCGCTTATACCGAATTTTCAGGTTTGAGTTAGATTGATGTTTGAGGCATTTTTTCCTTAATTTATTTTTAAGTTTGATTTTTTTGATAATTGATAGCTTTATCCAAGGTTTGAGACTATTCTCTGATTTTTTTTGTGTCATAGTAGAGCTAGATAATCTTATATGGGCAGTTAAGATTTTAAAGAATAAATCATAAGCTATTGATGCATTATCTTCAACCAGAACACATTCCCAATTTTCAAAACGCAATTTGTTATTTAGATTTGTGTAGTTTACCTTCGAGACCATGTTTTGAGTACAATTATTGTCTCTTCTAAGATTGCTAAATTTAACTTGTTCAAGATATATACCTGTCATGCAGTGATCGGTTATATGTAGATCGAAGTTGACCCCATAAGGAAGATTGAATGGAATATTTCTGAAACGTGCAAAAACATGATCAAGGCAACTATTTGAAATTGGTCTTGTTACATCGTTTACGTATGAAGTAAGACCATTTTCAGCAATGAGTGCTTTATATGAGTCAGATATGGAACAGTTTTTTAACGTATCAATATTAAAATCGCCTAAAATAACAAGATTTTTAGTAGAATTGTGAGACAAACAATTAAAAAATTCTTCAATAAAAGTATTTGATGGTAAAGCATGCAATCTATAAACACATATGAACGTAAATATTTCACCTTCTATATTACAACTCACTTCAATGACATCTGCACTATTTAAGTTAACCACCCTTACATCGCATTCAAACATGTTACTTACAAAAACTCCAACTCCACCAGAAGAATAGCTATCATTAGCATTTACATACATATTATAACCCGGAATATTATAGTGAGTACTTTCGCATGAATAAATCCAAATTTCATATTTATATTTATATTTATATTTATATTTATATTTATATTTATATTTATATTTATATTTATATTTATATTTATATTTATATTTATATTTATATTTATATTTATATTTATATTTATATTTATATTATTAAAGAAATTCAATGCATCTTCAGATGTTCAAAATAAGTTTGAGTAAGCACTTTCCCGCGTTTCCTATTTGATTAATAATTTATTATTAAGCATCAGTATCTATGAGTGTAGGTAACAAGTTCAAAGATCTGAATGTTTTCACACCAAAAAATTATGCCTGACTAGTTCAGCTGGTTGAAAGTAAGAGCAAAGATCTTAAAAGGAAAGAACTGACAACCTCAAGTGTAAAAAGAGATTTTATACTTCTTCCAACTATTGCGCAACACGAATGGGAAGTCCTCCTTCACTCCTGGTCCTGATCCCATAAATTTGTAATGGTTACGTGATAAGCTCCAAAATTGGAGTATTGGAGCAAATCTTTAAATCACCATACAATTTGACAAAGGACAATATCTGGGTGCAGGGAACTAGTCCTCGGGAACCTAGTCCACTGAGGGACTTAGTTCTCATTAAATGTGAACTAAATCCACTTTAACGAAGTAGACTTAGTTCTCATGGAAGGTTATTAAATTCCTAAAAAACTTAGGGGTTTTACTTCCCTTTAAATGTGGATTTAATTCCCACTGGCCCACTACCAAGTTAAAATCAATCTTATTAGTAAAATACAAATACTTTTTATATAAGAAGGTTTTATAATATAAATTCTATATACTACTGAAATAAATCAGCCAAGTAGAAGACTTAGCATTAAGGATTGGACTTGTTGAATTATTGATTCAAAATATCTTCTAATGGCCTTTAGTCCTACAAATTGGCGTTTCGTTCGGCTTACTCACTTGAACTCATCAGTGACATAGTGAGGGCTTTGTCATACGAAAATATTTTGTACTAAGTTCCCGGGGACTTAGTTCCCGGGGGCTTAGTTCCCTGCACCCAATCTCTGTACCCAGTGTCTATCAAATGGTTTAGTTGAAGTTCACTAAGGCTCTATTTTGTGGTTTATCCATTTCTGTTCTTCGAAATTATTTATTTCAGATAGATCTTCTTGCCTCAATTTCCGTTTTTTTTCCAACTTCATACCTACCTAATCCCAATTATTCAGAATTAAAGATTTTTCTGAGTATTCTGTTATGATTGATTTTCAACCTTTTCTATAAATACTTTGCTAAACTGTCTTCTTAGGGTCAACTTCTGCCGAAGAAGCTTATTGAATTTTCCAACAATAAATACTTTGTTCGTTCCCCTATACCCTTCTTTATTTAACAGAATAACAAAGCAATTTCCTTGAAATTGAAGTAGGTATATAGCTACATGCTACACATCCACCACCGTTATTGCCACCCCACGACCCTGTTATGCGACATCTGCGATATCTCCCACGACAAAATGTCGCCACGCAATCTTCTCATTTCCGTCTGTTGTCCTATTAAATCTTTATAAGAAAAACAAAAAAAAAAAAACATACAATTTCCAACTCATTAAAAATGAACAAAAAAATATCAAAAGAAAAAAAATAAGACGAAAAAACTCTTCTAATTAAGGTCGGCACATAAAAATAATAAAAAAAAAACAAACAGCAAAAACAAAAGTACAAATATCGCACCCAGAAAACATTAACCATTTAAAGAATTAAATTAAGCACAAACAAGGAAAAACAATTTTCTCTAAAATCCATTCCCGGTAGCACACGTGTGCGATGCAAAAAGTTTTCCTGTTTTCCATTTTTCTTCGCTCTATTTTTGTTTCCTTATTTTTAATAACATTTTAATTGTCCTTATGGCCTTGTGAAAGCTCTTCTGCTTCTTCTTTTCTGTGCGTCCCATCATCTTCATCTCGGCAAAGGAGATTCTCCACAAGGAAACACCTGTTATTGTTGCGCGCATCATCCTCTTTTTCGTTTATCCATTAGCCACGTTATGTCATTTCAATCTTTAAACTTTTCAAACCCCTAAACACTCATACTTCATGTGATTTTTCCATTTTTCGTTCGTTTTTTTTATTTTTTCTCTTTCGATTTTGTTTTTCATCTGCGTTTATTGGTATATGTGTGTCATGTGTACGTTAAGTAAAGGCAAGTTATGCATTCGTAAAAAATATGAGCTCGAAATAATTCGTGTAGTCAAACAGTGGCTTAAAATCGGCTCGACAAATTCGAGAGTCAAACGGTCTTACAATGGCTGCGCTGACAGTGGTCGGATTCACCAATCTAGCGGAACAAAATTATTTTGAAGGATAATCATATTTTAAATTAATGATTTGATGTTTTTTGGGTAATAATACATAAACTATATGATCCTTCCTAGAAATAATATTGTTTTAACGAAAAACAACCAAAATATTATCGATGTCATGATAAGAAAAGAAGAAGATTATTTTTTTTTTAATACGTTTTGGGGTTTAAATTCAATTTAATTCAATTCTATTCAAGTTTATAGTAACAGTACTTTAAGACATTGTTCTTATAGCACTATACAGATTTTGTATATACATAAGAAATTAGATAAAAATTAAATATAAATAAATAGTAAAAAGCAAAATGTTGTATTCTTTAATTAATTTACTATACAATTATAGTTAAACTATTCGCTTTCATCTCCATCAGTCAAAACTTCCTCTTGAAAGGTATCGATTGATAGCAAAGAAAGGACTTCTGTTGGAATCATTCCACGTATTCGTTTTGGAACGTGTCGCAAACTTGCGATATATGGATCTGAAGAAATCAACAGCCGATTCAAGAGATCTGTGTTTGTGTTCAATCTTGAATTTTTCCTTGGGAACATCTCTCTAAATTTTCTTGTGGCCTTATTTCTAGCCTCTTGGGCCTTTTCTGAGAGCTGTCCTATAGGAAGAATACAAGATGCTATGATGTCTTTTCCATGAAAAAGCACTTTATGAACACTCACTGGCATAGTGTACCATGAATATTCCTTTAAATAAAAGTTTCTAGTTTCAGATACGTAGTTTTCAAATGCATTTTCATTTATGGAATATCCACTTCCCAATGTTTTTAAAATAACGTGAAACCGTTCTATAAGTTCTCGATTTACTCCGGTTATTTCTGAACTTTTTTCTGCAGCTCGGAAAAAACGTCTAGCAGTGTTGCCATCATTTGTGTTTCCAGCTTGCTGAGTTGGCATATCTACAAGCTTAAAAATGGGTGTTACTACCAACTTAAGGTTTTTGATAATAATTACTGTACAGGATATTGTACTTATTTCTTGTTCTACAAGCTGCACTTCCTGTGAAATTAACTCAACAGTTTCCTTTACAAATACAAATTTGATTGGCCGGCAATATCTAGTAGAAGATGGAGCCGGATTTTGCCACACAATCTTTCTGTCTTGCCCAGAGCTTAAATTCATCTGAATAGGAACCATGATTATTCTAAACAAATTATCATCTATCAGACCTTCTGATGAAAATTTCTGCTTGTATTGTGACCGCTGAGCTCCATCGTATCCCTATTTTATCAAAATTTCAAGATGTCTTTCACCACCTTGAAGTTCACTTACTCCCAATTAACGAGCAAAGCAAAGCCGTTTCTATGGTATGATCAACCCAAGATTGAAGTTTACTCTTCGCATATGCTTCAATGACCTCAATTTCTGTGGGATAACATTGCTCTTTTGCGTTTAGATCTTTTTCATAAGATAGGAAAGTATCTTTGCACTTAGAGTTGATTTTTTGGCGGATGACTTGATATTGATGTTTGGAAAGATTGATGTCAATCATTAAAGCCAATGCTTCATCAGGTGACAGTGGTAAATGAGATCCGTGATCAGAGCTGCGATTTTCAAGCATTATTTTTACCTAAGTACCTTTAGTGGATGAAGCTTCGGAAAGATCCTAAATAATATTTGCTGAATCCCGTTTACCCATTTTTCGAAGCACAACTTCACTGGCTTTAACTTTAATATTTTCCCTAGGGCAAGTTGATTTTATTAAATTTTGAACTTTGCGTGTTTTTGATTTCTCACAACATTCCTCAAAAGACTTTCTTGTTCTTCCGACCTTTTTTCTTGAAATTTCTCTGTCCAATATATGTCGGGCAACGTATAATTTTCCTCTAACCAAGCTGAGCTTTTTAGCTAAAAACGATAAACATGCCTGCCGCTTTTCACCCACTTTTCACCAATTTTGGACAATACATTTTTAATGGAAGTATTAAGTTTTTTTTTCTAGAATCATCAGATAGCTCAGAATGCTCATACTTATCCATAATAATTGCTCTAACCACATCAACCCTTTTTGTTTTATCCGTTTGCCGCCAAGTTTCAAAAATTTGCTTCCGCGATATTAGGGTGGCCATTCTGAATATTAAAAATAATTGTATGGGTGTCGCAAAAACGCGCAAAAAGTGTTTGTTTTACCTCAAAGTCAACTTTCCACAGAATTACTTTTATAATTTTTGAGTCGGAACTCGGCGGAACTATATTGTTTTATTCCAGGTGGAAATTAAATAAAAAAATATCAAGTCCAATTTTTCACGTTGAACTTAAGAAACTATAAAAAAATTATTTAATTAACTAATTAAATTCTGGTATCGTTTTTTTTACTACCCACAAATAATTCTATTCAAGAAAAAAGAATTATTCCAAAAGACGCACCGTTACACTTTTTATAGCTAAATAAAATCGCACAAAAAAACCTTTTATCTGCTGTCGCTAAGTGGCTTTCATCAACTACTGACTTCAAAGCTTAATATTTTCTTATCAGTGAAAGAGATCAAAAAACAAAATATGAATTACAGTTAGCTATTGTATTGACAAGTAAGCCACATCATTTTGAAACGGGACGCTTGACTTTGATTTTTGTATTTTGTCCCGCTAGATTGGCGAATACGACCACTGTGGCTGCACCAAAAGATGGTTTTGTACATGGACTTTATATCATGAATTTATGAAATCTCAATTTTCTGGTTTTGTAACAAATGTTTATGAGTACCAAATTAGAAATGCTACGTTCTGGGATCGAAAAATGGGTAGGTGGATATTAGACCGAGAGCCCACAGCAGATTTTGGGTGTGATCGATAGCAAAAAAAGAAGTATAGGCGTCGAAAGCTTCATTAAAGGCTATTCAAAAAATCAAAGGCTTGCAGTCCACAACTGGGGCCTTTGCGAGAAACAGTGCATCGAAAAAAAATATGAATGCAATTTTGAGGATAATCGTTTTAGCCGAAATTGGTTTTCACTCCTCCCTAGATAAGCTCCTCGGATCACATATCACGGAATCTGAGACCTTTTGAGTGTTTAGTTCGCTCTACCGGACCATTTAAAAAATTCAAAATTCTAAGTGAAAAACGGTTTTTTTAAACAGTCTGGCAGGGCGAATTAAACACTCAAATGATCTCTGATTCCGTGATATGGGATCCGCGGAGCTTATCTAGGGAGGGGTGAAAACCAATTTCGGCTAACACGATTATTCTCGAAGTTGCATTCATATTTTTTTTTATTGAGCCATAAACAATTTGGTAAGATGTTATTCTAACCGTTTTTCGAGCTAGTGCTTTGCTAGCTAAATATCAAGCAAAAATACCCATAAAGTCAGACAAATCTATGAAAGACAAAGTTGATATTGTCATAACTACTTAACGATTAATTAATGGCAAATAATATTGAGCCATTAACCATTCAGTATAAGAAGCTTCTAACCCTTTTCGAGGTGCTGCTTTGCTATAATTTGATATCAAGCACCCAAAAAAACTGAAAGCATTGATGACCGATGATCATCAGCCACGAACAAGACTTGAGGTGAACGTAAAATTTGAGTATGAGGTTCTGTATCGTGTACAGATCTGGCCGGTGTTTTCATCGGTCGGTTGGGTGACAGGGCATCATGTCCCCATTAGCAAAAAATAAATAAAAGCGGTAACGTTCAGTAGACTTACTTATTTACTTAAGGTGACGCTAAAGTCCTGGGTGGACCAGGGCCTCAACCAACAAGATTCCTCCAGCCAGCTCGGTTTCTAACTAGCTGTCTCCAGTTTTGCATGCCCAGTTAGCTCAAGTCCTCTTTTACTACCGTTCGTGATCAGTACGCTGTCCTTCTCTACTGCACCGTCCCCAGGGGGTTCGATTTAAAGACTTTCCGGGCATTGAAGTTCATTCGCCCATTTTTGCTTTTATGGCTATGTCGGTGCCGCTGTACAGCCCGTACAGTTCTTGTTATATCTTCTATACTCCATTCCCTGATATAGATAGATTGATAGGAAAATAAAGTCTCTGGCCACCTAAAAATTATAGTTGTCTATAGTGACGTTCTGGTCCAAGACCTCATCGGTGTTGGGTGTCCTTTCTTGGTGACAGCATATACTTGGTCTTGCCTTCATTCACCCATAAACCGATTTCCTTGGCTTCCTCCTAATAGGTCACGAAACCACCACTGACATCACGCTGTGTTATCCGATTATATCAATATCATTGGCAGCCGTAAGAGAGTAATTGGACGGACTTTTGAAAGATTGTTGATGTGGGAGTTTTGCACTATTCATTCAAAGCGATGTAGAAGAAGTCGCATGCCGACCTTGATGGAGCAGCGTGTATTCTCCATCCTGCACAAATGGAAGAGCTAGGGAGGGATACCAGAACTAGACATTGATGGTGTCATACGCGGCCTTGAAATCGATGAAAAAGTGGTGGGTAGCGATTTGAAACTCCTGTTTTTTTTCAAAGATCTGCCGTAGTGCAGCGAGTATTTGGTCTATGGTGGACTTTCCTGGCCTAAAGCCACACTAGTTTGAAACTAGCTGGTTGTTGACGAATGGCTTCAGGCAAGGAAGATCTTGTACCCGATTTTAAGGAGACTGTAGTTGGTGCAGTCCGGAGGATCACCTTTCTTCAGGATTGGGCAAACAATGCTGAGGTTACATTCATCGGGCATGCTTTCCTCCGACCATATTTTGCAGATAAACTGGTGGATACTCCTAACCAAATTATCTCTAGCTGCTTTGAATAGCTCAGCCGCAAGCTAGAGCCAGCTTAATTGAACTTAAGTTTAGATATAGCTATCTTCTCTGCGTTGATATCGGGTGGATATTATTGTTGCCCTACGTCTTCCAGGTTGAATGCCACAATTTGCATGGCAGTGGTATTCTGTTCATCATCGCCGTTATACATTTTGCAGAACTGATTTGTCCATATCCTCGGCACCAACTGCAATTGTTCCCCTGTTTGTCCTTGCAGGCTTCGTTTCGGGCCTTGTAACTCTGGGAGCTTCCTTTTACTTTTTGGTAAAACTTCCTAACTTCATTCCTTTTTTTCCTTCTGAGAAGCCGATGTTACTCTATCTTATTCTGCTCTAAGAGCAGCTCCACTATGCTATGCCTGTTGATTTGCTGCATGTACTTGCCGGCATTCTTCGCCGAACCAGGTGTTTTTCTGTGGTGGTCGAGGAAGGCCCAGCACATCAGAGGCGGCATCTGTGATGACTTCTTGGCAATTCTTCCACTGGTTCACGATGCTTAAAGTTGGCAGCATGTGACTATTTAAGAGGGCGCGAGAGACTCGATCGAGCTATCGGCTGTAGCCCTCGAACTACCTTAAACTATTTTCCTCTTTTGGCTTTGGTCTGGATATCCTTAGCATTACCTTGGCTACAAGGAGGTTGTGGTCCGAGTCAACGTTGGCCCTTGGAACGTTTGGACATCGTTGATACTGGAGGAATGCCTTGCGTCGATAGCAATTTGGTCAATCTGGTTAACCTCAGTCCGCTATCAGAGGTGGTGTCGTGCAGGTTATATCTTCCGATTGTACCACCAAAGACATCTTCTCTTCCTAGTTTGGCATTAAAATCACCCTAGACAATCTTAATGTCATAGCTAGGGCTAGGGCCGTGCTCATATGTATGTCTTTTCCAAGAGCTCGTAGAACTCGTCCTTTGTGTCATCATATTTCTCTTCTGTGGGGGCATGCATGCATATGAGGCTGATAATGTTGGCGAATTTAGCCTTGATGCGAATTGTCGTGAGAAATTCGTTCACATAGTTGAATTTCAAGACTTCTTGCCCAAAAAGTCGCTGTAGTAGACATCACAGTCTTGCATTTTTCTTTTGCCAGTCACATCACATCGCCCTTCTTGCATGTTGGTGATGTCTGCTTTGTAGCAGTCTAGGGTCTCCGCTAAATATTCGGCTGCACGTGGTCTAAAGGGCGACAGAACATTCCATGTTATTTTTCCTAGATATTGTCTCTTTGGAAGAAGTGGCAAATTCTCCCAAGAGTAAAGTCGTTTGTCATGAGAAATGTAATTTTCATTTTGACTGGTTGTATTTGAGTATTTGACTGAAAATAACAGGAGTAATGTTTGAGAGTCTTAAGTCATTAGACCCTGATGGTTCTCCACAAGCTACCAAGCCACCAAATTTTATCTTTTTGTGATTTAATTTGATTTGACTTTGGTAGGATTATTTGTTCCCATATACCTTGACTCTTTGGCTTCAACGAGGAAGTGGCTCAAGTCAATGATAGTGAAAATGATAATTCCTGATACTGGAGAAATGCCTTGAATTGGTTACAATTTCGTAAAACTTCTATTACTACACAAAACTATGTATAATGAATGAGTGTCTGCGTCACAGCAATGTCGACAAATCTAAATACGTAATCGGAAGTTACTCCCCAAACCCCAACTTATATGACGACGAAACAACATCCAAATCAGACCTAATTTATTTTATGTTACACCCACCGTGGTATTGATATCCACCAGAGTTTCAAAAGACAAAGTTTCGAGGATAAATTTTCGAAAAATTAAAGCTACGAAGTGACAAAGTTTCGAAAGAAGAACGTTTCAAAAAGTCAAAGTTTCGGAAGATAAAGTATCGAAGGACAACATGCTCATAAAAACGAGTTCTGAATATGTCATCATAATCGTAATACACATTTCTGAGAAACCAAATAAAAATAAAAGTAGAAATGGTAGTATGCAGATTCTACTGAAGTTCCGGGGGTTTCGGAACTTTTCTTTCAAACTTGGTCCTTCAATACTTTGTCTTCCGAAGCTTTGACTTTTCGAACGTTTTTATTTTCGTAACTTTCTTTTTCGAAACTTTGTCTTTCGAAATTTTATCTTTTCGAAACTTTGGTTTTTCAAAACTTTATCCTGCGAAGCTTTGGATTTCGAAACTTTGATTTTCGAAAATCTGTTACTTTTTCCCGTGGTATATGTACATTTTGTACAACGTAGTTTTTCACCTTTGTTTTCCTGACCCATCGCAGTTATAGGAACACACAAGCGAATTTCTGTCCATCCTTGCGATATTCTGCTTTTCTTTTTTGAAACTTAGCAAATGTGGTGTTATAAATTTTCGAAATCAGCTACAAAGTTATAAAATAAACTTTCTATGAGCTAAATGAAAATATTGAAACAACCAACCGAGCAAATTCATAAGACCCAATGTTGACATTTATTTTTCACATCATCCATTGTTCATTCGATGGATGTTGTCGACCCATCAGAGAGTGAAAAATCATGAAAATATGTAGAGAAAATCGAAACGGATCTCAGGGGAAAATAGTTTTCATTTGAAGTTTTCCCGGTGTGTTTCTCAATTTTTCTTCCATGTTTTTTTATTATTTTTTTAAGAATTTCTCGAAACAGAAAAGTTTTAAGGTTTTTGTTGAAAGCATTCCGCGGTGAAATTGAAATTTGGTGAGAATTCATTTTCTCCGGGGCTGAATGAGTGTTTTGCTGGTAATATTATATTCCTTTGGATATAGCTATAGCCATAGCATTCTCATTCTCTTTCTCGCTCGACAGCGATGATCTTCATCGCCACTATTCCAACTTCCGGTTCCGCAACCAACGACGACCATCACCATCAACTCTGGCGGCAAAATAGATGACACCGTCACATTGCGATACAAACTTTCACTGTGTATCGAAATTCAATTTTGGGTTTCGTCATTGGGTTTTTAAGAGACAATGAAACTGAAGACAGGAGAGGTTGTCGGTATATAGAAACAGTTTTTGAGGAGTTTCACCGTTCGTCGAGCGGTGCATTTGAGTAAGAATTCCCATTGCGGGAGAAGTTTGGGAAATTGGAAAACTGTAATGGATGGGAAGTGTTCTAAGGAGTTGTTCTTCGGCAAAAGATGTACAGCAGCAGTTCTAACTCTTTGGTGATGACACCAATGACGGCGGTGGGGGAGTGTAAGATGAAAATGTTCAACAATGTAGCTGCAAGAAATTCAATTATTGTCAATTTTTTTTTTGTTGATGTGGCAGAGTCTTGTATCTACGTAAGGAAGAGAATAATTGGAACAAAGGTCTTTATTAGAAAGGTACTTTCTTGTTTTCTATTTTCTCAGGAGGGTACTTAAGATTTATTTTAATCTATTAATGAAGCACCATTGGGGAAATCTAAAAGTTTTTTGTTCAATTCAAATGCAAAGGTAAGGTATAATTTTGGCCAATGAAATTACAGGATATTAAATTATTTGGCTATCGAGGTTTTGAGTACTTGTTTTGAGGGTAAAGTAGTTAGCCTATGTACTTCTATTTACTTTATAGCATACCATCTTCTTGAACTTCTTCAAAGGCCCCTGGTTATATTATTTTAATCGCCTTTGTGAAAGTTTTTGAATTAAATATAGGATATTAGTATTGGTGTTGGTGTTGGTTGCCACAAGAACAGGGTAAAGTTTAAAATTGTAATTGCTTTTAAGTATTGAGTTAATATTAAGATAGTAAAATTTTAATTTGAAATTGAGTGTTTTGTACATTGGAATATAATTTTTGTTTTTCAAAGCAAATTAGAAATATAATAATTTGTGATGGAAACTTAAAATAATTGGTTTCCAGTAAAAATTAATTCATAGTTTGAATCATGCTAAGCATTGCGCTGGTGGAGGGAGGAGTGCAAGAATACGGGTTTTATCATAACACCATCGGTCTTTGAGTCCATTTTTCATAAAGCTGTAGCCTTTTATAATAGTACAAGGGATTTTTAGATAATTCTCTTCCCTAGAGCATCCGTTATTGTTTTTATTTTATAAAAACGGTTCCAATGGAGTGGCAGAATTTTTTTAATTACAAATTTGCATAGCAACCCAGGCACCATTTAAAGAGGAGTCTGACGATTGGATTGGTTCACATTAAGTAGCCTTTAGTAGGTCATCATCGAATGCCTCAGAAAAGAAAAAAAACCAAAGACGAAGTTGCGTCTGGCATCGGAAAGTTTTTTGTAAACTTTGTATAGGCTATTGAATATACAACAAAACTCGCGTTTGGCATCTGGAAGCGTTTCTTCAACTTCTTTCATGTTCAAAATATTAAAAATTACAAAGAAGTGGAGGTCCTACCCTTTGACATCAAATAAAAGGTATGTTCCCGAAAAGTGGCAACACCGTCTAACCGGACTACAGATTGGACAATATTTTTAACTTCCCATTGGAAGTAATTGTAATTGGTTTTAGAGAGATGTTTGAGGTTGTACGTACGTTTGTACGTTCCTTCACCATAGGACTTTCAAAGAAATCAATGAGTGGTTTTTTACTATAGCAATAAAAAAAATCGTATTTAAATTCAATTACACTTGAATATCTCGAGAACAAAAATTATGCTATCGACTTCGGGTGAATTTCATTCTACGCATATTAATGTATTAAGGAATTGGTAAAATAGGTTTATTTTTTAAAGGCTGAAAAAAGTTGAAAAAAGCTTCTTATCTCGAATATCTTTAGAACAAAAACTGATTCGGGTTATAATATATTGATAATTGATCTTTGCGAAAATATTCAACGGAAAAATTTGTTTTAAGCGAACAAAATACAAGAAACTACCAAAAATGTGTTGAACATTTTTTTCGTCTCAAATATCTTAAGAACAAACATTGATATGGGCATTGGGATATAGTGGGGCTATTAGTGAGACCAGCCTTTCATTTTTACCTGACGGGTTGAGCTTTAGTATACAAATAGTTCATGTCCTAACTTTACTTTTAAGAAGTGTTTCCAAGGTGGCAGAATTCAGACACCTACAGCCTTGGACAAAAGTATAAGGCACCCTTAATCGATCTATAATCAAAAAAAAAAGTGAAATGTTGGCCCTGTGCCGTGAAAAAGGCTTCGGAAGGCTAGAAAACCACTTAATTACAAAAGAAGCGTTTGGAAAAAATAACCACGTCGGCTTATAATACGAACGGTCATCAAAAATCCTAAAAAAAAAACTTCAAATCAACTGTTTTCTTAAGTAACGTAACATGTAAAAAAAAGCACTCTTCACTATAACCGTTAGAAGAAAACTCACAGAAAATGCTACAAAAGGTTGCAAGGCGAGGAAAAAGCCCCATCATGGCTCTATAAGAAAAAAGCAAGAAGTTTCAACTGAAATAGGCAAAAATGCCTACATTTTATCGTCGAGGATTGCTCATACGTCTTTTTGTGAGATGAATCAAACTTGGAAGTACGCATTTAAATGAAGCTCCGTATCTGTAAACATTATCAGTTATTCACAGTAACCACTTCACTTAGTGTTTTTACTTGCGATATATGTAGGTACTATAGGGCAAGTTTTGGATTCGTGCAAAAAAAAAATTTCGAGATAACAATCAAACATGACATTACGATGATAGAGAACACGAAAAAAGTGGGTGGCACAATTCTGTCTTTCTGTCTGTCTGTCTGTCTGTCTGTCCGTACCTCAGCCTACAGCCTAAACCACTGAAGCGATTTTCTTCAAATTTTGAACTTAAGGTTTTCTTGTAACTCTCCAGAGGGGAAATTGAAATTTTTTTTTTAGCTCAAAAAATAACGGTACTTGCCATACAACCGTTAAGGAAATGCTTATTTATCTCAAAAACGGCTCCAACGATTTTGATAAAAAAAAATCAGTGTTTTATTGTAGACATGGTGTACTTTTTGGTAAGAAAAAAAATTACCAAAAACATTTATTAACGGTACCTGCCATATAACGGTTTTTTTGATTTTCGGTTTTCTCATTAACCGCCTATCCGATTTCAATAAATTTTTTTGTGCAAAAGCTTTGTTAAAATAATACTGTGTACCAAAATTTTGGAAAAAAATAATTTTGGATTTTTAAAAAAAGATTCAAAATTTTTTTTTGAAAATTCAATATTTCAAAAACGGGTAGATAAATTGTTTTGAAATTTCAGTTTTAAATGTATATTAATATATACTCAAAATTGGCATACCAAAATTTTTTTTGAAAAATGTTACAAAAATTTTATATATAAAAAATTAATTTTTAAGAAAACGGCTCCAACGATTTTAATTTTTTTTTTTTGCATATGGTGTACTTTTTTTTGAGCTCCAATTTATTTATCAGACTGTTTATACAATATTAAAAGAACGATTTAAATGCTTTTTATACTTTTTCTACAATAACTTGAATATTTTTTAAAGTTCTTAAGTCCCACACAACTTGAACATAAGAGCAAGTACGTGCGATCCAGTCGTGCATTTTATTTTTTTAACTACAGTTGTTTGGTAATCCTCCGGTGAAGTTTTATGTGTGGTCAAGAGTTGGTGAGGAGTTCAGACCAGAGCTGTAAAGTAATTAAGTATATTGGTACTTAAGTACAATTTAAGTACAAATACCTTGTACTTAAAATTTTTAAGTACCAGTACAATTCCTTGGTACTTGTACTTAAAAATTTCAAGTACCAGTACCGGTACTTGTACTGGTACTTTAATTCCACAAAAGTACTTGAAATTTTTGTATTGATTACATTTGTACTTTTGAGATGTACTTAAATACTTTTCAATTCCTTTTTAATTCCAAAAGTACTTTAATTCCTTTTAATTACTTTTAATTCCTTTTCGAAAAAAATAAAATGCACGACTGGATCGCACGTACTTGCTCTTATGTTCAAGTTGTGTCGAACTTAAGAGCTTTAAAAAATATTCAAGTAATTATAGAAAAAGTATTAAAAGCATTTAAATCGTTCTTTTAATTGTTTAAACAGCCTGATAAATAACTTAGAGCGCAAAAAAAAGTATGCCATTTGATTACTTAAAAAAATATCAATATATGCAAAAAAAAAATTTAAAATCGTTGGAGCCGTTTTCTTAAAAATTAATTTTTTATATATAAAATTTTTGTAACATTTTTCAAAAAAAAATTTGGTATGCCAATTTTGAGTATATATTAATATACATTTAAAACTAAAATTTCAAAACAATTCATCAACCCGTTTTTGAAATATTGAATTTTCAAAAAAAAATTTTGAATCTTTTTTTAAAAATCCAAAATTTATTTTTTCAAAAATTTTGGTATGCAGTATTATTAATATTATAACAAAGCTTTTGTGCAAAAATTTTTATTGAAATCGGATGAGCGATTAATGAGAAAACCAAAAATCAAAAAAACCGTTATATGACAGGTACCGTTAATAAATGTTTTTGGTGATTTTTTTTCTTATTAAAAGGTATATCATATCTACAATAATACACTGATTTTTTTTTATCAAAATCGTTGGAGCCGTTTTTGAGATAAATAAGCTTTTCCTTAACGGTTGTATGGCAAGTACCGTTATTTTTGGAGCTAAAAAAAAAATTTCAATTTCCCCTCTGGAGAGTTACAAAAAAACCTTAAGTTCAAAATTTGAAGAAAATCGCTTCAGTGGTTTAGGCTGTAGGTTGAGGTACGGACAGGCAGACAGACAGACAGACAGACAGACAGACAGACAGACAGAATTGTGCCACCCACTTTTTTCGTGTTCTCTATCATCGTAATGTCATGTTTGATTATTATCTCGAAATTTTTTTTTGCACGAATCCAAAACTTGCCCTATAGTACCTACATATATCGCAAGTAAAAAATACTAGAACTAATATATGTCTTAATAGTACAGGTAAAATAGGATAAATTAAACAAAAAAATTAGTACCATCATGAAACTTGGTGAAAACGTTTCATGTACTATGAGAATGAAAAATCAAAAGAGTCTATAAAATATTTCACATGGAAGGGTGTTTTTTTAGGGGTAGAGGGGGGAAATTGTGGTGTATCAAACAGAAAAAATAACTTTGATGTAACATATTCATATGACACATGTTTTTAAGGTAGTTTTAAATGTTGAATCAAATGAAACCAAAATCAAGTCGATACGACCTCCGTGAAAAAAAGTTATTGTCATTTTTATGTAAGGATGACTACATATTCAGTATAATAGTCAAATATTACCGAAAACCAGTTGAAAATAATGGTCCGTCGATGAAATTTGTCAACAATGGTTCATTTGTCATGAAAATCAATAATAAGAAGAGTCTATAAAAATATCTGTGGTTAAACGGTGTTTTTTTGAGGGTTGGGGTTATGCTCTGCGGTTAGTACCATAAAACCTGTGGCTAAAATGGTACCCTCATCTCGGATCAGGCCAAATACTTGGGTATGATCCTTGATAAGAAACTGAACTGGAGTCTCAACACTAAAGAAAGAGCAAAGAAAGCTATCGTTGCGTTCTATTCCTGCAACAAGATCTTTGGAAAATCCTGGGGACTCAATCCAAAAATTATCAGGTGGATGTACACATGCGTAGGTATTACGGGGGCGTTAAAAACCACTCCCACAGCGGGACTGGAAGCGATACTCAACTTGAGACCCCTAGATCTATTCGTGCAAGAATCTGCAGCATACAGTGCCCTGCGGCTAAGTCAGACTAAATGCTGGAAGCAAAGCACATCGGGTCATACTAAGATTCTGCAGAGATATGTGGGAAATAATGTTTGCACAGACTACACAACACCCCATTTAAACTTCAACAGACCCTTCCCTACCTCTTTTCCTAATAGAGAGGAGTGGGAAAACAACCAACCTTTCAGTAATGAATCTACGATAACTATCTTCACTGATGGTTCGAAGATGGGCACTGGAGTTGGTGCAGGAATTTCCTCGGAAAATCTGGGACTAGTTAGCTCCTTCAGACTTCCGGACTTTTGCAGTGTCTTCCAAGCCGAGGTTTTGGTAGTGATAAAAGAAGCTACGCAAATATCAATGATGGCGATACCACGAGCTGATATCACCCTCTTTATTGATAGCCAAACAGCAATAAAAGCAATTTCTGCAACTGATATTCGAAGCTTGTGGCTTGCTGTTGCGAAGAGCTTAGGGTTCTTGGCATGCAGCATAACATTAGACTCTGCTGGGTTCCCGGTCAGTGATGTACAGGGAAACGAGAGAGCTGATGAGCTGGCGAGAACAAGCCTTTTATTTTATACTGAATATATAGTCATCCTTACATAAAAATGACAATAACTTTTTTCACGGAGGCCGTATCGACTTGATTTTGTTTTCATTTGATTCAACATTTAAAACTACCTTAAAAACATGTGTCATATGAATATGTTACATCAAAGTTAATTTTTCTGTTTGATACACCACAACTTCCCCCCTCTCCCCCTAAAAAAACACCCTTCCATGTGAAATATTTTATAGAATCTTTTGATTTTTCATTCTCATAGTATATGAAACGTTTTCCCCAAGTTTCATGATGGTACTAATTTTTTTGTTTAATTTATCCTATTTTACCTGTACTATTAAGACATATATTAGTTCTAGCATTTTTTTCGAAAAGGAATTAAAAGTAATTAAAAGGAATTAAAGTACTTTTGGAATTAAAAAGGAATTGAAAAGTATTTAAGTACATCTCAAAAGTACAAATGTAATCAATACAAAAATTTCAAGTACTTTTGTGGAATTAAAGTACCAGTACAAGTACCGGTACTGGTACTTGAAATTTTTAAGTACAAGTACCAAGGAATTGTACTGGTACTTAAAAAATTTCAAGTACAAGGTAATTGTACTGGTACTTGTACTTATGCTTTAAGTACACAGGTCTGGTTCAGACCAACTGTTAAATGTAGAGAGATCGTTTTGGTCTGGGGCTGCATGTGCATAGTGTAGAGAGTTGGGAAAATATTCGTCTGGATTCAAGGAAGTGACGGAGAAAATGCTGATGCCATCTCTTAGGCATATTTTCGGTGCCTCTTATATACGGAAATTCTTATATTTTCAAGTCAAATAATGCACTCGGTCACTAGTCCTCCCTTCCAATGCGAACATTTGTTGAGAACGGTACTGAACTCTTTACATGGCCTTGTGCATATGCAGTCTCCAGATCTGAACCAAATTGGGCACCTTTGAGGAATGTAAAAACCAGAATATCCAAAAGCATCCCCAAACATTAAAAGAGATGCTCAAAAATACTTCAACTAAATACATACTAATTTATTTGATTAAAATCTTGAAAATAAGTTAACTCCGAATTAACTCAGAAATAATTTTTCTGTTAACTTTAACTTAATTTTATCTTTCAATTGTCAAAATCGATGTGTGACACCTCTTTTATTACGCCTTTCACGTCCCAACGACTTCAATAACTTTCAAAATCGAAATCGAGATGTTGTCTGCAGATCCTTATATATCTTATTTTTTACATAAAGGTATGTACAGTAGAGTGGTCGTTATATAGGTTTTTTGAGTTTTTATATTTGAATGCGCCATAATCAGTTCCAAATAAAAAAAATTCCTAATTTTTTTTAGATTATAATAGTCTAAGAGCCGACAGCAAATTTTGGGAGTGGAGGTATTACCAAAATCGGAGTATAAGGGATTGTAGGTATAGGTACATGTATCGTGATATCAAATACCAAAGTCTCGCAGGTTTTGTTTTCAGCCTTTGGGAGGGGTGGGAGGTTAAAAAGAGCTAGATCCCTTGATTTATTTTCAAGGCTATAAACCATTTAATTCATTTAAAAAAAATCGGATATGATTCCCAGTCATTTGTTCTAAGCATAAACACCACAATCTTGTCGGTCCGATTAACAGAACTCAAGATATAACCATTTTACGTGAACCTTATCATCCCTTTTTTGTAGATTTTCAGCAAAACAGAAAATCATCAAATAAAGTCTCTACAAAAAACGCCAATAAAGTTTGCTTAAAAAGGTTAAATCATGTGTCCTATTTATCGGATCACCAAGACATAAGTCTTCAGACTTAGGGGAAATGACAGAGAATCATATCCTATATCTTTTAAAAGTGAATTGAAGTGTTTATGACCCTACCATATAAAGGGGAAACTAAGCGGGTTTTAAACCCCCATCCCCACCAAAGGCTGAGAAAAAAATCTGCCAGCCTTTCATATTCCATATCACGATACATGTACCTATAATCCCTCATACTCCGATTTTGGTTATACCTCTACTCCCAAAATTTGCTGTCGGCTCTTGGTTTATAATTTTCATCCCCTAAAGCCGCTGGTAGGGGTTAATTCAATTGCGTATTTTGTTTGCGTACCTGATGGTGATTCACGTATAATCGGCCGAAAAATTCAGACAAGATGTAATATTTCCCACCACTTGGACTGGAAGGGCAATTTTATTAAAATAGACAAAAATTAATTACAAAACAACGGCAGCACTTATAAGAAGTATTGTTTAAAAGCTTTTTGGAAAGCACGCAAACAAAATTGGGAATTCTGAAAAAAATAGGGAAGTTTTTTTTCTTTATTAAGAGGCCATTTAGGCCTGTTCAAGATGGCTTTTTTTAATGACCACCCTAAAGTACATACTGCCCACTATATGGTAAGTGATGCAATATGCATTCGTAAGAGTTCGAGATATGAATATTGAACTGACTTGTCATTACGATGAAAGGGAATACTTAAAAAGTGGGTCTCCATTGGCGTAGGAAGGAATTTTTTCTAAGGTGGGCAGCCAGTCAGAATGCTTAAACCATCAAAAAGTTTTAATTTAAAGAGTACAAATGAATAAAGCCGACAACGACGTTAAAAGTGAAGCAAATCAACACTCATAAGAAGTGCTACCAACCTCAACTCTTCAGTAATGTCTTACGACAAATTTAATCAAAATTTAAAATAAAAGTTTAATATTTTCTAAACGAAAATGTTTATACATATTATTTTTATTACGAATGCATCAATCTTAAAACTAAACATAACAATTAACAATTTTAAAATGAAGCATCACAGTTTAAAGTCTTAAAGGCAGACATCACAAAGCAAAACACAAGTTTTTTAAATAATTTTTTATAATTAGTAGGGTGTCCCCTACTTCGTCAATAAAATATTAATGCATGATTCCTGGGTAAATTTTAAGAATATAATTGTATGGGGGAAAAGTTGCATCTCCCCCTGGAGGGAGGAGGGGGCAATTTCTGAAACATTGACTTTAAATACAAAAACAAATATTAAAAATCAAACGAAAGCACGTACAATAATCTGTTGTAATTTTTTTGAAAGCTAATATTTCATTCTTGTATTTTGTTTTTAAGTCAAGTTGTTTTAGCGAAAAGCTTAGAGAAATTAAATTTCGAAGTCAAAACTTTTGAAAAAAATTGTTTTTTTTCCTTTAAGTTGATATTTTTTCAAAATTTTACGTAATTAAATGCTGTTTTTGTGTTCAAACTCTCCAGATTGTTGTATGTACTTTCGTTGATTTTCTATATTCGTTTTTGCATTTAAAGTCAATGTTCCAGAAATTGGCCCCTCCTGCCTCAGGGGGGAGATACATTTTTTCCCCCTTACAATTTTTTTTAGAATATGACCCAGCACCATGCCTTTAAATATTTTTGACGAATTAGGGGACTCCCTGTATTTCTTTTATTTCAATAATTTTAACCTTTGATGTTTTCGGCAGAAACCGGTTCAGCACAGCATCAGAAGTTATTAGTTTTTTGTACTATTCTGTATTATAAATAAAAATGTTTATATGTACACATTATTTATTGTTTACGAATTCATCACAATTTAGAATGTTAAAATTAAACATCACAATTAAGAATCTTAAAACTAGCATCACAATTAAAAACTTAAACTTAGGCATCACAACATAAAAGCTTTTTTTATAATTTGTTATAATTATTATGGGTATTCATGCAACAGCGTAAACTCGTCGTAATCGTTGTAAAATTTAAAACTTCGTAATTCTGTCACAATTTGTATGGAAAATTTGACAGATTTACGAAGTTTAAAACTTTACAACGATTACGACGAGTTTACGCTGTTGCATGAATACCCTTATTATAAATCATTTTAGTTCAATTTCAACTTCCGATGCTTTTTACTGAACCTGTTCAAGATAGCATCTGTAGAAACATTTTTTTTTCATCATTTCGTTTTCTATATGTAACAGTGACATATTCGAAAACCGGTTTTGAGTCATAGTTGTTCTCAACCAAGTTTTTATCCACCGCATTGCCGAAAAACTTCTTTTACAGCTAGCGGAACTAATCGGAAGCGATAATGCGGCCTGAAGCAGTTTGTATACGTTTGGAAACGTCTCCCTTCCAATTTGTTTTTTTTAATTCTCAAGGTTTATTATAATGTTCTTTAATTCAAACATATTTCTAATAATTAAGACTTCGGCACTCAGTGCTGTGGAATCAATTTTTAAGACATCTTTAAAATTATGGACAAAATCGTCTGCAGTACTCATATCTAATTTGACGAAGGCGTCTACTGAACGGGCCAGTGGAATATGTTCAAATCGCCGTTTGAAGTTGACAATTATGTTATCCATCACCTTAATCGAGTAAAGAGTTATGAAATTTTAAGACTTTTTTATAATTCTAGTTAAGAAATTATTCAATTGGATTTTTCGTTAGAAAAAGAGCTAGACTTTTTAGTCAATAATATTTAAATTTATTTACATAATTTATATTAAGTTTATTTTCTTTCGGTTAGTTCACAGTTCGATAAGTTAATTTAAATGTCAAACATTTTTGGAGCACAAATCTCTTCCATACATGTAGGTTTTTTTCGTTGAGGAATTGTATACTTAGCTTTAACGAATACTAAGGCAACATTCTATTTTGAGGTGAGATTTATTGTTACATTAAAAAACTCTCAGAGTGCTCGGAAATATTAGTTGATCGAATTGGCCTTATGTCGGTCCTACACGAGTGACAAATTGTCATAAATTGTTCCATTTTGTGTAAATGAATTAAAAATTGGCCATAATATTTGTCATAAAATAAATACAGATTTAACTTAACTTGCATTAAATATTGCAATTAAGATGAAGCCATGTAAATGCTAATGCACAGCGACATCATTTTGCAAATAATGACAGTAAACAATAAAGATTGAACTGGTTCATTCTTTGCCAGTATAATGAATTCCTCAGCCATTTTAATTTGTGCTCATTCATCAACATCCAAAATGAAATAAAGCAAATCAAAAAAACAAAAAAGAATAGAAACAGAAACGTCAAAAACATTTAAGGCCTGGTCAAACAGAACGCGATCCGGCGATGCGATCAATACTTCACTGGGTAAAAAAGATCGCGGCGATCAAATTTTGTTTGTAATTTCTCACAAAGATCGCCGGATCGCTTTCTGTTTGACCAGGCCTTTAAGGAAATTTCTACCCGTGCGTGTTCAGATAGATTCATTTCTGTTTCATCTTTTCGTTCTTTCTTTCTCTTTTGCAACTTCATCTACACGAGGCTAAGCACGTGTCGTGTAGTACCAGACATAGTGTGGAAGGGCTATGAAGAATAAGAACATTGCAATTTTGCCCTTGCTTGTGAATGTGGAAATGTGTTTGTCAATACACACTCTCTTGGGTGAAACTATCTATAGCAGCAAAATCCCAAGTTTGGGAAATTAAGGTGGGCACACATTATGTTTATGTGATGACCAACCTGAACTGTAGTCAAAATATATTTTTTAATGCATGAAACTTCCTTCTAAGTTGTTCAATCTTGCGTCTTCGGTGGGTTATAGTACCAGAAAGTTTTAACTGTCGATTTTTCTAAGGTGGGCAGTTCATTTTATAAGGTGGACACTGCCCACCTCCGCTCCCCCCTTCCTACGCCTATGTGGGTCTCACAATTCTGTCTGCCTGGCTTTCTGTTCGGCTACAGCCCTAACGGCTGGATCGGTTTTCTTCAAACTTGGTATAAAGTGGTATTTGGTCGCTTATTTTTTTCCTTTTTTTCTAATCAAAAGACTGATATAAGACTTAAAAAATAAAAAAAAAGCAATAAATTATTTTTTGTGAAGGCGACCTTCGGATGGGAAACAATTTTCCAAAAATGGTTATTAATTCTCCCAAGGAACCATTTTTTTTTTTTGTGAAAACAAGTGGAACCCATTTAAAACTCACATCTATCCACTTCAACGTTTTCTGAGCATTTTATTTGCAATCAGCCCTTCGCTTGTATCAAATTTCTTTGATGCTCTCTAAAGTATTGATATTCTTTGATAAATAAAATTGATTTTTTCCAAGAATTTTTAGCCAAAAATTGTCAGTCTGACAAATTTAAATGAATTTTTGAATTTGAATTTGTATGTATCTGAAATACATCAACTTGTCATTTGGCAGACAAAGAACTTCTACCCAAAGAAATTTTATGGACAGAATTTGTTAGGGGGGAATTTCTCACTCTTTGGTGAGCACTCTCTTCTGCCCAAAACCACCCAATTTTTGAAGTGTGGCACAGGAATAAGGTTAAAATTGGTGTTGAATAGTAAAATTGGCCGTTTTGGTAGCAAAGCAATACCAAAAATAGTACATACACTCACAAGTACCTTTTTTTAAGATTTTGTTGATCTTAAAACAATGAACTTTGATAACAAAAAGGCTGAATAGGTACAAAAAAGATCACCAACGGGTAAAAAAAAGTATAAAAAGTCAAAATAAAATACATATATTTGAAATCAGGAGGACATGTCGATACTTTAAAACGGTTACGTACAAAAAAAGGAAAGTGCTAACAAAATCCTATCCCTGATCCCTTAAAAATTTTTAGCAAAATATTGTCATCATCATCAAGTCCTGTAACCCCGATTGGGGCATAGGGCGCCAACAAATCGTTTTCATCCTTCACGTCCTGCAGCTAGATATTTTAACTGTGGCCACGTCTTTGTGCATAATTTAATGCTAACAATATATAACCTATTTGGGCAAACTGGCAGTTTTTTTGTATTCCCTAGAGAGTGTGTCCTCAAGTGGAGTATAGAGGAACGTTCGGTATTAATACTCGCTATTAATGCAGAGCAAGTGAGAAATACAGTACCACCCTCTGGACCAAAAAGTCAACTATGTGAGGGAACACTGAAATGAAACAAAATATGGAGAGAAAATAGAAAGGGAGTAATTTTAGGTACGGGGGAGTCATATCTCCAGTACCGGCGTCTGACAGGGGCGATCGTGCGGGCCCAGGGACGTTAACATCCAATTTGTATTCAAAAACCCGTGAGTGGCACACTTGGATTCCGTGAATCGAAATACTCAACAGAACACCAATGCCAACACCTCCTGCTATACCCGGAATGCCTTTAAGGTGGATTTTTGCTGCCCCTCGCATAAAAAGAAACGAGGGAAGTCAAACGGATTTTTTGCTACGGAGATGCAAAAGTGTTATGATTTCCTTAAAATTATGAAGTTGGCATCTTCAAGACAGAAAATATCAGTGTGGATATCAAAAATGGCATCGCAAACTGTAAGAGTCTTTTGATGAGATGGAGTGGTCTCAAAAGATACATAAAAACAACGGATCACAAAACCGACCATCACAAACACAGAAGTACCTATTCAGATACAGAAAACCAGATAGGAGAAAAATAGGCACAGAATAAACTGGCTTTGACCAAAAGACCACCGACCGCCGAGCCCACTTCTGAAGGAAGTCGAAAAAAAGTCATAAATTCAGTGTACGTTTTGTATAAAGCAAAACGGTTACTCTTATGAAACAAAGTTACTTAACAATTTTTGTAAGAAATTTTTCAAGCTATAGCCTAGTCCTTGACACTTTTTCTGTAAATACAAATGTTCGGGAGATATTCCTTAGAACCCGTTTGAGAGGCTTTTGCCCTCTCGTAAAATTGGGTTCCTTAGAATGCAATGAGGAGGCTATGTACCAAAAATCCCGCCATTTTTTCCGAGAAGCAAAAAGCTTTAATGACTGGACTATCTTACTTAACACATATTCTAAGAAGGTATACTCCTAAGTTTAAGGTGCCATAATGAATTATTATATTTCAAAGTATCGAATATTTGTAATTAAAATTCGACATAGCTTTCAACGTTGTTATTAATCTGAGCATAATCCCTTAAAGCTTTTCTGCCGCGTTCTACCTGTAACCGAAAAATATTTGTTATGAATTAATTTTTGGACCACAGTTGCCATCCACTGTTATTAAAACCTACCATTGGGTTCTTTGTGAAACCAATAGCAGCCAAAGGCCAAAAGTCCCCACGTAAATAAATCTCTTTGATCACATATTCCTTCACATACACATAATGTATGTATGACATGGATTTAACATGCGTTCCAAAGCACTCATTGTTACTGCAGGCTACCTTTGGGCTAAAATCCGAAAAACCCACACACACAGAGACTGAAAATGAAAATATTTACAATATCTACAACATAAATGGACCTTTTATGCCCAGGTGAGCTTTGACATTCAACCAAGACTTAATATTGTTGTTGTTATTTTTGTTTAAACTGAAAGTTCCATTGTATGTATCCCTTTTGGTCAGCACCCGAGGTCGTAGTTTTCTGGTAAAAAGCCAGTCACAGTGCGGTACTTTCGTACACGCTTCGACCGTAAAACCAGAAAATAAAAACAAATAAAAAAAAGAAACTATATCAAAATGACCATTATCAATTTAAGGACAATAATAATCAATTTGCACTTGCAACAAAGAGACTCTCCTTTCGGTGGTTGTACCAGTGATGAAATTCGGCATGTTGTTGCAGGGGACCCTTTGTTATAATAAAACGCTCTCCTAAGTCCCACCTAGCTCCTACTTCGTCATCCTGGTGATTTTAGATTAATATTTTTTTGTGATTTTTTTTAGGAAAAATAAACTTTCAAAATTGCTCTTGAGTCCGGGCTGAGACTTTCTTCCGCTGGCACTGGCGCTGCATCATCATGGCAATGCAATAAAGTTTTGCTAAGCAGAGCGATGGACACACAAAAAGGACATTTGGCGTGTCCTTCTATCGTTGAGCTCGGTTTTATTTTCCATTTTTTTTTTGCTCCTTATTTTTAAGTGAACATATGTCAGCCAATTAAGGATAAAATGGGGTTGGGATTTGAAAAAGTTTTGCAACAAACTTCTTCTGTTCGGTGTGCTTCTATACTCTGCCATCGTTCGTTGTTGGGAGATTCGGCGCTTCTGTGCGTTTGCTTTAATTTTGTTATTGTTGCAAAGTAGCTATACAAAGAACAAGGACACATTCTAGAGAATTTAAATCTTCCACAGCCATATGGCGGTTAAATAAATGTTTTCCGTCACCACCAAACCAACCAGAACCCGAATACATTCCATTGAGTTTTTCAATCAATTGATTTCACCTTCACCTTCCATTCTCCAGAGGGCAGAATGCCAGGATTTATTTATATATTCCTTTTATTTTTTGGTTATATATTCTGAAATGTGTGTCGTTGTTGAGAAAATTCCTCGCTTTTATTGCCAGTCGTGCTAGGATGTCCTGAAGGATCATTACACATTTTAAATATTTGAAAAATTCAATTACACCCAATCCATTGGGGATCAAAAAGACGACCCTTAGACTTACAAATTTAATCCCCAGAGGTGAGGTGTGTGGTGTGTATTCAATGTCAGGGATTTAAATGGTGGGTAAATATGCCAATGGCTATGCCGAACCTGTGTTTTGCAGGTGATTTAAGTCCGATAATCCTTCGCGGAGTGGAATGTTCTCAATTTATACAAAATATAAAAATACCAATATCTGAAATTCCTAGGTCTTTTGATTCATATAATAATTATTCTAAACCTTCTTTTCTGCTTTTTATGCTATGGCGCCTTGCCTATGGTATTTGAGTTGGAATTTGGAATATTAAATTGGAAAACATAGACTACATAGACTTAAGCAGTAGGGAGATATTTTCAAAAGACCAGAGGAGATGATTGTCGTTTTAAGCCTTTATTTTTACACCATCAAGTAAAGGCTACGAACGACGAGGACGAGGTGGGAAATGGTGTTTGAAATTAATTTAAATTGCGTGCAGGGCAGGTATGTATAGTATACGAATATTTATAGGAGTTAGGTACTTCTTATTATACGCTCTGCTAGCGGGTTACATAGTGAAATAAGGTCACAATCAAAGGGACCAAAAGCATAAAGCGATTACTTTGAGCGTAATATAAAAGCTCAATTATGTAATTTATTTTCAATTTGAAGCTATTACTATGCGATTGGTGATACACCAATATACCTTCCCAACATGCCAAGTATAAAAAAACGTGCTGGAAAATAATCAATTTTATTAATCGTTAGACCCAAAAGGGAAATCTAAATTCACTTAAGTGGTTCTTTTGAAATAATAAATTCTCTTTTGAAAATTAAAATTATGAAGATAAAAAAATCACGCAGAGGGTTTAGTATACTAAATCTTTAAAAACCTATAAAAACTAATAGCTTTAAGTAAAAAAATTGTTTCCATCCAATTTAACACAATTTTAAATGAGACTTGATTGTTTTTAATCTCCAGTTATGTAAGGGGTGTTCATGGACTCTAAAGGTCTCGATGTAGTAAAGTCACTCATTCATAGTGGTGCATAGAATCAGCTCTAGCAGCCTTCAACTTGATTATCCATAATTTACAAACAGTATATGGCAATAAATGAAATTGGTAGGTGGCCTCTGCGGATCTTTGGAGACCACAAAAACTTGGAGGATGTTGTATAAGGATAATTGGAGGTCCCCAGAAGTGAGTTGGTGGCCCCTTCGGATCTCTGACGCGGCCCCAAAACTCAGCAGGTGCTTTCTACGGATCTTTGGAGGCCCCAGAAACGTGTATGATGACCTCTACGGATATTTGGAGGCCCCCAGAAATCGGTTGATGGGCCCTTCGGATCTCTGGATCTGGAGACCCCCAGAACTCGGCTGGTGGCCTCTACGGATATTTTGAGACCCCAAAAACTTGGATGGTGGGGGTGATCCCACTTAAGAGGCCCCCAGAATTTGGTTGGTTGCCTCTACGGCACTTTTGAGACCCCAAAACTTGAATGGTGGCCTGTACAAATCTCTGGAGGCTGCAGAACTTGAATGGTGACCTCGACGGATCTTCGGAGGCCCCAAAAACTGGTATGGTGGCCTCTACAGATCTATGGAGGCCACCAGAACTCAGTAAGAAGCCTCTACAGATCTTTGGAGGCCCCAGAAACTCGGATGGTGATCTCTTGGGATCTTTGAAGGCCCCAGAATTTGGTTGGTGGGCCCAACGGACCTCTAGAGACACCTAAAACTCGGATTGTTGCCTCAACGAATCTTTTGAGATCCTAAAAACTCGGATGGTGGCCTCCACGGATCTCTGAAGGCACCAGAACTCGGTTGGTGGGCCTCTTTGGATCTATGAAGGCCTCCAAAACATTGTTGGTGACATAATCGTATCTCTAGAGGCAAAAGAACTCGACTGGTGGTCTCTACGGATCTTTGGAGGCCTCAAAAACTCTGTTGGTGGTCTCTACGGATCTTTTGAGACCTCAAAAACGCGGATGGTGGCCTCTACGGATTTCTGGAGGCCCCCGAAATTCAGCTGGTGGCCTCTACGGATCTTTTGATACCCGAAAAACTTGGATGGTGGCCTTTACGGATCTCTAGAGGCCCTCAGAACTCGGTTGGTGGCCTCTAAGGATCCTTAATAGTTCAGAAGTGGATGGAAAAAACCTACAATTCCAAAAAACTTAAGATACATAATAAAAAATTTAATAAAAATTACCTTCAATGATGAGGGGTTGGGGTAAAAAAATTTGCAAATCAAAATCTCGCATTCGTAATTAAAAAAATATCACAATTATAAAATCCCGCTTTTCATAATCTCACAAACTGCTTTGAAATTTGAATATGGAAGACTTTGATTTGCGAGATTTTTGGGTTCCAGATGTAAATGCAAGATTGTTTCGTTATGCGAGATACAAACAAATGCAAGATTTGGTTATTCGAGATTTTGGTTTGTGGGTTATTGTATCACTCCCAATGATGAATACAAATGGTGAGAGTGAGGATAAGGCAGAGGACGAAGGTCAAGAAATAGAAAGAAACAAGAAAAAAACAAGAACACTAATGGAGATTGCGCAAAATGATTCTACAATATCTTGAGATGTTATTATTTTGACGCAAAAACGTAGAAAAAGCCTTTTTTAGCGTACTGCGTTGATATTTTCATGTACACGATCATTTTCATATTTTAAATTAATGAAAAATCTAATGAGAAGTACCATGAGGCAAGAATGCTAGTGTCCGTGTGGGCTCATTTTTTATAAAAAGAGAAGTTCGTTTAAAAATGATTAAAAAATTTAAGGGCTTGTTTCACAATATCTGATTATAGTTTCAATTAAGCTACTTTGAACTTATTCGTCAGTTAAAAATCTAATTTATGTTTCACAATATTCGATTTGGTTTAACTAGTAATTAAAGTTCTGAGTATTTTAATTGCCAGATGAAGTACCGATTATCAAATTTAACTGGCAATTAAATCATTCGCAGATGCGAGTGTGAAAACAAAACAAATCTTTAATGGCCAGTTGCACCGACCTCTTTTAAATATTTATTGCTTCGTTTAATTTTAAAATGACACTTCTAAATCTAACAGGCCAATAAACGAACCAATAAACTAAAGTTCCATTTTACTGCAGATAAATTTTAAAAGCAAGTTTAAACGAACATATCTAACTACCTACAAACAAAATAATTCAATTTTATTTGACGGAATATTGTTAATTCCAAATTAAAATAATGAAAACAACAGGTGAAGGCATTTTGTTTCCTATTTATAATTCACTAATTAAATAAATAAATTATTCTAGAAAATTATAGACTATGGTCATCATGTGTTCATCTGATATGATAACGAACTAAACCAAAAATTGCGAGACGTCGAAGAGTTGTTCAGGTTCACAGAGAAATCCATTTTCTGAATTCGATGACGTCGTTTTAAAATATTTGTTCATAATTTCCAAGAGTGTGTCGAAAAAATATTAGTGTTAGTTGGTATCTATTTCAATAGTTTCATAATTTCTCAAAAAAAAAGAAAATAATAAATAATAATAAAAAACACCAAGATGGCGCATTGGCTGTATCTAATGAGAATACCTTGTTTCCGTTTATTGTGTATTCACATTATCCTTATTGCTATCTCACTTGCACTGGTTAAATTTTTTCGTTCAGTTTAATAAACATATGATAAAATCCAGGGGTGGTTCATGAACTGCATTTTAGCTAAAAAATGCGCGAAAGAGATTGGTGCAACCCAAATAAATTTATCAGTCCGATAAATTTTAACTCCATTTTAGCAAAAGCCGCTTTTAGTGAGTTTTGGTGCAACTGGGCATAAAACAAATAAATCTGTAGGTATGGTGTTTGGTAGGAACATGATAACTTCATTTTAAAATCTGCATCTTTACGTCCACTTTACATCGCTTATAGCGACACGAGTTTACTGATTTTCCCCAAATTTGGATTAGTTACGAAAATATGAACGTGCTCTTTGTCAAATTATCACCCCCATTACAGAATCCGACGAATGAGCAGCGGAGGGAATCAGACTCAATTTTGAGATTTTTACTATGAGCCAAATGTCAAAATTAGGTCTGACTCCCTCCGCAACTCATTCGTCAGATTCTGTGATCGGGGTGTATGTTTCAAATTTAAAAGAAATCGGTGCACCCGTTTAGGCTCCTGCAAGCTCGATGTAAGGTGGACATTTTAAAATTGAGTTATCATGTTTCTTGGAAACACCACAGAAATGTGATGGTTTGGACTTAAAATTAAAACTGGAAGATTTGGACTACCAGAGTTCCTATAAATATATGTACATTCATATGTACATACAATCATACATATATGAATTTATGAATAACGAAAAAACTATTTGATTTCCATTCAACTGCCGCAAAACGCGATAAAAACTGCAGTGGTTTGAGGGTCACTTTAACGTCTTTCATATGCAAACTCGCACCGAAGGAACATAGAGTCACAACTTTACATTTGAACACCCAAAACAAATATTTTCGGGTACGTTTGTCTGTCGATTTGGAACCACGAATAGAGAGATAGGCCGTCAAATTTCAAAGTTTTATGAGTTTGAAGTGGTTAGCCTACCCTCACTAAAGCAATTTTCTTTTTGATGGAATTAAATTTTCAAAAAAAGTGTACTTCTGATGCACTTTTTGGCAGTATGGTACCACTACATGCAGCAGACGAATGTATTCGTTATCATCTTCACCAAAAATCTCTTGTTGCAATTTGTTTCGAGGTCTCGGTTGAATTTTGATGATGTTTATTAATTATTGTTTTGAATATTTTCATTCTGTCAAAATTATTTTGTCTGGAAAACTGGAATAACTTTCGAATAACTAATTGACACATTATTTTAATACTTTGATCATTGTGAAACGCAAAGTTCGTTAATGAGAGGATTTAATTTCCGGATAATTTAATTGTCGAATAACAAATCAGAACTTTACTCAGACATTGTGAAACAAACCCTAAGTCTCAAGTCAGTGGTTGCTAAGAGCCGGGTATCTACTTCTTTTCTGTAATTTTCTTCGGAAGTGATTTTCTTCATGGAATATGTTCTGGGATGTCCCTGAAATGTAAATCCAAGTTGGTGAGACGGGGGGAGGGGGGGGGGGGGGAGAGCCTCAGCTATAAACACGTTTTATTATTTTTTTTTAAATCAAGTTTTTTTTTTAGTGAAAAATTTTTGAAAAATTATATTTTTAAGTCAATTTTTGAAAAAACTTGTGAACTTTTTTTCAAGTACGGTTAAGTTAATGGGCTGACAGTTGATCTTGTTACCATCACACTTAGATCAATGTAGATCCATTGTGATACCCTAAGGATTGTGACCTCCATGAAATGATACCTTTGATAAATCCCAACTCATTTAAGCCCGTTATGGGTGTTGCTGAGTTTCAGCAAGCTATAGCTTGAAAAGTCGGTGGGTATATATCTTTGTTTTTGTAAATGTATGTCGTCGCACAATCCTGGTGAAGGAGAGGAAGACGCTTTTTAAAAGTGTGGTCTTTTCTGTATCCCCACTTGAGAAACCAAACCGCCACCAGGACCGTAGGAGCATGTGGCTCCTTGCAACGTCTGTTAGATGAGTTTGAGAGGTCAGGGCTATGGTGTATGTGACCGTCCGTTTGGTCAGGATTGCTGAATAAGTAGAAGGAGCTGCCCCTTTCCTGAAGAGGATTTTACCAATCTTAGGGAGAAGTAGCCTATCAACTCACTGGCGCTCGTATTTACCGCAGAGGGACAGTAGCTGATCTATCAGCAAGGTGCCCATTCTCCATTTGCTGCCGTTCTTACAAGAAACATCCACCATTTGGTAGGGTTAGTAAATTTAATTAGGTTTTTTCTTGGAATGTCATAGAGTTCTTCTAAGTCTTTTCTCAGATTGTGTAGCGCAGGGCAGTGCAGAGGTAGCAAGGAGTATCCTCGTATAACTCTACGTCACCACTTTCCCTGCATTATCCGTTCAAACTGAGTCTCATCTGATTCTTGTGGGAACCTACTGTCATTCCCAAAAGTATTCGGAATTAATCTATATCAAATCTTTATAATGATTATTCTGGCTTTGTTGAGATTATAATAAAAGTAACGGTAGGTAGAATATCACACTCTTAATTTCTTTTGTTTCCCAAATTAAAATGGGCATATAACAAGACAAAACAAAGAGAAATGTAGATAACAGAAAAACAACTATAGCAAAACAAAAAATTATAACAGAAAAAAAAATCTCATGCTTAGAATAAAAAACTTTTTATCCCGAATAATTTTGTGAGTGACTGTAGGTCGTTGCATGACCAGGTGATGCTCATGAGAAGAGATAGAGACTTTTTGCTCAGTTTGATGATGTTGTCAGTCAGTCTTTTGTTTGTTGAAACTATAATGGTCTGGTTATAACGCCAAGTATTGAGCGTGCTCCATCGCTAGTTCGTAGATAGAACTTTGCTCGCAATTACCTGTTTAAGATTACAGGGTGGGACGTGAAATGATTTAGATCAAGAGTTGTTCCTATTCTTGCAGGCTCGTCAGCGCTCTCATTACCTGGGACACCACTGCAGTGAGCAGGAACCCAGCAGAGAATTATATTGTACTATTTACCAAGCTCCCCACGACAGCAGGCTTCAAACATTGACTTGATTTCAATGGCAGAAATAACTTTTATTACCGCTTGCATTGAGAAAACTAAACTATGAGCCATGGCTATCAATGAAAAAGGTAATATTAGCTCATGGTGCTACCATTATTGAGACTTCTATATCAGTTTTGTCCCTTCCAGGATCTCAATTTGGAAGACACTGTTGTTATCAGGAAGTTTGCATGAGCTGGCTAGTTCGAGGGTTTCTGAAAAGAACCCTGCACCAACACCAGTATCAATCGTGAAACCGTCGGTGTATATTGTTATCATCGATCGCAGATTGACAACTCGTTCATTTTTCTCTGCTATGTATGGCGGTCGTGAACGGCTTGTAGAAGTCTAAACGGGATGTTATATAGTCAGTGCATACCATTTTTCCTGTGTATTTCTGTAGAATCTGCGCATGACCTTTAGAACTCTATCTCCAGGTACCATAGTTTGACTGAGCCGAAGTGCGCCATCGGCTGTCAAATCTTGTATAATTAAGAAGAATTAGGGGTTTTAAGTTGAGTATAGTGCTCTAGAGGCGTATCTCATTGCTTCAGTGATACCAATACATGACATCCTTTTTTTTTAGCTAATTTTTTTTCAAAACTTTGTGGAATGAAGCACCACTGTTCTTCTTTATGCTTTTTTCAGTTTCTAGTCAAATGCTGAAAATCAGGTATAAAATCTTTCTTAATTTTTGAGAAATTATAAATAACAGCTATCTTTGTTGTACGATGCACCGTTCACGAGATATTTAATAAAACGCCTGTTAAATTATTTAAGGGATAACTTTCTATATACAATACAGAGACATAGGGAGTGAAAAGTGTATACTAGCTTGGGTTTGAAGCCAAACAATGGGCTCTTTTATAAAGGCTGGAACAACGTAATTCTGCCACTTGAGATATTTTACGGTATAAGTTGTTCTTTTTTATAATTTCCAAAAAATTAGACGTTCACTGAGCGAACTATTGAACTTACAATAAATCTATTGCTCGATTACTAGTAGGAAAATCCCTTCTACAAAATTAATGAAACTATATAAAAAAAAAAGAAGATTAATTATCTTCATTGCAAAATAAGGAACCCATTAACAACTCTACCTACTCTTTTAAAATTTAATAAACTTGAGTCATTTAATTTCAACAAGAGAACTCCCTAAAAGTTTCGTTATACTTTGCTAACTTCCTTAACAAGCTACCACACATGTTATGTGTACGTAGAGTACATAGTTATTTTCATTTATCCAATTGCTCTTACTCTCAATACTTAAAAGTTTGTTCGCGCACACAATCGAATCATTGCATTTGCCGACAAAGAGAGTGCTTATTCTGTATTCTATTATGCTATAATCAATGCATCTAACTATCTTATATATATCCTTAGCCAAATCTCAAAGGCGCACAAATGCGAGTTAACAATACGTCTCTGTCGTTGTCGTTGGGTTGTTGTTGTTTTTGTTGTTATTGTCAAAATAATTCAGGAAAAGCGAATTCCCTAATTCTTTTCTTCTTGTTTCCTGATAGAAGCAAATCAATTTTCTTCTATTTTCTTCTCGGGAGATTACCCGAAACGAATGGGCTGCAGTCTATAAAAAGAAACTTTCAGCAACAAAACAAGACAAAAGCGGAAATAAACAACTTTAAGGAATCATCCAACAAAGAGAGATAGAGAGAGAAATAGAAAAAGAGAGAGTGAAAGAGATGACAAGGGAAATACATTGAAAGAAACCACCACATTCTATCAGAAGTAGAAGCAGAATTCTTTTTTCCACCGGAATTGCCGGTGCTCCAGCTCTTTTTTAACCTCTTTTCATCTTTTCGATATAACATTGTTCTGCATTGTTCGCACTTTGGTCCTTGAACGACAACAAGGACTTGGAACTAACTGTCTTTCAAAATCCTTGTGAAGTGAAGAGATAATGCAAAAGAATTTGTTACACGAGCTTAACATTTGTTACAATGTTCCTCTGACGAAAGTCCTTATCCTCGTCCTCGTCGTCGTCGTCATCGTTGAAATAAATCCTGCTATGCTATCGTTTTCGAAGCTTGCTGATTTATTTCAAGACATTGCCATTGTTCTGTTTAGTTTTCTTCTCATTCATATTTTGTGCTACTTCCATCTCATCTGACATTCATCATGGATTTGACATAAAAGCTGGCTAATCGGGAATGTGATATCCGCACATCGATTCTGTCCATGTGCGTATAAGAATAATTAAATATCACAGTGGGGGGTTAAATGACGTTTATCTATATTTCTGGGTGGTGATGAAGAGTGCGAGAGTTTTGAGGTTTTAAATAATCAAATTGTATTTAGAAAATTATGTAAATGTTTTTGAAAGGTGACAGCTAATGATGTTTTGCAAATTGAGATGAACAAAAAAAAATATTGTTTTCTTCATCGATTTTAATATGAATGACAATGAAATATATTTTGATATTTATACTTACTTGTCACAAACACAATTCAACCTAATGATGCGTTGGAGAAAAGTTTGATTATAAATTAGGTATATTTCCCGCAGGGGGTCAAGATAATTTCAGTGAAGTTTAAAGAGAATTAAATGGAATTGAATTGGATTTATGTAGTTGTAGCTTCAAGCATTATTTGATTTTACCTTCCAAAATGTTGAAACATTTTTTGAAATTAAGTTTAAAACGAAGATATCACGAAAATATTAGATTTTCCACAAGAACTTGTAACTTGAGATAAAATCATAAATGATAGTGAGGGAAAGTAAAGTTTTCCAGAAAATAAACATTTTTTCTGATATTTTTCATGAAAAAAAAAGTTTTTGACAAACTTGCTCTTGTCGTTCAAAGTACTTACTTAAGGTGACGCTACAGTCCGGGGTGGACCAGGGCCTCAACCAACAAGCTTCTGCCAGCCGGCCAAGTTCTCTTCCATTTGCGTGCACCATCTGTTACCGTGGGCGCACGCAGGAGTTCGATCAAGTTGGGGCACAGTCAATCAAAAATTGTTTTTGTACAGAAATCAACTTTGAGATGCATTCAAAAGAAGACATATTATCAAATGTATGAAATATATTTTGACAAGGAGGACAAGCACACCCCTTTGCATACGCCCTTGGGGCCGGAGCATCGATATCCATTTGCTCTTGGTGACCAAGACTTAGCAATCTCAGACGCTGGTTCTTCACTTTTAGAGCAAGGTCGGTCTCACTGTACAGTGTACATGTACAGCATACGGGACAAAAAATCACCCCGAGAATTTTCTTCCCAAAGCAGCCTAAGGCGTTCTCATCCACCGTTAGTAGTGTCCGTGCCTGTGGACCATACATCAGGACCAAGATGATGAGCATCTTATTACAGAGACACTTTAATAGCTGAGAGAAGGCTTTGCATCTCAGTTGCTTTCTCAGCCTAAAAGAGACAGCGCTTGGCAAGGGAAATTCAGCGCTGGTACTTTTCACTGAGGTGATAGCGTAGCCTTGATAAACATAGTCTCTTACAACCCCCAAATTATAGCTATCTATAGTGAATGGTAGTACCTCGTGGCATGATGGTTAGTGTGTTGGACTATCTTACCAACGGTCTGGGTTGAATTCCCAGCCACTGCCAGTATAAAAACAGAATTGCTTTTCCGAGGTACTGCCTCTTGCGAGGAACTGACAAATCTTCCATTCGAATTCGGCAAAAAATTGTTGGTCCTCTCCATTCCTGCCAATAACACATACACAGGAATGTTTGATAGTTGTAAGTCACTAGGCCCTGGCTCTCCACGAGCTGTTGCACCACCAAATTTATTTATTTTATTTTATGGTGAATGGTGACGCTCGGTCCGAGACTTCGGCGTTGGGTGTCCTTTCTTGTTGAAAGCGTATAAATTTGGTCTTGGCTTCATTCACCGTTAAACCCATCTTCTTGACTTCCTTCTCAATACTCACCAAAGTAAGACTAACATCACGCTGTTTTTATGTGTTTATGTCCAAATCGTCGCGTCGGCGTTAGTGAGTAATTGGACTGACTTTTGAACGATTACGCCTCTAGTGTTGTCGTGAGAGTTTTGTACTATTCTGTCAAGAAAGATGTTGAAGAAGTCGCATGACAGTGCGTCCTTTGTCTTAAGCGATTTTTGAGATCAAAGGTACGATCGATAAGATTTTTGTCAACCTTAATGGAGAAGCGTGCATACTCGATATGGAAGGGTTGCCAAAACTAGACATTGCCTTTTATAAATTGTATAGATGCATTCATACGCCATTCATGGCCTTGAAATCGATGAAAAGGTGGTGATGGTTATCGATTTCAAACTCCGGGAGTTTTGCCAAGACCTGCCGTAGTGCAAATTTTTGGTCGATGGTGGAATTTCCTGGCTACACTAATGTGGACCTTTAGGGTTTTCGACGAATGGCTTCATGCGTTCACAAATTACAGAAAAAAAGTTATTGTATGCGATGCTAAGGAGACTGGATGCCTATGTAGTTCGTTTAGTAAAGAGGATCGCTGAAGTTCAATTCATCAAGCATGTTTTCCCCTCACCATATTTTGCAGAGGAGCTGGTGCATACTCCTAACCAATTAATCCACTTTGAATAGCTCGCCCGCAAGGTCATCAGCTCCAGCAGCTTTATTGGACTTGAGTTTAAATGAAGCTATCTTCACTTCATCGTGGGCGGAATTTTTGGCCTTTGTCGTCGTTCAGTTTGAATTGTGCAATCTGCATGGCAGTGGAATAAGGTTCATCATGGCCATTATTAAATTGGCACCAACTGCGATTCTATCACTATGTTCTCTTGGTCGTCTTTGTAGGCTTTTGTTCGAGTCTTGTTTTTTACTTTTTAGTAAAACTTCCGAGCTTCCGGTATCCCGTCCGTTTCTTATGCTCTTTCTTTTTCTTCTAAGAAGCCGGTGTTTCTCCCTCTGCTTTTTATCGTAGAGCTCGTCAAACCAGGAGATTTGGTGTGGTTGCCATGCGAAGCCCAGCACGTCATCAGAGGCGGCGTCTCTAATGGCTTGCTGGCAATTTTTCAACTACTTTTTGATGCTTAAGGTTGGTGGTAAAAAACTTTTTAGGAAAGTGCGAGAGACTTAATTGAAAAAGGAGCTGGCAAGTTTATTCGACTTACGCTGTCTGACGTCGAACTTCTTCACAATATTTCCCTGTTTTGACTTTGATCTCGATATCCGTACCATTACCAACTAGGTATAGTCTAGGATACCCTTGACACATGAGGAGTGCCCTACGTCGGTCAATCTGGTTGAAGGTTGATTGATAAGGAACTTGCCATGTCCCCTTGTGTATATCGAGATGCGGGAACTGGGTACTAGCTACCACAACGTTTCGCCCCACAGCAAAGTGAATTAATCTGAGTCCGTTAACGGAGGTTGGTGTCGTACAAGTTATATCTTCCAACTATGCCACCAAAGATGCGTCTTCTCTTCCTAGTTTGGCATTAAAATTATCCAAGAAAATCTTAATGTCATAGCCAGGGCATTGCTCACATACCTTGTCCAGAAGTTCGTAGAACTCGTACTTGGTGTCATCATCTTTCCCCTGATTTTGGCGAATTTAGCCTTGATGCGAATTTTCATGAGGTGCTCGTTCACAAAGTTGAAACTCAGGACCTCTTTCCTAAGTCTTCCCCTAACGAAGACTCCACATCCAAAGAAACACTGCCCTTGTGGTCGGTAACAGTAACCGTAGTAGATGTCCCAGTCTTTCATTTTTCTTCGCCGGCTCATCGCACGTCTTGGACGGTGGTGATTTCTGCGTTGTAGCAGTCTAGGGTATCCGCTAAATGTTCGGCTGCAGGTGGTCTAAGGAGAGACTAAACATTCCACGTGCTGATCTGAAGTTCGTAGTCCTTTTTTCTTTTGCTAGGTTCCGTATCCGAGGCTTGTTGTTGCTTCGCAACTTAATATTCTTACGCGAAGTCACCCCTAACTAATTTACTTACTTATCTGGCTTCAAATCCTTGAAGTCTTGCAGCCTTCCATATTCTCTACGATCCCGAGCACGCTGCTTTCAGTCACCTAGACCAAGCTTTTTGGCATCCGCTATGTCTTATGGTCTCTAAACCAGTGGCGATTTCTGGTCTTGAGTTCTGGGTTGGCTACGAATAATCCTTTGATCAAAGCTGAATGTAATAAAAGCAAAATTTTTTAATTTTTTTCCTCTATAATGAGTTTTAATACAACTCATTTATCTATACCTACATAAAATCCAGTCGTCACTCTATTTTCAAAAAAATTCGAGAACCGGTTCCTAAAAATTTTCACTTTCTCTTATCTTCGACAACATTTCTTTCTCTATTGACACATTAGTCCAAATTATTACATATATTTAAACACTTTGAAAAATAAGGATGAAATTATTGTAAATATAGTAAAAAACATGCTTTTAAGCCTTTCGAGGCATCTCAGCTACTCAAATTTTATGAAAATGCAACCTATAAACTGTAACGCTCTAAAAAATTGAGGATTAATCTCTCTATATGGCGTTTTTCTTTTTTAACTCAGAGCAGATCAGATCAGATTCAGAAATTTAAAATTTTATTATCTGAGCCCTCTGATTCAATTATTTTTGTGTTTTGAATCTGATCTGATCTGCTCTGAGCTAAAATAGAAAAACGCCAATAGACACCTTATTTTTAAAAATCAAAGCAGTATTTCTCGACTAATAGCAAATTTAATGCAGTTGGATCGACAATTTTTGATTTTATTTGGTTTCTACGGTTACATTGGAAATTATCAGAATGTGAATTTTCTTATAATTAATTAATAAATTGAAAATCAATACTCAAGCTTTTGAGCAACGTACAGCAATGTTTCATATATCAATTTTTTTATTAGGATTGGTGAAATAAAATTTTGAAAAATTAAATCCATTTTGTGGACTTGGTTGATAAATATAAGCCATAAAGTTTGCCAAAAGGGGGATTAATTTAGTAGTTTTTAATGTGAGACTTTTTAAAAAACACATTTTTGATATTTTACTTCCAATTGAGCTTTATAATTTAGATATTTCTGATTTATTAAGACAAATACTAAATCATAAATAAGGTGTATTTTAGTTCCTTAATATTCAAGCTATGTATTTTTCTAGTAAATGTGCTCGAAAAGCATATATTTATATAGATGCCCTAAGTTTGTTTCCCCCTAAAATTTCTTGTGAAGTTTTTTATAATTTTGTTTGACTGAAAATAATTTAAATTAGGTATTATAATCCATTATTTGACACCTCATTTTGGAATATAAAAAAAAAAATACCAATGTTGATAAGTTACATTTATACTGAATTCTTTCAATTATTTTCATATGCAAAAATTAAAGGTATTTTTTTTGTGTACATTTTTTCTTAGCTTTTCCGTGGTTTACAATGATGTATGATACATTAAAATAAAAGTATTTTTAATTGTTAATCGAAAAAATCTGATTCATCAAAATCCGTTGGTAATTTAAAAAGTTATTAACGTTTTAGTGAGGCCGGAACAATGTACAACAAAGCATGTTTTAAATGTATTAAATTCAAATAATATTTATTTCCTGCTCTGGTGTTGGATGTACAACTTTGTGATTACCTACATATATTTAGTCTTTATACTAAATTTAAATACTTGATTAAAAATTTTTTTCTATGTTCAATATTTATATGAAGTTTTTTGATATTAATGCCATTAAGTAGGTGTAAAAAAACATTACTTCAAATTGTTTTCACATTTTTTTCATCGGTTCCATGTAAAAAATAATATTTTTTTTTATAAATCTAACGATTATCTTACTGACAGTATTTTACAACCTTAATTATAAAGATTCATGCAGATTTGTTTGAGTAATCATTATATTAATGAAGCTATGTCGATCAGTTTTTTAATTAAAACGCATTTAATTTGTAAAAAAATCATTAAAAAAAATTTTAGCACCGCTCATGTAGGTTTGATGGTAAGACATTGTATAACATAATCTTAGAAGAGTAAATAAGCAAAAAATAAGCATTTTTTTTTTTTCAAATTGTGAAATTTTTCATCAACTTTTGAATTTAGAATGCTGCAAATCGAATTGAAGGCAGACTTAATCACCTCTTTAGTATGAAATTTTTTACCCCTTTTCAATGATTTTTTCACACAATATAGCGTGTCATTTTGGCTTTATTTAAAGACCTTAACCTTGAAGATCGGATGAGTAAAATGGGAGTTATGATTTTTTCAAGATAACCATATAAAATTCGAACTAAAACATTTGCTTCAGATAACTAGGTTCTCCACTGGTGGGTACTGGTCGGCAATCAACTCACATTTTTCTACCCAGGCGTTGGCTCTTTCAATAGAGCCAACCTGTGTGGATATTTTTGTGGGTCTGTTCTTAAAGATAGAGTGACACAGCACATCGGGAATATGTAGTTTGTATGAGATTTGTTGGCGCATATTTGTGTAGCCAACACGGCCATTGAAAGAAAAATAAAGAGATTCCTACTTTGTATGGGATTAATAGCCGCGTTTTATTATCGCTCATAACCCATATGGTTCACCTCGTGAAAATAAAACGATGTGGGTTAGTGCAAAAACAGTGCTGTATATCAGTCTCTTTTTTTCTTATGTTTATTTTTTTTCATGTAAGCACTTGTCTCTTTTCCTCTCTATTCCTTATACTGCTGACAAATCGCTGACATCCATTCACAATGGTAAATAGCCCTCTGCCGGCCAGAGTGAAAACCTCTATCTGGGTTATTGAAATCAACCTCGATAGAAACCTAGATCCCATGTTGTTTTTGTAATACATGTTAAAAGATAACCTCGACCCAGACCCAGAGATAATAAAACGCAGCTAATATAGCACGTAGGGGTTGCAGTGAATGGCTCGATTTAAATAGGTTTTGCTGGTTTTATAATGATTTAAACGGATTGGGGTGTTGTTTTTTTTATCAACATAAAAGGATACTTTATTCTCAAGTTTTAATACAAACAAATTGTTTGTAGTACACGGAGAGAATTGAAAAATCACCAATTGAAAAATTTGCAGTTGCAATTTACGAATCATGTTTTGTTCGTAAATCAAGGCATTTTGTTCCCGAATTAATACAAAAACTGGTAATTTAACATTCAAAACGTAGCAATTTACAAAATTTGTTTCTTCGTGATTTGCAATTAAAATCCATGATTCAAGTTTGTACTTTTCATAGCAAAATACAACTTTTTTGGCGTAATTTACTCTCCAAAGGAATAATATCACAAGCAGCATTTAAAAATATTGATTTGCGATACAAATTTAGTAATTTACATCATGCACAATCACTGATTTACGTCTTTTCTGTCGCAATTTGCAACTCCATAAGAATAGTCGCAAATCACCAACAAAAAAATCCTAAATCACGACTTTCTTGTCGCAATTTACTTCTCGAAGAGATAGAGCACCACAACATGGCAGGTATCTCATCATCAATGTGTGACACCAACGATCTGTAATGCAAATTGGCCTGGTGGTTGCATGCTCGCTCCGTAACTGGAGGGTTGCGAGTTCAAATCCAAGTAGAATCAGCGTAAAGTATTTATTTCAAAAAATAAAATTAAATGTGTATACCTGCCAAATGAAGGGTAAAAGCAGGATTGATCTTTCCAAGTGGCAATATCACGAAATAAAAGTGGTGATCACAAATCTTTTTTGCAAATTTACATATTGTGCAATTGAGGAATATTTGGATCAAATTGCGATTTGTTGTTCGCAATTTTGTTTTCTCTCGATAGCATAATTGATACTTAAAGAGGGTTGATTTACGATTTTTGAGTATCAATATCTTCATTTTGCTCAGTTTTGCAAATTGCAAACAAATAGTCGTAATTTACGAAATCCGAAGCCAAGGTATAAATCGGGATTCATTTTTCGTAATTTGCATCTCATTTTTCGTGATATGATCCAAGAGTTCTTTCCGTGTACGTGTATTTAAGACGAAATTATAGGGTTGGCGCAGCCAACCTAGCCAACTGAGAGGAATCGCCACTGCTCTAAACCGGAGTTTTGGTCTTCTTCGTTCTTCATACCTGTGGGGCTTTTTGATTCAAAGTCTCTCTAGACTGGAGCATTATTGTCAATGCGCTCGATGTGGCTAGAGATGGGGTCCCAGCCCCCAAACCATTCAACCATTCATTGGATGTACACGTCCATTATAAGGCCTATCCTTACGTATGCATGTTTGGTTTGGTTTGGTTTCACACTTTCTGTGTGAATGCCCCAGCTTAGCCTCAAATAGGAAAACAGCCCTCGGAGAATATTTTTTCGACGATTTTGGCGACATCTCATTTTTGCCACTAAGGAGCTTCCTGGAATTTATTCAGAATTCATCAGAATGGTTCAGGGAGACATCCCACACTCCTTAAATATCCACTATCTCCCTTATACCTTTCTTTACCCTCATCTATGGATCCTTGGAGATCCGAGTGAGGTGATGTGGGCAACCACATCATCACCCTTTCTAGCATAACCTAACATAACAGACAGCCAAGCTGCACTTAAAGCACTAGGCTCTTACACAATCGACTCCAAATAGTTTGGGAGTGCGTGGGTAAGCTGAATGAACTCGGCGAAAAAAACACTGTCTCACTCTATTGGACACGTTGGTATTCATTGTAACGAGGAAGCAGACACACAGCCAAAAGAGGAGCAACAGATCCCCTTATGGGACCTGAGCCCTATTGCGGTGTAGGTGAAAACGTGATCAAATACAAAATCAAATCAGAAGAGGAGACTAAAAGATCAAAAATCTGGGAAGAACTCCCAAAATTGAGGCAGGCCAAACTATTGCTTGGGAATTATAACCAAGTGCGTTACACATCCTGCATAAACCTAACCTAGCCTAACCTCAAGATAATAATGGGTATTCTCACAGGGCACTGCAAGCTAAGAAGACATCTCAGTCTCCTCGGTTTAGCAAGTAGTGCAACTTGCAGATTCTGCAACACCTACGAGGAAACACCGGACCACATATTAGGAAAATGTGATGCGCTCGCGCATCAAAGACACGACAGGTATCTGGGACACTACCATATAGCAGTCTCACTCTACTCTTAAAGGGGGCACAATAGATCTTTAGGTCGCAGTGCGCTTATCCGGTGCAGGGAACTAAGTCCCCGGGAACCAAGTCCACCGAGGGCCTTAGTTCTCATTTAATGGGAACTGTATCCACTTTAACGAAGTGGACTTAGTTCCCAGGCAAGGTGAGCAAGTAGTCCACTTCTTTATGAGAACTAAGTACACATTTTGAAATATGGAGAGGGAACTAACTTCCAACGATAAAAATTACAAAAATTAAAAATTCCGCGAAAACTTTGCATACATCCAACCTCGCACCTACCCCAAATCCTATAGTGAGCCCAAGCAGGGGGGTTGCAGGGGGGCAACATGCCCCCCCATACATACCTCACTGTTTGTTCGCCGTTATGCTGGGTGCTAGCACTGTATTTATGTAAGACAAAGCATTAGTTTGTTCGCCGTTATGCTGGGTGCTAGCACTGTATTTATGTAAGACAAAGCATTACGGCGAATAAACAGTGAGGTATGTATGCAACCCCCCTGCTTGGGCTCATTATAGGATTTGGGGTAGGTGCGAGGCTGGGTGTATACAAAGTTTTTTTGGCATTTAAGGAATCTTTGAATTTATCTTATATAGCCAACAATTGTGAAAAGTATTTCTATTTTATTTATAAGATTGATTTTTTATTTGGAAGTGGGAATTAAATACACATTTAAAGGGAAGTAAAACCACTCAGTTTTTGAGGAATTTTGTTCCCACCTTCTATGAGAACCAAGTCCACTTCGCTGAAGTGGACTTAGTTCCCATAAAATGAGAACTAATTCCCTCGGTGGACTTGGTTCCCGGGGACTTAGTTCCCTGCACCCGCTTATCCCCTATTAATTCATTCATTCATTCAACATAACCTATATTGCAATTTTAATCAAGCAGTTAAGATGATCCTTAAGAGGCATTTTTACAATTCCCGTTAGCTCTACCTCACTTTCAATCACAGGTCAAACGAGTTATGGTGTCAAAACGTTGCACTCTAGCGCTGAATGTGTTACTGAGCGAGTAGCTTGTGGCCACCATTTTTACCTACTTAACTTTAGGGAAACCACTGTTATAGGTTTCTAATGAGATAACAAGACTCGAAGTAACATAATAATAGTGCTGATATACGAAGTAAAATCTATACAAACAAAAGCTCTATTAATGAAACGGCTCCAACCTGCTTTTCCCCTTTTTACTTGCGATTATAGGTACTATAAGGCAAGTTTTGGATTCGTGCAAAAAAAAAAATTTTGAGATAACAATCAAACATGATATTACGATGATAGAGAACACAAAAAAGTGGGTGGCACAATTCTGTCTGTCTGTCTGTCTGTCTGTTCGTCTACAGCCTAAACGGCTGGATCGATTTTCTTCAAACTTGGTACTTAGTGGTTTTTGGTGATTCTGCCGACAAGTTTTTTTCATTTTTTTTTTAGAACCAAAAATAACGGTACCTGCCATACATTTTTTTTGGCAAATTTACATAATCGTATTTTTCTCAAAAACGGCTCGACAACTTTTCTTAAAAAAAATTCAATACATTTATTTTAGTAAAGGTTTTCTTTGAGTGGAAAACCATTTTTCAAAAATGGTTATTAATGGTACCTCCCAAGGAACCATTTTTTAATTTTTGATTTTCTTCCAAAAAATGTTAAAAGTTTTGTGTACCAACATTTTTGAAAAAATATTTTTTGGATTTTTAAAATTTAAAATCAAATATTTCGAAAACGTCATGATAGATTTTTTTGAAACTCGATATTTAATACTTTTTTAGTACTCTCTAAAATATTTTTAGAAAAAATTTCACATTTATGAAAAAATAACGGTACCTTCCATACAAAAGTGAAAAACCCGCAAAGGAAAATATTTTTTTGCTTGAAAACGACTCCTACGATTTTGATTAAACTTTTTCATATACTAAAATTAGTACGATCTACCATCAAAAATTATAAAATTTTACACATAGCAACTATTAGTAGTACCTGTTATAGAACGTATTTTTTTATTTTAAGGTTTTTTTATATACAAATTTCAGATAAGATTAAATAATATTGCATATCAAAATTTAAAAAAAAAAAGTTTTTGGATTTTTAAAAAAAGTTTCAAACTTTTTTTTTGAAAATTCGATATCTCAAAAACTGGTTGACAATTTCTTTTCAAATTTTGTTTTTATATACACATAAATATATAATTTAAATCTGCATACCAAAATTTGTTCTTAAAAATGTCTTAAAAATCTTATATATAAAAAATTAATTTAAAAAAAAACCGCTCCAACGATTTTAAAATTTTTTTTCCCATACAATCATAGTCCATCATGAACTAAGATGGCATACTTTTTTTTCACCTCAAACTGTCAAAAGAGTTGTTTTAGCTAATTTAAATGTCGTATTTCATGCTTCTCTACATTTTTCTCTCATAATTTCCTTGTTTGTATATACAATTTTCTTAAACTCGCAGTGTCTTGAACATAAGAGCAAGTACGTGCGACCCAGTCATGCATATTATTTCCTTATACAATTTGACTTACATTTATTTTTAAAAAACCAGATATCATGTTTTCATTTCAGCATAAATGTTATGTTCTATATTAACTCTTGCCACATAATTTCGAAAATGATTCTTATGAAAACAGTAAGAGCATCATTTAAATAAATTTATTCAATAAAAGAAGTCTCAAAGCTATTTTCAATCGATTTGCTTAAAAAAAAAAACATAAATACATGAATTTTCATTTATCTTTCAAAAAATAAACTACTAAAGAAGTTCTTTTGAATTTTTTCCTTCCAATTATCTTTTTTTATAGAGTGAAAGTTCGGAGGGAACTAGAGCACACAATTTACTTTCTATGTGAATTTCATTTGTATCACAAACAGATACCTAAATCGAAATGAAAATAAAAAATCCCAATCAAATGCCCTTTTCCTTTAGCAAAAAACTATTGACCTCCTGCTGCTAGAAGCTTCCATCTGATTTTTCTTCTTAAAGCAACATCATCTCATAACCAAACATACACACATAAATATTCCCCCTCCAATCCACTCTGCTCGAGAGCTAACGAAATTTACGTTCTTCGAAATGACTATCAATTCTATTTGTTTGTCGAAAAGAAATGAAATCACTTATTCCTCCACTTCACGAAATATCCGCCATTGTTGAGAGGACTGAGAGGAAGATCTGGAACCGCTTGGGAAAAGCAAACAGTTCACAAAAAAAAGAACACTCACAAAAAAAAATCTGTTATCTTAGCAAATGTTCTCCAAGTTCCCATCATCATATCCTTGCCAAACCTGCGTCTGGTTGTTGTTTGTTTGTCACATATGCCAGTTCCAATATGATGACAACGTGCCAATGCTGACGCAGCAACCTCCACCCCGAATCTATTCAATAAGGATCCATCTTGCTCATTCTCTGCAAGGAGAAGAAGATTTCTGTGTCTACATATCTGCTTATTTATCTGTCATCGTTGTCGTCCTTGTTCTATAGAAGTGTGTAGGTGTGCTTTGCATATATGGCATCGCTCATAAAAGAGAACAACTCTCTGGAGTAGCATTTGCACGGCACCTCTTCCTTTTGAAAATGTCGTTGTCGTCAATGAAATCGGAAAAGAAAACCCAAATGCGGAAGGAATAGATAAATGGATAGATACCGTACGAATTGAGTTTCGACAGCCATAACTTGAGAATTGAAAGATTTTTCCTTTGTTCCTGGTTATGTGTGTTGGTTGTATTTGTGTTTTTTTTTTTTTTTTGTTCCTCCGTCATTTTTCATTTTGTCTTGATTTAAGTTTGGGTTATTCTCAGATCGTATTTTCAATGCGGTTCTATTCGGCAATGAAAATGAGAAAATGTGGTTTTTTTTGGGAGCTGAAGCAAGGAGGAAAACACCAACAACATCAAAGACCGAAGCTTTGGTGGAAATGGAAATGGAATGGTACTTTAGAAAACAATTTTCTCCTTACCCAGCCAGATGTCATGAACTATGACCGAATCGTGGCAGTAAATTTAAATTGTTTACCCTTGAGAATACGAATATCGCCGGGGCTGTGTGAATGCTGTTGGGTGCTGATGTTTTTTTTAGAATTGAGAAAATGTGCGGCATTTTTGAAATAGTGTGGCAAACTCTGGATTTGATGGCAGTCAGGTGTTGATGGAAATGTTATTATAAGATCCTTGAATTTTTTATTTACTACAAAAAAAGAGGAAAAACAACATTTATATGATTTTTCAAGTGTATGGCGTATACGTAACCTTTTTTGAAGAGTGTTTGCGAACGTTATACTTGAACTAGAGGGATTATTGAAAGTATTAACTTTTAAATGACAGAAACACATCAACATGGATTCTTGCCAAGCATTATTCCCATTTCGATATAGTAAATCTGGGAAAGGATCTCGTTTATGTGTTTTGGTATTTTTTTTCATTTGCATGCTTTCCATCTGGAAAAAATCTCTCATGATGAATTTGGAGGAAGAACAACAAATGTTGGTGTGTGAAATTTCTCTTAGAAACAGTAAAGGTAACCTAGTCACTGAAGCACAAGGAATAGTAGATGTATTCAAGCAGCGTTTCCAGCAGCTGCTTAATGGGCCTTAAATAAAGTGAGAAATAGGATAGAAGAAGAGAACCCACTCTCAGTCAATGAAGAACCTCCTGTTCCACCAACCATGTTTAGAAAAGGTAGACTTTTTTATATAGAAGCTTAAGAATAACAAAGCTGCCAGATGCGATAGTTTAACAGCGTTGTTCTTAAAGCATGGAAGGGTGCATGCATCAACGAAGAAATAGTTCCCGATGACTGGTCTTTCAGCTCCATATGTTCGAGACTCATCATTCATTTTCAGAAGCTTTTCATGATGATTGCTGCGCTTGAGATCCGGCAAAAGTTGATCTCGCTGTTTCATATGACATTGGAATATACATGACGTGATGTGCAACTTGAAAAAAAGCTCCTTAGAACACTATTCCAAACATGCACAGAGTTTTGGCAAAGAGAGATGCGCTACTATATGATTTCATCAGTAACGTTCTGGAGCAAACACTGTGTAGGGCTGGCATTAGAACTGAAGGCACTATTTCCAATAGATCTGTACAATTTCTAGGGTATGATATGATGATATTGACTTCATCAGCCGCTTCCAAAAGGATGTTATGGCAAACGAGTACAAGACAAGATAGTGAATGGTCTGTCAATCAGCTTGAACAAAACTTCACTGTTGATAGCAAGTTAAAAGTTAATCTACCTTTGAATCATATTAATCCCAAGACCAACATCTTAGTGGCTATCTAACGAAGAATTACCCAAAAAAGAAGTGCAAACTTCAGTTTGGCACAACGAACGGGTTAAAGAGTCTTCACACTTTAGACGAAGTACTCGATCTATAAAGCTTTATGCTTTATGGAACCAAGTTTTGGGCTATAAGTAGAAATAAAGAGTTGACGATGGGCATTTGGTCCTGTGTTATGTGAGGAGGGAGAACGGAAAAAAAGATACAACCGCGAATTCTACTAGCTGTACCCAGATAGCCGTACCAGTAATATGGCGAGTGGTGTCCCATTTATGGTGGGAGGGTTGATACTTGGGATGTTAGGCTTCTTTGCTAACAAAACCAGTTCTGATGTCTTAAGAGGATTGAAATTAAGTCCGCAGCTACTTGCCCATTTACTATGAGCTTATCAAGTGCGGTTTGTAGGAGTTCACATAGTGTGGGAAAGAATTTTCCATGGACCATTATCATGATATCATCAGCTTACGCTAATACTTTGACACCACTGAGGCCTAGTTCAAATAGTTTCCAAACCGATTAAAAACCAGAAGCCAAACAAGAGGAGATAAGACCCCTCCCTGTGGCGTTCCCCTACACGTCCTAGCTTTAAGTTTAATGTCACCCATTTCTGCATTTACAATTCTAGTTTGAAGTATGGAATCAATCCTTTTCGATAACATTGGATCAATGATAATAGAGTCTAGGGGTTGTCGAATGGCATAATTTTTGACTTTATTGCAGGCCCCTTCTATGTCAAGGGATGCTTTGAGATGGATTGATTTCTCAATCGTGCCGTCTATTTGTCTATTAGTCTTTCTAAGGTCTACAAAAGAAACGAGGATAGACTAATTGGTCTAAAATCTTTTGGTTCAGCATGGGTGAGCTTCCCAGTTCTCGGAGAGTAGATGGAGTATAGGTGATATTTAAGCATCCGCTGAATATTTCCGCCAGAATTGGTACAATCACGTGTCCTTTTAGAGCTTTGGAGCATAATTGGCATTATTCCATTAGGCCCTGTAAATTTTTATCCTGAAAAGGAGTCTATGATCTATGCCACTTGCCTACTATCTACTATTTCATTGCCAATATTAGAAAGCTCACTTATGGTTGGGCCTCTTACCATAGGAGATGCATCGAAAATACATCCTGGAAAATGACTGCTCATAAGTGATTCAAGATTTTTAAAACAAGAGTCAATCTAGGTGTCATCCGGTCTTCTAAGAAAGCCCGAGGCCTTGAAATACACACAGAGAAACAAAATCAAACATCTGGAATTCCCTGTTCAGAAGGCGTGCATGGCATCCAATATTTTTGAAACGCCATTTTTTGAAAATATTATTTTATCTTTTTACTTGCAGTACTATATGGCAAGTTATCCATTCGTCAAAAAAATTGAAATAGAGATTTTGATCACACCTTTACGATGATAGGGAAGATGAAAAAAGTGGGTCTCGCAATTCTGTCTGTCTGCCCATTTAGCTACAGCCTTAACGACTGGATCGATTTTTTTCAAACTTAACACTTACGTTTTTTTTCCTTTTTCTTAGAACCAAAAATAACGGTACCTGCCACACAATTTTTTCTAAGCAATTTTAAATAATCGTATTTTTCTCAAAAACGGCTCCACAACTTTCCAATAAATTACTTTTAGAAAAGGCCACCTTGGAGTGGGGAACCATTTTTCAAAAAACGGTTATTAATAGTGCCTTCCGAAGAAATTTTTTTTAATTTTAGATTTTCTTCAAGAAGCTTCCAAAATATATATGTACATAGTATTGCAAAATTAAAAAAAAATTTTTTTTGATTTTTGAAAAAATGTTTCAAATTTCTCTTTTGAAAACTAAAAATATTTCGAGAACTACATGATCTTTGTTTTTGAAACTCAATTTTAAGAGTATTTAAAACTCTCTAAAAAATTTTAAGAAAAACTTTTACCCATACGAAAAAATAACGATACCTTCCATACAAAGGTTAAAAAACCGTTAGGGTTAATATTTTTTATTCTCCAAAAATACTTCTACGATTTTGATTAAACTTTTTCCGTGTACTTAGATTAGTATGATCTACTAAAAGAAATTGAAAAAATTTACATTAAGCATCTATTAGTAGGACTTCTCATAGAATGTTTTTTTTTTTTTTTTTAATTTCTCAATATCAGCTGAACGGATTTATAGATTACTTTTTTTTTATAAATAAATTTCAAAAAGGTTCAAATAATATTGAATATCAAAATTTTCAAAAAAGAAATTTTTGAGATTTTTTTTAGATCAAGTTTCAAATTATGTTTTTGAAAATTCGATACCTCAAAAACGAGTTGACAATTTTTTTTAAATTTTATTTCTATATGCACATAAGTAAATATGTACTTAATATTTGTATTTAAAAATTTGTCTTTAAAAATGTTTTAAGAATTTGATATCAAAAAAAAAAATAATTTTTTTAAAAACCACTCAAACGATTTCAAATTTTTGTTATGAACAAAAATTTTAAATCGTTTGAGTGGCAGTCAAATTTATTCAATTTAAGATGACGTTCTTTTTTTCAGCTCAAACTATCAAAAGTGTTGTTTTAACCAATTTGAATATCATATATACAATGTTCTTAAACTCTCAGCCTCTTGAAGATAAGAGCAGTCGTGCATTTTACTAACTTATGTTTTTGAAATGAGTGTCAAGTTAGCAAAGCAACTTTGACAAATCGAAACTGAGAAGGTGGAAAAACTTACCGTTAATGAGTTGTGACAATTTGGAACTTGTCGTTCAATGGGGAACAGGTCAAAATTCTGATTTCAAAATTCTTCTTTTCAAAATTCTGTTTTTTTCCAAAAAATTCTGCTTTTCAAAATTCTGTTTTTTTTTTTGTATTCTGTCCGACGAAATTCTGTTTTTCAAAACCCTGCCAATTTGCTTTACGAAAAAGAAAATTCTGCTAATTCTGTTTTTCCTTAAATATAATCATTTATTATCAATTTTTCATTTTTCGAGGGAAGAGCGTATCGACTATGGTCGGCAGTTTGGAAAATGTTAAAAAGCGCGTGCTTTTAACATTTTCCACACGACTTTTTATTATTTTTATTTGCAGAATTTTGTAAAACAGAATTATGAAAAACAGAATTTTGAAAAGCAGAACTTTGAAAAGCAGAATTTTGAAAAACAGAATTTTTAAAGCAGAATTTTGAAAAGCAGAATTTTGAAAGCAGAATTTTGAAAACAGAATTTTCACATAGACAGAATTTTGACCCCAACCCCGTTCAATGTTTCCTATTTTTTTTTGAGTCCTTTGATAACTTGACATAACTCCAAAAGCGGTAAAAACTCTTTACACTAACTGTCTTATGGCTTGATAATTTGCCGTTAGTAAGTCTTTAATAAGTTGTGAAAAATTGAATTCAATCGTGCAATGTTTTTTATGTTTCGTTGGGTCCTTTACTAGCTTGATATCAAGTTAGCGAAGCACAACCTAACAAAATAAAAAGTAAAAGCTGCTAATACCGCATTATTTATGTTTTCTACGTTTTTTTGGTTCCTTGCTAACTTGACATAACACCACCTTTAAACTTCTTAGACCGAATGGCTTATGGCTAAATATTCGATGGTAGCTTACTGAGTTTTTGCTATGTCGAATTTGTCGTTCTCTGTTTTCTATGTTTTTTTTTTTCAAAAAATGGCAAAAACTCCTAGGACTATACATTTTACTCCTTAATAATTTGCCATTAATTAATCGTTAAGTAGTTGTTACAAATTAAATTTTTTCGTGCGATCTTTTACAGCAATAAAAAGTTCAATATAATCAAATGTTAACTCTTTTTGAATGTTACTTCATTATGAATTAAAGTATCAAAATAAAAAAAAACAGAGAAAACATTGCACGACAATCTTAAAATTGTCACATACAATCAATTGCTAATTGAAGAAGAATTATTAATCAATTAAAATTTCAATATACAGTAGACTCTCGATATAAAAACCAGGCCTGTTCACTTTTTCGAGCGGGAGTTTCTTAAGGCTCTATAATGGTGAATTTGATTCAAAATGCAAATTTTGTTCGATGTGAATGTTTAAACATTTGTTTCAGCGTTAAAAAAAGATTTCTTTCAGGTTATTAAAAAAAACAGAGACAATTTCTCAGTATTCTCAAGTAATCTTAAATGCTTGCGAGACATTTTTATACAAAATACATTTTTGTGTGTTCATTATTGTGGATAGTTCACTATTTTGAGATTCACTAAATCGTGGGTTTACTGTAATAAATTCTAAGAACTTTTCCAGAGCACTATGCTGATTTAATATGAATTTAGAGAAATCGAACCAGAAACATAGAAAACATCGCACAAAAAATTTAATTTAATTAAACAACTAACTAACGATTAATGAATGGCAAATTATTAAGCAGTAAAATGTTAAGTTTAAAAAAAAACATAGAAAACATAGAACGAAAAATTGTAAGTAGCAAAAACCTATTGATAAATAATAAGCCATTGAATAACTAGCCACAAACCATTCGGTCTAACAAGTTTTTACCCCTTTTCGAGGTTGAAACTGTCACAACTAATTTAAAAGTAGTTAACGACAAATTATTAAGCCATAAACCATTCGGTATTTGCAGTTCTTACCATTTTTTTAGGTTGTGCTTCAGTAACTTGATATCAAGCTAGTAAAGAACCTAAAAAAACGTAGAAAACATTGCACGATTGAATTCAATTTTCACAACTAAATAAAGACTTACTAATGGCAAAATAACAAGCCATAACACATTTAGTATAAAGAGTTTTTACCGCTTTTGGAGTAATGTCAAGTTAGCAAAGCACCCAAAAATACATAGAAAACATTGAAAGACCAATTCGAAACTGTCACAACTAATAAATGACTAATTAGTGGCAAATTATCCACCTTCCCATTTTTCGATTTGTCAAAGTTGCATTGTTAGCTTGACACTCATAGAAAACAAATAACCCAAAATCACATAGAAAACATCGCACGACAAAATTGACTTTTTCTCAACTAATTAACAACTAACTAACGGCAAATTATTAAGCGCTTTAATATTAAATTTTAGAAGTTTGTACCACTTTTCAAAACAAAAACATAGAACGATAAATTCGAAATTGTCACCACTAATTAACGACAAATTATGCACCTATCCATTTTTCGATCCGTGAGAGTTGCTTTGCTAACTTGATATCAAGATAGCAAAGCACCAAATAAAACATAGAAAACATTGAACGACAAATTCGAAACTGTCACATCTAATCAACGACTATTTAACGCAAATTATCCAAGTAACCATTTTTCGATTCGTCAAAGTTGCTTTGCTTACTTGACACTCATGTTTTTGAAATCAATAGATACGATACAAATTCAGTATAGCGCTGTATATTTTTTATTTTTAACTCTCACAGTTCTTCAAGCTTCTGCCTTAGGCCTACAGCTAAACCATTTTCTTTAGCCACTAAAAAAGTTTTCTTACACAATTATGTTTCTTTAAATGAAAGAAGTTCTTGGAAAGTGAAAAATAGACAATAAACCCCCTTTAGAGAAGCGAAGAGAATCGTTGAGGTGGAAAAACGATAAGCACCATATCCCAACAAAAAAATCCTTTTAATATCATGCACAATACACAAACAGAAAAATAAATAATTTTTCTACGAAAAATATAATAAAGCTTATCTGTTTTTCCTTAAAGTACTTAGAATTTTGCGTCTGAGCTGTTTTTTTCCACTAATAACTCCTCTATTCAATTTAAGGTCCAAATTGTCTACTCATGTTGTGTTATATTTGTTTTTATAAAATCGAGATTCCATCATCTTTAAATGTTTCTTATATCAAAATCTTTTCTAATGTACCTTTAGAAAAACTCTTTGCAATACGTATCTGACTAAATTCGAATAAATTTTCTTGGAAACTAAAAAGGAATTTCTTTTCAGAACTTCTGAGTTCTATCGACTATCATCCTTCGTGAAATACAAAATAAAGAATAACAAGATGAAAGTTTGAGGTAAAATGTTGACGAAAAGAAGAAAAACATCCTTTTGAAGTTCATATCAATCGATAAACAGAATCTTTTTTTATTCTATTTATTTGAACTTTTTACGTAAAAATATGTACATACATACATACATATCATCAGATGTCACAAAAGATTAAAATAAATCGCTAAAGGACCTTTTTTGTTTATTAAACAAAATATAAATAAAAATAAAAATACAAATAAAAATAAGACATCAATCGAAAAAGAGAGATGTTTTTTCTATTTTGTTGTTATTGCTGTTTCATTTCTGTTAAAATTCTATCATAAATCCAATAAATTCTACGAGCATTTGAAGTTCATATTGAAACTGTCAATCATTTTATTCTTTTCCATTGATTTTGAAGAATCATGAGTAAGTACTCTAGCCTGGTAGGTACGCGACTTTTGTTTTTGACAAATAAATGACAAATAAATGTCAAATATTTTGCAATTAATACAAAGGAACAAGGTGTGCTTATTTTTTATATTCTGTGCATAAAACTCTGTGTTCAATCGACAGTATATTTTTGTCAGTGAAAATTAAAAGCATCTATCATAAAATACAACCTACAAACAAATTGTGAGACAGTGTTGTGTTGAAATAATTGCCTAAATTGACAAAAAAAAAAAACTCCTACGATTATAAATAAAATACTTACTTAAGGTATCACTGCAGTCCGGGAACGACCAGGGCCTCAACCAACAAGCTTCTTCGAGCCGGTTTGGTTTTTTGACTAGCTGTCTTCAGTTTTGCACAACAAGTTGGTTGGGGTCCTCTTCCACTTACGCGCACCATTTGTATATACTGTCCTTCTCTACGGCGCCATCCCATAGGATTGGATTCAAAGAATTTCCGGGCCGGAGCATTGATATCCATTCGCTCTAGGTTACCCAGCCATCTCAGTCATGGTCATGGCGGTATTGCTGTGCAGCCTGGTATCGTTCGCTGAGTTCATAGCGGATCCTAGATAGACAAAGTCTATGACCATCTCAAAATATAAGCTGTTTAAAGTGACGTTTTGTCTGAGACGTCAGTGCTGGGTGTCATTTCTTGTTGACAGCATTTAGTCTTGCCTTCAATCACCGTTAAACCCATTTTCTTGGCTCCCTCCTCATACTCGTTCGTCTGATTATGTCAATAGCGTCGGCGTAAGTGAGTAATTGGAAGGACTTTGAAAGATTGTGCATCTGTGTTGACGTGAGAATTTTGCACTATTCTTACAGGAACGATGTTCAAGAAGTTGCATGACAGCACGTCACCTTGTCTTAAACCTTTTTTGACATAAAAAGTATCGATGACATCTTCCCAAACATGATGGAGCAGCGTGAATTCTCCATCGCCATCCTGCACAGACGGAAGAGCTTGTGAGGGCTCCCAAAACAAGACATTACTCTATACAGCTCGTCTCTATAGATACTGTCATACGCGACCTTCAAATCGAAATGTGAAGGTTATCGACTTCAAACTCCTGGGCTTTTTCCATGCTGGCCGTAGTGAAAATATTTGGTCGATGGAGGACTTTCCTGGCCTAAGGCCGGCCTAAGGCCACACTAATATGGACCTATTAGGTTCTTGACGCATGGCTTCAGGCGTTCACAAAGTATAGCAGAGAAGATCTTGTAGGCGATATTAAGAAGACTCTGAAGCTCTGTAGTTGGTACAGTTCAGATGATCACCTTTGTTGAGGTTCGGGCAAATAATGCTGGAGATGCAGCTGGTGCATACTCCTAAAAAAATTCCCTGCCATCGGCTTTGAATAGCTCAATCTCAGGGTCATCACATCCAACAGCTTTATTGGACTTAAGTTTATAATATTGCTTTCTTCACTTCATTAAGCTCGGGTGGACGGATTTGTTGGCCTACTTCGTCGTCCAGGTTGAATGGTGCAGTCTGCATGTTCTCAGCACCGACTACGATTCTACTACGATGTTCCCTGATCATCCTTGCAGGCTTCGGTTTGGGCCTTTTAAACCATGGGAGGTTCCTTTAACTTTTTGGTAAATCTTCCGAACTTCAGTCCTGCAATGGCATCCCTCTATTTCCTTGATTGTACGCTTCTCATGATCTTTCTTTTTCCTTCTGAGAAGCTGGTGTTTCCCTCTCCTCTTCTGTTCATAGAGCTTGCGAGCAGCTCTATTCACCTATGCAGTGCCGGGCTGTATGTTTGATGTTTGGCTGCATGTACTTGCCGGCATTCTTCGTCGAACCAGGAGTTGGAGTTAGGCTGTGCTGGTCGTGGTCAGGCCAGCACGTCAGAAGTGGCATCTCTCATAGCTTTCTGGCAGTTCTTCCATTGGTTCTCGATGCTTGAAGTTGCGGCATACGACTATTTAAGAGGTGCGAGAGACTCGATTAAGCGATTTCTTGTGACTGTAGCCGTCCGATTTCAAAACATCCTCACAGTATTTCTCAGTTTTTGCCTTGGTCTGGATATCGGTGCCTTTTTTCAACTTTTTGCTCCTCTGAAAGTTGGGACCTCCTTGATACTGGAAGTGTGCCTTACGTCGTCGATCGCAATGTGGGGAATCTGGCTGGAGGTTGATTGACCAGAAATTCGCCATGTCTCCTTGTGTACATCAAGATGTGGGAATTGATTACTATACCTACCACAACATTTCGCTCCGCAGCAAAGTCGATTACCTGAGTCCGATGCCGAGGGTGGTGTCGTGCGTGCTATATCTTGTGCCACCATTAGGGGCATGCACGCATATGAGGCTCATATTGGCAAATTTGGCCTTGGAGTGAACTGTCATGGGTGCCTTGTTCACATTATTTCAACTCAAGACTTCTTACCTAAGTCTGGCTCTCACGACGAGTCCACGCCCAAAAAGACGAGTGTTAGATATCGCAGTCTTTCATTTTTATTTTGCCCAGCCCATCCCATCCCATCGCATTTCTTCGATGGCGGGGGGTGTCTGCTTGGTAGCAGTCAAGGGTGTTCGCTAAATATTTGGCTACACGTGGTCTAAAAAGAGACAGAACATTCCATGTGTATATTCGAAGTTCGTTGTCCTTATTTCGTTTGCTAGGATCATCAACAGTAAATCCGTACGTATCCAAGACTTGCTGTTGCTTCGCAACTAAATACCTTTACGTGGCCGGAAAGTCACGCCAACGGCACGAGTCCTGACCTGGGGACCAGTAGTATGACAATGGCGGGGAGCCGGATTAACCGCACCTTATAGGCCTGAGCTCCGAATATGCGTATAAAGGGTTCACTAAATTCTTCAACCTGACAGGAACTGTAAAGACGCCACCGTTTATTCCATCTGCGGGGAATTCTTCCAGTGCATGCGGCTCTGGACCTTTGGCACCTCATATGAGGGAAATTTGATAAAAAAAGATGCCATCTAATTGGTCAGAAAAGGTCAAGTGGTCCCAGAAATTGGTCAGCCCTAGATAACTTTTAATCAAGGCTTAAACTTTCTCACGGTCGCTCAAGGTCACGCGTGATTTTTGGCACCTCATTTATGAGATTTTTACAAAAATTTAATATTACCTGAAAGGCCCTAAGATCTTTATAAAAGGTCAGCTAGTTTCAGTATTTGGTCTGATATAGATTCGTTTTTACGATTTTAAAAGTATTTTTTTTTTTTCTAGGCCACGATTCGTTCATGGACCGTGAAAATAAAACTTAAAAAAAATCGTATAAAAGAATCTATAGCTGACCAATTAGTGAAACTAGCTGACCTTTTATAAAGAACGTAGGGCCCTTTCAGGTGGTATTGAATTTTTGTAAATTTCCCATAAATGAGGTGCCAAAAATCACGCGTGACCGTGAACAATAATTTTAAAATTCATTAAAAAAAAACTATGGCTGACCAATTACTAAAATTAGCTGACCTTTTATATAGTTCTCAAGACCTTTTTGATGGTATTAAATTTTTGCAAATTTCCCATAAATGAGGTGCCAAAAATCGCTATGACCTTGAAATTTTATAAAAATTCATTAAAAAAAAATCTATACCTGACCAATTACTGAAACTAGCTGACCTTTTATAAAGATCAAGAGATCTCACAGATGGTACACATTTTTTGCAAATTTCCCTAAATGAGGTGCCAAAAAACGTGTTGACCTTGAATTTTTTTTTAATTCATTATATATTCATAAAAAAAAATCTATGGCTGACCAATTTCAGAAAATAGTTGACCTTTTATCATGATCTAGAAATCTTTCGGATGGTATACATTGTTGGCAAATTTTTATAAATTGAGGTGCAAAAATCGCGCATGACCTTGAGCGACCTTGAAAAAGTTTAAGCCTTGATTAAAAGTTATCTAGGGCTGACCAATTTCTGGGACCAGTTGACCTTTTCTGACCAATTACTGACCAATTAGATGGCATTTTTTGTAATCAAATTTCCCCCTTATGAGGTGCCACAGGCCCAGAGCCAGTGCATGCCGCCTTGATGAAAGGAGAAGTGCCTTAGGGGAAATTCTCCTCTCCCTCTCTTTTGTTTGCTGCTCCCAACAAGCATCCACAGGGGTTGAAACCACATCTCCAATTAAAGTACAAGGCAAGGCACCCGATTTTCACCACGGGAAGGTGAGAGAGAGTAGAAGTTGATAGACATAGGCTGATTTAAAAAAAAAAACCTGTGGATGCTTATGTCCTCTTGAATGTATATTGTCTACCATTTTGAACAGCCTAAGAACTTTTTAGCTTCAGTTTAAAGTAAGATGCATTTGTTCACTATTTATTAAAATACTCCAGTAGTGACCATAAAATACTTGACCAACTTGCTTTTTTTCACAGCTCTGTGCGCATAAAATTTCCACCGTTCAAACACTCCACTCAAAAATACGTGAAGTTTCAAACAATGTGCCTACAGTACATACATACGACTTCAGCTTTGGGGGAAGCATAAACGTGTGATCCCGCAGGGGTGTCAGTCAGGACGTCAGGGACTTCCCTCGAAGCTTGACATCATCTGTCGAATTCAAATTAAATTGTATTCAAAACTTTTTTTGGGATATCAGCCATTGATGCGGTAATCCAATGCTTTCTCTTGTCTCACCTTCACCCGATACACAAACCTATTCATTGTTTGTGTTTTATGGTGGATGGGGAGGGATATTTTTGCAAGTTTTGACTATGGGTGTGTGAGTGTGAGTGCGAGGGTATTTTTATTTATTTCGTTGGATTGCTGTTGCCCCGCTGTCAAAAACATTTCATCTGCAGTATCTCACATCAACACAAAAACCTACACGGACGTGTGTGCCTGTGCCTGTTTTGTTTTTCAATGAAAGTGTCTATTTTTGAAAGTGTGTCAATATATGATATTGTTTACGCGACACATATTGACACCCTTTGGCTTCAACAATATATGTATATGGGGGTGTGGGTTTCGAGGGTGTTCTTTTTGTTTGTTGTTTTCTTTTTTTGCAGCCTTCTCCGGCACACGTAGTATTGAAGTGCGAGGGCTTTTTTTTCTTTTTTTTTTGAATAAGACAAAGAATTTTCTTTCTCGTTTTTTGCATTCAAAGTTCTTTTTGTTTCTTCTCATGTCAGGTTTAGCTGGGAATTCTCTCAGCAGGGGTACCTACACGCTGGAGAGGGGTGGTTTAAGTTCAACACCGATTCAAACAAAAAGTCTTCGTTTGGTGTTGTTTTCAGGTTGCTTTTGATGATGATGGTGATGATGCGAGCTTTGTGTGTTATTGTTTCTCGTTTTCTATACACTTTCTGCCTATGTCATTGTATTAAAATGTCAAAAAGTACGAAAGATAAGATAAGATGACATCGATATTGTACGTGTCAGATCGAGGTAAAAGGATTACGTCGTGTTTTTCTTCTTCATTTTTTATTATAGATGTTCCTTTAAATTTATGAATGTGTACGAATGAAGGTCTTGAGGTACAATCATCAATCTTGACGCTGTGTGATATATTTTAACGTACACAAAATGAAGAAAGACAGAGGTAGGTTTTTTGGAATATTAGTTTGAATATTGAAATTTTTTTTTTATTTGAATAATCCAATGAATGACCTGTGTGTTGGTTTTGGAAAACAAAAATCTGGAACAAATGCTTATACCTTGTGTTCGACTCTAACGATGTGAAGAAGCATATTTTGGATTAGTGTCAAAGCAGATGACATTAATGACATAAGGCATGTGAGCATGATGACTATGACGATGACGATGCACGTATTTGAGAAACTCTTTGATATGACAGCAGAGGGTTTTATTGTTATTTTAGAAAAGATTTATTTTCGTATATGTACGTACGCAAGTGGTTTCAAGAGAGGTCTTTATGGCAAAAAGTGTGAGGAAGGCATATCAATGTCAATGATTCGTATATTAAAACTCAAAGAATTTCATCCTCTATATATTTTTAAATAAAAATTATGTCAACCAAAGGGTGCTCAATCGAGGAACCGCGAGCTATGTTTTTTCTTCAAAGAGTCAGAGTCTTAATTTGATTACAAATCTTTTGCAACGTTCAACGTTCTTAATATCAAAAATTAGTTCATTTTGAATTGTGAAAGAATGTTATCTTTCGTGAGTGTAATCTCTTATAATTTAAATTAAAAGATTGCATTCATTTTGACTTCACTTTAAGTCTTCGACTTTTAATTCTGCAAATGACCATTCATTTGCAATTAAAATGATTGCAGTAATTTTTCCCAATTAATTTTAAAGCTTTTGTCGTTGAACTATCCAGCGCATTAACAAATTTTACACAAAGTCATTAATAATGAAATGAACCAGAGGGTTCATTGGGAGCGTTTGAAGTCCAAAGACATCGTGTAGTGCCCGGAATTGACAACGCTTTGGACACGACGCCACCAATTGTGAATGTCAGTACGTGTGCGTCAAGTGCTAAGAGGACCATAAGTCGGAACAGTGTAAGCAAAAATATAACGTGTGGAATGCGAACTGCAAAAACGATGGTCACCCAGCCAGCCTCATAGGCTGCCTAAAGCTGAAGGCCCGACTTCTGGAAAGGAACAAGTTGTTGGCTGAGAAACGACCTAACCCGTCCTGCATTCGGCTTTGAAGTGATGGTCAAAGGCGGTCCAACAACCAATACAGCAACACCTAAGAACCTGAGTCCACAGCAACAACAGCATCAGCGAAACAAAGGCCCAACTCAAGATCCTCCCAGCAAGGACAGCATCAGCCAAGCCAGTAAAACCAACAACAGCTTCCACACCGACGAACCTCAACAACGAAGTCCACCGCATCTTTTTATCTAATCTTTTGTCCGTCATGGAGAAAGCCCGTAGTGCCATACTACCAAAGTATGTTCAACTGAGTGAATTTGATAAGTGTGTGGCATTGGCCACTGGAATCTTCCAGTTATGGAATTAAAGAAGCTCCACAGACTGACGTTTAATGTGAAGGCATTTTACAACGTTACTAAGTGCAACAACATCGACCTCATTGGCTTCAAAACTTTCCGTAATAACAAGAGTGAAGGCCGAAGAGAGATGGCAATGTACGTTAGGAAGAATATCTGCTCTAACACCAGCGACAACACAGGTCTCCAACCCAGCAGCGAGGCCACCACTGAAAACCCTCACTATTATTAGCTTGTACTTCAAATTCAAATACAGCATGAGAAACATCCACAGCGATCTCCTCATTATCAACAGCATTCATAGAAGAAGCACTTATGGACTCATCGGTTATGATGTCAACGCAAGGCATCATTGTGGTTGGATACTGTTGTCACCAACAATGCAAGATAATTGCTGACTGACTTGATACCAGCAGTAATCATCATTCATTGGTTGTTATTTCATAACCCAAACCATCGTTCCCCGGAACACCACCAACATTAGATTTCTTTATTTCTTCAACTAATTTTATTCATATTCTTCCAGAAATCAGCAACTCCACCTGTACGTACAACTAAGCATCAAACTCCATCAACCCATCTTCCTAGTGACAGAACCAGTTGAAAATTGCATCAACTACTGAACATAGTACATAACACCATAACTCTCCCTCCTAAACAGGAATCTAGACAACATTGAAATTGACACAGGCTTACTTACTTACTTATGGTGGCGTTACAGTCAAGGATGGACCCGGGTCTTAACCAACAAGCTTCTTACAGCTAGCTTGGTTCTCCCCGCCAAGTTGGTTGAGAACCTCTTCCACTTGCGAGCGTTACCTATTACGTTGTTCTCCTCTACTGCGCCGCCGCCGTCCCACGGAGTTAGATTCAAAGACTTTCCGGACCGGATAATTGAATTTCGAAATTCGGCTTTATTCCGCTTTACTAAAGTGAAATAACGCAGAGTTTTAGACTTCGGCCTTATTTCGTTGTGGCAAAGTGAAATAAAGCCGAATGTTAACAAGGAAATAAAGCCGAACCAAACAAATAATTCAAAATTCGATTTTATTAAAAACGTTTCATTAAATCCAGATTCTATAAATGCAAAATAAAATTTTGCATACACCCAACCTCAGACCCATCCCAAATCTTATAGACAGCCCAAGCAGGGGCTTGAAGGGGGCAGCATGCTCCCATACATACCTCACTGTTTATTCGCGAAAAAAATAAAGGAGAGGATTTATTAGGTTTTTGAAATTTTAAAATTCGTGAATAAACAGTGAGGTATGTATGGGGAGCCTGCTGCCCCTCTGCAACCCCCTGCTTAGGCTCACTATAAGATTTTGGGTGGGTGTGAGGTTGGTGTATGTACAGTTTCTTTTGCAGTTAAAGAATCTGGATTAAAAAAAAACTATATTTCACTTTAGCAAAGTGAAATAAAGCCAATTTCGACATTAGGATTTATTTCGCTCGGCGTTATTTCACGTCACAGTTAGGTTGAACTACTTAGTGCACACCTTATATGGGCTACTATTACATATTCGAAACTCAGGCCTGCAAGGAGCAATTAATCCGGCTCCCCGCACAATGGAGTCATACTAAGGGTCTTGTCCTTCGAATGAGAGTCATGCCGTCGGGGTGATTTCCCGGACACGTTAAGTTATTTAGTTGCGAAAAACCAATTACAACTACCAGACAGTGTGAACTTCAGTGTGTCAACATTATGTTCCGGAATTCCATGCAACACCTCAACAACAACCAATTCCAGAAGATACTGCAGTCAATAAAATCAAAAATGTACAAGTAACAACTATACAGGATAAAGTTGAAGTCTTTGCGATCCATTTCGAAGAAAATTTCACGAAAAACCCATCTTCTTCTTCCTTTACGAAACTGAAACGCTTTCAGCAGTCATTGATGCCCACCTTGAATAGAGCAACGTTAAGTGACAACAATCCTGCGAGTGATTCAGTTGACAACCAAAACTTGAGCACCCTAGAGGAGATATCTTAAATTAATAGTAACTCTAAAGCAAAGAAGTCAGCTGGGCCGAATGAGCTATCGTACTTCATCCTAAAGAAACTTCAATAAACAGAAATAGTTTTCCTGGCCACCTTTATCTTCGTTTTTTCACCCAAAAATGGAAAACTGTAAAAATCGTCGCGATTCCCAAGAAAAGTGCATGGAACATGCTTCCAACTACAGGCCAATAAAATCCCTCCCCAATAACCTAAGTAAAATCTTGGAAGAAATGATACTCAGGCAGCCCAAGAAGTTCTGTGGAAAGACCAAAATCATCGCAGTTGGCAGATGAAGCTGCATAATTATCACCCTAGCACTCCCAAACGGAACCAGATTATCAGCCAAATGCAGTGCCAAGTACCTGAACATAAACTTCAACGAGCTGCTGAGATTTAACCCACATCAGTGGACTGTCCTCAAAAAAGTCAATTTTGCCATCCATCATCTCTTCCCCCTGATGAAAAAAAGGATTGGGCTAAACGAGCAGACAAAAGCTGTAATCAACAAACAACCAGAAAACGGAAAAAATGGTGATACCACGCTAATTGTTGCAATTCTTAAGGTCACCTTTCTTTGGCAGCTTAACAATCACACCATCCTTCCAGTCCTTGGGATAGCTTTCATTTTCCCAAATGATTTGTATCAACGGATGTAAAATACTAGGCGCTGTAACGTGATCAGCTTTCAGGAATTCAGCTGGTATTCCGTCAAGTCCAGCTGCCTTGTTGGTTGTTTTTGAGGAGATTTATTGATGTTTGGATTTCCGATTCTGACGGGGGTTCGATGTCAATATCCCTATAGGACCTGCGCATCTCGTTTAGTTGGGGCACTTCAGCACTCTTCTCAACTGAATCCTCATTAAGCAGGACACAAAAATGGTCCTTCCATCTGCGTAGCTGATCCTCAATTGATACCAAAAGTGTGCCATCCACATCCATTACAGGATTATTGGTGTTGCTTTTTTTCCTAATAATATCTTTGGTAATTTGGAACAATTCCCGGATATTTCCTCTTCTTGCGTCGTTTTCCGCATTATATGCGAGTCTATCTAACCTCACCCTCTTGTCACGTCTCACACAGTGATAGACCATCTTATGTGCAATGCGATACTCGCTTCGCAATTCAGCCTTTCGTTGAACATCTGCTTCGGCATTTATTTGCATTTTCAATGATTTGCGAAGTTCGATTTTATCCCAGGTGTCTTGGGATATCCAAGAGTCTCTAACTCTCGTCCGCTTGGGTACAGTTTCGGATCCAGCTTCCATAAAAACACATTTAATTTCACCCCACATCTCATCAAATGTTGAATGTTGGATTCCGTTTAACGACGTTGTCGTTAAGGGTGGTGGCATTGTGTCGACATATGTTAGGGTCATTTAAAGCATTCGTAATGAATATTTTGAATTCCCTGCTGCATCCTGCGCTGGTTTTTGTATGGCAGTGGTTCGTAGTTTGAGACTCATCAGAACCAAATGGTGGTCGTTTCCTACATCGGTATTTCTTATACTCCGGACATAAATATTGACTTCCTCCATCGCTGCTGGATCATGATATGATCAATTTGGTTTTCGGTTTGACCATCCGGATGCACCCAGGTTATTTTGTTGCACGTTTTATGCTTATCCCCCATCTATCACAAGACGATTCGCGTTACAAAAGTCGACAAGCAAGTCGCCATTTTCGTTCCGTGACCCCAAGCCATTTTTTCCCATCACGCGTTCCAGTTCGTTGTTGTCTGAACCGACTTGGGCATTGAGGTCTCCCATGACGACTGTGATATCGGCTCTCGGAACACTACTGGAAACCGAGTTAAGATGAGTGCAGAACGCGGTTTTGTCTTCCTCTGTCGCTTCATTTGTGGGGGCGTAGCACTGAATAATTGTGACGTTACGAATTTTGGAACGAAACCTTGCTGTCATTAATCTCGCAGAAATGGGCACCCAGGAGATCAAACTACGCCTCGCTTCTTCGTTCAACATAATTCCGACACCATGCAGTCTTTGGCCACCCTCTCTTTCATTTTCTCCGGAATACAGCATTCTCGTCTGTCCAGTGTCTGATCTGTCGACCTCTGTGCCCCCGTTATTCCTATTCAGGCTAGTCTGTGTACCTTCTTCTTTTTTTTTGAGATAGCTAACTTCTTCTACAGCCTTCCACCAAACGATAGAACCATAGGTAAGTAAGCTTGGAATTTTGGATAACTACAAAATACTAAGCCTCTTTGGAAAGTTTCAGAGGAATTTCATTAGGCTTGGGAGGGGTAAAGTCCTCTAAATTTCTTTTCTTCGCAAACAGAACTAGTTCTGTTTTTGTAGGGTTAACCCCGAGACCGGGTGCTTACCAAGAAGATTAAATGCCAATAATTTCCATAATATCTTTGATGGTGATAAGACACTTACCCGATATCAAAATTACTATGTCGTCTCTGCATAAGCCACAATTTGAATGCCCTGATTTCTTAATCTTGTAAGAATTTTGTTAACAACGAGGACCCAAAGGAGAGGTGAAAACACCCTTGCGTGTGGTGTGCCTCTTGTAACTGGCTTTCTCAACAATCGTATCTCCAAGTCGCGAGTCTAAGATTCTACCATTGAGCATGGTATACTAAGGAGTCTGGTTGTGTATAACTTGAGACCACGGGGCTCTTGCAGCCAGTGTAGTGTGTTTCCATAAAGAGTTCAAGTGTTTCTTGAAAGTTATTTCTTCCTTAGTAGTCGTGGGTTTATTGTTTTCAGAAAAACGTCAGCACAAGAAACGCACAGGTCTGGGTGTTACTTCTTGACAGTGTGCTTTTTAACTTCAACACAGGGAACCAAAACAAGACGAGTCCCACTCTTAGTACCTCGTGGCACTATGGCTAGTTCGTTGGACTGTCTTGGTTTGATTTCTAGCTGCTGCCACCTTAAAAACAAAAAATTCTTTTTTTCCGAGGTAATGCCTCTCGTGAAGAACTGACAACTCCTCCAAGAGCATCTGTTGTCATGAAAAGTGCTTTTCGTCTAGCTGTTCGGACTCCACAAAACATCGTAGCTCCCCTCTTTCCCTGCCAAGAACACAAAAACCGTAATCGTTGAGAGTTGTAAGCCACTAAGCCCTGGTTCTCCACGAGCTTTCGTACCACCGAATTTATTTATGTGGCCCCACTCTTATGCGACACTGAACCAAGTCATTTGTTCAAAAGTCTGTCAATCAAAAGTATTAAGTTATAGGTTTGCCCCTAAGGTTATTGTAAAATTGGTCAATGCTTTTATATTTTCCGATAGTGTCTATATACATAATATTCTAAATTGAATGCTTTATGTGATTTAAATCAAAGCTGTACGTACCTTTATCATGAAAATAACACCAAAATTTCTCATTCTGGCATTTCTAAGAACCCTTCATTCAAAATTTAAGTCCAACACTGAAAGCATGTTTCAGTTGAATAAAGTTACCAGAACTTTTTGAATGTTATTCCTATTGGTGTCCCAAAATTTACAGCTGCAGCTTCACTGCAACTGCAACCCCATTGAATAGTATACGCCACTCTTATCTTATAGTCATATCTCTTCCCCCCATTGACAGACCATGAGTGATAAAATACACCAATTTATCACTCGAAAAACGTTCGGAAAATAAATTTTCGAAAAGTGCGCTGCTGATTCCGAATTTGTACGCTAATTTCTTTTAACATTCATTGCATGCATGCTGCATGCATCTACATACGTATGTCGGGCACATGGACTGCATGTCAACAACTGCGGTTCCATTTCCGACAGTCGTTGATTGAGAACCAACGAATTTTGCAAATGGAATGTGGGTAAGGGCATGAGTATGAGAATGAGCATGGCCATGATGAGCATCCCTGGCAGCTCGGCACTTCTGCTGCCATGGCCACTTGCTACCAGGAATCACAAGAATGGACATAAATTTAAGTGGCAATTTATACACGTTTCTCGCATGGACTGGGTTCGTCAATATTTTATCATTTTATGTGCAATTTGTTCGGCAGCACACAAAAATTCAATACCTATACTCCCTCTCTTTTTGTGCTCCTAAGCCTTCAAAGGGTTCGACCTATGTATGTACGCTGGCTGATGGTACGGAATTACTTTAGCATTCAAAACGGCTCCTAAGTGCATTTCAATAAATCTCTGTATTTTCAAAATTGGAGAATTTCCTTTTTTGTATGCAATTGGGTTTAGATGTGGAATATGGGAGAGCCATCTGCACACCGTACGTCATCGCAGTTACACACACACTTCGACACACACATGCAATGGCCGACAAGGACGACGACGACGATGTTGGTGACGTCGACACCAACTGGCATTTCACAAAGGAAAGGCACATGCATACTTCTTCTCCGTCAGTGGGCGGCACAAGTGCAAATATTCAATGCATGATGGCAGAAGTGCAGGAGGATGGATGAAAAAAAAAATCTAAGAATCTAAGGGATTCTAAGAACATTCCACAAGGGTCCAATAAGGAGTGACTTCCGCGCAAATATTTATTATCCTTTCCCAACCATTTATTCTGCGTTTTTCTGCTCCTGTTTTCTCCTGCCTTGAGCTCTTTTTGTCAGATCATTTTGAAGTAGAGGATTTTTATCTACATGCCATGACTACTTCACTACCACTACTACCATAACGACGACCGATGTTGAATCTTTGGTAGGCACGTGGGAAAATCAAATTCTGTTCGTATCCCAATCCAGGATTCCTGAATCCTGGCTTTAAGCTTGGGTACCTTACCTACGTACCAATGTGAATGGGCATACGGCGAGTCTACATCAATGTAGAATAAAGAATGAGATCAAGATAGCTCAGAGGGTATATAAAGTGGCAACGAAAAAAAAAATACCTACATCTAAGGCAAAGCAAACATATGTTCACTGTACTCACTTGGGGAATCTTGATTCTTTTCTTTTGCTTGTTTTTGTTGTTCCTATATCAAAGGATAAAAGAATCCAAGAATGAAGAAAAAAAGGTATCCTACGCTCTGGATATGAATCTTGAAGGAACATAACAACCAAAGCACCGTGAGTGGAAGGAAGGATGTATGTTTGTTACATTATTTATTGGCACGGGTGGATTTACGTCAGATCTAAGAAAAATGCACCCAAGTGAGTAGTTTCTCTCAGTTTTCGACTTGAAAATGGAAATTTTTCCATCGAAAGCCTAATGACGTGTAATAAATAAATGGAGTGTTTTGGAAAATTGTTTTCTTTTTTGTTTTTTAATATATTACAAAAAGATGAAGTTATTACACACCCCCATAGTCACAGTCAACATTATGTTTTGTCTTTAGAAACAAATCAAGAACATAAGGTACGTTTCCGGTTTAAGTACTTTGTTAGTTATTTCAATTTTACACAAAACATTTCTTTCGAAATCGAGAAACCGGAACTTAGTTTTAATTGTGTAATTTGATCAAAGAAATTAGGTGGCAAAAAGTCTTAATTTAGGAATTGCATAAATTACCAACATTGACAAAATAAGATTGACAGTTTTGTAATTAGAGAAACTGCAGGAGTGCTATGAAGCTCTGTTATTTCTGTTTTTTTTTTTATTATTATTCGAAAAGTCTCAATATTTAACCTCAAAAGTGAGGAATTGTGTATATATTTTTGAGAATACGGTAACCCTCTCATCACTATGAAATATAAACTGGCTAATTAAATTTTATTATTTATAACAAAAATTATTCAGCCATGACACGAAGACCGAACCATCGAGATCCTAATGTTCAGGTTCAAGAAACAATCTTGGCTGTAGCCTCGTCAATACATCAGGCAAATCCATTTTTCAAGCGTTTCGTCTCGAAACTTAAGAGCGCAAATGGGGTTTAGCAGACGACGGTCATTACAATGGATATTTCATGATGACTTAAGTAGCTTCCGTACAAAGTCCAAATTACGAGCAATTTTAACCCCCTTGATTTTCCTGTTCGCCTGGAATTTCGCCTAAAAATTATTGAAATTACCGAAGAAGACAATAAATTTATAAATTGCTTTTTTATGTCTTATAAGGCTCATAAAATAATAAATCAAATTCAGTTACCCAAAACAGCTTTTAGAATGCTTTTCTTAAAAGTATTTCGTTAAATATTGCTGATGTTTTAGCAGATCTTTTTAACAAATGTGCTTTTGGTGGAATATTTCCTGATATCTTGAAATTTGCAGATGTCATTCCTATCCTCAAAAAATTTGGTGGAAAAAAATGTAACGATTATAGACCAATATCACTTCTGCCAGTCTTTTCAAAAATTTTTGAAAAAGCTTTTAAACAGAGAATTGTTGACTTTCTCGAGAGATGCTCTTTTTTTAGTAATAAACAGTATGAGGTTCGAGCTGGTAGATCTACAGCACAAGCACTTTTAAGATTTTGCAGTCAAACTTATGGAAGTATTACTACGAACAAAATAACTACAGCACTTTTTATAGACATTACTAAGGTCTTTGATACCGTGGATCAAGAATTTCTACTGTTTAAGTTAGAAAAGACTGGTTTTAAAGGATTAATGATTGATTGGTTTTCTTCATATCTCAAAAATAAAAAACAAAGGGTGAAAATAGGATATTTGTTAAGTGAATATTCAGACATTCAGATTGGTGTTCCTCAGGGTTCAGTGCTTGGCCCTATTTTGTTCATTATTTTCATTAATTCTATTTTTGGCCTGAATCTTAAAGGAGATCTAATTGGTTTTGCTGATGAAGTAGGATGTTCTTATTCTTATCTTCTCTACTAGATCTGGTTGCTAAATTTGGGCAAAAATGAATGAACATATACTTTATCTGAATAAGTAGGTTTATAATACAAATTCTATATATTACTGAAATAAATCAGCAAAGTAGAAGACTTAGTATTAAGGATTGGACTTGTTGAATTATTGATTCAAAATAGCTTTGCCTGGCCCCGGGCAAAAAAATGCACTGATGAGTTCAAGTGAGTAAGCCTAACAAAACGCCAATTTGTAGGATTAAAGGCCATAAAAATATACTTTATATCATCTAAGACAGTTTTGCTCTCGTAAACTTCTTGAGACAGTTTATTTTGGCGTTGTGCAATCTTAGTCACAATGTGGCAAAGTACACATATTAAAGGTAATATATTGCGCATGTTGTCAAAAATCGGTTGTCAGATACTGAACAAAAAAAAATTAAATCTCAGATACCTTGTCAAATTGACAATGGGTATATTCAATACCTCAATTTCAGTACTGAATATTCAGATTTCTGAACTTTGGCCAATCAGAAGCTTGGAAAATTGAGAAAACTGAAAATCTAAATGTAAAATTTGGAAAGTTTGGAACATGCCAGAAATGCACACACACTGAACTGACGGAGGTCTCTGAGATTTTGACACATGCGCGAACTTGAACGAAAATGAAAACTCGGAATATATTACCTTTAATATGTGTACTGTGACAATATGGTATCGTGTGTTGGGGTGGTACTTTAAACAACAATCTACAGCCGTTAATAATTATTGTTAAAAACACGTAAAAAGTTGCATTTCAAGGACGTCTGTCGAGGGTTTTGGAGCCACTTAGACGTCTGTCGTGACCATATTTGTAATCAGCGAGTCAAGGGCTTCAGGGTTTACTGCGTTTGAAGTGGTTTCCCTCACTAATTCAATTTTGAGAAAAGTTGTACTTTTTTTGCACTTTTTCTTGTAAACAGGGCCACTACGTGCTGGCAGACGAACATATTCGTTATCACATTCACCAAGACTACCTGTGTTGTGAGCTAAATCGTGAATGACACACGGAACTATATACAGAGCGAGTCACTATGTGGTGTGCAGTTTCATCAAGGTGCATTGTGCAAGAAAACGTTGTCATTGGGGACCGTTATTTAGAGATTCTGAGAATGTTTTGCCCAGAACTACGCCGAAGAAGTATCCTTTTCAGCAGGCTTCAGTTCCAGTAAGATCGAGCAACTGCAAACATCACCAGACTGTTTTTGGTGGAGCTGCAACAAAAGCTACGGAACAAATTTATAACCAAAAACTCCACTTTCTACTGGCCGTAAGGTCACCTGACCTGACTGCACCGTATTTTTGCGTAATGTCAAGCAAGAGGTTTTTAAAACTAAAACAAGGAATTTTACTGAATTGAAGCAGGTGATTAAAACGATAATCGAAGTGATCCTGCTCCCAACTTCAACTCTTCACAAATCCCAATGAATAATTTTCTTGTCAATGTCTTTGCCGCATAGTTTCGGCTGAATTTGAACGAAGGCCTAAATTATGTTGACTTTGAGGATATCAGTTGATTACGGCATATTGGCATTGACCTGCAACTTCAGAAAACCTCACGTGAAATAGCCCAATGGGTCAAATCGCACGGTCTTGGTAGCCAATTCACGTCACCTCCTCGAGAGATATTCCTACCCTTCAATCGTTTATGTATAGAATGTCTTTCTTTTGTGGCATCCATTGTGTGACACGTGTGCTGTCCTCTTGGAACAATATGTCGATCAGATCTATATCATTAAATTTGGGCGAAAAGAAATTGTTTATCATCTATTACCAGGGGTCTCCTTTGAACAAGTTGAGGAATTTGATTTACTCAACCTAATTTACATACCCAGTTTTTTTTTAAAGATCAATCCACACCGTCAAGGTTGATAAGCCCTAGACTTTAATGTTCTTAGAAAAGGTAAATTTTCTCTCATTAGACATTTATATTTAAAAAATAAATCTAAATCCGTTCAGCCCATAATGAGAAAATCCAAAATAAATATAAAATTCTAAGAGAGACGGGTTAAAATGTTGGAACCCGCCAAATTTGTATGAGATGCGTCTTCTTGGTAACTTTATATTCTTTGGTACTATAGTAATAGTTGCTTAGTGTACATTTTAATAATTTTTGGCAGTACACCACACTAATTTTAGCATGCGGAAAAAGTTTGATCAAAATCGTAGAAATCGTTTTAGAGAAAAAATATTTTCCTTATCGGCTTTTTTAGCATTTGTATGGAAGGTAACGGTATACATATGTATATGTTTTCATAAAAGTATATTTTTTTTATAAAAATATTTTAGAAAGTGTTGAAAACTCCTAAAGTATGAGTTTCAAATTGCTGATATCGTTTTCAAAATATTTGATTTTCAAAAAATAAATTGAATATTTTTTTTAAATCCAAAAAATATTTTTTTTTAAATTTTTGTACACAATCCTATTAATATTATATAGAAGCATATAAATATTGAAATCAATCAAACCGTTTTGAAGAAAATCGAAAACGAAAAGAATGGTCTTTGGGAGGTACTATTAATAATTTTTTGAAAAGAGTTTTTCTACCAAAAGGTAATCTTTACTAAAAGTAATTTATGGAATTTTCTTTAATAAAAGTTGTGGAAAAGCTTTAAGGAAAAATCACATTCATACATATTATGTAACATAAAAAATTTATGTCTTAAACCGTTATTTTTGGTTCTAAAAAAGTGAAAGCAAACCTTTGAGATGAATGACCAAAAGACTCTAAGTACCAAGTTTGAAAAAAATCGATCTAGCCGTTTTGGTTTCATGATTAGTTGGAATTGAAATAGGGTTTGTTGGCGTTATTTTTTATATTAGTTGATTCAATTTTTTTTTTTTGCCTACAAAAATTGAATCAACTAATATAAGAAAAGTCACACAATACAATAAGTTATTTTTTATAGTTGGCTTACTAGTTGGCCTTTGCTAAACTGTTCAACCGAGTTTATATCTACTTCAATAATGTTTCCCAAAATAACTGTCGGTATAACTTATGACCTCAGGAATGGCTCAAGCGTACCTGTACGAAGGAATATTACTAATCAGCTACTAAGAAAAAAGTGTCTAAGGCTTTATACTCAATGACCACAGTACACATATTAAAGGTAATATCATTAGAGTTTTGATTTTTGTTTCTTCTGCGCATATATCAAAATTTGTGTATTTGTTGTTGTTTTTACGTGTATTTAAGTCCTCACGCTCCCAGCCATTTTTATTTCTGACAATTTCAATTTTAATTTGTTGTTGTTTTTACGTGTGTTTTCTTCCTCACACTCACAGCCATTTTTTATTTTCGACTGACAACCTGCGCAGTATAATACCTTAGATTTGTGTACTGTGCTCAATGACAACGTAATACATATGTAAATATACACTGTAAATATAAACATATTTACTATAAAAGTAGCTGATTTAGTTTTAAGTAATCGGATTGTGCACTCGGTCGTATACGCACTTTAAATTATTTCATTGAATTGCTTTTTCCTTGAAGTTTTATTTGTGCATAACTTAAGTTTATTTCTGCCATTTGAAATCAAAGTATTTTTAGAATATACCTATTGTTTTTCTACAAAAGTTCCACTTAAGAGAAGGGAAACTTTTTAAGAACAAAATTTTTAATGAGGAATGAATTGTGTTACTAACTTTAGTGCAGAAGTGCAGTCATCTTTAATGAAAATTTATAAACTCGACCATATTTTACAAATATTTGCTTAAAATAACTTTTTACATTTTCAAAAATCCAAAACAAACCTTTACTAATTAATTTCTTTTTCCTTTTTTTTTGCAGGTAAGTGAAGTTTGTGCCGACGCTAATATAAATACTCACCATGGATAGGGTAACTGATGACAGGTCTAAAGAGCGTTATACAAATTAAGATTTTTTTGTTTTTATAATCCGTTGGAAATCTTCAAAAGACACTCGGTAAGAATCGGTACCAAGTAGTGTGGGACTCATACCGCACTAAAACCTCCGGTGAATCAGGACCAATCTATGAAAGATCGACACATGATTTTTATTTCTTAATTTTTAAATCGCATTGGGGGAAGTTTAAAGTTATAACCCTTTCCCATAGCTTTTAGACCATCAGCTCATGAGGCTTGGTTCTTCTTAATCTCCGAACATTGTTTTGTACATTTAGGACGGTCTCCATTTCAGAGTTTGTATGACTTTGCAGTCGCTGATTGTGTGATACAGCGTGTTTTTTAACCACTTCTGTAACCATTTCAATTTGTAGGTCACGATGTAGATCGCTATTTCTTATATACCAAGGGGCATCAATTATTCCACGAAGGACCTTGCTTTGGAATTTTTGGATGGGTTCAGCATTTGTTTTCTTTGTACAGCCCCATAGTTGGAAGCCATATGTCCAAACGGGTTTCAATACTTGCTTATATAACATTAGTTTGTTCTGGATAGATAGGTCAGAGTTCTTTCCTAGTAACCAGTACATTTTTCTGTACTTCAAGTTTAGTTCTTTTCTTTTCTTTTTGATGTGCTCTTTCCATTTAAGCTTTGCATCCAAAGTCATTCCAAGGTATTTGGCGGTATTGGAGTAAGGTACTGCTGTACTGTTTATATAAATTGGAACATTGCTTATGTTTTTATTTGTAAAGTTTATATGCGTCGATTTTGTTTCGTTTAGTTTGATGTGCGATATCTGCGTCCAATCACTTACTTTATCGACTGCATTTTGCAATTTTTGTGTAGCCTTCGTAACGGATTTATCTGGCACCAATATTGCAGTATCATCAGCAAAGGTGGCCATGATAGCGTTGATGTCCACGGGAATATCCCTTGTATATAACAGATACAGGGTCTGTCCTTGAACACTTCCTTGTGGTACACCGGCTTCAATTTTCTTTAGTTCCGTGTAATTTTGGTCGTACCGTACTCTAAAGAGTCGGTTCGTAACGTAGGATTTCAGTATTTCGTAGTACTGCCTGGGAAGGTCCCTATGCAGTTTGCACTCCCAAGTCCCAAGTGCCAAACCTTGTCAAAGGCTTGAGCAACATCTAGGAATATAGCCGAGCATACTTGTTTTTCTTCAAGTGCCTTTTCCACAACATCCGTAATTCGATGCACTTGGTCTATCGTGGAATGTTTATTTCTAAATCCAAACTGATGGCTCGGAATAAGTCTTCTTTCTTCTATTATTTTGCTAAGCCTTTTCAGTAGCAGTTTTTCAAAAACTTTTGCCATGATTGGTATAAGCGATATTGGTCTGTAAGATGTTACTTCTGTTGGTGGCTTACCTTGTTTAGGTATAACAATGACTTCTGCAATTTTCCAGTGATGTGGCACATATCTTAGTTTAAGGCATGCGTTTATTATAAATTGGAGTTTCTTAAAGGCTATTAAAGGCATTTCTTTCAAAACCTGAGCAGTTATGAGATCATAACCTGGTGATTTTTTGTTAGACAACTTTGACACATGCTTCTTACTTCTTTGAGCGTGAAAAAAGGTATTTCGCATTCGTCGTTTCTATCAACAAACTGTAAGGGATCTGTAGTTGTGTTTGCTGGGAATGGCTTAAAAACATTCGCTAGATGTTCAGCGAAGAGATCAGCCTTTTGTTTCGGGTTTCCGACCCATTTACCATTTTGAGATTTTATTGGCGGGTTTTGTGTCTGTGGTCTTTTTAAGCGCTTAGCTGCTTTCCATAATGAGTATTCTGTAGAAGCATCCGCCGTCAGACTATTCAGGAATCTACTCAGTGATTCGGTTTTAAACTCACAGATTCTTTTCTTTAGTTCGTTGTTAAGACGGTTAAAAACTGCCTTATCACCTGGAAATCTCGTAACTTGCCATTTTCTTCGAGCTCTTCTTTTTTCCAATATCAGCTCCTTTATTTCGACAGGATATTTTATTTCTTTTTCTCTTGAATTCGAAATAGTTGGAGTACTTTCTTCTGCAACCTGTTGCACATCAGCAATAAATTGTTCTACTTCATGGTCAATTTGTTCAATTGTTTGCATAGGGGATCTCAGGTTTATAAAAATTTCAAGTATATCTCTGAATTCGTTCCAGTTTGTTCTTTTATTCACGAGCTTAGGATTACTTTTTTCTATTATTTCCGCTTCACTCAGTGTTAAAATTACTGGAGTATGATCTGACGATAAGTCGTAGTTACCTTCGACACTTATATGGTTTCATTTAATACCTTTAACTACGAAAAAGTCTATAAGGACTGGTATTTTGCTAGTATCAGATGGCCAATATGTTGGCGAACCAGAAGAATAAAATTCGCAGTTGTATTTGCGGCCTGCCTGGTATAGCCGTTTACCTTTTGTGGTTATGAGCCTAGTTCCCCAGTGGGTGTGTTTAGCATTGAAGTCGCCACCAACAAGGAAGTTATGTTCTAACAAGTTAAGGAGTTCTGCAAAGTCTTCTTCAGTTGGAGAGCGCCTCGGAGGGCAGTATATAGCTGCTATCTTAAACTCTTTCTATTTTAAACCAATACTAATTGTTGTTACTTGCATATTTTCATTAGTAAACTTTGGTTCTTCATAGTGTGTTAAGCACTTTTCTATAAGTATTGCTGATCCACCCCTAGCTTTGTCAGCTGGGTGCGGAGCGTGATAACACGTATAGTTTGGTAATTTATTATCAAGACTTTGTTCTATAGCAAGGTGAGTTTCGGACACCAAACAAATATCTATATGCTCTTTGTCTAATAAGATGTTTAGTTCTGATACATGTTGTAAAAGACCGTTTGCATTCCATGTTGCGATTTTAAGTGTTCTGTACATCATTGTTTTTTAAGAGCGACTTCTACGCTTAGCTGTTTTATGTTTAGATCTTTTTTGTCAATCCTTTTAAGGATAAGTTCAAGCATTTCTTTGATAGATGTTTCTTCGTTTTTCCGCACATTTTTTACAATCTGGGAATAGGATTTATTTTCATCACTTTTGCTTTGCAATTGCTTTTGCCGGTTGATTTTTAGTTTTGTTTTCTACCGTTACTGTTTTGCTTTCAACTATTGATTTTGTGTTTGTTGAGTTTCTAAGCTTGTTCCCAGTTTTGTTTTTTCTTTTTGTGTCTTGGAATTTTTTAGCGACTGGACATCCTCTGTAACTTGCAGGATGATTGCCTTGACAGTTAACACATTTCGCTTTCTGTTCTCTGCCCATGGGACAGTTTTCAGTTGCATGCCTGCCTTCGCATTTAACAGAAGCAAACTCGCGATTGCAGTATTTTTGTGTATGCCCAAAGGCTTGGCAGCGCTTACATTGTGGAACAATTTTTGACTTTCGCAGTGGTTCAATTTTGACAACTATGCCCATAATTGATTTAAAACTGTAAATCTTATCGAGACTTTCTATATTCTCGAAAGTGAGCATAAATAAAGGTAGAGATCTCTTTTTTGTCGTTGATACCCCAGTGGAGTCTTTGATTATCTCATTTTTAATAAGATTATTGGCATCGAGAGCTTGAAAGCCTTTTGTATAAGGTCTTCGACAATTTCTTTAGCATCACATGAAGAGTGAAGGCCTCTTGCTGCTACTTTTATCGATCTTGTAGCTTTATTTTCGTACGAGTGCCACTAAATTTGCTTTTTGTTCAATTCTTCAGTGACAGATCTATACGCATCGGCGTCTTCAACAATGACTTTCCAATTGTCTTTATTGTATGATGTGTATTTACATTCCTTATTCGTGCATTTTTCTACTATTCTCTTAAGCTCGCCAAATATTGCCAACCCGGAAATCATTATTGGAGGTGGTGCAGTTTGTCTAGTGCCTTTAACATAAGACTTCTTTTGGGGTACATCTCCTGTTTCTTTATTAGATGTTTTCATTATTGCAGCAGTATCTACTTTTGAAGTTGTCGTCTGCTGACTTTTTTGAACAGTCTCTGGGCTACCCTCTGCTTTTCGTTTCTTGGATTTACGCTTGTTTCTGCTACCATCGGTTTCAAGAAGGAGCTCTTCCTCATCAGTATGGAACTCAATTGCAGTTTTTTGTGGTCTTTTCACTACAAGAGTTTTTGGACTGGACTTGTTGTCATTTGATGCCTTCTTGTCTAGCAAACTGACTTTTTCTTCAAGTCTCTTAACTTGCTGCTGAAGACTTTCAACGAAGACTTCAAGTTGTTTTCTGGCTAAAATTTCTTTTTGCCATTCTTCGTAGTAATTTTTAGATTCAACTTGGATCTCGTTATATATAGGTACAGAGGAAATTAACAGATAATATGAAACCCAGGAGTTTTATCTTAGAAAAATCATCTATAAGTTCAAATATGTAAGAATTTTTAAATGAATAGAAAACTTTTGAAAAGTTCTTAGTCCCGTTTACTGATACAGAACTTAAATATTTATGTTCTACTTAGATAAATGCCTATCTACTACTTTTTCGTCTGCCTAAACTGTCACATTAGAGTGTATGTTGCACTTACGCCCCTCTGTTGATCATGAAGTTATCATTCTACTCTTCGACTTAAAGCACTAGTTACATCGATTTTCATTTTTTCAGCATACCTCGAGAGCATTGCCCATGATTGCCCTACTCACTCCTAGTAAACAAGAAGGAAACACCTGTAGAAGAAGGTGGGATAGAATGACAGGAACATAGATTCGGAATATTAAAAGAATAGTTTTTTTTTTTCACGGGAAATTTTACCGTGACATCATGTTAAATTTTATAAAGCACTGTTTGTGCTGATTGAACAATTCAGATCTGAAGAATCTCAAATAATGTTGAAATGATTTTAAGGTATTTATTTTTATCCAAAATCATATTTAAAGTCCAACCTGGGGCCGAAATACCGCATGAGATTTCGAGTAATACTTGACTGAATTATGTGCGTTTGACATTTCCGTTCACGTTTCAAGCCATATAATACATTTACCATTATTTGAAGTGGTTACTCGTTCATTCGATCACTGATGACACTCACTCACTCGGTCACAAAACTAGTCCCCTGAATTCCCTTTAGCAAATTGACCAAGAAATAAAATTTAACTATCACCTAAAGTAGAAATGGGATTTTCGATGGTGGCTCTTGCAACTGTTGCTATGTTTCAAGCTCTCAATTAAAATTCCACCTAATTCCTGCACAATAATTACACTGTCTCTCTTTCTATTCATCTCAAAATCCTATTTGATGACCTAACTGAGCTGCTGGTTCCATTATGAAATCCATATAAAACTGCTATAATGACATCCTTTTGTTAAACAATTTAATTTAACATTACGAACTGACTAAGGGTCCTTTTGTAAAAATTCAAAAAAAAAATCCTCTGATTCGTCTGTGTAGTTTGCAACTCTCCTAGGGAGACAAAGTGCAAATAAACATGTAGTTGGTCCGCTGAACATGTCCGCATTGGGAATGGTAAAACATTACAAAACAAAAAAAAACTTTAAAAAAAACCAAATGGCTTCATCCGCATGATGCTGCCAGCGGCACTGAGTACAAAAGTCCTTGATGAATACGTGTGTGCAGTGACGTTAACTAATACACAGTGCTTAGTTACAAGGCTAATTTGTAGTAATTAATGTTCGCATGTGCGTTATGTGTGTTGTTTGTTGTACATATTCTGTGTCACATTATGGTCAGCAAAACACTCCTAATCGGCAAAATCCCTTAATTGTGAGTTACAGAGAAGAGATTGCAGTTCAGCTTTCAGTTTACATCTAGACAGGACACACGCGAAGGGTTAACGTAGATGAGCGAGGTATGAAGGGGAGAAATAAATTCACTCGGATTGAATTCCATGACCGATTCAGTAGAGCGTTTAAAAATTTAATTTGAAATTTCCTTCTAATTGGTGTACATACATACATTTGTATATTAGCCCCAACAAATCTATGACCCAGATCCTGTCAAGGCAGAACCAATCATAGGCAAGTTGTCTCAATAGAAGGTAGGCATGGACTTTGAAGTCCTAGCACACTGAATACTCATGTCAATGTTATTGCTGCAATGAAATGACTGTCTCAAAGCTAAAATGCATATATCCTTATACACCCCCCTCTATTGCAACCATAGAATAGTCCATTGGCAAAAACAGGAATGGGGCCGGTGGGGTAGGGTTAGGCTTCATGTCTAAGAGGGTTATATGTATTATATTATGCTTCTCATCTAGTAGAGAGCCTCTTCATCATCATGCATGATGTGTCCTAAATTAATGTTTTAATGAATCTCTGCGTATGCGTGGAGCATAATACCCATTACACACATAATATGCTCCAAGCTCCAAGGGATGGCTTGGGTGGGACACATAGAGTGGGGTGGGAGTGGGAGTGGGTTGATTTTCTCATCCTTGTTGTTGATTACACCATTTTCTTGTATTGAATTTCTACGAAGCGTAACAATCGAACGCCCAGGCAACTGAATCAATTTATTGGCGTACGATGATGAGGAATAATGCCGATCGTAATCATCACAGGACCCATATCCTTTTCTCCACAATAAATACACATTCAAACACACAAGCAACAATATCAATTTTTAATGAAGCACAAGGATATATTATCAAAATGCATGTATCTGTGTGTGTGTGTGAAAGGGGGACGATGAGAATGAAAATGTTGTGTCGTTTGAATGGAAATGTGGATTATCTGATAACTTAAGCGTGAAGTTAAAGGTCCATGGTTATAATAAAGAAATTAATTAATCACAATCAGCTGGACTTACACACATTTTTCGGATCGAAAGGTCAAATTTTTTTTTTGTTGCTCTGCATATATTTATTTTTAATCAAAGACGTGTAATTTTTCAGGTCTGACGGAATAATAATAATTATTATTTGTTCCGTTCCTTCACGAAAAGGTTCCTTATTCAATAAATTATTGAGTTATGAATTAACAATGACTTATTGTAATTAACATTTTCGTTTTAATTGCAAATGAATACGTGGCTATTTATTATTTATTTTTAATTAGCAGATCCAACATATGCGTTGGACATACCCAAAATGGTATTTCATATGAATTTTAATGAAATGTGTTACTTGGATGTAAAAAAAGGAAAAATAATATCCAGCTACAAATATTTGTTTGCAAAATACAATAACCAAAGGCTACCATCAAGTTTTTGAATGAAAAGTCAAAATTCTTTTAGTTATTAACGAGAAACTCAAAAATTAATAAAAACCGCTCTAAATCTTTGTTTTTAATAAAAAATACCTTTTACCCAATCATACGAACCTGCTCTTATGGTTGAAAATGCAACATGTCTAAATATTGAAGGTATGATGATCAGGGATTGGATTTTGCGAACTTTACGAAAGTCAGTTAGTAAGAACGAAAGTCAATTAATTTTCAAGATTGACAAGCCTTAAAGCACAAACAAAGGTAGTTTTGAGTGCCTGTGTACGTACTTTCTTTTTAACTAACATTACCAAAAGGGGTATTTCGGCCCGGAAGCCCCGGGAATGCACTCCGGTCTCCAGGTTAAGCCAAGTTCTCTCCGGGTCTTCTATATTATATTAGTTTGATAAGAAGGCATCGCTGAGACCAAACAAATATTGAAATCAAATATTGAGGCAAAAATAGGAATACATTTTACTCTACCTGAATATTAAGGGGATTTTTTTGAGTAAAAGTTGAACATAACTTGAGAATTTTTCTTTTCAACTCTATTCTCGAGAGTTGATCAACTTCAGTTTTGCCACCAGCCCTTTTTGCAAATACTTGTCGTTTTTCTGTCGGACTCGGAGTCCATGCGCTTCTGGAAGATATCCCAGGGATATTTTTCAAATCGGATATTGAACAACTTTAGATTTTCAACTCTGGAGTTGTGAAAATTAGTGATAAAAAGGAATTTCAACTCTCGAGTTGAAGTCAACTCCAGAGTTTGCCTCAAGTTGAGCAATAATGACAAAAATGGCTACAAGTATACTTAGAGTGATTTTATTCAGTTTTGCTCAACTTGCTAATAAATCCAAAGTTGGCCAACTTTGGTGTTAATTTCAAATTCGATGTTGAACGGAAAGTTGAAAAACGCTATTATTCACTACCTTAAGTCTAAACTGCTCAATTAAAGTTCTAAACTTGACCAACATGCAGTTTCTAATATATCCTTGAGGTATTTGTGAAAGATGACAATTGCTTATGTCAGTTTCAACTTTTAATTTGCATTGAAGTAGGTATACACATGAAAAAACTTAGTGGAAAGCAAAATGTCAGGAAAAGCGGCAAGTGAATTACCTAAATTTTGTATTTAATAAAACAATTCTGTTTTGATTGGTTAATTAAAAGCTTGGTATGCCAAGTTCAATCGCATTTGGGAAGAATCTCGTCTCGTGCGAGGAATATCATTTCCATAGACGAGAGGAATCGCGTTTTCTACTACCCATCCAGAAGTATCCAAAAACTATTTCACTGGCACAAAATCCACTTCTGACAATTTTGAGATGAGAATTTTCTATGAAAAGTCAACAGGTCTACATTGATTGATTGAATAAACAGAAATGGAGAAAAATCCCAAGTTCGTTCGCTAAACTCTTCTTTTTCGGGGAGTTGAGCAAATCCAAAGTAGACTAACTTTGGATTTTCTAAACTTTGGAATATCACAATTTAAGTCTCTGAACTTCGAGTGAATAAAAGCGATTTCTCAAGTTGACAATAAAAATTCCCAAGATGTGTTCAACTTTGACTGAATAAATTGGGCCTTACTGCCTCCTTAACTCATTATTGAAAAATTGACCCAAAATCTTTTTATATTTAGTAGCTATTGGAATGATGCTCAAGTAATTTAATAAAATAATCGCTTTATGATAATTTGAGAGGAAAACCTTCGGGTCTAGACTTTTCCGGAGTTGGTAACCCTGCTTACATCAGCTTTCTTCCAATCATTGACCAAAACGGCCAATGTTTCTTATTTGTTCTACTATACACTTAAGAAAATGGCAGAAGAGAGAACTCACCATTTCCCGTTAATGGCAAATTCTGTCCAAGAAATTTCCTTGGACAGACATTCTTTGTTTGGTCTGTCAAATGCTAGGTCAAGCCAACCGTCAGTGACATCAAATTTGACAATTTTTGGCAAAAAATTCTCTGGAACAATTCCAAGGAGAGAGGCCTTTTAGGCCCTTCGAAAAGTAATCAAGAGACACAATTGTAGAAAGTATTGTAAGCTGAGAATTTTAAAAAAGCTGTTGGTAGTTAAATGCATCTATAATTGAACGTTTAGTAATGTTGATACAGTAGACGCTCGATTTAGTGAATCTCGAAATAGTGAACACAAATAATTTTATTTAAAAACGTATTTTGTATAAACATTTCACGCAAGCATTTTACATAGCTTCAGAGCTCTGAGGAATTGTTTCTGTGTTTTGTTTAAACCAGTGTGAAAGCCTTGTTTAATGCTTAATTAAAATTAAAAACATTCGCACCGAACGAAATGTGCATTTTGGATCAAATTTGTCTTTAGAAAGCGTAAGAAAACTCCCGCTCGAAAAAGTGAACAATCTCGAAACAGTGAACAGGCCTGGTTTTTATTATTTCACTATATCGAGAAGAGAATCTATTCAACGGCTTAAGCCAGATCGAGGTACAGAAAAATAGAAACATGTTGTATGTTATAATTCTTGCAACAATTTCTTTCTTTTCTCAAAAAAAATATACCTACAGTAGGAACCGTTATATATGGTTAAAAAAAATAGAAACAGAAAATTTATCGCTTGGCACCAAATTTTAGGAATATTGATTCAGCCGTACCTCTGCCCTATGTGTATTGTATTGTTTTTTTTTTAACTTATAGTGAAAAAAAGTATCTCCACAATGTCTTAAAAGGGTCTTATCAAACACTTATTCAAATTTTTTGAAAACTGTCAATGTGATATTGAAAAACAATACAACAAAAATTAAAGCCACTAGCCCCAAATTAAAATCCTCAAAGACAAAATCCTTAAGTTATAGACCGAGAGCCCACAGCAGATTTTTGGTGTGAGTTATAGCAAAAAAAGAAGTATAGGCGTCGAAAACTTCATTAAATGCTATTCAAAAAATCAAGGTCTTGCAGTTCACAACTGGGGCCTTTGCGAGGAACAGTGTATCCAAAAAATAAATATGAATGCAACTTCGAAGATAATCTTTTAAGCCAAAATTAGTTTTAACCCCTCTTTAGATAAGCTCCTTGGATCACATATCACGGCATCTGAGACCATTTGAGTGTATAGTAATAGTTCACTCTACCGGACCGTTTACAAAATTCAAAATTCTGAGTAAAAAACGTTGTTAGACTGCAAGACTTTGATTTTTTGAATAGCTTTTAATGAAGCTTTCGACGCCTATACTTCTTTTTTTTTTGCTATCAATCACCCAATCTTCTGTGGGCTCTTAGTCAATGAAAACTTAGTTAAGACAAAATCCACCAAGACAAAGTCTTTTGAAAAAATATCATCCAGACATGTCAAGTAAATTAATCGATCAAGGAAATCGCACTCTTGCACAACTCATTTTTGGGATTTTTTCTTGGAAAGTTAAAATATTTTTGTTCATTTAAAAGCACTTTTAGAGCACTTTTAGGCTTTATTATAAAGGATGTTCACGCAAAATGTTATTTTGATGGAAAATATAGATTTTTAATTAGAAAACTTAAATTTTGTGTTGCACTAGAACTGGGTTATCATGTCTAATTGTTACTGCCTGATCAGCTGCATTTTCAAACAAGAATGGTCCGGTAATGCCTCCAGCCGAAAATCCGAACCAAACTGTCACACTTTGAGGATGGACTTGTTGCTCAACAATTTGCTGAACCCCAAATGCAACAATTTTGACGATTTATCGAAGCCATCAAGACATTATGACAACAAAATATGTACGAAAACTGCGAACTGTAGACGACGAACCTTCATTATTTTTAAAATATTCCTAAACAATGGAAACGCGTTGTTCTTTCGTATACAGCGCTTCATTTTTACTAACTGTCAGCTGTCACATTTTTATTTTTTCCGTTAGCAACACTGTACTCTATTAAATGGCGCAAAATTCAAATTTTGCTTGAATAAGAGGACACCCTTTATTTATTGAAATTAAAAAAGTCTTACGTTTCAGCTTAATTTTTTAAATTATAAAAAGATTAGATAGTGTGTCAGGAACATGCCCCAGAAACGCACATTCATTACTCACGCTTTCACAAAAGACGACCAAGCTCGAAATATAAGACCATAACGCGATGAGGTAAATAGAAAATGTCATTAAGGGGACACATTTTATATTTCCTCACGAATCCTCTGTTCCGTCATGCAACTTATCTGCCTATGTCAACAATTTTCCTGAGCAACATAATCTTTATACCGATTCAGGTTGTCTGTTTCCATTTTACCAATTATCATGAAAACAAATAATGTATTTCACCCAAAGCATAAGAGTTGATAATCTTCAAAACACAAAACACTTACAGCCCTATTATTGACACGATTCAAAACTAGTTTTAATGTAAAACTAGTTCTATAGGGATTTCGAGTTGCAAGTTTTGAACATATTGGTATTATTCAAGCAAAAATTGACATCTAAGACTCGAAATCAGAGTTTTAGATGTTAATTTTTGTTTGAATAATACCAATATGTTTAAAACCTGCAACTTGAAACCTCTATAGAACTAGTTTTACATTAAAACTAGTTTTGAATCGTGTCAATAATAGGGCTGTTAAAGCCTAAAGCTTATGTAGATCGTCTAAATCGACGCATTGACTCCTTGACGTCATCGGAAACATCATCCATATACTGTCAACGTAGACTATGCCAACGCATGAAACGTTGACGATCACACGAATGACGGCATTTGGTCAATGTTGTCCCAAAATGCGTTGACGTGTTATCTGTGTCAACATAATTGGTATCCTCTGGTGTCAACGTATTGACACATGAAACGTTGACGATAACACTACTTGACCACATCCAAACATATGAACGTTGACTCAAAGTTGACAAAAACAAAATTGAATCATTTTTTTCGTTGTCGATCACATGACATTGACTGCGGTATTATCGAACAATGCAATGTGCATGGGTTAGATCTCAAAAAAAAAAACAGAAATGTTTGAAGTTCTTTTACTGCTCAGGATAAAGGTGATTTTAGGACAATTGCGAGAAATTTAGATCGAAATAAACTTTTTACGTCAAAATATAGTTCATCCCCATCTGTCAAGCCATCAATTTTCAAGTTCCATTGAAGGATGGGTAACGATGTCGATGGATTAAAAAATAACTAAAAGTCATAACTTTTTAAAATTATTATTGTACTGCTCAGGGAAAAATTGATTTGAGGGCATTTGGGTGACATTTGGATTGAAATATACTTTTGCCGTTAAAATATAATTTTTCCCCCTCATCTGTCATCTGTCGATGTCAAAATCTTCAAAAAATGCCAAATTTCGAGATTGAGATGAAGGTCAACGCTGGGTACGTTGACATGGCAGAAAATCCGCTACAACAACGTAAGGATACAGTCAACGCGTTGTCCATCATAGCGTCCTAACTGCTATGACGGGGTGATTACATGGTTAACGAAAATAATCAACGCAATTCATGTCAACCAGAAAGTCAACGCAGCCGTCAACGCCTTGACAGTATTCTGCGTTGACGATCACACGACAAGACAACTTTGGGAGAAAATTTTACACCATTTTGACGTCAGAGAGTCGACACGTTGACCATTTGCGTTGACCGTCTAATCATAGCTTAACAAGAACAGCTGTAGCTACACGTTGTACAGCAACCTCAACAAAGAGACAGGTTGCTGTTCACAAAAACTTTTTTTTTTTTTTTTTTTTTTTACACTTCAGATTTTATGTTGTAGAGCGCTTAGATCAAGCTACAACCTACAAACAAAGGCTCATCATAAGTGCATGTGTTAGTGGTTAGTAAAATAGTAAAATAATGCTAACTAACACATGCTTACAAACAAAAAGTATACAAAACTAAACTAAATTACAAAAATAAAAACAATACCTAAAATACAAAATTTAACAATAATAAAAACATTTAAAGTATCTTAAAGAGTAGATAAGACAGTCAAGATCGTGGAGCACTGGTTCGAAACAATGTTTTCAATCCCATTTTACATACGTTAAAATCAACCGAGGAAGCGTTTAAATTAAAAAGCTTACACATACGGCTTAGAGGTTCATGTATTCCGTAGTTAGTTCGATGAAAATCGACGTGCAAAAGTTCAAATCTTCGCAGGTGGTGGGATCCTGCGCGGTAATTTATGCCAATATAGGCTAACAAGTCAGGGGCATCAATTTGGGCCATTTATAAGTTGATGAAGAAATATTAAGTCATTATTAACCCGCCTTTGATATAAAGTTTGGACCTGCAGTAGCTGGATCCGATGTTCATATGGTGGGAGGTTATATGGATCAGCCCAAGGGAGACCCTTCAGAGCGAATCGAATGAATTTATGTTGTATTGATTCAATACGACTTTTATGAGTTTCATAGAATGGAGACCAAACTTGAGAGGCATACTCAAGATGAGGTCGTACATAACAGTTATATAGAGACAGAGTAACATACGGATCGTTAAATTCTTTTGCCCAACGTTTTATAAATCCAAGCATAGAGCTCGCTTTTTTAACAATAAAATTTATGTGTTCTGTGAATTCTAAATTAGAGCTAAACTGAACACCCAAATCCTTGAAGCTAAATACACGGCACAGTTTGTGCTGGGAAATAGAATAATTAAATGCGCTTGCTACTCGTTTTCTTGAGAAAGTAATTGTTTGGCACTTAACAGGGTTTAGGGAAAGACCGTTTTTATCACACCATAAAGTAAAGCTGTCAATATCAGCCTGCAAGAGACTGTGGTCATGGTCAGCACTTATTGTTTTGAAAATCTTCATATCATCCGCAAATATAAGAATTTCACTAGAACGAATGCATGACACAACATCATTTATAGCGAGAATGAATAGAAAAGGGCCCAGATGACTTCCCTGAGGTACACCCGAGTGAGCGTTAAATGGGTTTGAAAGAGAGTGTCGAAATTTCACCTGGTACGATCTATTTTCAAGGTACGATTTTATCCAACATATAAAAAAAGGTGGAAAGCCGAAAGCTTTAAGTTTGAATAAAATGATATTATGACTAAGTTGATCAAATGCTTTAGAAAAGTCAGTGTAAATGCAGTCAACTTCACTACCGTTCTCTAAAGCATTCGTGCATTTGTGTAAGAAAGTAAGAAGATTTGTTACCGTTGATCTTCTTTGCATAAATCCATGCTGTTTTTCGCATATTAAATTTTTACTATGAAATGCCAAGCTTTCACAAATAACTTTTTCAAAGAGCTTCGGTATACAAGACAGTTTTGATATTGGCCTATAGTTCTTTTTATCGTTCCTATCACCCTTCTTGAAAACTGGGGTTAAAAATGATTTTTTCCATAAGCAAGGAAACTTCCCTGATTTTATAGAAAGCTCAAATAAAGATTGAAGGGGCTGAACTAATATATGTCTACACCTTTTTAATACTATTGGGGGAATTCCATCAGGACCAGACGAGTAGTCATCATTTAAAGATGAGAGATATTCTAAAACAGTGTTCAGGTGCACAGGCATATTATTACAATTCGATTGGGAATAAATATGTAAATTTTTAAAATAATTTTCGTCAACAACGACGGGCGTATCAACGAAGGGAATCACAAAAATTATTCGCAAATGCGTTGCAAATATCTCTATTATTAAGTAACGAACAGTTTTTGTATACGAAATTCGCCGGATAACCGTCCGAATTCTTCTTTGAGTTGACAAATTTCCAAAATGACTTAGGATCTTCTTTTAAAAAGCTTCCCATTTCATTTACGTAATTAGTATAAAGCATCCTTGAAAGAACTTTGAATTCTTCAAAAAGCGCAATATAAGAACCATGATCAATTGTGAATTAGTTTTTAAGTAAGTTTTCCATGCCCTATTTCTCTTGTTACGGAGTGATCTGAGCTCTTTCGTATACCATGCATGGCAAACGTTCGAGTTTTTTGATATTTTTAAGGGTAAAGAAGCATTCATACAGTTATAAAAGATTGAATAAAAAATAGAAATTGCTTCATCAATATTAGTACATGCTGATATTTTACCAATATCAGAATTATCCAATTTTTCAGAGAGCAATTGATAATTAGCCTTTTTAAAGTCAAATATATATGAGCAATCATAAGAATTACTATTTACTGTGAGATGACTACTCAAGTCAAGGAAAATATCCAGGGAGGATGGTAATTATCTATATTAGTAATCCCAGAACTAGATTTTCGAACAAGAGTACTAATAGCGTCCGAGGAAAATACTAAATCGAGAATTCGATTTTTAGAATTTTTAATACAGCTTATTTGCTGTAAGTCAGTAGTGCTAATTTTATCAAGTAAAAACAGGTCTGATTGTGCAGAAGTTAAAGAAGCTTCTTGGCATGATTCATCTTCAGAAGGGACCCAATCTATAAACGGTAGATTGAAATCACCTAGAAGTAAAATATTGCTGTTAGAGCAACATAAGTCCATTACAAAATCTATAGCCATAGAAAGTTCATTAAAAACTGCGTCAGAGCTTTTAGGGGGTATGTATGCATTTAAAATATAAATATATTTTGACTGTAAAGTTATTTTTATACAGATTAATTCGATGGAGAACTGGAAAGGAAAAGAAACAAAAGAAGATACAAAATTATTACGCACAGCAATCAAAACACCACCTCCCATTTCTTTTGGCTTATCAACATGACGATCTTTTCTGTAAACTAAAAACTCTTGACAAAAGAGTTCCGTGTCCAAGAAACATGGATTAAGCCAAGTTTCTGTCAAAACAAATATGTCATGTGGAAACGCTTGAGAGTTGATATAAATATCAGCAGTTTTGCTGCGAAGCCCTCTTACATTTTGATAAAAGAGGGTAATTCTATCTAGTTTTTTGATGGTGTAACATTTGGTAAGGATTGTCTAAGTATGTTCTTTCTTTTGATAGTAAATTCCTTAACAAGAACTTCACTAGGCCAGTTGCTCCTATCGCAAATTGAATCAAAGTACGAAGACTGCGTTACTATTTTAAAAGATGAAACGAAACTATTTGCCTTACTTATTTTGGTGCATTTGATGGAAGTACTGTTAGGTATACATTTTTTAGACACTAGATGAGATATAATATCATCAGGAATAATATCAGGTTCTAGACGAGAAACAAAATTATTTTAGGTTTAGATACAGCTTTTATAGTCCTCGAATCAATGCTAGCGTCAGCTATAAGCACAGGACTCTCATCGGAGACTGTACATGGACTCGTCATTGAATTTTGATTCTCACTAACGACAGAACTAGGTAGCTGCAGATCTGAATCATTCCTGAGATTTGTGCGTTTGGGGGGTGGACCAGAGTTTTTAACAACTTTGGAGTTATCACGACTCCTTTTATTACTTTTATTCCCAACAGGTACGAAATCGGTTGGTACAGCTGAGCTAGATTGAGCTTGTAGGTCCTCATTATTTTGCAAGATCTCAATAGGTTCCTGTTCTAAGTCGTCAGTTGATGTGGAAATATCGACTAAATTGTTACTAAAAGTGAGTGAATTCATTTTAGCGACTGCAGTGTTGAAATTAATGAGAAGTTCTTCGAAACCTTTTGAAATTTTATTAATGTCTGTCTTAAAAGAGGACATTTTAAAAGCGAGTTGGGACAAAGATAAGCTACGGCAATCGGTGCAATACCAATAAGCAAACTTTGAATGGGTTATTTTTTCGATAAATGCATTTGTTGAGCCAATGCATTTAGCGTGGTAAAGATTACCACAAGGTCCGAAGCAGGCAAAAAGTGGGGTAGGGTTAGAACTTTCAGAGCAAGTTTTTGCAGAACAAGCCATATTTAAAAAAAAAAAAAAAAAACTATGCAAAAAAGAGAAACGCTAGAAAATTAATTTAAGAAATACTAAAAAAATGAATTTGTAATGAAAAATGTAAAAATAAAAAATAAAAAAAAGTTATTGTAATGACCAGGAATCGAACCCACGCATCAAAGATTTGAAATCCGCCCACCTATCACCTAGGCTACCGAGCTCATGAATATTTAGGTTCCACAATTATTATAAATCGGAAATATTAAATAATTTTAAAGTTAAACAGATAAAATAGGATTGAAATTTAATTTATTAAATGAAAGAGACGAAACTACTTTGCGCAAGCTTAAGAGTTTGATTTGAAAAAAGGAAACAAAAAGAAAAGTAGGGGAAAGTGAGATAGAATACAAATACATATACTAACTTACTCAAACAAGCATATAGGAATACAAATTTAATAAAATACAACTAAACAAGCTTAGACTAATACAATATTATAAATATATTTATGAAAGGAGTAAGTAGATAATATCACTCAAAATTGAATGGAAAAAAAAAACAAAGAATTCATACCAAACATTTTTTTGTTAAAATTTAACACAATTTACTCTAACTAAACACATTATGAATTGAAATTAACTAATAAAATCACTAAGGGAATGGATTTATTCAAAATTAATTATTTAAAACTATCAAAATTCAACTAAATTAACACAAATAAGCACGAGCGATGTAAAACACAAGAGACACAATCAGAACCAGTGCTGTCACTGAACTTTAATGAAAATTCTTCAGGATTTAGGGATTTTGGAAAAAAATAATTATTGGGGATTTTGTCCATGTCGCCCTCTTACCAATGAAGGATTTCATTTTGTTTTGCTAATTTCGTCCGATTGAGGTATTGTTTGGGATAACACACGAGTCTCCCCAATACTTTTGACTCACACAAACCAAAAATTAAAAGAAAATTATGGGTAGCTTCTAAAATATTAAAAAAAATATTTTGTTTTGTAAAAAATAATTTTTTAATAATGTTATAAAAATATAATTCAAACAAAATAAAATTTAATTGTTCCTTTTAAATCAGAAGAATAAATATGAGCTTAAATAGGTCTAATAGGTACTTCATTTTTATGATAAAAATGTTCTCCTTTCAATCATAGCTTAGGAATTGAAAAAGCTATACAAAGTACTTTTTTTTCTCAAATTACCTACGAATAAAATTCATGTACCTATACCCACTTGACTTTTATTCATCTTACTTTCCTTCTTCTCCCATTCATTTTATTTCTTTCTTAGATATAGGTATAGAAAGACAAGTAGAATATAGCGTCTTTCGACTTCTATTTTATAAATAAATTTATAATCCACGATGAGTTCTTAAAGACCTACACTTCAAAGTTTATACTTTACAGCTTTACACTCTTTCAACAAAAAAAAGAAGGAAACAAAAATTGAGAAAGAAAAAAAATTCAGTCAATTCATCAACATAACAATCTCTCAGATCGCTAAGTCAGCCATTATTTTCAGGATAAAATATCAGCTCCCTTATACACTTGGGATTTTATACCTATCTACCTACATACATTTAAGCTTAGGTATAGGTAGATACATCCGTTAACATTCTTCTTTCTGACACACTTAACTGCACTTTATACCTTATTCTCAAGGACTTACTGCTACATACATATATTTCTATTTCAAATGAAAGCCAACAGAATAAGGATACACATTGTAGAGTACCTACCTATACAACCTACATATACACACATACAATACATATATGTATGCATATCTGGAAGGTTGCTATTGCTACATCATCAAACTCTGGTTTTAAGATGTAGCACCTGAAAATTTACAAAAGATATTTATTGTCGGCAGAGAAAATCTTAAATTTCCATCACTTTATTCCTCCTCTGCGCTCCTGACCGACCGTCCCGTCCGTCCATCCATCTATGCTCTATGGATCTCAGCAGAACGAACGATAAAACGAATGAACCAGAACGAACAGGTTGAGAATTAGGATATCTTAGTATAATATATTCGATATCTAACCATCCGATTCATCAGGAAATAGTACTTCGACGCTGCTGCTTTATTCTCATTGAATCGACATTAATCTCACATCAGAGATAGGTAGGTACCTTACCTAGGTACACGAGCGAGAGTTAGAAAAATAAAATTAAAACAAAACAAAAATACAACTAACACCATCTTTAAATTGTTGTTGTTGTGCGGTATATCATGGGAAAAAGGATCCTTCAAATGCAGTGAATCAACCATCAGGATTATACCGATTTAGTTGATAACTATACCGATTTATTTCAGCTTTGGTTATCTTCGATGTCGTTCGCCCCACTTTGTCGGCCGCATTCGATTGGATTTGCTTGTGAAAAGGATAAAGTGCTTGTTTCTTTTGTGGTTTTCCACGACATTGCCAATGAAAACAGCCGAACCACCCATATCTTCTATACGACCATCACCATCGTCCTTCTGCCGCATGCGATGACAAGGCACAAGAAGCTTGCTTCACATAAAGAAAAACATTTAAACAGAAATAGAAGAGTATTCTTTGGTCGATTTTATTCATTATTCCATCTTTTTCTATATAGCTAGGTGCGATGATGATACTCTTGAAGCGTGTATATCCTTGGAATCCAGGATTTTGTTGCATTGCATATTGAAGTCATCACTTTAATCGAGCTCTATATACGACTGACTCAAATTCAAACAGATGGTCGATTGCAATTTCGAGCTTCCTCGTTTGGTGAGTTCCTGTTGGTATTGCCGACGATGACGACTATACGACACTGAGACACCTCCTCCACCATCACTGCCTGGTTTTTCGTTATTGTGTCTTTTGTGTGTGTTTTATACTGTCTTTGTTGGCATCAAAGTGTGCAATTTATTTTCAGCTATTTTCACAATAAGGATTCGAATCGACATCACAGTCGTGCATTTTGTATTGAAAAACCAAAGAAATTCCATTTAAATTGAAATGTGAAACGCAAAAGGATGAAATTTTAGCCAAATGTCTATAGATTAGACCATTGATGGAGCTTCCAAATATAATTTCAACATTCATTGTAAAAGGTGTTGGTTTGCTTTAAATTAAAGTTTTATCTGCCAACTTCTATAGCAATTCTTTAAAGTTATTAGAGAAAAGTTTAATCTAGCTTGAGCTAAATTTTTTAGGTAACTAACTTTACCGTTAGTTACCTAAAATGTTCAAAGGGTAGACATGGTGCATTCAAGGGGACACAAGCGTCCACAAGCTCTTTTTCAAAGCGAACCTCTGTCTATCAACTCTTACTCTCACCTCCAAGTGGTGAACATCGGGTGCCTAGTACCTTTAACTGAAGATGGGGTTCCAATCCCTGTGGACGGTTTTAGGGGGCAGCAAACGAGAGAGGGGGGGAGGAGTGTTCCCACTAAGGCACTTCTCCTGTATCCAGGCGGCAGCGGAAGAATTCTCCAGATGGAATCAACGGTGGCGTCTACAGTTCCAGTTAGGTTGTACTACTTAGTGAACACCTTATATGGGCTACTGCGACATATTCGTAGCCCAGGCCTATAAGGAGCGGTGTATCCGGCTCCTCATCCTTGGAGTTATACTAAGGGTCTGGTCCTCCAGGTTGGGGGTTGTGCGTCGGGGTAACTTCCCTACCACAGAAAAACAAATAGTTCCGAAACGACCACAAGCCTCGGATATGGATGATTTTAATGTTGACGACCCCAGCAAACGAAACAAGGACAATGAATTTCGGATCTGCACGTGGAATGTCCGGACCTTAAACAGGCCACGTGCAGCCGAACAACTAGTGGAGAGCCTGGATAGGCTAAGGGCTAACATTACAGCCATCCAGGAAGTGCGATGGGATGGAGAGGGCATACGGAGGATGAATTCGTGTGACATCTACTTCGGCGAGTGCTGCAAGGAGCAGGGTCAGCGGCTTTTTGGGTGTGGTTTTGTGGTGAGGGGAAGACTTAGGCAAGAAGTCTTAGGCTTCAGAAATGTAAGCGAGTGCCTGGCCACAATCCGCATCAAGGCGATATTCAAAAACATGACGTTGATCTGTGCCCATGCCCCAACGGAAGAGAAGGATGACTCAACCAAGGAGGAACTCTACGATCTCCTTGAGAGAACGTATGATAGGTGTCCCAAGTACGACGTCAAGATTATTCTTGGCGACTTCAACGCCAAGATCGGAAAGGAGGGCATCTTTGGTTCGATAGTCGGAGGACACAGCCTGCACGACAACACTTCCGGTAACGGACTCAGACTGATTGACTTTGCAGCGGGGCGAAATGTCATCATAGCAAGCACTCGATTCCCACACCTCAATACACACAAAGGGACCTGGCGGTCTCCGGATCAACGAACCGTCAACCAGATTGATCATGTTGCGATAGACGCAAGACATGCTTCCAGTATCCTTGATGTCCGAACGTTCCGAGGTGCCAACATAGACTCGGATCACTACTTGGTGGCAGCTCAAGTACGAATTCGGATATCCATGACGCCACAACAACGAGCGGATGCTGTGAAAAGATTTAACGTCGCGAAGTTAAAATCGCAAGAGGTCGCCAGGACTTTTGCAGACCGCGTTTCTCTTTCTCTTAATCTCTCAACAAGCCCGCCACCAACATCATCTGCAGAGGACCAGTGGAAACACTGCCAAAATGCCATCAGGAGTGCGGCCACTGAAGTGCTGGGTTTCACTAGACCACCACAACGAAACCCCTGGTTCGATGAAGAATGCAGGCTGGCGCATGTAGCAAAGAATGAGGCCTACCAATCAATGCTGCAAACTAAAACCAGAGCTGCTGAGAGAGCAGCCCGGGAGCTCTACGGGCAAAAACGAAGGAAGGAACGCCGACTTCTCAGGAGGAAAAGAGAGAGCATGCGAAGCAGGCGGTCGAATCTATTGAGGACTGTAACGGCAGGGGGGATGTTTCGAAAGTTCTACCGAAGGGTAAGGCAATCTACCCAGGGCTACAAGGCTAGAACGGAAGCCTGTCGTGATGAGAGTGGGAATATGGTGGTAGACAAACATTCCGTGCTGAGGATTTGGAAGCAGCACTTCTCAAGACTGCTAAACGGTGAAGATGGCCAAAATTCCACTTTAAGGCAGAACACTCCATTCAACCTGGACGATGAAGCTCAATATTTCCGTCCACCCGACCTAAATGAAGTGCGGTTAGCGATAGCCAAGCTGAAAGCGTGCAAGGCTGCTGGTGCGGATGGCCTGCCAGCCGAGCTATTTAAAGCAGGAGGAGATGACTTGGTAGGGAGTATACACCAACTTATCTCCAAAATTTGGTCGGATGAAAGTATGCCCGATGAATGGAACCTTGGTATAGTGTGTCCCATCCACAAGAAAGGAGATGCTCTGACCTGAACCAACTATAGAGGTATTAGTCTCCTCAACGTCGCATACAAAATCCTGTCATCTGTACTATGTGATCGCTTAAAACCGTTTGTCAACGATCTGATCGGCCCCTATCAGTGTGGTTTTAGGCCCGGCAAGTCAACCGTCGATCAAATGTTCACACTACGACAGATTTTGGAAAAAACCCAGGAGTTTCAAATTGATACACACCACCTCCTTATCGATTTCAAAGTCGCATATGATAGCGTAGATAGAGAAGAACTATACAGAGCCATGTCGCATCTCGGCATCCCTGCCAAACTCGTCCGCTTGTGCAGGATGACGATGGAGAAGTCTCGCTGCTCCGTCAAAGTTGGTAAAAACACCACCGAACCCTTTGATGTCGAGAATGGTTTGAGGCAAGGCGACGCGTTATCATGCAACCTGTTTAACATCGTACTTGAAGCAATTGTACGCAACTCGCAAGTCAACAACAGAGGTACAATTTTTCAAAAGTCCGTTCAACTACTTGCTTATGCAGATGATATTGACATCATAGGGAGAACGAAGCGAGCTGTTACCGGCGCGTTTGCAAGTATTGAATCGGAGGCGGCGAAAATGGGTTTGGCTGTTAATGAGGACAAGACGAAGTATATGCTATCATCGAGAAAGGAGTCTCAACATCGTCGACTCGGGCAAAACGTCACGATGGATAGGTACAACTTCGAAGTCGTCAAGGACTTTGTCTACCTGGGCTCCACTATCACATCACAAAATGACATCAGTGCAGAGACCAAACGAAGAATTACTCTTGCCAACCGCTGTTTCTTCGGGCTAAGAAGGCATTTGAGTAGTAAAGCCCTCTCTCAAAGAACCAAGGAGACCTTATATAAGACCCTTATTATCCCGGTCCTGCTGTATGGGGCAGAAGCATGGACCCTGTTAAAAACGGATGAAAATCTGCTTGGGTGCTTTGAAAGAAAAATTCTTCGGGTGATCTTCGGTCCAGTATGTATCGATGGAGTATGGAGGAGAAGATTTAACAACGAGCTTTACGGGCTTTACAGCGACGTCGACGTGGTCAAAAAGCTGAAAATACAGCGGCTGAGATGACTGGGACACGTGGAGCGTATGGACACCGACGCACCAGCCCGACGAGTCTTCGAATCTACCCCTGATGGTCTGCGCAGCAGAGGAAGACCCCACCTTAGGTGGCGCACACAAGTGGAGAACGACCTCAACCAACTTGGAGTGCGTAACTGGAGGCAGCTAGCTAGGGACCGAGCTGGCTGGAGGGGCTTTTTGGTTGAGGCCGTAGTCCCTGGACTGAAAGCGCCATCTAAAGTAAGTAAGTAAGTAACTAACTTTACCGGCTCCAAAGCTTTAAAAGATTTCTGCCTGAGCTGAGACATGGCATGGTTAACTTCCATCCCTACGATCCTGAGCACGCTTCTTCCATCTAGCTAGACCAAGAGCTCTGGCATCTACGATGGCTTTTTCTTAAATTCGGTCTTCTTTGTCGCCTCGAGCCTGGAGGTCAGGATTCAAAGACTCTGCTGGCTTGAGCATTGATGTAGCCTACATTCTACTAGTACATTCTGGACTGGACTACACTGACACTCTCATTTTGGCACAGTTCATAAAGTTTGCTCTTCCATTTGCCCTCCCTCGCACACTAGACGTGGAAAATTGTTCTTTCAAAAGAATTCAGTATGGGCTTTTGAAACCATATCACCAAAGCGAAATAGCAGCAGCGGCTTCCTAGGCCAATTCTACGTCGGATCTCTACTCCACTAAAGTGCCGTTCATGTACTTCGTTAATGTTTACTACTTGTTGTTGCTGTCAATAGGCACGTTTTGCCATATATTATGCAGAGTGGAAATATTTTTGATTGTTGTTCCTTGCAGGTACTTAGACCTGCCCTCGTTTAATACTTACTTATCCGGCTCCACCAATCCATGAAGGGTTGCAGACTGAGACATGGCAGCCTTCCGTCGTTTACGATCCCGAGCACGCTGCTTCCAGTCATCTAGGGACCAAGATTTCTGGTATCTGCGATGGGTTGGTTTTTCAACTGGAGGTTCGGTCTTCTTCGTTTTTTCGAACCTGGGGCTGGGATCCAAAGACTATCTTGGCTAGAGCATTATAGTTGACGTGTTTTGATTTTCTGGACTACATCCACATCTTGAAACAAATCATAAGAGTTCACAGTTGTATCTTTTCCTCCATTTGCCCTCTTCAAACACAAGACCAAATATCCGTCGAAGAATTTTTCTTAACTCCTTAACTATGATGATGGTGTCGAGGATGATGTTATCTGAATAACCAGCGAACAAGGTTTCCCCATCGGTGAACCAAGCTAGCGACAAGCATTGTGGTGGATCGGCCTTAGTGGATGGTGATACAACCTCTGGGCGGAATTCCTCAACAGTCTTCTTGTACGCCAAATCCCAGATATTGGTATATGGGCCGTAGGTGACGCACAACCAGTAGCAGTTGAGATTCAACAAGAGGGCCTTGGCGCCCTTGTCTCCGGATGTGAGAACCATCGCGTCGGGAGATATGGTAACGGTGCTCAAGTAGCCACTGTGTTCAAGGTGGTTGATCTTCAACTTACTGTTGGCCAAGTTCCAGACAAGGACGGTACGATCCCAACCGCCCGAGAGGATGATTGGGTTAGAGTGATTTGGCAAGAAACGCACACATGAGAACCAATCGGTGTGTCCGTCTTCTTGGATGGTATACTTGCACTCGGCCAAGATGTTCCACGGCTTATTGGTCTTGTCCCGAGATCCAGGGACAATTTGAAGGTTGTCAGTGGAGAATGCAACCGAGAAAATATATTTGGTCTTCAAAGCGTTGAGTGAACTTGCCAGCGACCAAATCCCAGAGACAAAGGGTCTTGTCCCATGAACCCAAAAAGGCGTAGTTTCCGTCAGATTACAATACAAGGTCAATGATGAAGAGAGGAGGACCCATTGTATCCCAAAAGGGTCCCTCGTATTTGTAATGTCTCAGACATAAATTATTTAACTAACATTTCCTGGATCGTAAGCAACACGTATCAGCTCGAGGAAAAAGTTTGACGAAAAATTATTGACATACCCTAAAAATTGGATAAATCTGTTGAAAAAGTTCCTTTCAGTGTTAACGCCTGCCCTGCGTACAATTTCCTCAAGAACGAGATTGAAGAAATCACATGATAGCGCATCTCCTTGCCGAAAGGTGTCCATTTGAACTAACTGAATTTGAAGTAAGCAGGACAACTTTTTTCAATAATTTAGATAAATGATCCGAAAAAAGCTGGTTGTGGAAAACTAATTAATTGCGATTCCATGTGCATAGTTCGGTAGAGCTATCCCTTTTCTTGCATATTTTTAAATGTCCCGCGACACAACTGGATCAGCTTTCCCGGGCGGCAGAATTAAGCTCAGACATTGCCATGTAGAGGAACTGACGATGAAATGAATGCTATAATATGCGGCTTTGAAGGCAATGAATGCGATGGTGTGTCTCGACTTGAAATTTCTTGCTCTTTCTCAGGATTTTTCTGAGAGTAAATATTTGCTCTGTGGTCGATCTGCCTGGCTGGAAGCCACACAGATACTTGCCAACTATATTGTTACAGAATGGCTTAAAACGCTCCCACAGAACATTGGATAGGATCTTGTATTCGACGTTTATCAGGGATATGCCTCGATAGTTCTTGCAGGACAAGGGATAGCCTTTTATGTTGATTGAATATATTGAGCTGATAATTCAGCCTTCCACCCAAACTTGGATAATGAGTTGATGCATGCACCCTTTCAACACATCTCCTCCGTTCTTGAATAGCTCTGCCAGCTAGTAAACTATCAGATCTGGCAGCCTTGTTGTTTTTTTATAGCTCAGTCTAAGTCTTCGTTACTGGATAGTGGCTCGGTTTCTTCATTGCCTGGAGTTGATTTCGCTTCCCGAACTTCTCCTCGCCTTACCTGAAGCCCATTTAGCAGCTGCTGTAAATCTAGTATTCCCTGTGCTTCAGTGACTGGGTTGCCTACGCTGTTTCGAAGAGCCAGAAGTCAATTACTTGGATTTTTATAAAACTTCTGGGTGTTGTTTCAATTCGATATCATTAAGCTGGGAGGCTGCTTACGCCCTCTTCTTTATACGTGGGGTCTTCTCCTCTCTTCTCCTTGTTCTAAACTCCTCTATTACTGCTCTTGTCTTCTGTCATCTTCTTCAGCTGTTCGTATTCATCATCATACTACGCGTTCTTTTGCGGGGTTGGTTGTTGGTAGTCTGTTGTGGTTTCGGCTGTCTCTTTGATGATATCGCGATACTGAGATCAGTTTGACGTTTGTGCCAGTTAGATACACAGCTGAGAGTTTCTCGCTCAGATGCTCACTGTTGGCTCAGGTGAACTCAGATATGCTAAGGCGAGCAACTTCCAATATCTTCTTTTGGGTGGTTAGTAGTTGCTTTTCATTTGACAGTTGAGCTCTAAGCCATGCCACAACAGAAAAGTGGTCAGAGTCAACGTTTTCCCCTTAAAAAGTACGCATGGGATGGAGCATCATCAAATTATCTACCACTAATATGAATCGATTATTCGAAGCCTCGTGACTTTATGGTTAAAATGCGACGGATTATCACAGTAAACCTATGCATGGCAGCCATGAAATAGTAATGTGACGGAGTTTTTCACTTTCACTTACCCCCCTCCCCCCCGATATTTATTATAAAATACCCACTCACCGATTTAACTAACATTAACCAGCCACACATAACATATTTAAACCTACCCGTTACATGATCCGAACAACAAATATTAAGCATCACCCATGCAAACATGCATTGCATAATGCTCCTATCACCATACACTGAATCAGCAACAACAACAACGCACCGCACTCTGTCATCCATCTCAGAAGTGCAACACGATTCAACGAAGTCTGAAATAAAATTCATTCGTACTTCTTTCGATTCACATCCAGTATGAGCAACAAAACTAAAAAGACGAAGTAGGGAATTGGAGAAAAGCCGAAGCTTATTATCTCGAATTAATTCCTAATTATTTAATAATTTCGAATTCTAAGAGCAGTAACGTTCCAGCAGTGTAGCAACTTTGATAAGCTCAGGTTACTTTTCTTGGTGCATTCGTGTACCATTAAAAGTAAACTTTTTGGCCTTCCACCTTTAATAAAGTTATTCTCCCTCAGATAAGCTTTGGGCTCGAATCAGATTCCTACCGTTGCGTTGTTCTCCCTACCTGCTCTATCCTCGGATTATCCTTAGGATAACGGAATGACGGAACTGAACTTAATGGCACGGCGCAGCACCATGTGGCAAAGTTGATACTGACCAACTATGCCGCAGCCTGAAGTTCCGTTCAGTTCCGTTTTGAAGTTTAGCTGCGGTGCAGTTCCGCTAAAGTGCAGCTCCGTCGAGTGTGGTTTTACCTGAAAACCAAAGTCCACTTTTACAAGATATCAGAAGAGAGTTCATTCAACCATCAAAATTGATTCTCCTGCTTAACCCTGATTCTTCTGCCGCAATTGTACACAGTACTGCTGAGCCAAAGGTACTCTGTTCCACCTTGTTCCAGGGCATTTCGAACAAAAAGGAGACGCATATCTACAGCTCTGTTGATAATTTGGTACACTTCCTTACTTACTTAGGGTGGCGTTACAGTCCGGGTTGGACCAGGGCCTCAACCAACAAATTCTTCCAGACGGCTCTGTTTCTAGCTAGCTGTCTCCAGTTTCACACGCCAAGTTGGTTGAGGTCCTCTTCTACTTACGTGTGCCACCTTTTACGCTGTCCATGTCTACTGCGCTGTCTCACGGGGTTAGATTCAGAGACTTTCCGAGCCGGAGCATTGGTGTCCATTCGCTCTAGATGACCCAGCCGTCTTAGTCCAAAGAAACAGCGATTAGCAAGAGTAATTCTTCGTTTGACCTCGGCAATGGTATCGTTTGCTGAGCTTATGGTGGATCCTAATTTTGACAAAGTCTGTGATCACCTCAAAATTATAGTTGTCTATAAGACGTTCTGTCCGAGACGTCGATATTGGGTGTCCTTTCTTGTTGAGAGCATATATTTCGTTTTGCTTTCATTTACCGTTTGCCCCATCTTCTTGGCTTCCTTCTCACTCACGAAAGCACCACTGATATCTCGTCCGATTATGTCAATGTCGGCAGCGTAAGCGAGTAATTGGACCGACTTTTGAAAGATTGTGCCTCTTGTGTTCACGTGAGAGTTTTTAACTTCTCTTTCAAGAATGATGTTGAAAGAGTCGCATGACAGTGCGGCGGGGTCACCTTGTCTTAAATCTTATTTGACATCACAAGTATCAGTGAGGTATTTGCCAACCTTGATAAAGCAAAGTGCATTCTCCATCGTCATGCTGCACAAACGGACGAGTTTGGGAGGGATGTCAAAAGTAGACATTTCCCTATATAGCTTGCCTCTATAGATTCTGTCATACGTGGCCTTGAAATCGATGAAAAGGTGATGGGTATCGCATTGAAATTCATGTGGTTTTTCCAAGATCTGGTCGATGGTGGACTTTCCTGCCCTAAATCAATACTGATATGGACCCATCAGAATGTTGACAAATGGCTTCAGGCCTTCACAAAGTACGGAAGAAAAAATCTGGTATGCAATATGTTAGCGAGACTGATGCCTCTGTAGGTTGTGCAAACCAGAGCATCACCTTTCTTCAAGATCGGGCAAATAAGTCTGAAGTCCCATTCATCGCCAGCCGCTTTGACTAGCTCTGCCGCAAGGCAATTAGCTCCAGCGGCTATTTTGGACAATCAAACTTTATTTTGGACTTAAGTTTGGATATAGCTATCTTCACTTCGTCGATATCGGGTGGACGGAATTTTTTGCCTGCGTCATTCAGGTTGAATGATGCAATCTACATGGTAGCGGAATTCGGTTCGTCATTGCCGTTATACAATTTGCAGAAATGATTTTTTTATATCCTCAGCACCGACAACGATTCTAATACGATGTTCCCCTGATCATCCTTGCAGACTTCAGTTTGAGCCTTGTAACCCTGGGAGGCTCCTTTTACTTTTTGGCTAAACTTCCAAACTTAATTTCTGCAATGGCATCCCTCTATTTTCTCGATCAAGTGATCCTCATATTCTTTCTTTTTCCTTCTAAGAAGCTTGTGTTCCTCTCTCCTCTTCTGCTCGTAGATGTCGCGAGCCACAGTACACATATCTAAGGTATTATCTTGCGCATGTGGTCCGAAATGAGAACTGTCAAAGAAATTCAAGATGGCAGCCTTACGTGACCTCTTCCACTGTATTACAACAACAACGAAGAAAACAAACACAAAAGGATAATTTAAATAACACTAAAAAAATGTTAATAAACACTAAAAAGCTTGAAACAATTGTGTTCGTGAATAAATAAGTTACAAATGAACACATAACACACAACAAATGTTGATGTTTAACTAGTCGGGGTCACGTAGAGTCGCCATTTTTCACTGATTTTGATGGATGCGCAAAACTGAACAAAAATGAAAACGCTAATGATATTACCTTCAATATGTGTACTGTGGTCGCGAGCAACTCTTCTATGCAGCACCGCTTTTTATGCCTGTTACTTGGCTGCAATTAATTGCCGGCATTCTTCGTCGAACCAGGGAACTCGATGTGGATGTTGGTCGTGTGAGGCTCAGCTCGTCAGTGGCTTCCTGGCAATTCTTCCCTTGGTTCTCGATACTTGCAATTGGCGGAATAGGATTATTTAAGATGGCGCAAGGGACTCGGTCGGATTTGGCGATTTCTTGTGACTGTAGCGTCCGAATTCGAAAATTCTCACAGTATTTCCTTGTTTTGGCTTTGGTCTGGATCCAAGTGGTCCAAGTTAACGTTGGCTCCTCGGAACGTTCGAACATCCTTGATACTGGAGGAGTGCCTTGGGCTGATTTCAATGTGGTCATTCTGGTTGGTGGTTAATTGACCAGGAATTTGCCATGTCCCCTTGTGTATATCGAGATGTGGGAATTGCGTACTAGCTAACACAACATTTCACCACGCAGCAAAGTCGATTAGTCTGAGTCCACGATCGGAGGTGGTGTCGTGCCAGGCAGTATCTTCCGATTGTGCCACCAAAGAGGTATTCTATTCCCAGTTGGGCATTAAAATCACACAAGACAATTTTTATGTCATAGCTAGGGCATTGCTCATATGTCTTGTCCAGAAGCTCGTAGAACTCATCCTTGGTGTCGTCATCCCTCTCCTCCGTGAGATCAAGCGCGCATATGAGGCTAATGTTGCCGAATTTAGCCTTGATCCGAATTATCATGAGGCACTCGTTCACATAATTGAAGCTCAAGACTTCTTGCCTAAGTCTGCCTCTAACAATGAGTCCACATCCAAAGAGACGCTGCCCTTGTGGTCGATAACAGTCACCGTAGTAGATGTCGCAGTCTTTCAGCTTTCATTTGTCCAGCCCATCCCATCGCACTTCATGTATTGCGATGATGTCTGTTTGTAGCATTCTAAGGATTCCGCTAAATGTTCGGCTGCACGTGGTCTATAGAGAGACAGAACATTCCATGTGCAGATCCGAAGTTCTTTGTCCTTATTTCGTTTGCTAAGTTCGTCAACAGTAAATCCTTCTGTATCCGAGCCTTGTTGTTGGTTCGCAACTAAATAGCTTTACGTGTCCGAGAAGTCACCCCGATGGCACGACCCCCCAACTTGGAGGACCAGACCCTTACAATATAACTCCAAGGGCGGGGAGCCGGATTAACCGCTCCTTATAGTCCTGAGCGAATATGTCGTAGTAGCCCGTATAAGGTGTTCACTAAGCAGTTCAATCGAACTGGAACTGTAGACGCCACCGTTGATTCCATCTAGAGAACTCTTCCACTGCCGCCTGGATACCGCCTGGATAAAGGAAAAGTTCCTTAGTGGGAACACTCCTCCCCCCTCTCTCGTTTGCTGCCTCCTAAAACCGTTCTCAGGGATTGGAACCCCATCTTCAGTTAAAGGTACTAAACACCCGATGTTCACCACGGGGAGGTGAGAGTAGGAGTTGATAGACAGAGGTTCGCTTTTAAAAAAAAAAGCTTGTGGACGGTTGTGTCCTCTTGAATGCACCGTCTACCTTTTGAAAATGTGGTATAGACTAGCGGAATCACTGCTCTCTCCGAGATGAGCCCTCTACTGTCTAAATGGAGAAATGCATTAGGTGGGAGGTGGGACATACCTATTCACATGTTTACTATTTAAGATGTTTATTTTGTCTGGACCTTCTGGATATTGGAATAGTGTATGGATAGATGGAATATTGATATAACCAATATTCTCAAATGCAATGCAGAAGTCGCGTAACAATGCTTCAATATTTTTTTAAATTTAAAGATGACCCAATATTCGTTGCCCCACTTTAGCTTCAAAAGAAAATTAGTTTTACCTCATAATATAGTCAAATAAAATCAATATAAAAAAAAGGGTTACGTTACTACTGCTCCCAATGCCTTAACTCTCTCTGCTTCCAGAGATACATAGACAGAAGCATAACTACTTTTTTCATAGAATCATATATCTCCATTGACTGAATAACAACACAAACGGAAGAAAAAGTTAAATTCCTGGGATTTTTAATACTCAAAATATCGTACAAAGCTATTTAATATCAAACTGAGTTCTGGGAAAACATAAAACAAGTTTTTCAAAAAAAAAAACTATGTGCTCACTGGAAAAAAATCAAATTGATGTTTTTCATTTAAAAATTCGGAAAAATATTTCCTGTTTTTGCTCCACTGTACCTTTGTGAATTGTACTATACTTTCTGACGCACATTATGGGTATATAAAATTCAATTCCTTTTGGGTGTCAATATTAAACTTACACACACCAATAACATTCACCAGGATCAAAAGGGTTCGCACTTGGTATTTAATTTCCATAAAATGCATGCAATACTCTTGCCATATCGGAGAAGACACACACAATAGCAAAAAAGGAACAAAATCCACCTACAAGCCCGAATTCGGGACCAAAAGAGGAAGAGAGTGTGTATAATATCGATAGGTACCAACATTAGAAATAATAATACGAATAATAATCTTGTGCAGTTTTCTGCATCGTTTAGTCCTGTGCTGGTAATACCACTCCCACACACTGTTCACTTATAAAGGATCGTTTTAAAGTTGAAGTATTAAATGGCAATGGGATGAGAAAAGAGGAATGGTGACATTCCATTTAGGATGAAGAAACCAATCGCAGAAATGTGTTTCCTGTGTATATTTCTTAAGTAATTGGGATGTATTGAAATAAAAGGACTCTATATACAGGACATAGTTATAGGAAGCAATAAATTTGCAGATCCTTTTGCAAAAGTGTGTTCTTTAGTTCTCAATGGGTATCCTCTCTCTCTGACCGATAGGTTGTTTGCAAAACGGCTTCATTGAGCCGGTACAATATTTTCTTATTCCTCTTGACCGCATACGAATTTTACCACAAGGGACTCTTTCTCTGATGTTTTGTTTGAGTTGTTCTATACTTTCGATTTGAGTAGATAATGTTGTTCCTGCAAGGACTGTATCTATCGGAACGAACTTTATTTTGCTTCAGATATTATTATATGTATGCTTTAAGTGCCAATTTATTTACGACATAATTTTATACTTTCGTCCCTTTTGAAAATTTTACCCCAAAAGAAGGGAATTTGAATATATACACACGAATACAAGTATAGAACTGTGTACATATACATATTTCAAAATAACAAAAACAATATCTTCATAGTTGTAGAAATGGTCAAATGCTTGGGTTTTCTAGATTTTTGTTGAACAAGTTTTGAGTTGTTGATTCTGTTTTTGAGGTGGAAAATTAAATTTGATTTGAATTTCATGTTTTTAGGAAATTTTGTATCTTTACCTTTTTGAAGTAAACGTAACACAAACTGTAAGGCAGGGTTATAATAATAATTGCTAAATAGAAGTACATATATGTACATAGGTACTTGGAAGTTTGTCTTAAGCGTATAATCAACGCTTGATCTGAAAATATTGATTTGGTATTAAAATCGAAGACATACAACTTTTATCACTTTACAAAAATATTACAAAAATGTTTTAAATTCACCAATTAAATGGTTAACCCATTGAATTTGGAGGAAGGTTCTCATCATTTTTTGGGAGATACATTATGTAAGTTAGTGGTCTCGAAGGGTCCAAGCCAGCTTATAAGTCAAAAACATGTCACTGCACAGGGAGGACTGTCATAATTACGAAAACCAAAAGTATGTGCGACACAACTACTACGTACATAACTACTGTGATGTTTTTTGATTCTATCTGGCGTAGGCCAGCGAGGTCCAGGGCCAAGCTATAGAAAGCAGAATAATTTGGCCAGTAGAGAGTTCAGAACTCCAATTCCAAAGCGTATTAATTGAAAACGAACTGATGGCTTAACAAAGTATTTCACAAAATTTGCAGTCTTATAATAAGCTACCAAAGTATTTCATATACGCTAATAGTTTGATCAGTTCCCTAGTCGTGTACGGAGCTAAAGAGAGCTTAGTTTGGGATAGAATGGTAATAAACAGGGTGATAGCTAAGATGGCTGGGATAGAGTCAAAAGTCTGCAGCGATAATAAGGTCGGAGTTTAAGACAGCGAAGGTTGGGATAGAGTCCATCATCATCATCATCATCGTGTCCTGTAACCCCGGCTGGGGCATAGGGCGTCAACAAAACGTCTCCATCCTTCACGGTCTGCTGCAAGGTACTTTAGCTGTGGCCACGTCTTTCTCTGGGATTCTGCTTCCGCTAAGACAGTTGATTTCCATGTTGTTCTTGGTCTTCCAACCTGCCGTGCACCCTGAATATTCCATTCTAAGGACTGCTTTGCAAGTTCATCGTTTGGTTTCCTCAGTGTGTGACCAATCCAACGCCATTTACGCTTTCTTATGTCGACGTCCAGCCGCTCTTGACTTGTCCTGCGCCACAATTCCTCATTTGATATTATTAGTGGCCAGCGAATCTTTAGGATGTGGCGAAGACAGCGATTCACAAAAGCCTGCAATTTCTTCGAAATGATAGACGTGACTTTCCAGGTTTCACAAGCATATAACAGCACGGATTTGACATTGGATTCGAAGAATCTCAACTTAGTGCGTAAGGAGATTTGACTGGATTTCCAAATTGGGGACAGAGTACCGAAGGCAGTACGAGCTATATTTATTCTACTTTTAAAAACCAGATCCGTTCCACCGTTTGCAGAAACAATTCTGCCAAGGTAGTTGAACTCTGTTCCACTACTTCAACTGGCGTCTCCTGTATAATAATACGCTGCTGTGTGGAGCGGCCTGTGAACATTATTTTTGTCTTTTTGCTGTTTATTCTTAGACCACTCGACTCTCCCTTCACTTGCAGTGCTTGGCACATCCCGTTCAGCCCACTGATGTTATTTGCCAGTAGACATATGTCATCGGCATAGTCTAAATGACTGAGCCTCTCGAACGGTCTCCATTTAATGCCCTGTCGCTCAGCTGTACCAACACTGGCCGTCAATACGTCGTCCATTGCCAGCAAGAAGAGAATTGGCGATAGAACATCCCCTTGTCTCATACCCTGTTGCACTACGAAGGAGTCGGATAGCTGCCCATTGTGCAAAACAAAACACCTTGCGTTGTTGTAGGACTCTTTAATAATGGCAACAATTTTTGGTGGAATTCCTCTACCAAGCAACGATCTCCATATACATTCTCGGTTAACTCGATCAAAGGCTTTCTCAAAATCCACGAACATGAGGTAAAGCGGTGATTGAAATTCCACCGACTGCTCGAGGACGATACGCAGGGTGTTGATATGGTCGACACATGATCGACCACTGCGGAAGCCAGCTTGATGCCTCTTGAGTGTAGACTGGATTCTATCCTTTATTCGCTCGAGAATGATGGTTGCCATTAGTTTTGGGAAAACGGACAAAACGGTGATACCACGCCAATTGTTGCAATTCTTTAAGTCACCTTTCTTTGGCAACTTAACAATCACACCATCATTCCAATCCCTGGGATAGCATTCGTTTTCCCAAATGTTTTGTATCAATGGATGTAAAATACTAGCCGCTGTTACGGGATCGGCTTTCAGGAATTCAGCTGGTATTCCGTCCAGTCCAACTGCCTTGTTGTTTTTGAGGAGATTTATTGATGTCTGGATTTCTGAAGGGGGTTCGATGTCAATACCCCTATAGGACCTACGCATCTCGTTTAGTTGGAGCACTTCAGCACTCTGCTCAACTGAATCCTCATTTAGCAGGGCACAAAAATGGTCCTTCCATCTACGAAGCTGATCCTCAATTGATACCAAAAGTGTGCCATCCACATCCATTACAGGATGATTGGTGTTGCTTTTTTTCCCGATCACATCTTTGGCTATTTGGTACAATTCCCGGATATCTCCTCTTCTGGCAGCAATTTTCGCATTATCTGCGAGCCCATCTAACCTCACCCTCTTGTCACGTCTCACACAACGATAGACCATCTTATGTGCAATGCAGTACTCTCTTCGCAAGTCAGCCTTTCGTTGAATATCTGCTTCGGCATTTATTTGAATATTCAACAATTTTCGAAGTTCGATCTTATCCCAGGTGTCTTGGGATATCCAAGAGTCTCTTCGTCTCGTTCGCTTGGGTACAGTTTCGGATCCATCCTCCATAAAAACACTTTTAATTTCACTCCACATCTCATCAATTGTTGAATGTTGGATTCCGTTTAATGACGAGGCTCTGTCGTTAAGGGTGGTGACATAGTTTCGACATATGTTGGGGTCATTTAAAGCATTAGTAATGAATTTTGAGCTCCTTGCTGCATCCTGCGCTGGTTTTTGTACGGCAGCGGTTCGTGGTTTGAGACTCATCATAACCAAATGGTGGTCGCTTCCCACATCGGCATTTCTTATACTCCGGACATCACACATAGACTTCCTCCATCGCTGCTGAATCATGATATGATCAATTTGGTTTTCGGTTTGACCATCCGGATGCACGCAGGTAATTTTGGTACACGTCTTATGCTTAAATACAGTCCCATCTTTAACAAGACGATTCGCGTTACAAAAGTCGACAAGCAAGTCACCATTTTCATTCCGTGACCCCAAGCCATTTTATCCCATCATGCGTTCCGGTTCGTAATTGTCTGAACCGACTTGGGCATTGAGGTCTCCCATAACGACTATGATGTCGGCTCTCGGAACACTACTGTAAACCGAGTTAAGATGAGTGTAGAACGCGGTTTTGTCTTCCTCGGTCAAGAGAGTCCATAGTCTTAGCTTTTCGTTAGCGGCAGGAAGTTAAGACAGCGAGTGTGGGGATAGAGTAGATACCTACTTTTTAACTATTGGTGGCGGAGAAGATAAGGCTAGGACAGTGAAGGCTGGTGTAGAATCTCTAGTCTTAACAATTGGCGGCGGCGAAGAGAAGGCTAAAACAACGAAGGTTGGGGTAGAGTCTCTTGTCTTAACTATTGGCGGTGGAGAAGAGAAGGCTAAGACTGATAGCAAAAGTTGTGATAAAGTACCCAGTCTTAGCTTCGCGGAAGCAGTAGGAGTTAAGAGAGCAGAGGTTGGAATATAGTTCAAGTCCCAGTGTTTTTCGTTTTCAGCTTTATAAGTTTGAGATGGTTCCTTACCTTGTACACTTGATTGGTACTATAACCCCCGGTGGCAAGAGGAATCTGACTTTCGATGGATTTACTATCCTTACTTGTTGATTTGGCTGCGAGCACCAAATGTGGAGTTTAAAAAGCACGAAGGAAATTTATTTCTGACGTGCGTCGCCAACTGCCAGTGTGTGCTATTTTTAAGTTACGTGGGCACCACGGGGGTATGCAACACTTCTTGGTAATTTCATTCTTCATAATATTTAAATAAGAATCTTGGCGTTTTGTTATAAATATGCAGCTGTAGATCCATGCGTGTAGACAGGTTCATTGTTCTTTGATAGGTTACACTACAAAGTACAAAACTTTAAAAACTACAATTACGTGGGACATAACTATAAAAATGGCGGACGCAAAATTACAGCTTGACTTTTGAACTGGCAACAATAGGAGGGAAAATGCAAAGCAATACAAGTATTTAAAATGAGTTGGATGATTCCTATTGATTAAGTAAAGATATTTACTTTTAAAAAAAGTGGTGTTTGAAAAAAAATTAATGATAGAGTCGCACGTAAGGAGGGATAACTTTTTACGAACACTTGAACGGAGTTAGACATAATATTAGTACGGTTACCTTGTCATGATCTTGCGTCAGATCTGCCAGTTTTGATATTTTGCTGAGTAGTTTATGATATTGACTTAAGAAACAATCCAAGTTTTCGATCTGAAGCGCAACGCACATGCTAAAAAATTAAATTTTCAGGAATTGTCGAATTTCTAATACACTTAATTTCTATCAGATTCGGTCAGATTAAGTCTAAAAATAATGTCGAACACGAACATTTTTAAATACAAATTTAAATTTTGTACAAATGTGCATTGGAGTCATATGAATGTGAAGTCGAAATCACCACTGTGAAGCCTTTTGTCTATGAGATAAAGTAGGGTACGTGCATAGAAGATAAGAGATCGATTCTTGCGACCTTCCAGTCATGAAGTCGGTAATGAGCTTGACAATCTGGAGTATTTTCTTCATGTAAGACGGCTCGGTTGGTATCAATATGCGGGCACTAGGTCTGCACGGGATGTCTTCCCTAGCAACAACTTCGAGCTTCACACCTGGTTAGACCTCGGCTAACCTGCTGACAGCAAGCTTATACAGATCGCACGATCTCTGATCATCACAGACGATGAGTTTGACATGCCTTTGATGCCAACCACCATCGCCCGTGAAAGCAGGTGGTCCCAGATTTTCATTCATTGCTCAAGAATCCTACCGAGAGCTTCAGTCTTACCATCTGCCATTGATCAGGAGAAATCAAGCCATTGATATTACTCCTGTCGAAAACCGCAACCACGATCTTGCTTTTTAGAACGTCTCTATAGGATCAGGATACTCCGCAATGGAGAGTGCTGGCATTATGCACTTTGGGACGTTTGGGCACTGGGATTGTGTCCTCCAGAGACCTGTTTCGCTTCGAGGCGGAGTTTTCGCTGGTCTGCGCATTCACTAAAATAATCTGATCCCATTTAATCCTGGCGTCCAGCTCCTGCTTCCTTTTGACCTCCAGTTTATTATCAAAGGTCTTGAGGACAGACCGACTTCCGCCTGACCCTTTAGCCGCCCTTCGATGGTCTCGTACGCTTGTTCTCACGTGACGACCTTGGGAGAGAATCCATACCCCAGCGGTGGAAGGACAATTATTCCATTATTAACAACCCTGGCACCTCTGAGTTGGGCCCCCCCTCGAGACCTACTCGGCAGAGGTTCACTCTCTTTAGCAGTAGTATTATCATTATTCACAACCCCACCACTACTGAAATTAGATATTACTACCACATTACTTCTCTCGCTGAAATCTGTATCAGATGGGGGACCATGAATAGCCACAACCTCCCCATTGACACCGACCCTAGGAGTAACTGCAAACGGCTGGAGAACGGGTTCTCCAGATGCATATTTGGTGTGACACTCCAGTGGGCACTTATGTATGCCGAGTCCGAACGGCTAAACGAGAAGCATTTTTTCATGACAAGTATATCTGCTCTTGGAGGATTTGTCAGTTCCTCGCAAGAGGCAGTACCTCGAATAAAATATTTCTGTTTTTAGGTGGCACGGCTGGGAATCGAACCCACACATTCGGCATGACGTCCTACGCACTAACCATCATGCCACGTGGTACTGCTATTCTTAAAATTAGTTCGAATAAATTAAGCTGAATACTGATTTATTCAGAACTCTTTTTGATCAAAATAATTCAACTTGACTTCAATTTTTTTCATTTATTCATTTCAATTCCTCATAACTCAAATTATGAATGCTCCGCATCAATCTTAAATCGAAATTGAATTTACTTTTGACATTTGCTTTCAAGTCATTGTCCTACTTCTTGTTATTTTCATAAATTTTCTTAGCAAGCTTGTTGAAAATATTAAAATAGGATCAAAATATCACTAGGTTCTTAGACTAGGTAGAAGTTGATTTAATATGACAGCTTTCTCCATAACTGAAGAATATTTTTTCTCTGAAATTATGGATCATATTCTAGTAAAATGCAATCGACTTTGTGTTGTGATTTAAATATGACTAAGATTTAAATTATGTATGGGGTATTTATAGAAAATCAAATAAAAGATGCTCAATAATTCGGGGAAATATTAAATAATTTATTTCATTACCAACATGTTTCAAGAAATTTCAAATATGTATATTTAGAAAACAGAAGCTACATATGTATCAATTTACTCGAAGGATTTCCAAATATAACTTGCCATTCTTAGATATTTCTAATATCTCTAAAAATGTTTATAATTCTCTGGAAAAATATTTATTCTAAGTCTTATGCATCGTTATCATTTAAAGTATTTTATTGTATTGTATTATGTACCTAGAAGAGAATATAGATATTCACAGCAAATTGACTTAAAATATTTTCGTAATAATTTATTAGATAGATATGTACCTTCAAACAAATTTGGGAAACTTTCTTAACATATAAATAATAAGCAATACAAAAGATTTTGTGGAAGGATATTGAACGTCATTGTACCTTATAATGCAACAGGCTCCTAGAGAATAAAAGTTGGTTGGAAGGGAGTTGTGTGTTAGCTTTACATTGAATGATATATCATGAATCAGTTCTTTCTTAAGTGGATTCACTAAGTGCAGCTTCTTCTAGATATGTGAATAAAAAAATTTTGAATTCACAAGCTCCGTGGATTATGAATTGTGGATATTTAAGTATTCAACTCGTAAGCTCATGTGTTTTTTTTTTGAAAATTTTGTTCCACTTGGGCTTGTGTATTATGAAGGATTTAAAATTAAAATAAAAGAAGATATTTTTGGCATTACAAAAATATAGTATGGCATTGTAGGTGTTACCGTTGTTTTTTTCCAGTTTTAAGTCGATTTTTTAGAAAATTGCCCCTCCTGGATAGACGGGGGTGAATAAAACCCCCCCTCCCATACGATTTTTTTCTTTATCAACCCACCCTTCATGCCCTTGCTTTTTGTCACATTTTATACGCATAACCCTGTATTAACGAAATACCATGTTTGGTGACCTTCGACTCCGTATGATTAATGTAGTGGAGCCCAAATCGATGGGGAACTTTTTTAAAAACCTTTAAATAACTCCCTGTATATTTTTTTTTTAACTGTTTTCTAACTTTCCTGGGGGATACCACGCAAGAAATACTAACCTGGTACTCAACCTTAAAGGTGGTAGACAGTACATTTTATACAGAAACATAAAATCCGTAACTGTACCGATTGAATTATCTCGAAAACGGTTATTCTTATGTAAAAAAAAATGTACTTAACTTTTGTAGGAAATTTTCTAAGCTACAACCTAGTGTAAGACACCTTTTCTGTAAGAGTTACCGTTCAGGAGTTATTTTTTAAAAACCATTTTTTTAAATTGTTAGTGGCACTCGTATCGTTGGAAACTTTTTACAGTTTCCTTGGAATGCTATGAGGAGGCTATATACCAAAATTCAGCTTTCCGCTATTTTTCCAAAGCAAAAAGCTTAAATGACTGGACAAAGTGTACTTTCAGCATGAATTCAGAGCATGAATTTCATGCTCAATTTAAATGCCTCTTGAATTTTTTTTTTTTTTTTGTATTCATTTTTATTTTTCCATTTTCTTAAAACCATCTTAAAGGAAAGCTAGACCAATTCATTAAAAATTGCCTACTCGTACTTATCAATATCTTGTTGTTGTTGGCTTTTCACTTTTGTGGATAGGTCAGTGCCACTGTACAGTTCGTTGTTGTATCTTCTTCTCCATTCCCCATCTATACAGACGGGACCAAAAATCACCCGGAGTATTTTCCTCTCGAACAGCCTAACGCGTTCTCATCCACCGTTAGCAGTGTCCTTGCCTCTGCACTATACATCAGGACCGGGATGATAAGCGTCTTATACAGGGACCAGTTTAGTTGCTCGAGAGAGGGCTTTGCTTCTCAATTGCCTTCTTAGCCCAAAGAAACAGCGATTGGCAAGAGTAATCCTTCAATTGATATCGGCACTGGTATCGTTCGCTAAGTTTATAGCGGATCCTAGGTCTGACCACCTCAACATTATAGCTGTCTATAGTGACGTTCTGTCCGAGACTTCGATGTTGGGTGTCCTTTCTTGTTGACAGCATATATTTCGTTTTGCTTTCATTCACCGTCAACCCCATCTTCTAGGCTTCCTTCTCAATACTCACAAAAGCACCACTGACATCTCTCGCTTTTTTTCGTCCAATTATGTCAATGTCGTCAGCGTAAGCGAGTAATTGGACGGACTTTTGAAAGATTGTGTCGCTAGTGTTGAAGTCAGAGTTTTGCACTATTCTTTCAAGAACGATGTTCAAGAAGTCGCATGACAGCACGTCGGTCGCCTTATCTAAAACCTTCTTTGACAGCAAAGGTGTAGGTGAGGTCTTTGCCAACCTTGATGTAGCAGCGTGCATTCTCCATCGTCATCCTGCAAAAACGGACGAGTTTGGCAGGGATGCCAAAACTAGACTTTGCTCTATATAGCTCGTCTCTATAGACGCTGTCATACGCGGAATTAAAATCGATGAAAATGTGGTGGGTATCGATTTGAAACTCCTGGGTTTTTCCAAGATTTGCCGTAGTGCGAATATTTGGTCGATGGTGGACTTTCCTGTCCTAAAGCCACACTGATATGGACCATTCAGGTTGTTGACGAATGGCTTCAGACATTCACAAAGTACGGCGAAGAAGGTCTTGTGGGCATTTCTTTATTTCATCGATCGCGTGCTTCTCATGCTCTTTCTTAGAAGCTTGTGGTCCTCTCTCCTATTCTGCTCGTTAGAGGTGGCATATTATCTGATTGTTGGCAATTCTTCCACCGGTTCTCTATACTTGCAGTTGGCGGCAAAGGACTATTTAAGAGGGCACGAGAGAATCGATCAGAAAAGAATCTGGCGATTTCTTGCGATGGTAGCCGTGCGACGTCGAACTTTTTCATAGTTTGGCTCTGGTCTGAATATCCGTAGCATTACCTTGTCTACAACGGGGTAGTGGTCCGAGTCAACGTTGGCTTTTCGGAACGTTCGGACATCCTTGATACTGGAGGAGTGCCTTGCGTCTCGTTGATCGCAATGTGGTCAATCTGGTTGGCGGTTGATTCACCAGGAATTCACCATGTCCCCTTGTGTATATCAAGATGCGCGAACTGTGTACTAGCTACTAGATACCACACCGTTTCGACACGCAGCAAACTCGGTTAGCCTGAGTCCGTTATCAGAGGTGGTGCCGTGTAGGCTATATCTTCCCATTGTGCCACCAAAGACGTCTTCTTTTCCTAGCTTGGCATTAAAATCACCCAGGACAATTTTAATGTCAGCTAGGGCATTGCTCGTAGAACGCATCCTTGGTGTCGTCATCCTCCTACTCTGTGGGGGCATGCGTGCATATGAGGCTAATGTTAGTGAATTTAGCCTTGATGCGAATTGTCGTGAGGCGTTCGTTCACATAATTGAAACTCAAGACTTCTTGCCTAAGTCTGCCTCTAACGACGAATCCACATCCAAAGAGACGCTGCCCTTGTGGTCGGTAACCGTCAGCGTAGTAGATGTTGCAGTCTTTCAGTTTTCTTTTGCCCGGCCTATCCCATCGCACTTCTTGGATAGCGGTGATGTCTGCTTTGTAGCATTCTAAGGTTTCCGCTAAATGTGCAGATCTGAAGTTCGTTGTCCTTATTTCGTTTGCTAGGCTCGTCAAAAATAAGTCCGTCCGTATCCGAGGCTCATTGTTGCTTCGCAACTAAATAACTTTACGTGGCCGGGACCCCGACGGCACGACCACCAACCTGGAGAACCAGACCCTTAGGTACAATATAACTCCAAGGGCGGGAGATCGGATTAACCACTACTTATAGGCCTGAGCACCGAATATGTAGTAGTAGCCCGTATAAGGTGTTCACTAAGTATTTCAACCTAACTAGAACTGTAGACGCCACCGTTGATTCGATCTGGAGAATTCCTCCACTGCCGCCTGGATATTTAAAACTTACAGAGTACATAAAACTACACTTAAGTTAATTAAAACTAGTTAAATCTATACTTAAAACTAACTACAAACTAGAACAGCCACAGCTAGCATTCTTGTTTGTATTAAATTATTTTAATTTTTTTTTTTTTTTGGGCCACCCTGACTGTCAGGGGCGGACTGGGCCACCGGGCAACCGGGATTTCGCCCGGTGGGCCCCCAGGCAAGCAAAAAGTTTTTTTTTTTAAAGAAAAAATTGTCATAACAAAATTGGACTCACACTAAACACTAAATATGGACTTTTGGTGGATCAAAATGGATATTTTGAGGCCCCCAAAAACTCGCTTGGTGGCCTCTACGGATCTTTGAAGGCCTCAAAAGCTCAGTTTGTGGCCTCTACGGATCTCTGGAGGTCTCCAGACCTCTGTTGGTAGCCTCTACCGATCTTTAGAGGCCTCCAGACCTCGGTTGGTGGGCTCTACAGATCTCTGGAGGCCCCCAGACCTCGGTTGGTGGCCTCTACGGATCTCTGGAGGCCACCAGAACTCAATTAGTGGCTTCTACGGATCTTTTGAGGCCCCCAGATCTCGTTTGGTGGCCTCTTAGGATCTCTGGAGGCCTCCAGACCTCGGTTGGTGGCCTCTACGAATTTTCTGAAAACCTCCAGACCCCGGTTGGTGGCCTCAAAGGATCTCTGGAGGCCTCCACACCTTGGTTGGTGGCCCCTACGGATCTCTGGACACCTCCAGACCCCGGTTGGTGGCCTCTACAGACCTATGTAGGCCCCCAGACCTTGGTTGAGGGCCTCTACGGATCTCTGGAGGCCACCAGAACTCGGTTAGTGGCCTCTACGGATCTTTGGAGGCCCCCAGATCTCGTTTGGAGGCCTCTAGGGATCTCTGGAGGCCTCCAGACCTCGTTGGTGGCCTCTACAGACTGTAGGCCTCCAGTCTGTAGGCCCCCAGACCTTGGTTGGTGGCCTCTACGGATCTCTGGAGGCCACCAGAACTCGGTTAGCGGCCTCTACGGATCTTTGGAGGCCCCCAGATCTCGTTTGGTGGCCTCTACGGATCTCTGGAAGCCTCCAGACCTCGGTTGAGGGCCTCTTCAGATCTCTGGAGGCCCCCAGGCCTCGGTTGGTGGCCTCTACGGATCTCTGGAGACCTCCAGACCCCGGTTGGTGGCCTCTACAGATATCTGGAGGCACCCAGACCTCGGTTGGTGGCCTCTACGGATCTCTGGAGGCCTGCAGACCTCGGTTGGTGGCCTCTACAGCTCTCTGGAGGCCCCCAGAAGTCGGTTGGTGGCCTCGGATCTTTAGTTATTCAAAAATTGATAGAAAAATTTTACAGTTCCAAAAAACTAAATATGCAAAATAAAAATAAATAAAAATGACTCTCAATGATGAGTACTTTAAAATGTCTGAAATGTAGGTGCATAACCTAAATTCAAAAGATGAGAATAAATTGCCGTATTTTATCTGATCCAGATCAGATCATAATAAATAAAACAAACAGGATCATAGCGACAGGAGTGTTAAATACCCGTCTCTTTTTTCCCTTAAGTTTGTTTATGTTCCATGTATCTTTTGCCTCTTTTCTTTGTGCAACTGAGATAATTCACATAGCAATTTTTGGATCACTGAAATAGATCCAGATTAGAAGCAGGATCCCATGCTGTTTTTGCAATTACTTGTTAAAAATTGATCCGTATCAGATCATGTGAATAATAAAATGCGGCTAATGATGAGGCAGAGGACGAACGTCAAGAAACAGAAAGAAACAAGAAAAAACAATAACACTGTGGAGATTGCGCAAAATGCTGCTTCAATGTCTTGCGACGATATTATTTTGACGCAAAAAGGTACAAAAAGCTTTTCTTAGCATATAATTTGATGCTGACATTTTCATGTACACAAGTTGCTTGCAAAAGATCATTTTCAAGATCACATCAAAAATCGATGGAGAAATATAGTAGCAATGCTAATATCCGTGGAGTTTACTGTCAGAAAAGAGAAGTTAGTTAAAAAAATATTTAAAGTATTATAGTCTCTGGTCAATGATTGTTAATTAAGTAGATGTTTTATAAAATGATGAATTAACAGGCCAAGAGCATTTTTTTCTGCAATTTTCTTCTTTTTTTTGAAAACTAATATTCTATTCTCTTATTTATTTTTTGAATCAAGTTTTTTTTAGTGGAAAGTTTTTGAGAAATTAAATTTGAAAGCCAATATTTTTGAAAAAATTGTGAATTTTTTTTTCAAGTTTATTGTTATTTGAAAATGTTGTGTAACTAAACACCAAAAAGATAACAGAAGGTACTTTTTCCAATTTCTTGTTTGTTTTGTTAAGTTTATAATAGGCAAAGGCAAAGAAGTACGATACATTATTAAATCTTTTTTTGGGAGAAGGTACCTTTCGTTTTTTCTTATCTCTCAAAAACTAAGAACAAAATAATACTTCTTTTGTCGGTTCACGATTCACGAGATATTTGATACGTGATTTTCAAAATGGCAGCTAATGCTCGCCAACTTGGATTAACATTCGGGGGGCACCCCTGAACATTTTCGAACAAAAATCAATTGAGTAGTTGATTGTATTATGAACCTACTGTTTTTATTCTGGTTCTTGGTCTAGCATAGGGCCAGTTTGTTCGAAGTGCGTAAGATCTGCAACTAGAATATCACTGATTCTGTTTAATACATTGTTATGAATCTGTGATCATCATTGAGCGTTTATTCACTCAAATTTCGTTTTGATCACAGTTTTTGAAATAATCATCTTCCCATTTCCAGTCCAATTGTTAGAAGTAATCAGTCACTCACCATAAAAAAGTTGATGTTTGTTTATGGTGAGTGAGCTTTAGAAATTAAAATTTTTTGTGTAAAAGAACACGGACAGTTAGAAGTGAAGGTAGTGCTGGAATTTTGTGATACCAAGTGATAAAATTTTGTCCAAGTTGTGGTTTTTCTATAAATGTTATCTAAAGCCTTTGCAAAAAAGCACATCGTCTTAACCAATGATGAGCAAAAGAAATTTCAGGAAATCTTTGATTAAATTCTACTTATCAAACAGCGAATTAATGATTTCTCAAATAAAGTGCTCAAATTATAGATTTTCTGTTGAAAATTTTGCTGAGCAAACTCATTCAATGATAATCAATTAGAATAATCATTGATTAAACTTCACGGGGTGTGAACATACTTGCCCTAAGATAAGGATTGTTCAGTAATTCAAAATTTGCAAATGGATTACTAAAATATTTGTTAGTAATTTTTATTAATCACAACTACTGTTACTGGAGAAATTATTCTAAAAATACCTTATTTAATTTAAATTTTTGAAACTGCCGAGATATTGGTGATCAAGAGCACCAGCCTTTATTTTTTCATTCAATATCAAAAATTTCAATCAGAAAAATCATGCTACAGAGAAAAATTGTGAAATTAAAGCTAAATAATTTATTTGATTCACTCGAAAAAAAAATGAAGAAAATTCGACTTCAATTTATTGGGAAGGGTACAAAATCCCGAATGCCAAAATCCTGAAAAACAAAAATTAAAATCCCGAATGCCATAATCACGAATACCATAAACCCCGAATGGACGAAATCCCTAAAGCCAAAATCCCGAAAGACAAAAAATCCCGAAAACATTTGGGACTGAATCCCGAATTTTTTTTTAGTACTAGGTATACAGTAATTTTAAAGAAATCAAACTGTTTTGTATGGCTTTTGATTTCTGCTCGCCTTGGCATCATGACCTTGTCTATAAAAGAAATTTTAAAATAAATAATCACTTATAAATCTTGAGATATACCTAATACATTAATTGAATTCTTCTTTAATGATTTAAAAAAAATAGTTTCCAATCGTAACTTTTATTTAGTTTAAGTTTTATTCAAACGAATCTGTCTACTCTTTACAAATAATGAGAAGACAATGTTCTTCTTCAGTTTCCGCGTAATATCTATTTGTTCTAAGACACGCATCACCTACTTGGACAAGTTGATTTTGGGATTGTGAGTGTCTGCTTGGGTTGCCACACACTCTTATTATGAAAATAAATAATATTTTTGCCCTTTCGGAAATCGGGATTTTGGCATTCGGGATTTCGTACCCAACCAACCCCAATTTATTTTTTGAAAATATTTAATGCATCTAATTTCTTGTGATTGCGCAATAACCGTAGCTTAAAAAAAATTTCTAATAAATTATTGAAAATTAGAAATATGAACATTTAGAATACTTTTTGTTTCATATCTCCCTTAATTCCCATAATTTTTTTGACAAGCGTAATTTTGTTATGACCAAACTGAAAATTACACCCACTAAAGGTCGTAAAATTAATGTAATGTTACTGCATGAGACCCACAAGAACATCTTTGCAATTTTGTATGCTTACTTGAATAAAAACTCAAATTAATTACTGCCAGTGGTGCCGCAGCCATAAACTAAAAAAAGCTGTTTCAAAAAATTAAAATCTAACTTTAGAATTCAAAGCTATACCTTATACTTAAATCCATTATACATATGTATCATTCAATATGTTGATTAAAAAATCAACAAATATAAAAAAATAACTTTCCAGAAATGTCTGAAATATCAACTTTTATTTTTAACCATTTTGAGAGTTATTGTATTCTGTGGCCCTTTTTCTTAAAGTCCCGGTAGGCCCTTTGACGCCCAGTCCGCCCCTGCTGACTGTCCCTGCTTAAAACTAATTACATAAGCCAGTGTTAGTCAGCCATGACCTAAGCAAAAAGGCAAAATCAACTTTTAAATATCTGAAGGATCTTCATTTTTTAACCACCAGAACTGGTTCTCCTGCCTTACCCTTTCTCTTCGGTCCCGATCGGAGACAGTCTTACAGAACCGAAGGTGCTCAGCTCCTTCTTGTGCGAGGACGTCTCGACTATAAAGGAGCTGCCAATCTACTGTTCTATCAGAATAACCGCTCTATCCTGGATCAGCCCTCGAATATCTTAATAGAGGAATGCATTGGGCGGAATAAAGCCGCTTAGACGCATACTCTCGTAGTAATCGTTTCTATAGTAATAAGCCCCAAAAATTAAGCTGTTGGTCGAGGACATCGCTGTTGCAATGTGACGCCGAATCAGCTTCAGCAAGAAATTTTATATTGTGGTTATGTTGGCGCCGTTGTATAGAACCAGGTTGGAATAATAATGTTTGTTACTCCGATTCTGGTATTCTGTGTAATCCAAGGCAGCGTCTAAGATACTGCCTCTCAAACACTTGAATCTTTTCCATTTGAGATGGGACAAACGTTGACCCAAACCGGGCATCTACAGGCAATCATCGGCCGAATGAGGACCATGTAGCAAACCACCTTCACCCTGCTGTCAAGACGGTTGTTATAAAACAATCGTTTCGTCAGGGCAAGAGTAGTATTTATATGTCTCTCGAAATACAAAACAACAAAAACATAAATGTTAAAAAAAGAGCCAAGTTCTTATATGTACAAGAAACCTGTACGTAAAAAGTCAGCCAAAAAAAGTAATGAGATCTAAAATATATGCCAAGTTTTAAGTTCATAAAGCTCAATATCAAATATCTTAAGTAGAGAAATATCAAAGCAATTCCAAATCATGACAGAAATTTGGTATTTAATGATTACTGATTAAAATATGGTGGGTTCACTGGTCAAGTTTTCATATCTTTTAAAATTGTGATTAAGTAAGTAATTAAGAGAAAACTTGCCAAGTAAATCCACCAAATTTTAATCAGTAATCATTAAATACTAAATTTCTGTCATGATTTGGAATTGCTTTGATATTTCTCTACTTAAGATATTTGATATTGAGCTTTATGAACTTAAAACTTGGCATATATTTTAGATCTCATTACTTTTTTTGGCTGACTTTTTACGTACAGGTTTCTTGTACATATAAGAACTTGGCTCTTTTTTTAACATTTATGTTTTTGTTGTGATTTCACTCCTTTTTGCAAAGATTAACTTTACCAGGTGAAAATCAAGCATAAGGGCCTTACAAAGTTGCATAATTCTACGACAACCGAAAGCGCTCCATATAAATAATAGCAATTTTGATAAAGTGGGTGGATGGCGCGCCCCCCGAATGCAAAATTCCAATTTTTCAATTTTTTTTCTTTCTAAGTACTTCAAGCCCTACCGACCTACCAATTTTCATTGTTCTACAACAATCAGAAGTGCTCCATATAATTTATAAAAGTTTTTAATAATGTGGGTGGATGCCACGCCCCCTGAAGGGAAAATTCCAATTTTTCAATTTTTTTCTTTCTACGTACTTCAGCCTAACCGACTTACCAATTTTCATCGTTCTACAACAATCGGAAGTGCTCCGTATAATTTATAAGGATTTTAAAGAATGTGGGTGGATGCCACGCCCCCTGAATGAAAATTCCAATTTTTCAATTTTTTTCTTTCTAAGTACTTGAAGCCCTACAGACCCACCAATTTTCATTGTTCTACAACAATCAGAAGTGCTCCATATAATTTATAAGATTTTTTAATAAAGTGGGTGGATGCCACGCCCCCTGGATAGAAAATAGCATATTTTCGATTTTTTCCTTTGTATGCACCACAAGGTCTACCGTTGTGCGAAATTTCAAGTTTCTACGATGTCTGGAAGTGCTCCATAATTTTGATGATCTGTCAGTGAGTCAGTGAGTCAGTCAGTCAGTTACGGCTTTTGCGATTTTTGAAGTCCTATATCTCGGGAATTACTAATGCTAAAGAGTTGAAATTTGGTGAGCCACCTGTGATTGATCAGCTCAGCAAATACTGCGAATTTGAAGTTTCTGACTTTATTGGTACTGAAGTTAGAGGGGGGTTGAAAATCGCATGAGTTTGTTCCTGTAAAAAGGGTGTAGTGCCGCGAACTTGGCTGGGCACTACCGTGCCCTTTGATACTGATCCAACGAGATACCAAGGTACTTTACTACACTTTTCCATTTTGCCCTACATCACCAGCTGGTGCCTGTTCTTTCACGTATCACTTGTGGCTCCACGCAACGAGTCCTTAACAAGATAATTTCTAATTTCTGAAAATTTGGAGCTGTTCTGTATGCAATTAAATCGTCGGCATACGCAATTGCCTGAGTTACACTACTTTATCAGATCTGGTGTAAATGCTGAATAGAAACTGCTGAAGACCATTTTTAATATTAAAGGTGGTGGCAGAAGTCACACTGCCACCTTGCTGATTGTTTAACAATGTGGTATAAATATCTACAGCTTCTTGCGGTAAATGTCGAAGTACAACGTTGGATATAGATACACTTGACTCCTGCTGACTTCTTGTTCTTTAATGAATCGAGGATGATCTGGAGCTCCACCTTCGTAATTAACAGGGAACTGGGTTCATGGTGCATGGTACACTTGTTGGAAAGCAGCCCCCACCACAGGTCATCGTCCAAGACGGCGTCCTCTGGATCAATTTCTGCTTTCGTATGAAGTATGGTCTGTTTGCTGTCGTTCTCTGAAGCTTAAGCCACGAAGGATCGTTTAGATCGTTCCTTCTAAATATCTTATTAATTGGGGGAAACAAACTTGGGTCGCTAGATTTAACGGCCCGAATTTTTCTGTCCCAATACAAATTAATTGACAACCGATAACTTTTCTTAATAAGTTGGTTGATGTTATTGATCGACGACTTCAGTGTCCTAATCTCCAGATCTTGAGGGTCCTTAAACAGTCGGTACTAGAGTTTGAGTCTTGTCAGCAGTCCACTTTTTTGTCTGTGCAATGCGTCAATGGTCGCATGTCTGTACATATGTCAGTTGCGTCCCGTTGTTTGTATTTCGGTATTGTTCTGTTCATTGTTCGTTTGATTGTCTCATCTATTTGTTCTTAGTATTGGTCTACTTCATTATTTGTCAAATTCCTGTCATTTGGTGGGGATATATTGTTCCAACTGATTTCGCTCGATAATGCATTGGTGAAGCGTAGCCAGCGCAACTTGTTGTAACTGTAAGAATGCACTGGAACAAACTCATCCAAATCCACAAGCTCGTTCATCAGAAGCTGTATTACAACGGTGAGTCTGCAGTGGTCACTGACGTACCCGATCGTAAACAGTTTCTTGGTCTTGGACCCACAGTGTCAGTAATTGTCAGTCTTGCGTTTATTAGCAAAAGGTCTAGATAGGCACCGATTCTTGGAAATGATGGCCGATCTTTAGCTAGCAGGTCTTAACCATATTCATATTAAAAAGATGATTACCTCTTGGATTTTATATTTGATTTTCCCAATCTATGTAGAAGTGTTGGCATTCAAATCACCGGCCATGATAAAGTGATTTTCTTCCAAGCTCAAACGTAGACATTCGAAAAGTTTTTCAAGCTCTGTCATAAAATCAGTTGGCCGAGGTGATTCCAGATATTTCAAATTAAATTAGTTTTTAAGTAAACTACTTATATTCAAATTATTGTTTACAATTTATTTTTTCATATTTTCTTAAGTAAATCAACCGACATAATATACTTATTTTTGACCTCTTTGGAATTTAACGAGTTGTTTTAACAATTGAAATAATATAAAACCTCTTAAGTTTCAAGTCCAGTTCAGTCGGGCATTTTATTTCTTTTAATCTTAACCTTACACCCATTCAACAAACCATAACTTGCAAAAGAGAAGATCACCAATAAGATTCAAAAATTTTATAATAAAATAAATTAGTACTTTCACTTAATATTTTTAAAGACAAATTTAATTTTCTTCGACGAATTACTAGAATTACTTCCTTTATTTTTAAAATCTGTAACAAAAGACTTCAATGAACCTCTATGAGTTATTAAAACCTTTATCACAACTTTATTCAATTTAAAATAATCGTTATTATCAAATTATCTTGACCATTATTTCCTACCCAAATCTCTCCTTTATACATTTGCGCACTGATTAAGCAAAATCTACTTAAATAAACATTCACGAGTCTCGCAACACCTATATATACTTCCTCCCCTTCCACCTTCCTAATGGAATACACCATTGTGAAATAATTTTGAATAAACATAACTAATATAAAACATCGACATCTTTTTGCATGGATGGGATGTGTAAACGACCTTCTATTATTATCTCAAAAGATATTTCCCTTTGGAATATTCAAAGAAGCTATATAAAACCCTATCCGCCCTTACGTGCAAAATAATTTCTCCAAATATTTCGAAGAAGATTAGAAAATAAACATCCGACACATTCCCTCCCCAAAAAAAGAGAAAAAAAAACAAAACCTCCACTCGTATGATAAGCTTAAAATACCTCACTTTGAAAACCTTTACCGCCATACCTATACCTAAAGCCTCTACCTAGAGCCCCTCTTTCTCTGCCTCCATCCCATCTCCTTAGCTTGGTGAATTCTACAACTTTTGGGTTTTCAATTGAAAAGTGAATGCCTTTGCTTATAAGCTCGAAGGGGTTTAGTGAGTCCGCCAAGCGCCATGCAAAACGAAACCCCCTGTGCTAATATATACTCCCAATCTTCATTTGAAATTAAATCCCCGGGATTTGTTAAAATCCAGATGAGTAAAAACACTGTTATATCCTCCATATATACCGCAGATACCTATACATACAATACATATAGGTATTCACAAGTATACCTTTATCTAATGGAAAAAGGCTATGGGAAACAGTAAAAAGGGACTAAAATGGAATTTCATACAAATTCACGCCATAATTTACGAAAGATTATCAACGGCAAAATTTCAAAGAGCAGAATGTAGAGCACGATAAAACAACAGATTCCTCACACTCTAGCTATAGATATACGAGTACTAAACTATAGCTATATAGCACACTTGATGTTGGGGGTTAATGTGAAAATCAGAAGAGAGCTAGGTATGCATAAAGATATACCGCGTTCTAGAAAACCACCACGCTCCTGATTCCTGATGGGAACCCAAACCTGCGAGCTTGATGTTGCGAATGCTAATTATGTATTTTTTCCGTGATGTTGCACTTCCGTTGTTGAATGTCGTTGTCGTCCCAGTTTTGGAAAAAGTTTCAGCAAAAATGACGCCAAAACGTGATCCGATTTTTAATTTGTCACTTGTTTTACCACAAAACTGCAGGCAGCATCCCTATAATGTGCACTTTATTTTCTGTATAAAGGGGCAATGCCAGCTCCTGACGCCTGCTCTACCATATAGCCACTGATTGGGGATGAATAAGACCAGACTTATTCATGCAGAGGCCTTTGGGGAGTACAATAATTGTCGATGCTTCGTCTAAATATAAATACCTCATACTCATACAAATTTCCATACTTTTGTTTGAGTTCGAAGAAGTAATTTTTTTCTGGTCAAGGGAAATCATTTTTTGGGACATAAAACCCATAACACACTAAGGAAAGTGGTAAGTACCTCTAGGTATAATAGTTAGCGCATTGAACTGTCATGCCGAAGTTCTGGGTACCAACTACATATCCCAGCCGCTACAGCCTAAAAAAAAAAGAATGTTTTCTTCCGAGGTACTGCCTCTTGCAAAGAACTGGCAAATCCTCCTTCTGAATTAATGAATAAGCGCTTTTCATCTATCAGTTCGGACTCAGCAAAAAAAAACTGTAGGTCGCCCCTGCATTAATGCCAACGTGTGCGTGATATACGGGAATGGTTGAAAGTTGTAAGTCACTAGGCCCCGGTTCTTCACGAGCTTTCGCGACTCCAAATTTATTTATTTTTTAAAGAAAAATGGGACATGCACTTAAGGTTCAATGGATATAATCCCAAAAAACATTATTTGGAACCAAAGCTAGTCCAAGAACCTCCTCGGGTGATGAAACTTTTGAAAGACCCATAATTTGTATTCACTCTTTTGGGCAAGTATCAACTGGTTTTACGGGCACAAAAGGTCCAAGTTCTAATCAAACTGAACATTACAATGATGAAGAAGTCAAACGATGTAGTTTTCGTCATCCGGTTAGTGCCTTTGTTCCTCTGTTATCTCTTCGTCTGTATGCCTACTGTTCGTCAAACGTGAACCTTTCGGGGTCACCCGATTTGCTTTAAATTTGCCACAAAGCATTTCATTGTGATTCTCTAGAAAAATAGTTCGAGTTCGGTGAGTCCCAAATTATATTCAGGATCTGCGCCTTATAAAAATTACCCATTCAACCTATTAGATAATCCAGCACTGGCTAAAGGGAACAATGGTTTCAGGTGAATACCAACACCTGAACATACATTGTCACTGAGCTTCGTTTACCGTACGAAGAAAGTTTTCGATTACTTACAGAAAAATGGATCGTATTTTATGTTATGCAACCACCTGAACCCATCTTCTATCCCTATCTATGATGCTTGGTCCTTTTTGCAGCATCATTAAATTCGATCGAATTTCCTGAGACCTGGTCTTTGTGGAAAAGTGCAGAAAATGTTATTGATTGTAAATTGTAAAATGCAAGTGGCAATGGTCTCTTGCAAGTCTTCTTAGTGTCGACGAGCGATGGACGCAAGGAGAGGTACAATAGGAGTTCTTAATAGAAATAGTCGCCAGCATGATTCTTCGTCCGTGGTTAGTTGTGAATGTCCTTCTTTGTATCGTTGTCGTTCAATAGCTGTTTTTTTTGGATTGTTTGGTGTTGAATAGGAGTAGAAGTAAAAAAAAAAACAACATCCTGCCACAAAAAAACAGTGCCACGGAAAGTCCGGAGTTTTGCGTCCACCTGACACGAAAAAGAAGAGCTCCGGTTTTGTGTTGTGTTATTCAATCACGGGTCACGCAATACGCTTTTAAGTGGTGAGTCCTTGCGTTGTTTGTAAGTAAGGTATACACACACATACACACATGTATTTACTCTTTCTTTATTCTTTACCTTTTAACTGTTAATGGAACAGGATTTCCGGTTACCTATCTTAGTGCATACAAAGTGAAATGCACTTAAGTTAGTTTACTTGGTTTTCTTTGCGTTCTATATCAAAGTTGTTACGTTGTTCTTTGGACGGTCTGTGTTTTTTTTTTCTCTTTACTCTATGATTTTTCTCTTTTTGAAAAGTATCCGTCTTTCGAGTCGTGAGGTTTTTGTGTTTAAGTTTTCGTGACAAATTGCATTTGAAAACGTAAACTGAACTGTCATGGGTTGAATTTTCTATTTCTATTTCTATGTATTTTTTTTTTCTATTTCTTTATTCTGCTGCAGGATATCATTCATTGCCGCTATACAGTTTGAAAGTGAAATGTGGTTATTTAGGATGAAAGAAGGAAATGAGATTTCATAACTAAAATGCATTTTGTAAGGGAGTTATTTTCTTTTGTAAGAGCGTTAGCGAAGAGGAAGTACTTTTGCTTGTGATGCATGCAATGATTTGAGACAATTTAAGGAAAACGATTTAAACAGGAAAAAAAATATGGTTTCAGGGTTTTTTCTGTTGAGGTTTTATGATACCTTGAGATTGTAAAATAAAGGATTTTATAAGGAAGATAGTAATAAAATGGATTTTAATGGTAGAAAATGAATGAAATTGATAAAAATCGGTATTTGGTACATATGGAATGAAATTTTTAAATTTTTTTTTTTGAGATTTTGGTAAGTTGTAAGAAATTTCATCGAGAGAAGGTTGAATTTGAATAACACTGACTTTTTTATTACTTAAATTGCCATCAACCATTGATACTCCGTTTAAAAGAATTTACACCTAAAAATACAAACTTTATTTGCCTGTTGCTTTTAAAATACTAACATTTTTGATCGAATAACAAACTTCCTTGTCTCAGCAACATTCGACGCCAATAAGCTGGCTAGATTTCACAGTAGATAGTCGTATATCTGTGTTGAGCACATTATCATTAAATCATTCAGCTCCATCCGGATTAAATAAGTATCAATCATCACTTTTTTCAACAGAGGCACTCTTATCTCCAAGAAACCTGGGATAAAATCGAGCTTTGCAAATCTTTGAAGATGCAAATCAATGCCGAAGCAGATGTTCAAGGAAAGGCTGAGTTGCGAAGCGAGTATTGTTTATATGGTAAATGCACAAATGGGTCATAGCAAGCTTAAAGTAAGGACGTTTATGGACACTCCACAGGGAGGGGTCTTATCTCCCTTGCTGTGGCTTCTCGTCATTAATCAGATTCTGGTTAATCTCAGTTTGAGCGGGGTCAAAGTCGTGGCATATGCTGATGATATTGTAATAATGGCCCCCTGTAGACTTAATATTAATCCACTCAAGATGCTTAAAAGGAAACGTAACATTCCAATTTTAACCCACCCCCCCCCACTATAAACGGGGCATGGCTCCATATAACTGGTACGGCAGAATACCTTGGTCTGATTATTGATCGTAAACTCAACTAGAAAGAACACATAAAAAAGAGAAAAGAAAGCATTCTACACTTGCAGTAGAATCTTCTGTAAGCGATGGGGTCGAAGCCCTAAAACCATTCATGGGATGTACCCAGCCATACAAAGCCAATCCTGACTTACACTTGGCTTGGTGACCATATTTATTTTCATATTTATTTCAGACTTGGATAAGGCAGCCAATGACTAAAATTCAAACACTAGCATGTATCGGTACAACCAGTGCCATGAGAACTACACCAACTGCAGCCCTGGAAACATTTCTCTCACTAGACCCCCTCGATTTTTTTACGAAAGAGATGGCGACCAAAAGTGCTTTGCGACTTCAACGGGTCATAAACAGACCTAATCATGTTTCGGTCTATACGGACGGCTCCAAAACAAACGACGGGGTAGGGTCAGGCATCTTTTCAGTTAACCCACGCTATGATATATCAATACAGCTTCCAGATTTCTGCAGTGTCTTTTAAGCGGACGTGTTCGCAGTTTGTGAGGCTGTAAAGAGCCTTTCTACATGTGAATTAGTAAACAAAAATATTGAAATTTTTGTTGATAGCCATCGGGCAATTGTTACAAAGTCAAAACTGGTTGTTCTTAGTGTATCAAATACAGTTACCCTTCAATGGGTCCCAGGCCATCGTGACATTGACGGAAACAAAATGGCAGATTAATTGCCCAAAGACGGATCATCTCTTGATCCGAGCCAAAGTGACTGCTCTGTTCTAATGCCACTAGTGCAGAAAAAAAAAATGTCCAGAGTTTCCTCAAAGTTGCAATGACAGATGATCAACAAACAAAACCGGACATTTCAAAGAAAAAAACTGAGTAATTACTCAAGCTAAGCAGGCCTCAACTATACCTATTGGTTGGAATCCTAACAGGTCACAACACATGGCCATGTTTGCCACAACAAGAAACATCCTTAACTTCACTCATGATGGTTCAAGGAGGCTCCCCATTCATAAGCTTCCACTGATCAACTTCCTTTTCTCTCCTTATACCTACCTAGCCTACACCCTGGGGAGCACAATGGATACATTGAGATCTGAGTGAGGTGATGTGACCTTCTCGTATATCATCACTCCTTTTAACCTAACTAAACCTATCTTGACCTAAAGCCCAATCAACAAACTATTATTTACTAACAAAGAGGTCACCACAACAACAAACTTAACCTATCTTCTATCGGGTTAGATGATCTTGCAGAAAATGCGGAAAACGCTGCAAGAAGAGGAGATATCCGGGACAATATCCAAAGATGTTGTTAGGAAAAAAGCCACACCAATCATCCTGTAATGGATGTAGATGGCACTCTTTTGGTAAAGGTTGAGGAGCAGATACGCAGATGGAAGGATCATTTATAAGTGCCCTGCTAAATGAGGATTTCGATGAGCAAGGTCCTGAAGTGGCCCAATTTAACGAGATGCACAGCTCCTATTGGTGTATTAACATTGAACCCCCTTCAGAATCGGAAATTCAAAATTCAATAAAGCTCGTCAGGTCCTATTGGGGTATTAACATTGAACCCCCTTCAGAATCGGAAATCCAAAAATTCAATAAATCTGTTCAAAAACAACAAGACAGCTGGACTTGACGGAATACCAGCTGAACTCCTGAAAACTGATCCCGAAACAACGGCTAGTAGTCTACATCCTTAAGAAAAATTATTTGGGAAAACGAAAGCTCCCAAGGAGGAAGGATGGTGTGATTGTTAATCTGCCAAAGAAAGGTGAAATTGCATCAACTTTGTCCGTTTTCCCAAAACTAATCGCAACTACATATTATTCTCGAATGGATATAGGATAGAATCAAGTCTACACTCAAGAGGCATCAAGCTTGCTTCCACAGTGGTCGGTCGTGTGTCAACAATATCAACACCTTGCGTATCGTCCTTGAACAGTCGATGAAATTTCAATCACAGCTTTACCTCACGTTCGTGGATTTCGAGAAGGACGTTGATCGTATGAACCGAGCATTATATGGAGATCACTGCTTGGTAGAGTAGAGGCATTATCCCAAAAATTGTTGCCATTATTAAAGAGCCCTACAAAGACGCAATTTGTTTTGTTTTAGAGAATGGGCAGCTATTCCACTCCTTCGTAGTGCAAGGGGATGTTCTATCACCAATTCTCTTTCTGCTGGCGATGGACGATGACGTATTGACAACCAGAGTAGGTACAGCGGGGTGACAGGGCTTTCAGTGGAAACAGTTTGAAAGGCTCAGACATTTAAACTATTTCCGATTGCATATCACTGGTCTACTGGCACATAACATCAAACAAACAAAAACACTGCAAGTGAAGTGAGAGTTGAGTGTTTAAAGAATAAACAGCAAAAAGACAAAAATAATGCTCACAGGCCGCTCCACACAGCAACGTACTATTCTACAGCACATGCCAGTGGAAAAAATCGAACAATTTAACTACCTTGGGAGTATTGTTTTTGCAAATGGCCGTACGGATTTGGACGTTAGAAGTAGATTTAATAAGGCGCGTATTACCTCCAATACTCTGTCCCAAATTTGGAAATCCAGTCAAATCTCCTTACGCACTAAGTTGAGATTCTTCGAATCCAATGTCAAATCTGAGCTGTTATATACTTGCGAAACCTGCAAGGTCACGAATTCCATCTCGAGGAAATTGCAGGCTTTTGTCAATCGCTGCTTACGCCGCATCCTAAATATTCGCTGACCACAAATAATATCAAACGAGGAATTGTGGCGCGAACAAATCAAGAGCGGTGGGACGTCGACATAAGATAGCATAAATGGCAATGGATTGGTCACACACTGATGAAACAAAACGATTAAATAGCAAGCGGGTTGAAAGACCAAGAACAACATGGAAAACAACTGTCTCACTAGAAGCAGAATCCCAGAGAAAGACGTGGCCACAGTTTAAAATACCTTGCTGCTGACCGTGAAGGATGGAGACTTTTTGTTGACAACTTTTGCCCCAACCGGAAATGATGATGACAATGCAGAGAAATAACTTCACTGGGAAATAAGTTCACATGGGAAAATCTTCACTACTGGTGGGAAATAATTTCACTTTTTTGAAGTTAAGAAATAATTTCACTTTTTTGTGGGAGTGAATTTCACTTTATTGTGCGTTTCATTAAATCCAGATTCTTTTAATGCACACACACAGCCTCGCACCTACCCCAAATCCTATAGTGTGCTGAAGCAGGGAGGTTGCAGGAGGTCAGCATGCCCCCCATACATACCTCACTGTTTATTCGCTGTAATGATTTGCCTTACATAAATACAGTGCTAGCACCCAGCATTAGGTATGTATGGGGGGGGCAGCTGCCCTCCTGCAACATCCCTGCTTCGACACACATAGGATTTGGGGTAGGTGCGAGGCTGGGTGCATGCAAAGTTTCTTTTGCATTTTAGGAATTTGGATTTAAGGAAAAGCAATTTGATATTTGTGTAATTTTTATCATATCATAGGTGGGAAATAACTTCACACAATTTCCAGATGAAATTATTACTCACCTTCAGTGGGAAATAACTTCACCGAAAAGAGTGAAATTATTTCCCACTAGAGGTGAAGTTAATTGCCATGTTATTTCCCTGGCACCATTAAAAACAGTTCTCTATATAGTAGTTCATGATCCACTTTTTTAACATTTCTATTTTTCACCTTTGAGAGTTAAAATTTGATGTACTTCCTAAAAGAACTCATTACTGGAATGCAATTCACTTTTTTTTTACCATCTATCTATCAAATTGAACAAACAAAATATATCTACATATATTCAGCCTTTTTAATCTGTTTAACTTAAGGCTTCCATTGATTTTGCTTAAAATCCTTTGAATCCCAAACACAAATCACTCTTTACTTCAAATGCACAAATACCTATCCCCAACTGGTGGCTGTCAATCTTTCGAATGTCATAGAATTCAACAAATCATTTGCCATTCCCGCACCGTTTATCCTCAGTAAACTGTCTCTTGACTGAAGGATTACAGCCGAATAGATTTTGTAAAAAAAAAATCCTTCACACAATCACAGAGATTGCACTTCAGCTCAAAAGCAATCCATCTGTGTGAATATGACATCTTGCCAAAGAAAGGACCAAAGCATCTATCGTCTATAAAGTCATCTAGTTATTTTTTTTTCTTGTGCTCTGCATTCCAAGAGTACCGCTAAAATACTCCATTCTCCGGACACAAAAAAAAGCAATAACTAGGACTACACGCAGAGAGTAAGAGAAAGAACGAAAGATAGCAAAGAAATAAAGTCGTAAATCTTTAAAATTTATTGAGCCATGTATTTTTAATTTATATCCACCGACCGGGATTCGAAGAAGCAAAAGAATCGACTTTCCTTTTTAGATATTCCTCTAAGCTCCACATATACATACAACATAGAGCAGTAGCACAGTTGCAGCTGCAATACCACCTATAACAATCAGTGTCCAGGTCAAAGGATCCCATAGACTCCAATTGGAATTCAAATCTTGTATGCCCCGGCTGGCTGTGTGATGCTGCGCGCATTCTATTCGATGCTTTGTCTTTTTGTCCCCGAAACTCTTCAGTTTCTCCTTTCTTGTGTCTCAAACTGGGTCATGGAAAAACACTACACTGTGTTCTACAGAATTAAAATGAACGAAATTCTTAAATTGTAGAGAGCACCCCTTGAGCAAAAAACAACAAAAAAAAACTAAAAGGATGACAACAAAAAGGATTTAATTCAAGAACACAAAACGAAATGTTAAAAATGTAAAAACAATTCCCTGTGGTTTCACTAGTCAACCGAATAAAATACAAACAAAAAATTGAGAAAAAGGGTTAAAGGTGAACTCCATGCATCATCGTGGCAGTAGAGCACCAACTGTAGGTGGTGTGCAGTGCATGGTGCACAAAAGGACAACGACTCATATTTGTCGCCACTGAATGTCCTGAATTCAGAGATGCACACAGCGAAGACTCTCTCTGCACGCTTGCACCCGCACCTGCACTGTACCTGGACTGGCAGTAGTTTTTCTCTGCCGTTTTGCCTCGGTGGGAAATAAATTCCACACCAGATAGCTTATGGATAACCTCTTGCAAGTGATGTTCCCTCTCGTATACCTTTTGTCAAGGGATATGAAAGTAGTCCTTCTAGCTTTTCCTACAAAATACAGAAATCGTAATATGTACCCTTAGCTCACTGAGCTGATGCAGTAGTTGTGCATAGGTGTGAGTTGTATTTCGGTGGGCATCGGGCATGTCAAGGGAGGAAAAACAGCGAAAAGGTGGTCGCGTTGACTTACCTTGGCCCTCTAGCCAAGTACTAGAGTCTCGAGCCACATCAACGACGAAAACGAAAACGACAACCCATTCATTCATCCCCTTCTCCGCTTAAATATATGTTTGCGGTTGTTATTTGGGATGCCGTGGCGTATACGTACTATTTGCTGGACTGAATGTTGCCTACCAAGCGAGGCGAAAAAATGTTCAGGGCATTCAATTCATTTGCAAGAGCAGAAGCTGGTATACGTGTGGTCTAGACTTGTATTAGTGTGAGTAAGGAAAGTAATACCTTTGATGAATGCAAAAACCAGGGGAATCATCTAGCTGAAAGGCAAGGACATTTTCATCATATATAAAATCTCTCTTTCATTTTGTTTCCTTGGTCTTCTTAACCAAGAGACATTTTCAGAATTCATTTTCGCTGCACGCATTTTTTTTAAGCTTCGCTTTGTATGCTACCTGGATGGATGATGGTAGAAGAGGTGGAATTATAAGGAATGTCATATCTTCAGGGTGTATCTCCTTGAGGATGTGAAGGTTTTCTTTTGGGGAATGAATGTTATAATAATTTTGGAAGAGCTTATAGTAAGCATATGATGAACAGTTTTTTTTTTGTTCAAGCAATTATTATATTAGGAAGGTTAGGGTTGGGTTTGGTTTGATTTTTGTATAAGAGTAGGATAGGGTAAATACGAAATGGTTTCTGCAAAATAAATAAAAAAATGTTTGTGTTGAAAATGCATACTTTAAATTATATCGTGAATCATTGACACGTGTTTTGATTAAAGCTTTGAACACATCCAAGACAAATTTGAAATTTGGAAAGTTCAATCTCGAAGACAATTTCTTTGCAAAAATTTCTCACTTTTGCTTCTTGCTGACAACATAAAATATGAAGGTCAGAGAGTGATATTGTCAATGGTGAACGTTATAAGTGCCATTATAGCTGATTATTTTTATCATTAAATCGAAGATATTGATGAGGGAGCCATCTGGTTTCATCATTTTGCAACTTACCAAACATCGCTTGCAAGGATAGATTTTTTGCGGGAAAAATTCTGTGCGCCAAACCACTTTGCCTGACTTTGCTGCCAAAAGTGGAAATACTATGCACCTGTGAGATGTACGCGATTAACGGAAGGTTAAAAAAACCGTTTTTCATTTAGAATTTTTAATTTCTTAAACGATCTGATTGACTAAACAATCAAATGGTCTTAGATTCCGTGATTTGTGATCCGAGGAGCTAATCTAAGGAAGGTTGAAAACCAATTTCGGCTAACACGTTACTTTGACTCCATTCTTTGCTATCACTCACACCCAAAGTCTGCTATGGGTTCTTGGTCTATAAATCTTCTCCCCCACACTCCATCGGTACAGACTGGACCAAAGATCACCCGAAGAATTTTCCTTTGAAAGCACCCAAGGAGATTCACATTGTTGACTTGTGAGTTGCGTACAATTGATTCAACAACGATGGTAAACATGTTACATGGTAACGCGTCACATTGCCTCAAACCTTCATCGACACCAAAGGGTTCTTACCAACTTTGGTGGAGCAGCGAGCTTTCTCCATCGTTACTCTGCACAAGCGGACGAGTTTGGCAGGGATGCCGGGATGCGACATGGCTCTGTATAGTTCTTCTCTATCTACGCTGTCATATGTGACTTTGAGGTGGTGTGTATCGCTTTGAAACTCCTTGGTTTTTCCCAAAATCTGTCGGAGTGTCAACACTTGATCGACGGTTGACTTGCCGGGCCTAAGACCACACTGATAGGAGCCGATCAGATCGTTGACAAACAGTTTTAAGCGATCACACAATACAGATGACAGGATTTTGTATGCGGCGTTGAGGAGACTTATACCTCTATAGTTGGCACTGGTCAGAGCATCTCCTTTCTTGTGGATGGAGTACACTATATCGAGGTTCCATTCATTATAGTTGGCACAGGTCAGAGCATCTCCTTTCTTGTGGATGGGGTACACTATATCGAGGTTTCATTCATCAGGCATACTTTTATCCAACCAAAATTAAGAGATAAGTTGCTGTATACACCCTACCAAGTCATCTACGCCTCCTTTGAAAAGGTTGGCTGACAGGCCAATAGACAAGCCTTGGCTTGGCTATTGCTAACCGCACTTCACTTATAGGGCTGGCCACGATACCAAACCAAACGAGACTTTTATTGGTATCGTTTAAATTGAAAAATGTCGGTATCGTCTCAGTATTGGTCTCGGTCTCGTATTACTAAGTCCCGTCTCGGTATCGTAAGACTAAGTTTGGTATCGGTATCGGTCTTGGTCTCGGTCGCATTCAGTGTTAATAAGAACTAACTCCTAACATTTCTTCCAAGTCGCTTACAAGCCGTTTACGAAAATTATGAAAATTTCATCTCAATTGTATAAGAAGTTCCTGAGAAACCAAGATATAATTAAAAATAGGCGTGGCAGTGGGTGCATTTTACTAAAATCCTTCCTTAGCCTTACTCTAGCTAAAAATAAGTAACTTTGAGAATATCATGCAAATCGTAAGAGCCGTTTTCGAGAAAAAAAGTTATTACTTAATATTAAATCCATTTTTTCTGCCGATACCAAACGATACCACGGAGAGCCTCGGTAAATTTCGGTACTTAAGGTTCGGTATGGTCTCGGTTTGGTCTCAGTTTGGTCTCGGTACCGTTTTGGGTGTTTTGAAGCTGGTTTGGTCTCGGTATGGTTTTGGTTTCCGATACTGATACCAAACGATACCGAGACTTCTTTGGTATCGTGGCCAGCCCTTTTCATTTAGGTAGGTTGGACGAAAATTTTGATTGATCGTCCTGGTTGAAGGGAGTGTTCTGCCTAACAACGGGACTTTGGCCATCTTCGCCGTTTAGCAGACTAGAAAAGTATTGTTTCCAGATCCTCAGCACGGACTTTGTATCTACTGTCTACCACCATATTCTCACTCTCATCTTGGCAGGCTTCCGTTCTGGCCTTGTAGCTTTGGGAAGACTGCTTCACCCTTCGGTAGAACACTTTTGAACATACCCCCTGCCACTACAGTCCTCAATGGACTCCACAGTCCGCTTCGCATGCCGAGCTGCTCACTCAACGGCTCTGGTTCCAGTCAGCAGCATTGCTTAGCAGAGAAAGGGTTGGAGACCTGATAGGACCTAATGCTTCGAATGCCATACTTTCAGTCAATAAAAAGCTTTCGTCCTTTGAGGTATTTCTTAAGGTGATAATTTAACATCATTTACATGACCTTGGAAAAAAAGAACGTGAGTGCAATTGAGTGATAGTTGGAAGATGATGAAGATTCTCCTTTTTCAGAGAGAGGCGTTATATACGTTCAGAAAATTACCTCCCTTTACCCTGATAGCCTCTATAAAGTTCAAATAAAACCATAAGTTCTTTTTCATTTTGATTGATTTTATCCTATGTGGGATAAAATTACTCATACCATAAAGAATCAAGTTTCATATCATATATCTACACTAGAGTCTGAGTATCGAGGAAGCCTAGAGACCAGTTAAAGTTCCTGAAGAAATCATTGAACTTTCTCGTATTGTCAAACGGCTCTCTTAAAAGTTTTCTCTTATGTCAATTTGTTACCTGTAACTTGTCGCAATAGTCAATTTGTATGAAACAGGGCCCTGGATCTGTTTAAAATACTTTACGCGTTATTAGTCAGTATTTGTTTTTTTTTTTCATCATCGTGTCCTGTAACCCCGGCTGGGGCATAGGGCGTCAACAAAACGTCTCCATCCTTCACGGTCTGCTGCAAGGTACTTTAGCTGTGGCCACGTCCTTCTCTGGGATTCTGCTTCCACTAAGACAGTTGATTTCCATGTTGTTCTTGGTCTTTCAACCCGCCGTGCACCCTGAGGATTCCATTCAAAGGACAGCTTTGCAATTTCATCGTTTGGTTTCCTCAGTGTGTGACCAATCCAACGCCATTTACGCTTTCTTATGTCGACGTCCAGCCGCTCTTGACTTGTCCTGCACCACAATTCCTCATTTGATATTATTTGTGGCCAGCGAATCTTTAGGATGTGGCGAAGACAGCGATTTACAAAAGCCTGCAATTTCTTCGAAATAGTAGACGTGACTTTCCAGGTTTCACAAGCATATAACAGCACGGATTTGACATTGGATTCAAAGAATCTCAACTTAGTGCGTAAGGAGATTTGACTGGATTTCCAGATTGGGGACAGAGTATCGAAGGCAGCACGAGCTATATTTATTCTACTTTTAAAAACCAGATCCGTTCCACCGTTTGCAGAAACAATTCTGCCAAGGTAGTTGAACTGTTCCACTACTTCAACTGGCGTCTCCTGTACAATAATACGCTGCTGTGTGGAGCGGCCTGTGAACATTATTCTGTGTTTTGCTGTTTATTCTTAGACCACTCGACTCTCCCTTCAATTGCAGTGTTTGGCACATCCCGTCTAGCCCACTGATGTTATTTGCCAGAAGACATATGTCATCGGCATAGTCTAAATGACTGAGCCTTCGAACGGTCTCCATTGAATGCCCTGTCGCTCAGATGTACCAACACTGGCCGTCAAAACGTCGTCCATCGCCAGCAGGAAGAGAATTGGCGATAGAACATCTCCTTCTCTCACACCCTGTTGCACTACGAAGGAGTCGGATAAATGCCCATTGTGCAAAACAAAACACCTTGCGTTGTTGTAGGACTCTTTAATAATGGCAACAATTTTTGGTGGAATTCCTCTACCAAGCAACGATCTCCATATACATTCTCGGTTGACTCGATCAAAGGCCTTCTCAAAATCCACGAACATGAGGTAAAGCGGTGATTGAAATTCCATCGACTGCTCGATGACGATACGCAGGGTGTTGATATGGTCGACACACGATCGACCACTGCAGAAGCCACTTTGATGCCTCTTGAGTGTAGACTCGATTCTATCCTTTATTCGCTCGAGAATGATGGTTGCCATTAGTTTTGGGAAAACAGACAAAACGGTGATACCAATTGTTGCAATTCCTTAAGTCACCTTTCTTTGGTAACTTAACAATCACACCATCCTTCCAATCCCTGGGATAGCATTCGTTTTCCCAAATGCTTTGTATCAACGGACGTAAAATACTAGCCGCTGTTACGGGATCGGCTTTCAGGAATTCAGCTGGTATTCCGTTCAGTCCAGCTGCCTTGTTGTTTTTGAGGAGATTTATTGATGTAAAGATTTCCGATTCTGACGGGGGTTCGATGTCAATACCCCTATAGGACCTGCGCATCTCGTTTAGTTGGGGCACTTCGGCTTTCTGCTCAACTGAATCCTCATTTAACAGGGCACAAAAATGGTCCTTCCATCTACGAAGCTGATCCTCAATTGATACCAAAAGTGTGCCATCCACATCCATTACAGGATGATTGGTGTTGCTTTTTTTCCCGATCACATCTTTGGCTATTTGGTACAATTCCCGGATATCTCCTCTTCTGGCAGCGATTTCCGCATTATCTGCGAGTCCATCTAATCTCACCCTCTTTTCACGTCTCACACAACGATAGACCATCTTATGTGCAATGCGGTACTCTCTTCGCAAGTCAGCCTTTCGTTGAACATCTGCTTCGGCATTTATTTGGATTTTCAACGATTTGCGAAGTTCGATCTTATCCCAGGTGTCTTGGGATATCCAAGAGTCTCTACGTCTCGTTCGCTTGGGTACAATTTCGGATCCAGCCTCCATAAAAACACTTTTAATTTCACTCCACATCTCATCAATTGTTGAATTCTGGATTCCGTTTAATGACGAGGCTCTGTCGTTAAGGGTGGTGACATAGTTTCGACATAATGTTGGGTTCATTTAAAGCATTAGTAATGAATTTTGAGCTCCTTGCTGCATCCTGCGCTGGTCTTTGTACGGCAGCGGTTCGTAGTTTGAGACTCATCAGAACCAAATGGTGGTCGCTTCCCACATCGGCATTTCTTATACTCCGGACATCACATCGCTGCTGAATCATGATATGATCAATTTGGTTTTCGGTTTGACCATCCGGATGCACCCAGGTAATTTTTTTGCACGTCTTATGCTTAAATACAGTCCCACCTATCACAAGACGATTCGCGTTACAAAAGTTGACAAGCAAGTCACCATTTTCATTCCGTGACCCAAAGCCATTTCTTCCCATCACGCGTTCCAGTCCGTAATTGTCTGAACCGACTTGGGCATTAAGGTCTCCCATAACGACTATGATGTCGGTTTTCGGAACACTACTGTAAGCCGAGTTAAGATGAGTGTAGAACGCGGTTTTGTCTTCCTCGGTCGCTTCATTTGTGGGGGCGTAGCACTGAATAATTGTGACGTTACGAATTTTTGAACGAAACCTTGGTGTCATTAATCTCGCAGAAATGGGCGCCCAGGAGATCAAACTACGCCTCGCTTCTTCGTTCAACATAATTCCGACACCATGCAGTCTTTGGCCACCCTCTCTTTCATCTTCCCAGGAATACAGCATTCTGGTCTGTCCAGTGTCTGATCTGTATTCAGCTCTTCCTCTCCACTTAGTCTCGCTTATGCCCAGGATACTGATCTTTAGGCGAAGCATTTCACGATCAACCTGCTCGTACCATCGCTGTACAAGGATCGAACGTTCCATGCTCCGATTTTCGTACGTATGCGGTAGCCAAACGTAACATTTGCGCTTCTTGAAAGACTTCTTCTATTTGTCAACGATTCATTTATTATTATGGCGTCTTGATTGGCGCTCGTACATGAAAGATGCCGCACCCCCAAATCCGATGTGCGGTTTACTGCAACCGAAGCCTGCAGAAGGATTTTCTATAAAAAGATTACCTCTTGGGGACTCAATTCCATTTGTTGTCATAATTCATGTATTTGCTTATATCCTTCCACCATGGTGTTTTCCGAGATATGATTAATAACATACATAAGCTCAGATTTGACAGGCACACCCGCCTTTTGTATGGTCAAACACATAACTGCTCGTGGATGCCCACTATGGGAAAACAGACGCCTTTTGTAGCCGCCCAATATGGGTTACAGACGCTACCTGCTGCTGCCGTTGACCTTTTACCAAAAAAAGCTCCTCCGCCACCAGACTATCATGTCGTTGACCGCTACCTTCAGTTCATCCGTCTTAAGGGGGCTTTTAACCATCCCAAGGACAAGTTTGTGCCCTGACTAGCAACGCTGGGTTGTCTGCTTATCCCGGCATCCATTCGGCCCCCCTGCACGTTAGCGCTACCCGCCCTCTACCACGCGGAGGTGTGCATAGGAATTTTCCTATCATTGAGCCTAGGGCCATATGGCGTCCTAGTACTCTCAACTACTTTTAGAGGGCAGGGAGGGTTTTTTTTTTACTTAAATAAAAATAAAAAAATAAAAATGATTAATTCATGTGTAGAAAAAAGTGGCATGTGTAGGTATCTATATATGTAAATATGAAACCTATCTTAAACTGATATACAGGACACAACTCTCTTCTTGAAGGATTTCGAAAAATATTATGCACTACACAATCTATACATATATGTATGTGTAGTGTAGTACATATCAATCTCGAGTTAGTATTTTAATATTTTTCCAATAGAAAGCTAAATTGAAATACGAGAATTGGCATTGGAATTTATCCTTTTTTAATAAACCAATTACTTTTACATACCAGCTTTTCCCTATTCCAATATCTTAAAATTGATTATAAATAAAAACCCCCCTGAAGCTATACAAATACAGAAAATCAACAAAAATAAATAACTCTCCCCCATCGTTTAGAATCACACAAAACATTTATATACTACCTGTACAGTGTACATATTACGTATAAACCTAAAATACCGGTAGAACTTATTCATTTATACCCCAATTGACCCAAATTTCAAGGATTGTTTGTAAACGAAAACCGATGGACCAGGACGAATAAACGATTGTATATATCGATAGAAGAAATCATAATTCCAATTTTTTGTTTAAGATGAATTTAACCCAACAGAAGTTTCAAAAAATGGGGTGGGGAACGATGGATATGGCCGAAGCAGATCATAGAGCATAAGGTCACCCATACATCATAATAGCCGAAGATGTTTTTTTTTTTTTTGAGACTTCTACCCTCAATGTAATAAATCATGCCGATATGAATGCACATCAGATCGATTTGCCTTTCAATATTAATATGGATGACCGGATATGGAACGTCCTGCGTCCGGTCGGTTCGTTCAATCTCTTGAGAATGCTCATGCTCAAGCTCAAGGATATGATACAAACATACACCCATATAGGTAGCCCTTTAAGGATTTCTTCCGTTATTCTTGTTTAAATATGTTTTTGTTTTTTTTTTGATTCTCATATAGAAGGTATCCTGGATTTGATTTTGGTTTTGTGGTTGAATAAGATTGGCAGATGCAAGTGAAGCTTTCAATCGTCTGGAACTGACTTGAAATTGACTTTCAATGGATGAGATGAAGAACGAATATGCATGAGATTGAGGTTGGGTATTTTTTTTTTGTAAACCATATTCTGAAGGCGTGTCATGAAAAAGGATATACGACCATGATATGGTATGGTCAGATTGTATAATTTACATTTATATCACAGGAAATTTGAGTTCAAGATTAACTTTTAACGTGAATTGAGGAGTATTGCTGATGATGATGATCATATAACATACATACATAATTCCAGGAAATTCATGAAAAGTGCTAGAAAATATTTGCGTGCAGTCAGATAAGATGAGAGAATAAGACTTTGAAGAGTAACAAATATAAAAATTAATAAAATTCCTTTCCTGCGAGTAACTCTTGAACTAATAAATTATTCCATTTGTTTTTTTTTTGGTAATATTTTGAAAACTGTACAGTTCTGGCATTATTAACGAGAAAGAAAATGCTATTGAAGCCTCCAGAAAAAGCGTCATCCATTCGTTAGCCCAGTAAATGTTCTTTCTAATAACAATTTCTGAAAGGATCGTAGGAGTTCTGTTACAAGGTAGCTTCATAACGCTGGGTATAGATTCAAAACGAAGTTGTAGGGTGGTGAAGAATGTTTTGAAACCCTGTTTCTATTTATGTAGTACATAATTTGGGGTATTATCTTGAAGAAGAAAACACCTTTTTTCAGGAAGAAATGTTAAAGCTTTTCTGCTTGGAATGGTTCCTAAAATCCCACTAATTAAGCAGAGTGCAGCATTATTGATCTGTAAGCGGCAACATAAACCTTGAATTTCTCTGAATGAAAAACCGAATTGTTTCTTATCAACTTGAACCATGTTGAATTGACGGAATTTTCTGACAAGTAAGTCTGTTGTTGAGATGTTCCATCCAAGACATATTGTAATTAAAAATAACTCCAAGATTTCTAGAAATGGTTTGAAATTGTCGTCTAAGTATGCACCACTAAAAAAACACTTTTCACTGACAGCAAGTCTTCCTCCGTTGGGAAAAATTACAATTTCCGATTTTCCAGATTGACTGTCAGGTCCCATTTAACACAATAGGAGATGCAAACTGTCTATTAGAAGTTGCAAATTGGCAGTACTATCAGACAGAAGCACTATGTCATCGGCATATAAAAGAACGTTGATCTTTAGCCCCTCTATAATTATACCAGTTGGTAGCTCAGCATGTGGTTAATTTAAGAAAAGAATGAAAACTAATGCGTATGTGGTATCTTCATAGATTGATCTCAATATGTTTACTATTTTCGTGAAAATACCGAGAGTAGTTTATTTATGAAAGGGAGCATTTCTGCAGCTTTTAAATCAACGAAAAAGGCGTAAAGTTTTTTTCTTTTAACTCAGCTGCAACCGAATGAAGCAATTCGTTCACAATAGTTTGAATTTCTCACTTTTGTCCAGTTTTCAACCATGAGTGACCAACGCTTGACTTCTACTTTCAGTTTTTTGTCCGTTTTAAGCGGACGAAGATGGTTTCTTTTCTTTCGCTCAAAGTTAAGTCTTGGTTAACCGAAGTTGTATGTTTTTGAGCTGTGTCGTTGATGATAAGACGGAGCTCATATCGTTTACGCTGGAAAGTCATTCGGGCTTGCCATGTTGATTTTTCTGGCACTGTTGGCTTCAACAGAAACTTTGAGAGTAGATTGACATACTTCTTGAAATTGTTTAGCTTCTTCAACACTTTCTGCTCTTAACCCACTTACAACGATGATTAGCCTTTTCTAAAATTGTTTGCTCCAATTTTTTTTTTGTATTGCAAGATCATTATGCGTAATTGTGACTTTATATGCCAAAGCCGCAACTTGTGAATTCATGCCAATAATATCGGTTTTTGGTAGCTATGTATGAAAAGAAAAGAAAAGAAAAGAAAAGAAAAGAAAAGAAAAGAAAAGAAAAGAAAAGAAAAGAAAAGAAAAGAAAAGAAAAGAAAAGAAAAGAAAAGAAAAGAAAAGAAAAGAAAAGAAAAGAAAAGAAAAGAAAAGAAAAGAAAAGAAAAGAAAAGAAAAGAAAAGAAAAGAAAAGAAAAGAAAAGAAAAGAAAAGAAAAGAAAAGAAAAGAAAAGAAAAGAAAAGAAAAGAAAAGAAAAGAAAAGAAAAGAAAAGAGAAGAAAAAGTTTGACAGAAACGAAAATAATTTATAATTTGGTTAAAACAAAATTATATAAAAGCATAAATAAAAAGTAAATAATATAATAAGAGAACTCTTATGAAAATACAGTCGTCGGATTTCTTGGAGGATTGAGCATCTTGCAAGGAAGTGAAAGGTATTTTCGACTTCATTTAGGTTACACAATGTACAGTTAAGATTAATATCAGATCTATGTATGTGGCTTATTAAGTTCTAGCATCTCCGTGCGGGCTTTGAATAGCAGGCTCGTCTCCCTTACCGTAAATCCATCTCGAAAGTAATTGGCTTCCCCCAAACAGAGGTTAGGTTTACTGTATATTGCTCTTGACAAAGATACCTTCGCCCGTTCGAGAAATGTCTTGAACATTCGCTCATCGACGGTAGAGATAAGGGGTACTTTCATAAATGCATGGTTGCAAAAGTCTGACGAATGCATAACTTTCATAAATGCAAATGATATAAATGTCAGACTTTCATAAAAGTAAAACGCAAATATTTGCAGCGCGAATGTGCAAATATCAAAACTCACATGCCTTCTGAATTTCTTTCTTAAAGAAAGAGACGGGTATGGTGTTATCGATAACACTGCTTGGCAGTCTTTTGGCAGATGACGTAAATAAAGAAAAGGGTTCCTAAATTTGTATGACGTTGATATAATTGTAAATGATCACATGTAAGCAAAGCAACTATGCATTTGTGAAAGCACCCAAGGTCTTAAGGAGCTGTTCTGCATAATTGCTAATGTGGTTTTCGATTGGATTTACTGACTGTTCTACTCCTTTTTGATTCTAATAGAATATGAAAACATCGTGTCATGAAATTTACACACATAATACTGAATGACGCCATATTATAAAATGGCTTCTTCAAGCATTCATCCACTTTTGACTAGTAGTGCAACGAAAAAGTGTTTATGTAGGCGTGTGTTCCAAATCCACTCCACCTTGAAATCGGGAACAGAAAAAGACGGAACAGCCAATCGAAGGCTTTTGGACTTGGAGTAGTAGGAGTTAAAATGGAGTAGAAAAGGAGTACTCCGAACGTCCAATCAAAAACGACATAAGCTACAGAGGTCCAAAGAAAAGTTGTGTGCAGTTGATGACAGTTCATGCCAGTCTTTGATAGGGGTATATATACATCGTAAAAATTCTAAAAGAATATTTTTCTGTAAATTCTCGTTTGATCTTTACATGACTTTTAGAACAAAGTCTGAATTTTCCATTAAACATTGGAGGCAGTCCTGATTCAACATAAATTGAATAATTAGGCGTGTTGCATGGAAACTTAAATATTCACTTGAAAAAATATCTGAATAGATTCAATTTCATCCGACTGATAGTACCCACAAACTCCATTGCCACAGCAAAATTTTGATTGTAGATTGTAGCATCACACACTTTAAGCTTAGAAGCAGGGTCTATTCCTACAGTCACACTCCATTGCCGCAACAAAACCAAATTTTTATTGTAGCATCACACACTTTAAACTTAGAAGCAGGGTCTATTCCTACAGTTGCTGTTGAAAAAATCTAATCACATACAGTTTAGTGCTGCTTTTGATACGGCCAATTTAACTTTTATATAAACTCGCAGATCCAAATTGTAGGTTATTGTAAAGCCTTAGCATTTTAACTCTTTCCTTCCATATTTGAACCATTAAGGATCCAAGTACGGTCGTTTCTAGAATTACGATTCTGAGATCTAAACACCATGATCTTTGGCTTCTTTGTATTAATTTTGAAATCCCGTAGGTCACAAAATTGAAATAAAGAAGTTTAAGTGAGCTCTACTCCGTTATTTGAACTTAATTCATTCGCTCCACTAAAACCGATGAATATTATTTTTAATTTTCTTCAAAATCATAATTATGGTCAAAAAATTGTTTCAATTTATTTATTTAAATGTGAACAGTGATTTGCATTATCCGTATCCGTTAGTATGACAAGGTCATCAGCATAAAGCAAAACTAAGATATGCAGATCACCAATAGAAACACCATCAGGGATATGATCTTCAATGTCATTTAAAAATAGAGATAAGATTAATGGGCTCAAAATGCATCCCTGTGGGACACCTGTATCACAAACCTGAAGTTCTTGGATTTGTTACTCCCATTTGAAACTACAGCTGTTCTTATGAATTTGGTTGAAAGCACAATACCAGCGAGTTTAAATAGAAGTGATCTGTTAATTATGTCGAAAGCTGCTTTGAAGTTTGAAATCAACGAAAAAAACATATACTTTCGGTTTTTTTCTATAAAGCGCCGACAATACTCGTTAGAGTGAAGATTTGGTCGATTGTAGAGATATTAGCTCGGAATCAAGCCCGAAAACTGAAACTATTGGTAGAAAATACTTGATTTAACACTCGATAGTAGAACAGACTCCTGACTTTCAAAAAAGGTAAAAATCATTTTTGTGAGTGTTGCCATTCTTTTGAAATATTTTTCTTATTTCTTAAAGTACTTTTTTCATAAAATAGACCAAAACACCACTTTTGCGCTCGATTTCGACTTAGCTGCCATATAATGAAATAAAGTACTCCTCATGACCTTTCAAATGACATAAGCTTCATCACTGTTGAACAATGTTGAACCAAGGTCCATACAAAAGTGCCCATGGTCCTTTGTGTTTTATTTCTACGGATGTTTTTGTTAAAGTCGACTTTAGCCGGATCTATTACTTAGGGCCTTTGTTACTTAGAGCGTTTTTTTTTATTTTACTTATCCATTCATTGATTCCCTTACCAAAGTTCCACCCATATGAAATTACTTGAAATAAGTTATTGTGGAAATCAGCTGGGGGTTTGTTTACGTTTTTAATAACCAGAGTTTTAGATTGACCATTCTGATGACACAAGGAGGCAGTAGCTAAAAAGGTGCGGAGTACCTTAATGCTTTGACGTGGCTTAACTGAGGTTGAACCAAGTATCTGTGAAATGTAATAAATAGGGCTGTATATAGCCTACAGCGACACACAAAATAACACATTTCTATTTCAAATCTAAGGGTCTCTAGTCGGTCTAATTTGCGTAATGTTTGAAGGTTACTGAAGCATACGAAAAATATGCCTTACAGTGGCCGGTTGTAGAAATAATGCTCCAAGTTTCAGAGGCCTAGGCCGTCAGTGAATGAAAACATTTTTCATGCTTGGTTTGGCTCCTAAACTATGAGGGCCTTTTCATACACTTTTAAAGTTTCATAATGTAAGCTCATTTAGGTGCGTTTATTTGTTCGTGAATCTCTTATGACACAGATGCCTCACTGAACATATGTGCATATAATTTTTTTGAATTTTGTGTACAAAACTTTTTCATTTTTCAATTTTTAATTCCAAGGATTAATGCAATTGGGAAGTAATGGATTTTGAGGGTTTACTTGAGCTCAAGGCTATATAACTTCACCTTTCTTAGCACCACCTTTATACACTTCACCCTAAACTTCAAACTCAGAAACCTAAACGGTTTGCATATTCATCAAAGAAACCTTCAAATGAGTTAACCTATTCACGCCTACCGAGCCCTTAAGTAGGTACTTTGTCGTGTTGGAAAGTTTAATAAACGTTACGTTGCTTAAAAACTTAAATTGCAATAATATTCTAACAAAAAAAAAAAAAGAAAAACAAAACTTTTCTTGGAACTTTTCTTAACCAGCCACGACCATCACAAACACCACAAACGGAATATTATGAACGTTTATATTCTCTAGAATTTTTTCTCAGAAAAAAAAACGTGTGTTTATGGAATGTATGTAGGTACTACGTTGCGCTTAAAACTGTATACATCTCGTCCTCTGACACAAAGTTTAGTTCTTGTCCAATGCAAAAACCAAATAAGCTTTTCATTTCCATTGTGTTGTTAGCTGCACGGAATTTACTGTTACCACCACCAACCACCCACGGCTGCACTGTAATGCAAGCAATTGAAAAAAAAACTCAACGCTTTACTTTTGCTGCGATGGATATGGTATAGGTTAGGTACCTACAACTTTTTCGGCAGAAAAATTTTTGAATGTGGGCGACGACGGACGGGATGCGGGATATCCTGCCGTCAGCAAAACCGACCTCCATTAAATATGAAATTTTATTTTTCACCATTCTTTTGAGCTGTAAAAATACTTCGCATCCTGTTGTGCAGTAATATTGAAATTTAACATGATTCCAGGTCAAAGGTGGACTATAAAAATGCAAATATGAGTTTTATTCTACACACACTTATACAATATACATACTTTTCGCCACCACACATCATGTTCAAGATCGGATTAGGCTTTGTAGTGCTCCTTTAATAATAATAGCTTTGCGGGGCCCTATTTTTAGTGGTACCTTTAGTTTCCTCGAACAGTTAATGAGTATTTTAGTTCAACATAATATAAGTGCAGAATTTCACTTGTGTTCCAATAAAATAAACAGGCAGGCACTGAAGCACATTCTGGCTGGTAAAACTAGGGCGACAAACTTTTCACATGAATATTCAAAGAAAAGACTATGCGGCCATCAAGCGTTGGAATCGAACAGTGGTCCCCTTGCTAGTTATTGACGAAAGTTTATGAAATTTGGTTATGATTTGGAAACGTTTTAAAAAAGCACTGTCAAAATCAGAGGCATTTGTCAAATTTATGTGCAAAATGTCTTTTAATATTTGCCCCAATAAATACTTACACAAAAGTGATTCAAATTTGATTTGTTACAAATTTTAAAAAATCAAGTCCAAAAATTTGTTCTATGTTCACAAGGGAATTGCTTGAAAATTTTCATTGAAAATGATTTAAGACCAAATATGATTAATTAATTAATTAAATTTTGACTCAACTACTTGTTGTTTTTTTCTGGATATCGTCGACTTTCTGTCAGAATCTCCTTAAACGAAATTTTAATGCATTTCAGGTCTAAAAAAATTAATGAATTCAAATATACATACATGGCTCGCAACTGTAGCATGGTTCCTTTTGAATCTTTCAACCAGATTTTTAACCTTCCATGATCTAAGAATTGCATTTTAAAACCTTTTAAACCGGTTTTTTGTGTCTTCTTAGCAATTTTTCAAATTTGACCTACGATGTTTTGAAAGAAAGCAGACGATATACTATATATTTTAATCATCAGATCAAGAATACGCTCAGTTGACAGTTGTCAAACACAACAATTAAGTAATGATTAGTTGAATTAATAGTTTAACTCTATCAAACTGTGATCAGCAAGCTGTCAAAGCTATCAAAATCGTAAATCTTCTCTTGCAATTATTTAAAATTGAAAAAATAGGGAGTAACTTTTACTGAACTCCGCGTCCCCAAATCAATAAGTGTATTTCGAAAATTGTCACCAAAATCCTGTGCAGTTTTGGTCATAGAATTATTAATTGAAACTTCCCGTACAAAATGCATATTCACTGTAGGTAAATATAGGGAGTTAAAAATATCAATCGAGTGCCACATTATGCTAGTTTCATGGGTAAACACACGCAGATACATAGTTAAGATCCCAAGTTAACTCACCAAATTTGTTGAAATAAGAGGCCTCTAGACGAACTTTTGAAAAAATTGGGAAAATTGGCAAAATGGATTCCCAATTATCTCAGCCACGCAACCATGTATTGCCAAAATTTAAATTGCATATGAAAAAATGATATTTTGGCTTCAAAATGTTCAAGATACTTTTTTATTTTTTTTTTCAATTCAAAATCCAATGATAGTTTTTGGAAGGAAGTAAATATATAATATGCATATTATTTTAAAGAAACATTCGCTGACGACTGTTTTTGTTGTTGTTTGGCGTTGTGTATTTGTCATACTTTGTGCTATTGTGAATGATTTGCTACGAATTCGCATTGGTTTGGGAGAGCCTTCAGGGTTTCAATCTCTACAAGGTCGATTTTTGAATATCGTCTCTATTTTTGAAATATTTGCTTATAAAATCGACAAATTTTCTATTTTTCAATTTTGTTTTAAAATAACAATAAATTAACCGAATAGCCATACTAACATGAATATTATTGCCACAAAATAGCTTTTGATCGAAAGTGAACGTCACTTAGTATGATCGAATCAAACCAAACAAACATTTTCGTTTTAGTCTTCGAATCTGAGTTCAAACATTTGTCCGGAGGCCTTTTTACTACGGGCGAACTAAGAAGATATTTTTGACAGATACATACCTACTACAGAAGGTCAAAAAATCACGACCTGTGATTTCTAACCTGTGATTAGAAAATCACAATCACGACCTGTGAACAATTCACGAATAAGCTCTGTGAGTGCCTTAAATGTGATTTGATAAAGTGCCTGTGTTCGTTTCACATTCTATGGAAATTCACAGATTCACAATCACAGTGCTTAAATCACAACAAACAGGAACAATTCACAAATCACGAAAAGAACTGTAATCGTGATTCATTCTACCCTGTGAACAAAATCACGACCAGAATAAAATTACAAAAGAAATTAAGATCGCACAGATCAAGACGAAAGTATAAGGAATGAGAACGATGTCGTGATGTTCTTTCCATTTTATGGGTTTATTTTTTGATGGATTTGGCTTTCCAATTTTGTAGATTTTTAAACTGGAGATTCTGAATTTGACCAGCAAAGCAAGTGCGAATTTTTTGGTATCCATTTACTGTCACGCCTACTTTTCTTATATTTAAGTTTAATCCTTATTCCGTTGCTAACCTAAAGAATAATATATATGCATTTTTGGAAATCCGCCCACTGCCATGCCTTCTTTTCTTTTATTTGAGTTTTCCCCAAAATCGTTGCCCTTGAGAGCTGAAATTTTGGGAATAACTGGATAGAGCTTAAAGAACAACACATAAATTTTTGGAAAACCGCCCACTGCCACGCCTCCTTTTCCTTTATTTGAGTTTTACCCCTAATACGTTGTTCAATGGAGCTGATATTTTTGAAATAAGTTGTCTAGAGCCTAAAGAACAACATATACAATTTTTGGAAACCCACCCACTGCCACGCCTTCTTTTCTTTTCTTATATTTGAGTTTCACCCTCAATACATTGCCCTTGGGAGCTAATATTTTGAAGATAAGTTGTCTAGATCCTATAAAACAACATAATATTTTTGAAATCCACCCACTGCCACACCTATTTTTCTTATATTTTTAAGTTTTTCCTTCATACGTTGCTTTAGAAAGCTGAAATTTTGTTTTGTTGTTGATGTCTAGAACTTAAGAAACAACATACAAAATTTTTAAAAATCCACTCACTGCCACGCCCACTTTTCTTGGATTTGAGTTTGATGCTATTTCAGTTTTTTCAGAGGGTTAAAATTTTTGTCAATTAACTGTTAAAAGCCTTATCGTTACCTACAAATGAAATTTTTAGAAATCCACCCACTGTAACACCTACTTATTTGAGAGCTGAAATATTATAAGTAGCTGCCTAGAAATTGAAATTTGTATTTTCATATAGATGTATGTATATACATTTATCTCTAATGTAAAAATATGTTAGATCTCTACAAAATAAATATAATTAAAAATTCTGTATTCTAAAAAATACTTGTTTTTCAGTTTTTTGTCAATAAAAAAAGTGTGCAGTAAAATGAGTCACTATAACTTATTCTGATTTTCTAATATGTATATCCATTTTTACTTGCGATATAGGTACTATAGGGCAAGTTTTGGATTCGTGCAAAAAAAAATTTCGAGATAACAATCAAACATGACATTACGATGATAGAGAACACGAAAAAAGTGGGTGGCACAATTCTGTCTGTCTGTCTGTCTGTCTGTCTGTCTGTCTGTCTGTCTGTCCGTACCTCAGCCTACAGCCTAAACCACTGAAGCGATTTTCTTCAAATTTTGAACTTAAGGTTTTTTTGTAACTCTCCAGAGGGGAAATTGAAATTTTTTTTTAGCTCAAAAAATAACGGTACTTGCCATACAACCGTTATGGAAAAGCTTATTTATCTCAAAAACGGCTCCAACGATTTTAATAAAAAAAAATCAGTGTATTATTGTAGACATAGTGTACTTTTTGGTAAGAAAAAAAATTACCAAAAACATTTATTAACGGTACCTGCCATATAACGGTTTTTTTGATTTTCGGTTTTCTCATTAACCGCTCATCCGATTTCAATAAATTTTTTTGTGGAAAAGCTTTGTTAAAATATAAATAATACTGTATACCAAAAGTTTTGAAAAAATTAATTTTGGATTTTTAAAAAAAGATTCAAAATTTTTTTTTGAAAATTCAATATTTCAAAAATGGGTTGATGAATTATTTTGAAATTTCAGTTTTAAATGTATATTAATATATACTCAAAATTGGCATACCAAATTTTTTTTTGAAAAATGTTACAAAAATTTTATATATAAAAAATTAATTTTTAAGAAAACGGCTCCAACGATTTTAAATTTTTGTTTGCATATATTCATATTTTTTCAAATAATTAGATGGCATACTTTTTTTTGAGCTCTAAGTTATTTATCAGACTGTTTATACAATTAAAAAACGATTGAAATGCTTTTTATACTTTTTCTATAATAACTTGAATATTTTTTTAAGTTCTTAAGTCCCACACAACTTGAACATAAGAGCAAGTACGTGCGATCCAGTCGTGCATTTTATTTAATTCACGGATCACAATCACAGGTTAAACTCACAGTGAATTGCAAATTACAGTCACATGTTTACCTCTTATTGAAAAATCAAGACTTAGCTCATCTTTAATACCTCATCATCATCATCATCATCATCGTGTCCTGTAATCCCGGCTGGGGCATAGGGCGTCTAATACCTACATGTCAAAAATCTTTTGAAATCGAAGTGCGGAAAGTGCGATATCCATTATACTTGTGCCACTTCAATTTGAAGCTGAGGAAATTTTATATAATAAAAAGATCCTTCTTCTCATAAAAATACAAGGTGTGCCAAAAGTCACTTTCCTATGTAAATCAAATAAATTGCAAATCTGTCATGGACATTTTTAACATTAGGAGTGGAAAACCGATTAAATGTCCACAATTATAAATCATGCAAATATTTCGCCCTTTGTAAAAACATCTTAACTTTTTGAAGAATTGCAAGTGTAGTTAACGTAATTGTTGACTTTTAGCTCGACTTAAGTCCGTTGTTTCTGATATTGAATTTTTCCTCAAGATAGCCGCACAGACAGGAGAACTCATGGCATCATGGTAGTGCAAACTCGACAAAACAGGTCAGTAGAGGAACACCCCAGGGCGGTGTTCTGTCACCACTTCTATGGCTTTTAGTCATGCACAAAATCCTCGTTAAACTGGAGAGATATGGTGTGATTGCGGTTGCGTATGCAGACGACTTGATAATAGTGGTGTCAGGAAAGTTCACTCCTGTGATAAGCGAATTCATGGAGATGGCTTTGAGCAAAGTTTTCAACTGGGCTACGAACCTAGGTCTAGGAGTCAACCAGAGCAAAATACCATGACTAAGATCCAATCCTTCACCTACTTCCACCCCGACTTAACGGCCAACAACACTCACTATCAACCAGTGCAAACTATCTGTATGTGATTTCATCCTGGACCCTATACTGATGGATCAAAGATGCAGTGCCATGCTGTTCATGAAACTTTACTCTTAACATCTCTAGGTCCTTTCGGTTACCCAATTTTGCTAGTGTACTTCAAGCTGAATTACCGGCAATAAGAGAGGCAGGCAATATATTTAAACTAGACTCAAACCAAAATCATAATGCAGCTATGCTTACAGACAGTCAGACAGCTGTTAAAGTCATTGATTTGGGTATATCATCCTCTAAATTCCAGTAATGCTGCTAGCCAGGCTGGCATTAGCCCCTCACATCTCACTCGTGGAATGAGTCAACATTCCCCTTGGAGTTGTGAAGGGCAATATATTGTCAATTTATCTAAGTGAGTTCAATAGTAGTTGAAACAGCTTAACCCAATGCAAAATATCCAGAAGGACCTGGCCCGCCTGTAATAAATCCCAAAAAATTGATCTGATATGTAAACCCAGGCAAGTTGTAGCAACCTGTACTGGCCACCAGCCAATAGGAGAACATGCGGCCAGGCAATACAATACTCACTGCCGTAGCAGCGGAGACCAGCCAGACAGTGAAAAAGCTCTTCATTTTCTTTATTTATGTCCTACTCTAGCCAGAATAAGAGCACAATCGTTTGGAGTGGCATTTTTTGACAACCTAAACGAACTTTCCGGAAAGGAAGATCCAAAATTTAATCTTTTTTCAAAACGCGACATGTTTCCCTTTAAACACAAGGACCATAACGAGCAATCGAAATCCGGGTTTCTGCGAGGCTTCTTGGGAGGATGCTGATCTTCACTGGAAACCTCTTGACATGCGGAGTGAGCAGATGGAGGCCTAGGAGGGAATCTCACATCCAATCATATACCCACAAATCCAAACTTTAATCCGCTTTCACCCACATGTCAAACAGTTATGGTATCAAAACGGGGCGGTGCAGTTACGCTCATCCCACCATTTCTACCTACCTATCCACACAGAAAAAGGTCTGAAATTGACTGATCAGCTTATTTCAAAAATGCCTTTCTTGGATTTGCATGATTTGAAATTGTTCCAGTTACAAATTCATTATCTCACGAGTGGTATTTAGAGTCACACCGACCGCCTAACTAGTGTTGCTTAAACATCGATAGTTTCCATTTCCGATAGTATCGACATTTTTGCAAAAAACTATCGATAGTATCGATACTATCGATAGTTTTACCAATTAATTTTTCACACATTTTTAAAATGCCTTAAAAAGACTTCTATTGCAAAATCCATTGAATTGAAATATGAGTTATGATTTTTGAAAAAGAGGAAAATATATTTTGTTATAAAAAGGTCTCAAAATTTCTTTTTAAAAATTGAATTTAAATGATAGTAATTATTTAGTTTTAGCTCATTCAAAATTACAGTAGAAGCTCGATATAGTGGAATAATAAAAACTGAGATTGCGGGAGTTTTAAAAGGCTTTCTAAAGATGAATTCGATCCAAAGTGCACATTTTGTTCGATGTGAATTTAAATTTTATTTAAGTGTTTACCAAAGCTCATCAGTGATTTTAAGCATTGTTTAACGTTTGCGGGCAATTTGTATACAAAATTCATTTTCATATAAAATTTTGTGTGTTCATTATTTTGGATAGCTCACTATTTCGAATTTCACAAATTTAGCGTCTACTGTATTTTCGTTTAATGTTTTTTTTTTCATTTTAAGACTTTCAAGTAGCTATATAACCTATCTTTGGTCTCAACTATTGACATATTTTATGTCTTGTAGCTCTTAACCAACAGGGACATAGTCGTTGTTTGGACGTTCGGAGTACGCCTTTTCTACTCCATTTTCACTCCATCCATTCTAAAAGCCTTCAATTGGCTGTTCGGAGTACTGTTTTTTTACAGAGTATTTTTCTGTTCCCGATTTGAAGAAGGAGTAGATTTGGAACACACGCATGCACATACAGTTTTTCGTTGCACTACTAGTCAAAAGTGATGAATACTTGAAGAAGCCATTTTATAATATGGCGTCATTCAGTAGTGTGTGTGTAAATTTGACAACACGATGTTTTCGTATTCTATTGGAATCAAAAAGGAGTACAACAGTCAGAAAATCCAATCGAAAACGACATTAATGTCAGGATTTCAGTATAAAAAAATAATGATGGAGACAATAGACAACCTTAAAATGTCATACGTTTTTTCTTTAAATTTTAATGGTCACAGGCCTTTCATTGCACAATTTGGAATTATTGAAACTATCGATAGTTTTTCGAAACTATCGATGTACGCGATAGTTTTTTACTATCGATACTATCGATAGACTATCGATGTTTAAGCAACACTACGCCTAACTAACACTAAATTTAAAATCTCCCAAGCTTTAAGCATTAGACAAAAAAAAAATATTTTAAATATAAATAAATAAAAAAGTTAATAATTTTGTGCATAAGAAAGGGAATTTTAGCCCACCTTGTAGTTTGTTGGATATAGTTCTGAAGTCCCCTTATTTCACACAAGAAAACCGGGTTTCTAGAAACTTTTAGTCTTCGGTGGGATGGGAACTAGGTAGAGGAGTGAACAAAATCTCTGCAATCAAAGATTTGAAGAAATTTTTTGACATTCCTTCTCACACTCCATTTATTGTGCGCTATAGATTCTAAAAGGAAAGTACAAAATGCTCTGTAGATTTTGTTTCCTCGTATAAAAGGTAAAAGAAATTTTAACACAAAGTTTCTTGCCGCTTAGTTCTACATTTGAAAGGGAATTTAGAAATTTCAAAATCAACTAGTTCTACTAAAACAAATATTTATCTATAGAAAAATGTCAAAAATTACCACAGTTAAGCTTAACTAAATCGTTAGGGAACTCATCAAAATTAGATCTTTCAAAATATTGATAACTTTCGCTAATGATAAAACGATAAATCTTACAAAGACTTGTTACCTTCTAATAAGTTTCGATAAGCTCTGTGCATGGACAGAAAGAGACATCAAAATCAGTACCTAGCTTTTGAAAATTTGACAAGAGCTAACTTCATATGGCCAAATTCAAATTATAGTGCCGTAATAAATAACGTCTCGATACGGTAAAATATTCCTGCACAAAAAACAAAGAGTGTATTCACATTATCGATACCTTATCGATACTTTCGCTGCTCACTTAAATGTTTTTTAGCGTATTTGTGTTTCGTGTTTCGTTTAAATCATGCATATTTAGCTTTAGAGAAGTTGGTTTTCGTTTCAAATACCAAAACATCAAGTAATAATTTTTTTGATCACTATGCCCACTTGCCTGTATTTGGTGTGATTTAAACTCAAAACTTTCTCTTTTCAAAATATTTATGCAAAATATAGTTTTCTATTTGTAGATAAACATCGTTTTTAAATTAATTTTATCCCTGATTCATTTTCAAATTCAAATGAAAACTAAACTCATCTTCGAAATTTTATCGAAGCAAAGCATTCCGTAAAGCTTCCATATATTTTCATAAATTTTATGTAAAATGAAAATGTTGTGTTCGCAGATCAGATAATTATTTGAATTAATTTCAACCCAGATTTGTTTTCAAATTCAAATGTTAACGAAACCCATATTCGAAATTTTAACGAAGCAAAGAACTCCGTTAAGCTTCCATATTTGTTTAAGTCGTAATTGTTATAACAAAACTCTCAAAATAGAAAACCAAGAAAAAACTATAAGATTTTGGTACGTTGCATCAAATTCTATAAGCCCTATAACAAAGGGTTTTTACCTTACGAAGTAGTATAATCAGTATATGAGTATAAAATGACTATGCCATCAAATGCTTTATTGATTAAATTTATGCTAAAAGAAGCTTTATAGAATAATTTTCCGCATAGGTACTAAGCCAAATAATTAGTTTCGGCTCGACTAATAGAAGTCTTCCTCTTCAGAAACACAGGGCCCATATGCAAACTACAACTTCTTTTAAAGCAAATCCGACACCTATCTTATTAGCTTATACAAAGTATATAGCTGTCTCGACAACGAGTCTATGTTTTTTTTTGTATTCTTCTATTTTTATTGTGAAATCCGAAACACGGTAATTTTCTTTATTTTTATGTTTCGTTTGTGGAAATTAGTGCAACATAAACATCTCGTATATTATAGTGGAATTTACCAAAACATTTTTTATGGCGTAGATTTCTACATGTGTATAGGTACTACTTCGAGGTTATGATTGTTTGTTTTAGTATGTAGTACCTTTACACAACACATGTACATATGCAGGTTTGGTTTAATTCATAAAACTTTCAAACCGTAATTTCCGTGCAAGTTTAGAAAATATGAAAATGGTTTCCCAAAAAACATGAATCAAGAGAAAAAGAAACAGAGAATTTGTTAGTATAGCTAAGCACAGCTACTATACACAGCTCGTGTGTGGTTAAGGATTAAATAAAGGAGCAATCTAGAAGATTTTATTGCTTGCCATAAAGAAAACCATTGTGCTTAATGGTTGTTCAGTAAAAACGTAACCACGGACTAATTGCTGCGGTTTTATGCTAATTTAAGTCTTTTGGATTGTTGGTATGCATACATATTTGTTTAATGAATAGTTAGAATACAGACAGGGCAGTGAATTTTTAAACTATTGGAAAGGTGATAGGTACATAGGCGCAGCATATTACATTTTATTTAAGTAAAATAATTTGCATTCGCCTTGAACAATGAGAATCCTGAATTTGATTTGGAAATCATTGTTTCTCTGTGTCTGAAGCACTCGAGCTCAGATTTGGTAGATGCCCCATATTGCTGATTAAACTCAGTCTTATAAGGGCTTCGACTCTTTGGGTCTTTGACTGGCTGAAATCACAATAAAAATATATGCATATAGTGCCTCGTGGTTAGTGCATTGGACTGACATGCCGAAGATCTGAACCTGATTCCCAGCTGCTGCCACCTAAAACAGAAATATTTTTCCCGAGGAACTGCTTCTTTTGAGGAACTAACAATATACTTGTCATGAATATGTGCTTTTCATCTAGCCGTTCGGACTTGGCAAAAAATTGTAGGTCCCCTCCATTCCTGCCAATAACACTTACACAGGAATGGTTGAGAGTTGTAAGTCACTAGGCCCTGGTTCCCTACGAGCTGTTGCGCCAGCAAATTTATTTATAGAAATATCTGGATTGAAGAAAACAACAAACTCTTTTAACTTTTTATGAGTAAATGAGTTACACCGAGTTGATGTAGCCTTTGAATAGTCTTTGGATTCCTATAAGTACTTTCGAATAATTTTTCGATGTTGGGAAAGCACTCGATAGTGACTTGGTTACTATTTAGAGTAGAGGCATTATCGTACTAGAGTTTTAGTTATGGATGAAGCAAGATTTTCGTAGTAGAAATTATTCAGCAATCTTAAAATCAGTTGCACAAGGATCTTGCTCCGGTTGAACAATAATGATACATATATGGGCTTGTACCCGAAAATGTCTTTATTGTTGTGCATCTTTGTTAAAGCCCTTCTATTGGGGAAGTAGCAATTGGTGACTTACTTACTTACATATAAGGTGGAGGGCCTTTGTAATGTCATGCAGCTTAGCTGGATCCGTTTTTTCGGGATCCCGAGTTCTGACATCGCCAATAGAAGCCCTTGGCGACTTATGCTATCATATGCGACTTTGAAGTCGATGAAAAGATGGTGGGTCTCGATTAGATTGGCCTGAAGCCACACTGGTACGTGCTGATCATAGTATGGCAGAAAGGTTAGCAGGGATATGCCTCTGTAGGTCTTGCAGGACATAGAATCACCTTTTTTGTAGATTGGGCACATGGAGCTATTTGACCAGTCGTCGGGCATACTTTCCTCCTCCCACACTTGGTTGTTGAGCTGGTGCATGCACCTCCATACTTGAATACTTCTGCAGGTAGGCCTTCCAAGCCGGTGGATTTGTTGTTTTTAAATCATCAGTATTGGGCGATGGCTGGATCTTCATTGATTGACATAATGCCCTCTAAGCAGATGCTGGAAATGCTGCTTTAACACGTCTAAAATTCCCCTTACTTCGATGACTAGGTTCCCTTCGCTGTTTCGAAGACTTGCGTGCCGGTCCTTTAACCACAGATGCCGGTTGCTTGGCTGTTTTGTAGAACCAGCGTGTGCTAGACTCCTCGAAATAACTAAGCTGAGAGGCTGCGGATGCTCTTTTCTTTCCGCGCAGGGTTTTTCTCTCTCTCCTTCTCTTTTCACGGTACTCCAATCTTGGTGCTCTTGTTTTCCGTTGCAGCATTTGCATCAGAGAATATCAAATAAAAAAGCCAATCCTTCGTACGTTTCACCCTCCAAAACCCATTTGTTTACATTATTGTATTTGTAATTTCATTTCGTGTCGAAGAATAGATGTGAATTGCAACAACAACAAGACCTGTGCTGAATGATGAGTTGATTCTATGTATGCGTTTTTCACTGCTTTTTCACTAATACTTTCCAAATCTAATCAACACAGCTGTTCGTTTTAGTTTGTAGGCAAATTAAATTGACAGCTGAGGATTGGCTTCTTTATTTGATATTCTCTGATTTGCATTCGTGTATTTTCCGTCTCCTGCTTCAATGCCGCGCATTCATCATCAAACCACGGATTCTTTTTTCTGGGTGGTTGATAACCTGTGGTGGTCTCGGCTATCTTCTTAATGATGTGGCGATACTGGTTCTACAGGTTGTTGACGCTTATTGTGACTGGGGGTATGGTAGAGAGTTTCCCGGTCAATTGCTCACTGTAGTCTCTGCTAAGTCATGCAATGCTGAATTTCTTCCTTAAGGCGGTCTCTGTTCCCTTTTCGTTGGACAGTCGTACTCTGGACTTTGTCACAACAAGAAAGTGGTCAGAGTCCACGTTTGCACCTCGGAAAGTTCGAACGTCCAAGATGTTCGATGCGTGCCTTGCGCCAATTAGCTCGTGGTGGATTTAGTTGGCGGTTTGACCATCTAGAGATCACCAGATTGCTGCATGTATCCTTCGCCTGGAGAACCTAGTGCTACTTATCACCGTATTACGAACTGCAGCCAAGTTGATTAGCTGGTGCATAGGTACTCCTAATCAATTCATCGCCAGACGCTTTAGATAGCTCGGCTGCAAGGCCATCAGCTCAAGCAGGTTTATTGAACTTAAGCTTAGATTAGCTATCTTAACTTCGTCGAGATCGGATGGACGGAATTATTGACCTATGTACGTCGGCCATCCAGGTTGTATGACAGCGGAATTCGGATCGTCAATTTTCAGAAATGATTTTCCCATATCTTCACCAGCGACTGTGATTCTAACTCGATGTTCAACTGATCATCCTTGCCTGCAGGCTTCGGCTCAGGCCTTGTAACCCTGTGAGGTTCTTATATACTTGCGAACTTAATTCCTGTTATGATACCCCTCTATTTCCTCGATCGCGGACATCTCGTGCTTTTTTTTTTCTTCTGAGAAGCCGGTGTTCTTGTCTCCTCTTCTGCTAGTAGAGGTCGTGAGCATCTCTGGTCCTTCTAAGCAGCGCCGCTTTGTATGCTTGTTGGTTGGCTGCATGTATTTGCCGGAACTCTCCGTCGAACCAGGGGCTTCGCTATGGAGATGAGGAGATGTCTTCTTTGAAGTAAAAATTATCAAACCGAAGTAAATCAACACAAAGTATATATTTCCAGAAACTTGACATCATCATTATTTGCAATAAATCAACACGATTAAACACCTTTGGAGATGCGGTGTATTAAATCAAACAAAACAAAGGCATTTTGTTGCTATGATTTAATTAATTTTAAACATTAACGCCTGCTCGTAAGAACTTCCGAAGTAGAAAACCTTTTTGTTAAATTATTCAGAATCACCTTGCTTATACCTTCATCATTAATTTCCATTAAATAATTTCCTTGAATAATTCTACAGCAAATGTTGATATCAAAAAAGGTTCTAGGTCTATATTTTAATACAACAAAATACCAAAAGAGTGATAGCTCTGTTTTTTTTTTGTATTTTTTTTTTTTTTTAATGTTTCATCTCGGCTACTAGTAAATAAAGAAGAACTAGGCCGGATCTAGAGCAACAATCCAGCAAGCATATTCATCGCCCAGGCAATAAACCGGCTTTTCGAAGCATAAAACTTTATGATTTCTTCTTTTGCTGCTGCTCCTTGTTCTGGCAAAATGGTATCGTGTATGGAATGTTGTGTTGTTTATGAAGGCACATATCCGTCCGTTACCATGTCTTTATAATGTCGGACGGCAGTGAAGTCATGTGAAGTGGACTCAGGCATAAAGAAAATTCCTTTACATTTTTGTATATTTGTTCGTTTTTGTTCTTGTTCCTACTTTTTTTTTTTGTTTCGGGCCAAGAAAGGATATTTGTGTTCCATTCTTCGTTTTTGCTTGAATATAATATACTACCTACCTACTGTGCTGGCCGGGCAAACTATACTATGGACAAGGACGAACTATACACCATCATGCGGCTATCGTGTCAGTTAATCCTTAATCCTTTTACGCCTTTTTGTGATTACTTGCAAGGCATTAAGTGGCATGCAGTCGTAAATTGCACTAAGTACATTTTACTTTTACCGGACAACTAGCTCCGGAAACAAAATGGAAAATCGATTTAATGTCTTCTTGTGGGCGTACTAACCGACGACGGGGAAGACTACAATGGCGAAGGACAGTGTGAGTGTTCAGTGTTGTACTGTATTTAGAGATATCTACCGAAGCGATAACCAAAAGAGCCTGACATACAAATAACCTGGATACGTGCGTCAGTTAATGCTTAGCACCTTTTTCAATCTCTTGAATAATTCAAGTGTTCAATAAAAACAGGCCATTTGGATGGGTTGTATTTCCCAGATGTGTTTTTCTGGTTTTCCGACAACCAATGAGTATGGCAAGTACCTATCTTTTGCTGTCGAGTCAGCAGCACAAAATATATGTTTCCAATGAAGAAACAAAATACAAATAAATATAAAAAGAAATCTCAATGAATATGTATGTTCGAATTGAGCAAAATGTAATGTGATGTCTGATGGGCTTTGGCGAGAAATTTCTCAGCTCAGGTCTCAAGGTATCTATCTATGTATGTAGGTTCAAATTGGGTTGTAAGATTAAAGCCATTAAGCTTTACTGCACTTAAGTGAATATTTAATGTTTAATTTTTTCGTTTTTTTGTTTTATGTTTTGATATTTTGTCTGAATTTGAAATTGTTATTGATCAGTTCTCTTTTGTTATTTTTCTTTTGTTAGATTTTTTTTTGTTTAAAATTATTTTTCAGAATTTATGCGAAAATTGGGCTAGCGTGGAATTTACTTTCGTCTTTCAATGTCAAATGCAGTAATGAGGCCAATTTATTTTATAAATGAGTCTGTTTCATGGCAATTTACACACATCTACGACAGGCTTTTGCTGTTTTCTGCTAATGTTTATGCACGTTTTGTCACAAAAAAAACGACTATTAGGACAATGTCAGTCAGTCGCGTAGATCAGCATCGCATAACTATCTAATGTCATTTGTGTCACAAAACTCTCAATGTAGTTGTTAAAATTAAGTCAAATAATGGCATCAATGTTTGAAAAGTTGGTAGCTCAAACTAAGATAGTGAATGTGTGATATGTATGATATCAAAAATGTCCGTTCAAATGTGTACGCAGGGTGACAGCTGGAAGGGGGGAGAGGGAGAGACTGATTAATAGTGGTAAAAAAAATGTTGCTTTGAGTGGTATTGAAATATAGACAAATTTTATAAAAATTATGAAATGGGGGCTGAGTGCCATTCTCTGCCCCACCCTTTGCGTACGACCTTGTGACTAAGAGCATGAAGAACAATACTTTGCCAAATATATCTTGACCATGAATATTTCTCAAGTAATTTGGGCATATTTCTAATTCTCCTCTTTGTCCAACGTTGGGCGCCATTTTTAAAAATAATGGCTAAATGAAAGGATTTTAAAAATGACTCCCAGTTGCAATCATAAAAACGGCCCCCTTAAAAAGTGCACGAATCCCGACCGGACTAGAAGGTCATGGTGTCCTGTAACCCCGGTTGGGGCATAGGGCGTCAACAAAACGTCTCCATCCTTCACGGTCTGCAGCAAAGATATTTTAACTGTGGTCACGTCTTTCTCTGGGAATCTGCTTCTACTAAGGCAGTTGATTTCCATGTTGTTCTTGGTCTTCCAACCCACCGGGCACCCTGCGGACTCAATTCAAAGCACTGCCTTACAGTATCATCGCTTGGTTTCCTTAGTGTTTGACTAATAGTCCAGTCATTAGGTCATTTGACCTTGCGCGCAGAGGCACTGTCTGATATTTTTTCATGGATCGATAGAGGCTCATTTAAAAAGCTTAAATCCAAATTTGCACTACCTGACAACTTTTTTTACCAAAGTTATTGGTAAAAATGTGTTTTTTGCCATTTGTTCGTCTTTTGTAAATATCTCGGCTGCAGTATGTCGCACAGAAAAAAATAAAACATGGATTTATTTATAATAAGATTAGCTATAAGATTATAAAAAAATTAATTTGTTTAAACAAATACAAAAAAAGTTATAGTTAGTTAAAGTAAGTTTTCATTGTTTGAAAATCACTCTTTCGTGATTATTAAGAAAAAAGCTTATTTAACGATGAGGTTTTTATTTTTTACTTTTAAAGTCTTTGTAATTACCTACAATTTAAAAAAAAATTCAGCCCTTAACTACTAACACAAGCCGAGAAATAAATTTATGAACATAGGTAAGTCAGCGCACCCACGCAATTTTATTTTTTAGGTTTTATTTTATATCTCAGCCCTAGTACGTCGCAAAGTTAAAATTAAAAAATTTTATTGTTTATAATAATTCTTTCTATCAACTTGCATTAGTTTCAATTTGTTTAAACAAATAGAAAAAAAGTTGCAGTTCATTAAAAGGTTTTTTTGTCTTGATTTTATACCTTTTTCATAACTATTGAGAAAAAACTGTATTTAACGGTACTTTTTTTCAGGTTTACCGTTTTTTGTAGTCCTATAAATTTTCTATGAATTAAAAAAAAAATTAGTCCATTACGACAAACAGGAGCCAAGTTATTCATGAATTAAAAATGACGCGTCAGTTTACTAACGCATAGCAATATTCTTTCTTTTTTTTGTGAATATCTCGACCTCTGTGTATGCATGGTATGGAATGAAACTGTATTATTTTTAATAATATTCATTATGGATTTAAAGGAATTTTATTTTCTCTAAGCAGATATCTACATACCTACAAAAGTTAAAGTTAGTAGTAACTAAGTTAATTTTTTCTTATTCCGCCCACGCTAACTCTTTTCCGCACCACCCAGGGGGGAGGAGAATGAGGCACGTTTTGTTTAATCTTGTGGTATCCCTGGGCCTAATCCACTGCAAAGATAAATTAAATTGGTCTTATTCTCAACCGTTTTGGGCGTGAGGGGATTTCGTTTTCACTCTCTTCATTAGTGTTATGACATTCAAGGTTTGGTCTCTACTCTGTTTCATTTTCGTTAGAAAAAGCTGTTGTCGTGAGCTCAAGGTCGTAGTTTTCCTCGTCTTCGGAGTCATCGGCAATTCTTTGTAGTAGCTTTTTCCGCAGCAGATCTTGCAGGCGGCTGAACACTTCAGTCCGACTTTTCGACACCCGCAGGCTGTACCGCATTGTTTCGTACACGTGCTGGAAATCATGTCGATGAGTGTGGGTGGGATCGTTGGCCCTGAAGCCAACACCTGCTCCAATCCTCTTGAACTTCGTTTCCAGCCCCACCCCTCTGGGTCTTAAGTTATTTCCCAACCAAGCTTGTACCTACTTGATGGAATGTCCGGAATGAGTGTTGTTTTGCTGCTGATTCTGTAGGTGGCAAAGAAGCAGGATCGGACTTGATTTTAACACTCGCGCGTGAGAAAAGATTGAATCTCAAGTTGTCCAGCGATGTTTCCTTACTGCCATGGAGGAGGCATAGTGCAGTGAATACATTTTTCTCCATAGACGCGATATCTCTTTGACTGGCTTCTTCGGATTTAAAAATCTTCACTATTTTCGAAAGGTTTGGAGCTTTCTTTAGCGAGGAGATTAGCTTACTTTTTCCAGATTTGAAAATGGCAGAGGTTGTGTCACAGCTTGTGAAGGCATGGAGAAAAAGAATATGTTCAGAAAAAGTTTTGTGCAGGAAACTTTTTGACGAATACAAGACTGTTTTCGTAGATCCTCGACCAGGTTTTTTGAAGAAAACGTTTGTATCATTTTCCCCGTATCCCGACAAAATCACCAGTAAATCAATTTCTTCTCCCTCAATAAATACCGAGTCAAATTCAGAGCACATAGAAATGGCTGTTTGTACAATAAGGATCTCTTTATCTTCTGAGGCCTGGGAAACTGAAAAACCAGGATTTTGAAGATATTTTTTAAGCAGAACGATTAATCGTTTTTATTTTTTTTCGTTGGCCAAAAAAGTCTCTTTCTTCAATGCTCGAAAAATTGTATTTTCATCAAAGATGAAATCAGCTGCTTGTTGAACTGCAGATCGTCGGCTTCTTTCAGCAAATTTTGACATGCTGACATGTCTATGCAGTTTATGAAACGAAATCTCTGTAATCAAAGCTTATTATGAAAAGCAGCGACATGTACAAATGCTGTAGGCTGAGGAAAAGTGTTTGTGTATGTGCACCGATTCACCTATGTATGTATGTATGTTCTTTTATGGATTGCTTGACTCTCATGAATCATACAAGGCTCAATTTTTTGTAGATAGAAGATAGAGTACTCCCCGCTTGATTGCACGGACCATTTTATCTAATTTTTTGATCAATTAACCGGGCAGTTCAATTGACCGAAACATTAACATGTTTTTAGTTTCTTAGCTATGGTTTTTTTGAGATCAATTACGTGGGAAAATCAAATAAGCGAGGTGCAATTTAACGGGGAATACTGTATACCTTTATCGTTCTTCTTAAAAAATATCTTCAAAATCGTGGCTTTTTAGTCTCCCAGGCCTTAGAAGATGCAGACATCCTTATAATACAAAATGCTCTCACGCCCAAAACGGTTGAGAATAGGACCAATTTAATTGATCTTTGCAGTGGATAAGGCCTACAGGGGATACCACAAGATTAAAACAACGCGCCTCATTCTCCTCCCCCCTGGGTGGTGCGGAAAAGAGTTAGCGTGGGCGGAATAAGAAAAAATTAACTTAGTTACTACTAACTTTAACTTTTGTAGGTATGTAGATATCTGCTTAGAGAAAATAAAATTCCTTTAAGTCCATAATGAATATTATTAAAAATAATACAGTTTCATTCCATACCATGCATACACAGAGGTCGAGATATTCACAAAAAAAAAGAAAGAATATTGCTATGCGTTAGTAAACTGACGCGTCATTTTTAATTCATGAATAACTTGGCTCCTGTTTGTCGTAATGGACTAATTTTTTTTTTAATTCATAGAAAATTTATAGGACTACAAAAAAAAGGTAAACCTGAAAAAAAGTACCGTTAAATACAGTTTTTTCTCAATAGTTATGAAAAAGGTATAAAATCAAGACAAAAAAACCATTTAATGAACTGCAACTTTTTTTCTATTTGTTTAAACAAATTGAATCTAACGCAAGTTGATAGAAAGAATTATTATAAACAATAAAATTTTTTAATTTTAACTTTGCGACGTACTAGGGCTGAGATATAAAATAAAACCTAAAAAATAAAATTGCGTGGGTGCGCTGACTTACCTATGTTCATAAATTTATTTCTCGGCTTGTGTTAGTAGTTAAGGGCTGAATTTTTTTTTAAATTGTAGGTAATTACAAAGACTTTAAAAGTAAAAAATAAAAACTTCATCGTTAAATGAGCTTTTTTCTTAATAATCACGAAAGAGTGATTTTCAAACAATGAAAACTTACTTTAACTAACTATAACTTTTTTTGTATTTGCTTAAACAAATTAATTCTTGTATAATCTTATAGCTAATCTTATTATAAATAAATCCATGTTTTATTTTTTTCTGTGCGACATACTGCAGCCGAGATATTTACAAATGACGAAAAAATGGCAAAAAACACATTTTTACCAATAACTTTGGTAAAAAAAGTTGTCAGGTGGTGCAAATTTGGATTTAAGCTTTTTAAATGAGCCTCTATCGATCCATGAAAAAAAATCAGACAGTGCCTCTGCGCGCAAGGTCAGGCCCTTTTTCACGACGTGATGACTGGACTATAATTGCCATTGCCATTTGCGCTTTCTTATGACGACGTGAAGCCACTCTTGACTTGTCCTGCGCCACAATTCCTCGTTTGATATTATTTGTGGCCAGCGAATCTTTAGGATGTGGCGTAGACAGCGATTGACAAAAGCCTGCAATTTCCTCGAAATGTTAGACGTGACTTTCTAGGTTTCACAAGCATATAACAGCACGGATTTGACATTGGATTCAAAGAATTTCAACTAAGTGTGTAAGGAGATTTGACTGGATTTCCAAATTGGGGACAGAGTACGGAAGGCAGCACGCGAGCTTTATTTATTCTACTTTTAACGTCCAGATCCGTACCACCGTTTGCAGAAACAATACTGCTAAGGTAGTTAAACTGTTCGATTACTACCACTGGCGTCTCTTGTAGAATAATACGCTGTTATGTGGAGTGGCCAGTGAGCATTTATTTTTGCCTTTTTGCTGTTTATTCTTAGACCACTCGACTCTCCCTTTACTTGTAGTGGTTGGTACATCCCGTTCAGCCCACTGATGTTATTTGCCAGTAGGCATTTTTCATCAGCATAGTCTAAGAGACAGAGCCTTTCAAACGGTCTCCATTGAATGCCCTGTCGCTTAGCTGTAACAACACTGACCACCAATACGTCGCGTCGTCCATCGCCAACAGGAAGAGAATTGGCGATAGAACATCCCTTTGTTTCACACCCTGTTGCACTACGAAGGAGTCGGATAGCTGCCCATTGTGCAAAACAAAACACCTTGCGTTGTTATAGGACTCTTTTGTAATGGCAAGAATTTTTGGCGGAGTTCCTCTACCAGGCAACGATCTCCATATACATTCTCGGTTAACTTGATAGAAGGCATTCTCAAAATCTACGAACGTGAGGTAAGGCGGTGATTGAAATTCCATCGACTGTTCAAGGACGATACGCATCAGGTGCTGATATGGCCAACACACGATCGACCACTGCGGCTTGATGCCTCTTGAGTGCAGACTCGAGTCTATTCTTTATCCATTCGAGAATGATGGTTGCCATTAGTTTTGGGAAAACTGAAAAAAAACGGTGATCGACGCCAATAGTTGAAATTCTTGAGGTCACCTTTCTTTCGCAGATTAACAATCACATCATCCTTCCAGTCCTTTGGATAGCTTTCATTTTCCCAAATAATTTGTACCAGTGGATGTAAAATATTAGCCATTGTAACGGGATCGGCTTTCAGAAACTCAGCTGATATACAGTATCTAGCCACCCTCTCTTCAAGTCCAGTTGTTATGTAGTTTTTGAGAATATGTATAGTTTTCGATGATTAGATTTCCAGTACTGTAGGAGGTTGGCTGTCAATACCGATCGTTAAGTTGGGGCATTTCGGCACTCTGCTCAGCGGAATCCTCATTTAGCAGGGCATACAAACGCTGCTTCCATCTGCGTAGCTGATCCTCAATTAACCCCTTGAACAGAATGAACGTAGCTGAAGCTGGTAGCAAGAGTTGAATTTAGTTTAACTTCTGCTACACCATACATTCCTTGCTACATTTACAGCTTCTCATTGTGGCACTGTATACTATCTTTGTATCTTTCTACTTTGACAGTGCTACACGCGACAACTACAACTACACCATTCTGTTCGGCCAGTGATACCACAAATGTGCCATCCACATCCATTACAGAATGATTGGTGCTGCTTTTTTTCCCGACTACTTCTTCGGTTATTTGGGACAGTTCCCGTATGCCTCCTTTTCGTGCAGCGTTTGCTTGCGTTATCTGCGATTCCATCCAAACTCAGACCTCACCTTCTTGTCACGTCCCACAGAGCGATAGACCGTCTTATATGCAAGGCGATACTCGCTTAGCAATTCGTTGAATATCTGCTTCGGCGCATTTATTTGCATCATCAAAAATTTGCGAAGCCCGATTTTATCCCAGGTGTCTTGGGATATCCAAGAGTATCTAGCTCTCGTCCGCTTGGGTACAGTTTTGGATCCAGCCTCCATAAATCACTTTTTATATCAACCCCACATCTCATCAATTGTTGAATGTTTCGTTCCGTTTAGTGACAAAGCTCTGTCGTTAAGGGTGGTGACATAGTTACGACATATGTTGGGATCACTTAAAGCATTTGTATTGAACTTCGAACTCCTTGCTGCACCCTGTGGTTGTCGTTGTACACATCGGCATTTCCTCCATTGCTGCTGAATCATGAAATGATCAATTTGGTTTCCAGTTTGACCATCCGGATGCACCCGGGTGATTTTGTTGCACGTCTTATACTTAAATACAGTCCCACCTTCAAAGCACCAGACGATTCGCGTTGCAAAAGTCGACCAGCAAATCGCCATTTTCGTTCCGTAACCCCAAGCCATGTTTCCCTCCAGGAGTTCCAGGCTGCAATTCCGACTTGGACATTGTGGTCTCCCATTTTGACTATGATATCGGCTCTCGCAACACTCCTGTAAACCAAGTTAAGACAAGTGTAGAACGCGGCTTTGTCTTCCTTGGTCGCAGCATTCTCGTTTGTCCAGTGACAGATCTGCATTCAGGTCTTCCTCTTTATTTAGCTTTACTAATGCCCAGGATACTGATCTTTAGGCGAAGCATTTCGCGCTAAGCTTCTCGTATCTACCTTCGCTGTACAAGGATCGAACGGCCCATGCTCCGATTTTCGTAATTCGTCCCATGCTCCGATTTTCGTAAGTATGCGGTAGCCGAAAGTAACATTTGCGCTTCTTGAAAGACTTCTTCTATTTGTTGACGATTCATTTATTATTATGGTGTCTTGATTGACGCTCGTACATGAAAGATGCTACATCCCCAATTCCGATGTGTGGTTTACATCAGCCGAAGCTACAGAAGGATTCTCCATTAAAAGATGACCTCTTAGGGATTCATTTTCAGTTGTTGTCATAGTTCATGTATTTGCAATTTGCATTATGTATCCGTGGTGTTTTCCGGGATACGATTAATAACATGCGTAAGTTTGGGAACACATAAAACTGATCTATCTATCATGCCGTTGACCGCCATCTGCAGTTCTTCCGCCTTGTGGGGGCCTTAAACCATCTCAAGAACAAGTTTGTGCAAGTTTTTCTTTTTGGAAGTGTAAATCGCACATACAAAAAAATATTTTGTATTCACCACTCGCATGCAAAACAGTTACCGGTCAATTGTTTAGCATATGGCATTCCATGGCAGCAATAATTTTTGTTTTGCCTGAAACTGTAAACTTATCATACAAAAACAATTTTTTTTATTTCACCTCCGTAGTTTTTGACATGCGAAAATATTTGCAAATTTTTTATTGCACTCGGGCACTGTAAATTAGGCTTAAAGCCAAGTTATCAGCTCCCGTGCGAAAAAAAAATCTATGCAAATATTTTCACATTTCAAAAATTACTTAAAATTACTGAGGAGAAATACAAAATTATTTTTTTTGCATGATTGTTTCACAGTTTCAAGCAAAAAACAATAGACCAGCAATTTTTTTGCATGCGAAAAAAAGTGTGGTGATTAAAACATATTTTTTTGGGTGATCGGCTTACACTTCCAAATAAAACTATAAAATTTACCTCAAGGCATAATTTACATGAAAATGGTTTTTGCATGTAAAAATAATTGGTTCCCATTTGTCTATAGTTTCAAACATTTTTCGCTTCAAATATTAAAAAATATTGTAAACAGAATTGGAGAATTGTTTTGAAATTTTTTATTTTTTTCGCATGGGAAGTGTAAACTATATGCTTAGTACATAATCTTCCAACATCATTATATTCTCGACATAATGTCATTTTAAATTTTAATTTATTTTTTTTATGGAAGAAATAAATTGCCTCCAATGCTTCACTCATACGTAGGTACGACAAAATGCCAGATTCTAGCCATTTATTGCCATAATCGTGTTTATGACAACAAACCGGGTATATATACCTATAACTGACAGCAAATATGGCGACTTATCAGTCGTGTTAATCCAGCATTAATCTCGTAAATATACAAAGATATATGGCAAGGCATGAAGTTCTTTTTTACTGACGACACTCTTGTGGTCGGTTCTAAAATTTGTACATACTCAAATTACCTACGCATAAATATCTTTCTAGCATAGGTATAGGTAGCTATTTACCTAAGCTTTAAATTGTTTCCATTAAACTATACGCGACCAAACTAAACCTTATCCCCAATGATGGCAATAAATAAAACATAAAATAATAAGACTTCGCTTTGTTCGTTGATTGTAATCCTGTAAAAGCGTGAAAAAATAAAGAATTTGCACGAACATAAATTTCAAACAAAAAACTGAAAAAAAAATCCTTGTGAACCCTGGAAAATAAAAATTACCCAGTGAATGGTTGATATAGAAACCTGAGTATAGGCCACTCCGTGTTTTTTTTTATTCTTATCGGTTTTTTTTTTTCTTTCTAAGTTCACCCGCCTACACAGATTTCAAAAAGTACAAAAGTCCTCCTAAGCTGGAAAAAAACACATTTTTTCCTCGCTGCTGTATATAAATGTATATATACCATCCCATATACACCAAATCCTAGAGTGCGGAACACTTTAGATATTTACGTACCTCGGTAGGTACATAGGTATACTGGTGTTCCCCCACGAGTTTTGAAATATTCGTAAAATCTAAACTCCCCGCGCGTACCTACCCATTTCACAGCTATGCCACGTCGCCGTCGGCGGTGGATTAATGACACCTCGTAAATCAAGTACCCCTGCGCTTTGGAGCTATATGGCTGGTTGAATGGGCGGGCGGGGGTGTTCCTAACGATAGAGGAAAAAAAAACGAAGAAAATAATCGTGGGAAATGAAAATGATAAATGCAATAACTTCCAAATGGTATCTGGCTTTGCAAACAAACACAAAAGTAAAATAGTCCTTGAAAAGAAAGGATACTCACCTGGAAACCTGGCCAAAAAGTGTATGGAGAAGGTGGAGGCGAGTGAACAGGTTGAATAACCCAGCCAAGTTGGTTCTAAGTTAATTCTTACGCTCGCTCACTCCGCGCTTGGCAATGGGCCATTGAGTGTGAAGGATTGTTCGCGCTAAGTTCCCTTGTTATTGCTTCTTTTTTTATTCAGTGATTGTGTCGTTGTTTTTTTTTTTGTTTTTGTAAAAGTCCTGCCCACGTGGTCTTAATGGCACAACAAACGACTCTTAGTCCCCAAAATGGCGCGTACTATAGCTGGGAATACGAACTACGCTGAGCATCATTAGCCGTGGTTTGCCTTTTTTTCAAACGGAGAAGGTATAGAAACCTCCCAAGCCATATTCACTTCTTACTTTCCCCATCCCATCAACAAGGACGAATGAAAAATCTCGGCTAGGATAGAATAGCTTCTAACCTAGTTGAGAACGAATTATTGTGCATGCATGCAAGAGGTGGCTCCACCATACCATCAGGTTTTGGCCATTTCCCCCATATTCACCCTAAACTATCGCAGGAATATAGAATCTCTCCAGCTCCTCTTGGCTGATTATGAATTCATTTAGAGTGGCTGTGAGTTTTGCAGGTAGGAACGTATGTATACCTAGGTGTAGAAGTGTAGTTAGAACTTTCTCAGACAGCAGGTGCCGAAGGACCTCCTTCACTTCCTGTTGTTTTATTTACACGTTGATTTAATTTTGAGTGAATGAGCTGAGCATGGACGACGAACAGTCGGTCGAGTGGGTTGGTTAAACTCTATAATGTTGGTTGTCGGCGGACGCTCTCTCAGCTTGGCTCGGTCGGTCGAACTAACAAGTTAGCAAAATCTCTTGCATTTCTACAAACAAAGCTTAGGATAATCGAGGAAGTTTTCAGCAAAGTTCTGTTGGGATACTATGGAAAATCCATCCAGTTTATGGTGATGATATGTTGTTATTGCTATGCATCCACACTGTAAATATGCAGAGACAGCTTAAGCTTAACTTTGGACAGGAGGATGATGTTGCCAGAAATGCCTTTCTCGAATGTTTGTGCATACAAACATACATATTATTTGATATAGGTGTAGGTACCTACCTACCTATTTGTTTTTGGGTTAAAAAGATAATTGTTTTTGCAGTGGAAACATAATCTTGGTAAAATGCATTCGAAGACTGCAATATTCCAAGGATAGGTCTCTTACAGGCATAAAATGCATCTCATGTCTTCATCTCTGGCAAAATTTATCCTTTGTTTTCGAATTAGAGCAAATCGATGCGTTAGTAGGGAATATATAGTATTTTCATACACAGATGAAGAGAGATCCGGATTTTGTAGAAAGAAACATTATTATTTTTGAGGACATAAAATGATATTAAAAGGTTATACTAAGTCTTGTACAACAGGACGTGCTGATTTTATTTAATTATTATCCTAGCCAAAGGATCTGAAACTTATAACTCCATAAAGTCTCTCTTCTCTGCATATATAATACTCGTACTATAAGAATAAATATATTGTAGGCGGGTGAGTTATTCGGGTTAATCCTTTTGTTTTGAAATTTAATTGTGCTTAATTTACACTTTCCATATAAATAGAGATTTGGTCAGAGTATTATTTAGGTTGTTTCAATTTAATCTAAATCTTATCTTTACGAGTAAAATGCAGAAATTGTTGAGAAAGTTTTTGAGATATTTTTGATTAAATGTAGGTACGCTGTGTGTATAGTTTTCTGCCATAGTATACGGGCCAGTGGATATAGAATTTTTTTTTCAGTTTTCCTTTTATTTTAATTAAGGTTTTTAACTCATAATATTAATAATACTTTCTTATTCTATGAATCACTATAGATTCTGAGAAAGTGTTAAGGGCACTATACCTTCCTATTCCTACATAGAATTTCATCATGCTATGGATGTAATTAAGCTTGGGAGTCGTTGTTGTAATCCTGTTGCTTGGACACCATTTTCAAAAATGGCGCCCAACCAGTGGAAAATGGTAACTTTAAAATGTCTACTTTTTTGGCACTTTTTTCATATTTATCACGTGAGAAAAGTTGCAGAAATAACTCCAGATGCCAAACGCATGTTGGGAAAAAAGTTTCAAGTTTTTTGTGTTCAAAATTAAAAATTAGAATATCTAAGAATAAAAACGTAAATAATTGAAAATTAATTATTTTCGTTTTTGTTTTTGTGGACTTCTTGAATATAAATTCAATTTTTAAAGTTTTTGTTACCTTTAGTCCATATGCGTCTTAGAAGGGTACAACAACATCTAACTGATGAGCCCAATTGTTGTACCTAATGGGCGAAACGCATATGGACTAAAGATCACAAAAACTTTAAAATTAAAAATTAACAATAACATGGATGTCCCACCCTTTGACATATAAAAAAAAGTATGTTTTCGAAAACGAAAAGGGGCAGCACATTCTCACCGAAGGTGCTTCTACTCAACACCTATCCTTTAAGACGTCAACAGTTATTGTCCCAATAGGCGTTTCACATCTGGAGGCGTTCCACAACTTTTTTTCATGTTCAAAATATTAAAAACTACCAAAAAAGTGGATGTCCCACCGTTTGATATTAAAAAAGGTAATATCCTGAAAAAGTGACAACACTGAAATGTTACCCGAAGGTGAGTTTTCTTTTAATACATAAATCGTAATTTTGATTTTTTTTTTTTTTTTTTTTTTTTTTTTTATAATAAGCGCGCACTAAAGGGGTTTTGAGTACCCTTAAAATGAATTAACACAGTGCGAGCGTTAGGAAAATAGGGAAGGATTCGAGAGGAGATACCGATGCACATTAGTTTTGTAGTTCGGAATATCAAAATGAGAGGGAAATACAGAGCCAGGTAAAGCATTCCACATTCGGGTAGTGCGACTAAGAAAAGAATCTCTATACTTGACAGTGCGTCCGAAATTGGGCTCAAGGGTATATTGATGTGCATTCCTAGAAGTACGAGTATTACGGTGGAACTGCTTAAGGGGAGGAATGCAACTGGCTATTTCACTAGAACACTGTTTGTTAAAATACCGATAAAATAATGAAAGGCACGAAACATTGCGGCGGTGTTCGAGAGATTCAAATGTTTCCGTTATTGTTCTATCACCTATCATTTTCAACTCTCTATTTTGAATTCTATCCAACAGACTTAAATGGGTCTTAGGAGCACCTGCCCAGATATGGGAGTTGTACTCAAGCTTTGGACGAATGAAGGCTTTATAGATTACAGCCAGATCAGAAGGGGAGAAAAATTTCTTACTTCTTCGAAGAAAACCTAAACATTTCGCAGCATTTTTGGCGACGTCAAATATGTGATCATTCCACAGAAGGTGGTTTGTGATGCACATACCCAGAACTGAAAGCTGTTCGGTTTCCTCGATGCAAGTGCCACTCATGGATAGTGGCAAAGGGGGTGGGTTTCGCTTTAACGACAGAAGACAGTGTAACGAAGCGTTACAAATTTCACCTCCTCAATGCACATCTGCATCACCAACCTGAACTATCCGGCAGAAGTTCAAAATTAACTTTAAAGGTTAATTTCATTCTGCATTTACCATACCGCTTTAGCTACCGAAATCCACAAGTAAAAATAAATCTTCGAAATATGCAATACAGAAAGTTCGCATACCAACCCCCTAAATTAGGCAACGGTTTATACTTGTCAGCTATTCACTGAAAGTAAACGATGGAATACCCAAAATTCGTCATCAAATAAAAATATATTTTTATTGTGGTATTTTGCCATTCGCTTTTACCAGTTCACACTGTCTTTTGTCAGGAAACTTAATATGGGGAAGTGTAATTTCCGAACAAAATTGTCTTCTGCCTTTGTTGTGTGTGTACCAATTTAGTGTACATAAGGAAGAAAACCGACCGTGAGTTAAATTAATTTATTCTGGAACGGATTAAATTAATTAACTCAACCGAGACACGCTGTTGGGTACGAAGTGTACCATCAGAAGTTTCACTGATTTTTTGAGTTTATCTCGTACCGTTTTTTTTGAGGCTTCTCCTCCGTTTTTATTATTGATATTATTTATTATTTACCGCGATTGTATTTCCTTTGGCCTTTGCCTTAGGCGGGGAACGTTTCCCATTGACTTTTCTACTCTATACTCCTTCTGAGTATACGGTAGACGTTATCTGTTGGCCGGGCGCAGATTAGACTTTCTTTCAGCTTGCCGCTGGAAGCGGGGATCGAATCCTAAACGACTTTTCTGCTCTGCACTCCCTCTGAGTGCATAGTAGACGTTGTCTGCCAGCCGGGACCTGACTTGACTTTCTTTCAGCTTGCCGCTGGAAGCGGGGACCGAATCCCAACCTGCCTTTTCTGCTCTGTACTCCGTCTGAGTGCATAGTAGACGCCGTCTGTCAGCCGGGACCAGACTTGTCTTTCTTTCAGCCTGCCGCTGGAAGCGGGGACCGAATCCCAACCGCCTTTTCTGCTCTGCACTCCGTCTGAGTGCATAGTAGACGTTGTCTGTCAGCCGGGACCAGACTTGACTTTCTTTCAGCTTGCCGCTGGAAGCGGGGACCGAATCCCAACCTGCCTTTTCTGCTCTGTACTCCGTCTGAGTGCATAGTAGACGTTGTCTGCCAGCCGGGACCAGACTTGACTTTCTTTCAGCTCGCCGCTGGAAGCGGGGACCGAATCCCAACCGCCTTTTCTGCTCTGTACTCCGTCTGAGTGCATAGTAGACGTTGTCTGCTAGCCGGGACCAGACTTGACTTTCTTTCAGCCTGCAGCTGAAAGCGGGGATCTAATCCTAACCGCCTTTTTTGCTCTGCACTCCTTTCGAGTGTATAGTAGACGCTATCTGTGAGCCGGGAGCAGATTTGACTTTCCTTCAACTTGCCGTTGGAGGCGGGGATTTAATCCTACCTTGTACTTGTTATTAGTAAGATTATATGAAATACCGTGTTAGAATAAATCATAAGCATTATCATTGTAGTATATGAAATACCGTGTTAGTTAGTTAAGCTATACAACTTTTGTATTTAACCTTGTGAAATTAATTTTTGAATAAATACAAATATTTAAATCGGAGTTTGAAACTCCTAACCCAAGTTTTGTGCTTTCTTTGGGATAAACCCTGGACACCGACGAGTCTACCTCAGCCTCGACAAAAAAGCATCACAAATTGGCGCCCGAGCAGGGACCTTTAGAAGTTTCAACCGAACTCCGACAGCCGACCGACCAGGAAGCTTCGAAAGGTACCACCGACCGCCGTATACCGTACACCAGCCGTCAGTAACCAAACTTTGCCGTAACTACCTTTTAAGGTATATCCAACCAGCAATCACCAGAAAATCAACTCCTCCGTCCAAACGTCGCACCGACCGCCACACTATGTCTGACTCCGAAGATCAAGACGATCAACACTTGAACCCGTATAAGAACCTGGGTTTTATTTACTTCCTGAAAAAGTTCGAATTGGTCGACATGCTTAACGCTCGGAACTTAGACGCAACGGAAATATGCAAGTCTTACGACAACGCTTAAGCCGACACCTAAAGAAAGTTCGGGATCACGGTTCAACTCAAAACCTGTGCGAACATTGGGAAAGCGTAGTCGAAGAGCGAAATAATGACGACCCCGCAACTGAGAACCAGCTTGATAAGGATTTACCTTCCGCACATGTTCCCCTACACCGTACCGAGATTCAAATGCCTGCACCGATAAATTTTGGGACAGAGGTTAAATTCCCCCTCTACGTACAAACTACGTTGCCCATCCCCCAGAAACCGTTGACCAGTCAAGATACTTCAAAGCCTCGTGCTAGTAGAATAGAACTGAGACCACCACAACCCACCCGACTAACCCTAAGCTATGAAGCAGAGGTTATGAATACCGTCCGTAAGTGGGGTTTGAGGTTCGACGGTTCTGGAAACCCGTTGGAGTTCTTTGAAAGAGTAGTTGAGCTGACACGCTGCTACAATATACCACAGACCGATATTTTACGAGCCTTGCCAGAACTATTTCGAGGAACCGCTTTGGAATGGTTACGTATAAAGAGTACTAGCTTTACCACCTGGGATAATTTTCATCAAGCGTTCGTCCAACAGTTTCTACCACCGCGATATATCAATAGACTGGAAGACGAGATCTTTCGTAGACGACAAGGACCACGTGAGAAAGCTAAGGATTACATTTTAGCTACACAGTATCTTATCCGTCAGCATCCCCGAATTACCATTACCGACAACATTGACCGGATCTTCGATAGTCTACGACCGGAATATAGATACTATATACGGCGTCAGGACTTTACGACGATCGAAGAATTAGCTTCTATGGCCGAAGAATATGAAGCTATTAAGAATGACGAACGGAACGTTCGTCCTTTGCCAGTAACTGGCCCATCAAACTTTCCAATAAACCGTACCCCACCCGCCAACGTCCCATATGACAGCAAGACCCATTGCTGGAATTGCAAGCAAAGAGGTCATCGTAAGGAAACCTGTCACAGACCTTTTAGGCTCTTCTGTTCCACCTGTGGAGAAGACGGAAGGTTATCCAAGGATTGCCCATGTCGCCGAAACACAGTAGCCTTAGTCCATTCACCGCCTTCTAACGACTTACGATATTTCGTTCTGATTAAATTGGACAATGAGGTTTACCAGGCTCTTCTTGATACCGGATCAACAAAATCATTTGTGGGTCAAAATTTAAGGCAAAAGTTTATAGAGTTGAATTTTCCAATACGAACGAACCATCAATCTATTCATTTAGCTAATGGTGCACCCGTTGAAACATCAGAGCATTACATGGTCACACTCAGCCTCGGAGATGTTCCTCTTACGGGAGAAATAACCTACATGCCTGCTCTTGACAGTGATGTGATCCTTGGGATGGATCTGCTTTGTCAAGCCGGAATCCAAATATCAGTGGGAGGCAGAGTAGTAAAAAGAGCTAAACCTAACCAGAGTGACCAGAGGGACGTAAGTGACCTCCATTGTGCTGTTGCTTCGCACCATTCCAAATCCGACCGACCGAACCGAACCGAATTACCGAATTTTTGTTTGCCAACCACCGACGAGATGATGGACCATCGCCTCGTACCAGATTCCAACCAGAAAAGAAATGTCTTTGATGTCTTAGCACCCCGCCGCATTCCAAAACATAAGCCCCCGACATGCACGCCGAATACCGACCGACCTTCGTCTCCTGAACGCACTTGTGCTACCGTTACGAAGCCGGTAACTACAACCACTGCTAAGAAGCAACGGTCAGGAAGACCACCCAGAGGCAGCCGCCGAAAGATACCGCCCGTAACGAATCCTTTGGACCCCTGCACTAATCCTTCATCGCTACCAATAAAAGTCTCAGCACCACCTCAAGGCAAGAGCCCCTCGAGCCTCAAAGTTCAGGCTAAGGGCCATTTATGTCAGGCCGTACTAAATCAAGCACAAATACTAACTCAGTCCTCCAGCCCCAGATTCGTACCGAAATTATACGACATAGTCCGCTCCGACGCCACACCGTTCCAGCTTCGAAGACCAATCAAGGCTCCTGCTACCGTTAACCAGCCACCCAGAAAGATCCAAGCCTCCACCCCAACCGTGCCCCGTGACCCCTTCGAGGGTATAACATTACGGAAGGGCACTCATCAAAGGACATTTTACATTTACAGGCCTTGGGGTAACATTGCAGTCAGAATGAATAAATCAGGCACTCAGGCTGATTTAAAATTCCGCAAACATCGAAGAAAAATAGACCTTTATTAACTGCCAACTACACTATTTTTTTTTTATAAACAAAATTAATAATTTACTATGTTAAGAAAAAAAATAAGAAAAAAAAGAAAAAAAAAGGAAAAAAAAAATTAACAAAAAAAATATACAAAAAATATATAAAAAGTACAAAAAAAATAAATAAAAAAAATTTTATGAAAAAAAAATTTAGAAAAAAATTAAATATAAATATAAGAAAAAAAATAATAACAATAAGCAGAAAAAAAATATATATACATACATGTAAGACGAGAAGGTTCTCGTCTTCCGAAGTAAGGGGGGGATGTAACGAAGCGTTACAAATTTCACCTCCTCAATGCACATCTGCATCACCAACCTGAACTATCCGGCAGAAGTTCAAAATTAACTTTAAAGGTTAATTTCATTCTGCATTTACCATACCGCTTTAGCTACCGAAATCCACAAGTAAAAATAAATCTTCGAAATATGCAATACAGAAAGTTCGCATACCAACCCCCTAAATTAGGCAACGGTTTATACTTGTCAGCTATTCACTGAAAGTAAACGATGGAATACCCAAAATTCGTCATCAAATAAAAATATATTTTTATTGTGGTATTTTGCCATTCGCTTTTACCAGTTCACACTGTCTTTTGTCAGGAAACTTAATATGGGGAAGTGTAATTTCCGAACAAAATTGTCTTCTGCCTTTGTTGTGTGTGTACCAATTTAGTGTACATAAGGAAGAAAACCGACCGTGAGTTAAATTAATTTATTCTGGAACGGATTAAATTAATTAACTCAACCGAGACACGCTGTTGGGTACGAAGTGTACCATCAGAAGTTTCACTGATTTTTTGAGTTTATCTCGTACCGTTTTTTTTGAGGCTTCTCCTCCGTTTTTATTATTGATATTATTTATTATTTACCGCGATTGTATTTCCTTTGGCCTTTGCCTTAGGCGGGGAACGTTTCCCATTGACTTTTCTACTCTATACTCCTTCTGAGTATACGGTAGACGTTATCTGTTGGCCGGGCGCAGATTAGACTTTCTTTCAGCTTGCCGCTGGAAGCGGGGATCGAATCCTAAACGACTTTTCTGCTCTGCACTCCCTCTGAGTGCATAGTAGACGTTGTCTGCCAGCCGGGACCTGACTTGACTTTCTTTCAGCTTGCCGCTGGAAGCGGGGACCGAATCCCAACCTGCCTTTTCTGCTCTGTACTCCGTCTGAGTGCATAGTAGACGCCGTCTGTCAGCCGGGACCAGACTTGTCTTTCTTTCAGCCTGCCGCTGGAAGCGGGGACCGAATCCCAACCGCCTTTTCTGCTCTGCACTCCGTCTGAGTGCATAGTAGACGTTGTCTGTCAGCCGGGACCAGACTTGACTTTCTTTCAGCTTGCCGCTGGAAGCGGGGACCGAATCCCAACCTGCCTTTTCTGCTCTGTACTCCGTCTGAGTGCATAGTAGACGTTGTCTGCCAGCCGGGACCAGACTTGACTTTCTTTCAGCTCGCCGCTGGAAGCGGGGACCGAATCCCAACCGCCTTTTCTGCTCTGTACTCCGTCTGAGTGCATAGTAGACGTTGTCTGCTAGCCGGGACCAGACTTGACTTTCTTTCAGCCTGCAGCTGAAAGCGGGGATCTAATCCTAACCGCCTTTTCTGCTCTGCACTCCTTTCGAGTGTATAGTAGACGCTATCTGTGAGCCGGGAGCAGATTTGACTTTCCTTCAACTTGCCGTTGGAGGCGGGGATTTAATCCTACCTTGTACTTGTTATTAGTAAGATTATATGAAATACCGTGTTAGAATAAATCATAAGCATTATCATTGTAGTATATGAAATACCGTGTTAGTTAGTTAAGCTATACAACTTTTGTATTTAACCTTGTGAAATTAATTTTTGAATAAATACAAATATTTAAATCGGAGTTTGAAACTCCTAACCCAAGTTTTGTGCTTTCTTTGGGATAAACCCTGGACACCGACGAGTCTACCTCAGCCTCGACAAAAAAGCATCACAACAGCATTGAGTTTTTGAAGCATTAAATTCTACGCGGTTTCTTATTCCCCATTGCACAATGCTGTTGAGATCAGAATTTAATGAGCTTATCATACGCTGCCGTTCAAGTTCCACATCCGAAGAACAAGGAAGTGAATCTTGGAACGAATATGAAAAGCTGAGGGTACTGTCGTCTGCAAAACAGTTTAATGGATTAGAAGTTTCAGACAGAAGATCATTTATAAAAATAAGGAAGAGAGTTGGAGACAAAACGGAGCCCTGGGGCACACCAGCATTTATTTTATGAATATCAGACTTGAAACCATCCAACACAACTTGTATTGAACGGTCCGAAAGGTAATTTCTAATCCAACGAAGAAGAGATTCATCAATTCCAAATGCACGCATTTTCGATAAGAGAGCTTGATGCCAAACTCTATCAAACGCTTTTGAAATATCAAGCGCAATAATCTTACTTTCTCCAAAACGATGTAAAGATTTGTTCCACTGCTCGGTGAGATATACCATCAGATCACCAGTGGACCTATTGCTACGAAAGCCATACTGCCGGTCATTAAGAAGCTTCCGTTCTTCGAGTTATTTCTTAAGCTGATAATTTATCAGCGTTTCCATGACCTTGGAAAGAAGGGACGTAAGTGCAATTGGACGATAGTTAGAGGGAGAAGAAGATTCGCCTTTTTTAGGGACAGGCTGGACAAATGCTGTTTTCCATCCACTCGGAAAGAGACCAGTAGATTACGGAAATTTTCCACAAGTTTTTTTTTTTAATTTACCATTACCCACATATTAGGCGCCATTTTTAAAAATTTCGTCCAAGCCCCAGACTTAATTACATCCTTACCGTGTCAAAAATAAATTGAAAATATAAAAATAAGGTTCCCCAAGAAATGAGCAGGGATTTAGAGTATCTGGCTGGACTACAGATTGGGCGCCATTTTTCAAAATGGCGTCCAAGCGGCAGGATTACAAAAATGACTTCCAAGCTAAATCTCATCCTTAATGTGTCAAAAAAAATTTTGGATTCGCTTGCTCAGCTATTTTTTGTCGCAGTAAGTTTCATAAGAAGAAAAGAAACAAAGAGTTGTTTCGACTTGGCTCCTAGACCAACTTTGCCGATTGTCCTTTTGACCTTTATTCAGACTTTTCCGTTTATATATTTATAAGTAATTAAATTTCTTATTTAAAGTGAGAGTTTGACACATAGCCTATTGAATAGACCTTTTAAAAAGGAACAGTTAAGTGCAAGGGTTTTTATTATTGAATATGTTTGTTTGGTGCATAAGCATGCTTAAAACCGAAAATTCTTCTCAGGGCCGGACAAGCTATACGTGCAAGTAGTGCAAATGAGCAGGGCACTGTCCCCAATGGGCGCCATGAGCAAGTATCAAAAAAAGCCACAGCCACTGCCTGACTACTTTGTTTTTAATTTTCAATTCTTTTCAATAGCTCCCACCAATATTGACATCCATTCTTATGCTGAATTTAAGGACAGATATGTATCATATACATCCATTATTCCAAAAATCAAAAATAAGTCGATGTCTATCTTCCTACCCACAGCAAAAACTTGATCACAAAGTCTTTGCAAAGTGCATGATTTTGCTCGCCAGTTGGGGATCGTTCGCCTCTTGGGGATACTTCGTTAAAAAACGCATATCAAAGTCTACCCCTTAGGTAGTGACAAAATGGCTTCTTTCACCAACAACCGCAATCGAAGGGCGCTTATGATGAAGCAGGGTGCTAATTTAGCTCGGGTCGGCCCTGATTCTACTAAATTAACTCATGCGTTTCTGAGAGAATGGTCAGACTGGCCACTTTTCAGTATATTTTGTATAACTTGAAAACTAAGCCGAATTTGACAATTTTAAAAAAGTTTTTTGTTTAAAATTAAATTTTCTATCGAAATGGATAGTTTGAAAAATTTCTTAAAAAATTTAAGCAAGAAAAGTAAACAAAAACCAACATAAAAAAAATCGAAAAATCTTAGATTTTTAAATTTTTTTCTAAATTGCGCATAACTTTTTTCGGAGCAAAGATACGCTCAAGACATGCATAAACAAAGTAAATTAGAGTCTTAAGGCTTTAATATGACATATTAAAAAAGCCATATTATTTGAAAATTGACAGAGATTACTTACTTACTTACTTACTTAAGATGACGCTACAGTCCGGGGTGGACCAGGGCCTCAACCAACAAGCTTCTTCCAGCCGGCTCGGTTTCTAGCTAGCTGTCTCCAGTTTCGCACGCCAAGTTGGTTGAGGTCCTCTTCCACTAGCGTGTGCCACCTTTTACGCTGTCCACCTCTACTGCGTTGTCCCACGGGGTTGGATTCAAAGACTTTCCGGGCCGGAGCATTGGTGTCCATTCGCTCTAGATGACCCAGCCATCTCAGTCGTTGGCTTTTCACTTTTGTGGCTAGATCGGTGTCGCTGTACAGCCCATACAGTTCGTTGTTGTATCTTCTTCTCCATTCCCCATCTATGCAGACGGGACCAAAAATCACTCGGAGAATTTTCCTCTCAAAACAGCCTAACGCGTTCTCATCCACCGTTAACAGTGTACATGCCTCTGGACCATACATCAGGACCGGGTTGATAAGTGTCTTATACAGGGACAGTTAAGTTGCTCGAGAGAGGGCTTTGCTTCTCAATTGCCTTCTTAGCCCAAAGAAACAGCGATTGGCAAGAGTAATTCTTCGTTTGATCTCAGCGCTGGTGTCGTTCGCTGAGTTTATAGCGGATCCTAGGTAGACAAAGTCTCTGACCACCTCAAAATTATAGCTGTCTATAGTGACGTTCTGTCCGGGACGTCGGTGTTGGGTTTTCTTTCTTTTTAACGGCATATATTTGGCCTTGCCTTGATTTACCGTTAAACTCATCTTCTTGGCTTTCTCCTCAATACTCACGAAAACACCCCTAACATCACGCTATGTTCGTCCAATTGTGTCAATATTGTCGGTGTAAGCGAGTAATTGGACGGACTTTTGAAAAATTGTGCCTCTGGTGTTGACGTGAGAGTTTTGCACTATTTTTTCAAGAACGATGTTGAAGAAGTCACATGACAGCGAGTAGCCTTGCCTAAAACCTTTTTTGACATCAAAGGTGTCGGTGAGGTCTTTGCCGACCTTGATGGAGCAGCGTGCATTCTCCATCGTCATCCTGCACAAGCGGACGAGTTTGGCAGGGATGCCAAAACTAGACATTGCTCTATATAGCTCGTCTCTATAGATGCTGTCATACGCGGCCTTGAAATCGGTAAAAAGGTGGTGGGTATCGATTTGAAACTCCTGGGTTTTCTCCAAGATCTGCCGTAGTGCGAATATTTGGTCGATGGTGGACTTCCCTGGCCTAAGGCCACACTGATATGGACCTATCAGATTGTTGACGAATGGCTTCAGGCGTTCACAAAGTACGGCAGAGAAGATCTTGTAGGCGATATTAAGAAGACTGATGCCTCTGTAGTTGGTGCAGTCCAGAAGATCACCTTTCTTGAGGATCGGGCAAACAATACTGAGGTTCCATTCATCGGGCATGCTTTCTTCCGACCATATTTCACAGATGAGCTGGTGCATACTCCTAACCAATTCATCGCCAGCCGCTTTGAATAGCTCAGCCGCAAGACCATCAGCTCCAGCAGCTTTATTGGACTTAAGTTTAGATATGGCTATTCTCAATAATCAATATCGGGTGGACGGAATTGTTGGCCTACGTCGTCCAGGTTGAATGGTGCAATTTGCATGGTAGCGGAATTCGGTTCGTCATCGCCGTTATACAATTTGCAGAAATGATTTTTCCATATCCTCAGCACCGACTGCGATTCCACCATGATGTTCCCCTGATCGTCCTTGCAGGCTTCGGTTCGGGGCTTGTAACCTTGGGAGGTTCTTTTTACTTTTGGTAAAACTTCTGAACTTCATTCCTGCAGTGGCATCCCTCTAATTCCTCGATCGCGCGCTTCCCATGCTCTTTCTTTTTCCTTCTAACTTCTAAGAAGCTTGTGTTCCTCTTTCCTCTTCTGCTCGTAGAGCTCGCGAGCAGCTCTGGTCCTTCTATGCAGCGCCGCTTTGTATGCCTGTTGTTTGGCTGCATGTACTTGCCGGCATTCCTCGTCGAACCAGGGGTTTCACTGTGGTGGTCGTGCGAAGCCCAGCACGTTAGAGGCGGCATCTCTGATGGCTTCCTGGCAGTTTTTCCACTGGTTCTCGATGTTTGCAGTTGGTGGCAAAGGACTAGTTAAGAGGGCGCGAGAGACTCGATTGGTATTTCCCTGTTTTGGCTTTGGTCTGGATATCCGTAGTATTACCTTGGCTACAACGAGGTAGTGGTCAAAGTCAACGTTGGCTCCTCGGAACGTTCGGACATCCTTGATACTGGAGGAGTGCCTTGCGTCGATCGCAATGTGGTCAATTTGGTTGGCGGTTGATTGACCAGGAATTCGCCATGTCCCCTTATGTATATCGAGATGCGGGAATTGCGTACTAGCTACCACAACGTTTCGCCACGCAGCAAAGTCGATTAGCCTGAGTCCGTTATCGGAGGTGGTGTCGTGCAGGCTGTATCTTCCGATTGTGCCACCAAAAGACGTCTTCTCTTCCTAGTTTGGCATTAAAATCACCCAAGACAATTTTAATGTCATAACTAGGGCATTGCTCATATGTCTTGTCCAGGAGCTCGTAGAACTCGTCCTTGGTGTCGTCATCTTTCTCCTCTGTGGGGGCATGCGCGCATATGAGGCTGATGTTGGCGAATTTAGCCTTGATGCGAATTGTCGTGAGGCATTCGTTCACATTATTGAAACTCAAGACCTCTTGCCTAAGTCTGCCTCTAACAACAAATCCACATCCAAAAAGACGCTGCCCTTGTGACAAAGATATAGCCATTCATACTTTACCAAGCATTTCTTATCATTTTTCGCAGTTTTTGCCCGAAAGCCTATTTTTTTGGTACTTTATGACAAATTTAAAGTTCCTAGCACCTAGTACCAAATCTTATGTTAATCGGACCAGCTTTTCGGTCTGTAGGTCTGAAAGCATTTAAAAACAGCCGAAAAACGAAATTGCGAACTTACATACTTTTTAAAAATTCTCAATAGTTGTAATGTCATGTAGTATGACATTACAACTATTTGTTTTTGATCTCGAACATTTTTACGAAAGTGAAATTTTGCCATATTGTACCGAAAAAGGGTTTTTCGAGCCAAAACTGCGAAAAATTATAAGAAATGATAAGGTTTGAATGGGAATATCTCTATCAATTTTGAACATGCCATATTAAAGCCTTTTATAGTCTTTACTTTATTTTGTCTGTGCATGTCTTGACCGTAGGTTAGGTTAGGTTTAAGTGGCTGCCAGTCGTGAAGACTGACATACTTACACCATGAGTTGGTCCAATGTGACACCACATAAATCTAGAAAATCCTTTTCCTCACTCGGTGGACCAATTGGAGCTTTTTATGAAGCGTAAAAGACTGCCTATGTCTAAGTCTGATATATCACTAGGATCATTGAAGTAAAAATCACCAAGGTGAAGTCTTCGTCTATGAGATAGAGCAGGGCCCGTGCATTTGAGGTGAGGGATTGATTCTGTCTGTTCCTCATCCAAACAGCTTCTGCAAAAATCATAAGAGAACACGCCAAGACGCGTTGCGTGCTTTCCTTTAAGACAGTGTCCGGTTATAACACCAATCATGGAGCTAATGTGTAACCTGCTTAGAGATATCAAACACTTAGATCGCTTTAAATCCATTACTGGCCAGATTTGTTTTGTTGCCAAACAAGTGGTGATATCATTCAACCTAAGGTTTGTTCTCTCTAATGCATCTTGCCTCAGCAAGACATTATATTATAGAGTTAGTCGAGACCGATTCCAGGGATTTGATAGCTGCTTGTCTATCCGAGAAGATGCGGATATCTGAAGTTGATATCACGTTTTCTTTCAGCCAAGATAAGGCTTCTTTAATCGCCATAAGTTCCGCCTGGAACACGCTACAATGATTAGGAAGTTGGAGTGACTTAATTTTAGTCTTTCTGAGTACACACTGCCACCCACCTCCTCATCAGTTTTCGATCCGTCTGTGTAGATATGGACCGATTTATCATCCAAGAACGCCATAGGAAGGAATAAGGGTGACATGAAAGTTTGAACCGAATTGTGGTTTTGAGATGGTGTAGTCAATGTGACTAGGTAGTGATCTGAATGAATTCAGAATGGTGGAATGGCCAATACTATTTTTGGTCCATTGTGAGGAAGCTTGTAGGCGTATGGCCGTATTTGCAGCCACCTGTTTGCTAAAAATATCGAGGGGAGTCAGATATAGCAGAACGTCTAGAGTGGCAGAGGGTGTCGTACGAAGCGCACCACTTTATTCATAAACAAGCCGAGCGTCTTATCTTGGCCCTATCTTTGCTTCAAAAAAAGTTATGCACAGTTTATTAAAAAATTTAGAAAATTTTTTTTTGTTTTTTCTTAGGTTGGTTTTTGTTAACTTTTTCTGCTTATATTTTTTTGTATTTTTTTTGTTACTATCCATTCCAATAGAAAATTTAATTTTGATCAGAAAGTATTATATGTAAAATTGTCAAATTCGGCTTAGTTTTCAAGTTACACCAAAAATATTGAAAAGTGGCCAGTCTGATCATTCTCTCAGAAACGCATGGGTGAATTAAGTAGCATTTTCAGTTTTAAGCATGCTTATGGGCCAAACAAACATATTCAACAATAAAAACCTTCGCACGTAATTGTACCTTTATACCCCTCATTTTCCGGTCTAATCAATAGGCTAATATGTATCATATAACTTTCGAGCCAAGCTAGATTAATGTTTTTATCTATGTGTAATATAAACTTCATTTACCTCTTAAGGCATTAAGGGTATTCATACAACAGTGTTAAGCCGTCGTTAACGTTGTAAAGTTTCAAATTTCGTAATTCTGTCACAATTTGTATGGAAAATTTGACACATTTACGAAGTTTACAACTTTAATAACATTTACGACGACTTTACGCTGTTGCATGAATACCCTTTTCATAAAATAAACAGGCATTCCTTGTTTGTATTTTGATTGAATGATGAAAATGAAAACAACCTTTAAACTACCATTATTTGAACATCTTCCCCTATTCCTATTTCTGTATTCTGATTTCCTATTTTTAAAGTTTGCACGTCTCCTTCTTTGTAAAAAGTCACACTAGGCGTTCTCTTCGGAATCCAATTAAGAGTGCTGTAATTACTACGAATACTCTTTCACATATCTCTCCTTACTAAACATGTCCAGCATTTGCATTCATCTAAAGTTATTCTTTTATTCCTATAACTTAGATATTCCCATTAGTCAACAAATTGAGAAGAAGAACAAAATATAAGTACTAAATCAAATTTTGCTCTGGCAATGACATCACTGCACGCAACGGTGATAGAAGAAACTTTTGTATATAAACTTTTGTATCCAAACATGACACTCATGACAGTTAAAATCCGAGAGAAAAGCAAACAAAACCATACTCAAATAAAATTCGGAGTACAGTGATGCCAAATTAAGATTTTCTCTGCTCGTATGAAAAAGTAATTTAATAAACATCTGCTAGTGGTTGACACCAAGTCAAGGTAGGTAGAATTATAATTATATAGTAATAATAATAATAAAAGTACAGATACGGATTTTGCTGAAATCTCAAAAATATATACATAGGCTTTCTACCCTCGCCGAATAAACTGCTACGAGTTTCTACGAATTTAGCCCAAAGTACTGTTAAAGTTCTTATAAAAAAAAAATTGTACTAAAGTTCGTAAAAATCTGTTCACTAACTTCCTCAACACTGCGAATTTCTGCCCAAAGTTTTAATTTAATTGTACAAAGATTCGAAGTTTTAGGAAGTACGCGAACAGACACATAACTTTGAAAGCAAAAAGGCTGATGTGTAACTTTGTGAGCTCGTATGTATCTAACAGAGCCCTATTCTAGCTTTGTGAGGGCTCACAATTCACAAGCTCTTTTGTGAGGTATTCCTGTGAGGTTTGTTGTGATTCGATAACATTTTTGGAATTCTGGGAAAATCCTCACAAGAAACTCACCACGGTGAATGGGCACCTTCAAATATGTCAGATTTTCATGATTTCTAGTTTTCTTTGATTGGCAGACTGTCATAAAAAGAAAGATGAGTGAACTTTCACAATATTTTAGATTTAGGTATGTTGAACGCACATTCTGTGACGGAATTACGAAGTTTAAAAGTTTACAACGTTACGACGACTTTACGCTGATGTTGTACGAATACCCTTGATTTGTTTGTAATTAATTAGCATAATTATGCAGGAATGTTTATTTTTGATTCATTTGTTTTAGATAAGGAGAAAGCAAATGTCGTAATATTCCAAATTACAAGTTTTACTTTTTTGTTGTGACCTCCTCCGAAGGAGATCACAGTTTCAATAGTTTTTGTGAGGATCACAAGTTATGAGATTTGCTGCCAGGATACAAAAATCTCTCTCAAACTGCAAATCAAATTAATCTAACCTTTTGAGGTTGTTGTGACGTTATGAGGTATCGGTGAGGTTTTCCAGAATAGGACTGTTAGCTTAGGACCCGTTGTACAAACGTGGTTCAAATTTTGACCCGTGGTTCAAATATTTTTACTGGCTGATTTCGGCGGAATTACTGAGGTTCAACGATAGTTCAAGGTTCAAGTATGTTACAGTAGCCAATTTAATGCCCAAACTATCGTTGAACCTCTATGCATTTTCCCAAGTCCGTGAGTTGAAATTGATGAACCATGCGTTAAATATTTGTACAACTGCCCCTTACAAAATGATTTGCATATAAAATACAACATTAATTTAGCTTTAGTTAGCAGCAATTGACATCTATTATAATGACCGTTAACAATTACAACAATTAGATTTTTTAGTCAGTTGACTAAACAGTTTCTTAAAAGTTCTTTACTTAGAGATATGCTTTATTTTATTTAATGTCAAAATAGACAAAAATATAAGACAACCGATGCTGTTTTGTCCAAGTAAAACAACTTTTGGACAACAGTGAACAAAGTTTTTAAATAACCTTTAGGAATTGGATAGCTGTCTATAGTTAGCCACAAAGTTTATAAATATGACCGTTAGTAAATACAAATTTTGAAGTAATCTAGAAAAGATTAATTCATAAATTTTTAATATTGGTATCCACTCAGAATTTGACCCTCTGAATCTGCAGCATAAATTATGTTTGTATATCCAAAGTACCCAAAAATTACCGCAATCGGTTTTTTTGTATAGACGCTTTTAAGGAAGGGGAAAGGTGATATAAGCTGTATTTTATTTTCCTCCAGATCTGATCTGGATTGGATTTACATACGAAAATACAAGTATTACAAAAACAACACAAAATCCAACTTTGATTTTGGATTTCGATTTACAAATCAATTCTGACCACACACCCTTAGCATTTTCTTGCAGAAATTTGTTTCTCCTCTGACGTGTAGATGGCTTTTTTGTGTTGAAAATAAGGAGAAAATTGAGAGAAAAAATACAGAAGCAAAAGGATGAAAAGATATAAGTATATAACACTCTCGTCGCACTGGGATCCAGTTTGTTTTATTATGATAATCTAATCCGGATCAGATTTAGGGGATAATAAAATGCAGCTATAGTTTATCAAATTGAAATAAAGGGTATTCATAAAACGGCGTAAAGCTTACGTAAACATTTTAAAGTTTTGAACTTCGTAAGTTCTATTAATTTTTGTGGAAAATTTGTCAGATTTACGCTATTTGCAACTTTACGACGGCTTTGCGCTGTTGCATGAATATCCTTAATATACAAATATATTGAGGGTATTCATTCAAGGGTGTAAAGCTGGGTAATCGTTGTAAAGTCTTAAACTTCCTAGTCCTGTCACAATTTGTATGAAGAATTTGACATATTTACGAAGTTTACAACTTTACTACGTTAACGATGACTTTACGCTGTTGCATGAGCATGAATATACCCTTATAAATAACTTGCGAAGTGCATAATTAAATAAATATTTGGAAAATCGTCAACAGAATCACGTCCATGAAGTGTGATTATTGAAGTTAGCAGATCAATTTTGAAGTCTTTTACAAAAAAAAAATGGTTTGCTTACATACTTTTTGCAAGTTACTTATGGCGAGTTCCTTTCAACCTTTTCAGATCGAATATTTTTTGTTTGGAAGGAATTTGTAAAAATTCGATTTTTTTTTGTTTGTGATTGTATGTGCCAGTTTACAGTAGTTTTTAGACAGAAAGTAAACAAAATAATGTGCGTACAAATTCATAAGTTATTCGTGCCGTTTTTTTAATTAAAAACAAATACATTTCCGAAAATAGTTGCAAAACTAAAAAAAAAAATAGCTGTGCGTCCGTTAAAGTTAAAAAATTCCAAAATCCACCAATAAATACATAAATCAAGGTATCTACACATTGGCGAACGTGCGCCATACAAATTGTGACAGAATTACGAAGTTTAAAACCTTAAAACGTTTTCGACGTTGTATTAACACCATTATTTTAAAATGATGGAACAAGATTTCATGGAAATTTCAACGAAATTTCATTGAAACCACTAGATTTCAACGAAATCTTATGCTATGTTCCCACCAAAATGAAATCCGAGATTTCGGTTCAAAACATTTGATATTTCAAGTTGATGGAACAAGATTTCATAGAAATTTCAACGAAATCTCAATGAAAACTCTAGATTTCAACGAAATCTTAGTGAAATCCCGCTCCACCAAGTCGAGAACTCCAAATTATTCAGCTGAAATCTCAGATTTCGTTTTGGTGGGAACAAAGTATTAATGAAACTCTGCTCCCCCAATTTGAAATATGAAACTTCGGTTTGGTGGGAACATTTGTATAAAGCCGATTACAGAATCCGACGAATATGAGCTGCGGAGGGAAACAGTCTCAATTCGGAATGTGCACCGGACGTCAGAATAAAATAACCAAAGAAGAAACCCAAACAAAAAAGTCGTGAACTTGGTAACACAAAGAAGAATGTAAAAAAAAATTAGTGAACTTGGATAAAAAGTAAACAAAGTCGGGAATTGTGAATCGAGAATTTTTGTTATTAAAAAAAAAAAAAATTTACAATTTGTCACTATTAAAATCCTTTATTTCTACCAAAGAACAGAGAAAACAATTAAAATCTTATTTTGTTTGGCGTTTTGAGACGCAGCTGTGAATTCTTTTTTTTTTTTGTGAACTGTCAAAATTAGAAAGAGAAAAGACAAAGATAGTTTCTGGAAAAGCCCAATTATGACATTTTTTCTATAAGCCAAAATTAGGTCTGACTCCCTCAGTAGCTCATTCTGTAATTGAGGTGATTTATTTATTTATTTACTAGTCATCTTTTACGCGCATATTTATTCCAACTAACCAACTCTACTTGATTCTTATTTTTTACTATTCAATAGAAATTCCATGTAAGCATACATTCAAAAATTACTTCAACGGCAACTCTTACTATGCCGAACTGCAATTTCTGCAAAAATTACTCCGAGAGAGGAGTTCTATCATGTCACCTCAACAAAACGAATGAAACAAACCCAAACTTCGAGGCTTTCGAATTTGACATTTCTGTTTTTTTTCGGAATTAGGTTTCGGAGTCGGTTTTCGATGGTTCGTCGGTCGTCTATCATCTCAAATCGTGTATTCTTAAAATAAAGTCTTTTTTCTCAATTCAAACAAACTCCAATTATCCAAATTGTTATTCCATAAAGTGCTTCCCATTCACTGCCGTGTTTATAAAGTGCTAATTGTTTCTTAAAACATTGAAATTCATGTGAAAAAGACAAAAACAAACGAAAAAAAGTGTTCCATCTTTCTGTATTCTGTGCAGCGCAGAAAATCATTTGGTAGAGGCGAATGCACTATCCTTTTTTTTTTTTCTTTCCATCATCATCATCATCCTCTCACTCCCTTTGTGTTCTATGCATCCCAATGGGAAACGATACGAATTATTCGGGATTCTTTTACCTTGTGAAATGTTATTATTAAGTTCAAATGTGATATCTGTGATTGTTTATTTAAACTTTATTATTATTCTTTGTTTATTGAAGAATTGGAGAGAAATTGAAATTGAAATCGGGGTTTGGTACAGCGAAGAAGATTCGCTCGAAAAAAAGGGAAATATTGACAGCTCTCGGCACCAATACCATCACATAGGTCAGGAAATCAATAAAATGTGTCAAAGTGTAGGACAATACATACAACTGGAGCGCACGTTTTCCGTGTATAGATACACGAATACACGTGCTTCCAGCCAGGCGCCATGTTTGAACACAGTATGGCGAATATCAAATCAACTCAGTGCTGCAAATGTTGAATTCGCCGTCTTGTTAGTTTTGCTCTTTGTTTTGCTTTGCTTTGTTGTTGTTATCTGCTTCTGGGTGATGTATCCATGTGTATTTTGTTGTTGGGCTGGCCTGGGTATTTGTATTTGATTTGGTGCTCTTTTTGTAGCTGGGAGCTGGGATTCGGGACAGAAAATAGATACATTTCTGATGGTTTGGCTCATCTCATCACGACTCTCTCGATCCGATTCTGCTCCAAGGAGTGGTTCTGGTTGATTTGGTGGACGACGACGAAAATGAGGATGGCGAGGGAACGCAGATTTCATCCAAAAATGGAATATGGCTCCGGAGATTTTCGGGGAAAACCGACCAAGTTCGCGTTCGTGGATTCGAATTGCATGCAAGATGGGCAGCAGGAACTGGTGTGAACTGCTCGTCCTCTGTGCACAGTGCACACATGAGTTTTTTTATTTCTTATTTTTTGTCAAACAAAAGTTGGCAAACAGGATTCTATCGAGTTGGTTTGGAGGCGACGATGTTGAAAGTCGTGGGAAGAGAGGAGTAGGTTCATCTTTTCCCTGCACACACACTCGATTTGTGGATTCCAATATTGGATTTTGGTGTTTTTCGGAGTCGTCGTCAGTAAATTCTTCAGTTGCTCTGGAACTGGACAAGATAACATCTCATTATTCATTGTGTTGGGTGGGTAGCAATTCTCTAATAAATTGTGTTTTCTGTCGTTTCCATGAACCATGAGTCAGTCAATGGACTCGCACAACGAGGAGTGTGCCTCTATCGATTTTGCATAATTTTTTTTTGTTTGGCAGGGAAACTCGATTGAAATGGGAATTAATTTCTAACGTAAACTTGGACTGGGCGTAGGTTTATCTAACAGGTATTTGGATATTTGGACTTTGTAGTGAAGTTTTTTTTGCTGGTTTTATGATGAAAATAAAATACCTACTTAATCAGCAATGTTCCTTGACACTACAAAATCATCTGGGATTTGTGGGAAAATCTTTCTTTCCTCTTTTTAAATTTTATTATGTACTATTTTGATGATTTTGTGGTATAATATGTTGACAGATGTAAGCCCTGGTGAATACCTATTCAATCTCCACAAAGTTGTTGAAACAAAATAACGTCAATTGCTGCTCCGATGGGGAAGAAAATGAGACGACCTTTATCTTTCTTTTTAATGATGTTGATCTAGATTGATAGAAAACCCAGCTGTAATCAGATACAAATCTTAACGCACCCAACTCATTTGCTTTTTTTTGCATGTCAAGTAAAAGAAGGCACCAATTATAACTTTCATTGAAGATTTTGTCTATCGATTCGGAGAAAGTAAAAAAAACAAACGAGAATGAGCAAAAATGTATGGGAGCTGGTCCATTTCTCAACACGAATGTGTCATACATTGTTGAAAAGGTTATTATGAGTAAATAGTACATTCTATAGCCGTTTAAGCTCTAAACCGTAGGGCCTGCGAGTTATTCGGTTTCAAAGCGCGGAAAAGAACAATAATGCAACTCCGCATTTGGACATTATCTTCCTACTCAACATCAATGTCGTTAAGCGTAGAAACGGTTAATGCATCTGCTTTATTCTATTTTAGAGCTGTTAAATTGTTGACCATGGGGATCTAGAGATATTTGGCATACAAAAAAGAAAACGAATAGAAAAATAATGCCATTCGGCATTGGGTGCTGGTTTACCTACTTAACACGAATGTTTCATACATCGATCGTTGAATTAGTTATTATGAGAACTTCATTTTATTATCCGACCGTTAAGCTCTAAACCATGGGTTTCGAGAGTTTTACAGCTTAAAAAACCGAAAAGAACAATAAAGGAATTTTTCATTGGCTAGCTAAACCAGTTTAGTGACTAAATGGCCAGCGATTTTTAACGGACGGGGCTGGGATAGTCGGACAACTATATAACACAACAAACTCATGGTCTATATTCAACCAAGACAGCATAAATAAATTAAATAAATTTGGTGGCGCAACAGCTCGCGGAGAACCAGGGCCTAGTGACTTACAACTCTCAACCATTCCTTTGTGGGTGTTGTTGGAAGGAATGAAGGGGACCTACAATTTTATGCCGAACGCTAAATGAGAAGCTTTTATTCATGACAAGCATACTCTTGGAGGTTTTTGTCAGTTCCTCGCAAGTGGCAGTACCTCGGAAAAAAACATTTCTGTTTTTAGGTGGCAGCAGCTGGGAATTGAACCCAGACCTTCGGTATGACAGTTCAACACATTAACCATTAAGCCACGATTAACCAAGACAGCATTGTCGGGCAAATGCTCAGTGGTCTTACCCTAAAAGTATTTAAATAAAGCTCTAGCAATAGCAAATTATATACTAGGAGCGGGACACTCAAAGGAGTACGGTCCAAAAAAAAATTGCATTAGGTGCCAGCCTGGAGGCTTTAGGTACCCTAAACAAGGGTTGAGCGAGGTAAAACTCCTGAGAAGGAGTTAAAATATCTTCAACCTTTCAATTTTCGATAAACTTGTCACAAAAATCTGTCTGAATTTATTGGGTGGTGTTTGTTATATTGTCTTTTTTAGGCCATCAATTGCTAACGATTTATTCGTATAAACCTGCGATAAGATATTTCCATTGGAAGTCGTCTGAAGGCCTTAAATTGCACAATCTCGGTAAAAAGTCCACGTCGCCGCTGCGGCAGATAACTATATCTTCAAATCACTCCTGATTTATCTTATTTTCAACCAAAATGTATTAGTTCTTACAAACAAGGCTTAGGGAATTAATTAGATCCATTTAACTAAAAATTATCTATCTCTGTCTCTTTTAATTTGTCAATCCACTGCACAATAATACCTCTGAATAACAATTTTCATTTCAAGTCTTCTCAGAAAAAGGAAATTAAAATTTCAAATTGGATGAGTTGCTTCTTGTTCGTCAATTACATTATCTACATTTATACATACCATAATATTCTTACGTAATTTATATTTCTTACTTCTCAAAGTCATCTGTCGTCTCTCACCTTCAATCAGTCACAGATAAATTATATTTTTCATTCTCAATATTCACTTAACACATTGATGGAAAGGCTGTGAATAAATTGAATTCATTACATTGATTCGGTTTGCTGAAATGTATTTATTTTTTTTTGTGGAAATTGTACCTACATATGTATGTTTTGTATATCGATTCTCTTAGCACCTTTTAGTCATTTAAACTCATTGACATGAGTATCAATTTTATCAATGGACTTGTTATTAAAATAGGGTGTTTGCATAATTAAAGTACCTACATAATGTAGCTGTATACTTAAATGTAAATATATGTTATAAATTATTGGTATGGAGACTTAGAATTTTGAAAATGTTCTCAAGGACATTCATAATACATATGTCTTTGAAAATCAGTACGGAAGTTGACAGTACTAATTGCTGTCTCTGTTGAAGGTTCCGACAAAAATTCATTGGAGTGTATATGCGATCAAAGTGACATAAAGTGGACTAATCTTTTTTATTCAGCTGTTTTAAAATTTTTGACGTTTTACTAACAAAAAAATAAAACGATCTAGAAGCCAAAACGCTTAAGCTTTGTTTGCCAATTGAGCGTTTTAGAGTTTGCGGTCTTCCACCGGTTGCGATCCCTTGCACGCTCCCTCCAGTCGTCGAGAACAAGCGCTCTTGCATCTGTAACCGCCTGGTCCCTGTAGCGGCGGTTCGGTCTTCCTGGTCGTCTCGAACCTAGGGGCTGGGATTTGAAGATTTTCTTGGCTGGACCGTTGCTGTCCATCTGCTCGATGTGGCCGAGCCAGTGTAGTCGACCGACGTGATTTGGCTTCTTCACCTCCTCTTTGCATATAGGACCAAATATCCGCCGAAAAATTTTCCTCTCGAAAGTGCCCAGTATCAATTCCCCTTTTTTACTTATCGTCCAACACTCGGCTCGGTGTGGTAAAACTGGTAAAATTAGCGTTTTGTATAGCGTGACTCTATCTTTCGAGAAAGGAGTTTTGAACCCATTTGTTTGGCCAAAGCGATGTAGCAGCGATTCGCTAAGATAATTCTTCGTCGGATTTCCACTAAGGTGTCGTTGGTGGAATTGATGTTTGTTCCGAGGCAGGTGAAGTCCTTGACTACCTCCACATTACTGCTACCAACAGTGACGTTTTGTCCTTAGCGATCATCCGTATGAGGCTTTGTTTGTTGATGGCATACATTTTTTTTTGTCCTCATTCGCTTCAACGCGTCTCGCCTGTTCATCAATAGCTGTGAATGCTTCAAGTACAGCTGGCTTGGAGCGGCTGATGATGTCGATGTCATCCCCATTGCCAAGCAGTTGAAAAGACCTGTTAAGATAGTGCCTTCCAGGCTAACACCACTCTTGCGCACTATCTGCTGCAGGACTAGGTTGAAGAAATCATATGATAACGAATCTCTTTGTCTGAACCCTGTACATGTCTGAAATAGCTCAGATGAGCTATTACCCATTTGCACGTTGCACCGAATATTTTGTAAGCTCATGCGGCATAACTGGATCAGTTTTTTTTTTTAGGATCCCGAGCTTCGACATCGCCAATAGAAGCTTTTGGTGACTTATGCTATCATAATGTGGCTTTGAAGTCGATGAAAAGATGGTCTCGACTTGAAATTCGTTGGGTTTTCCGGGATTTGACTCTGTTTGTAGATTTGGTCTATCGTTGATCTGCCTGACCTGACCACACTGGTACGTGATCATAGTGTTGCAGAAAGGTTTTAGGCGCTCACATAATACGTTGGATAGGATCTTGTAGGCAAAATTAAGCAGGGATATGACCCTGTAGTTTTTCCAGGATCGCCTTTTTTTGTAGATTGGGCATATGGAGCTGGTGTCAAACACTACTAGGAAACACAAAAACCCACAAAGCCCCAACAAAAATCGATTTAAACAATTCCTCCCAACCAACAAAACAATTGATATGAAAAAAAATCGTCATTTGATTTGTGTACTGTAGCTGCGTGTTATGTGATGCTTTCCTGCTGAAAATTAATGTTGTCCACGTCCATATAGCATCAATTTCAGGCAAAAAGTCATTCAAAATCGTTGTACATAATTCGCAATCGCATTATTCTTCAGAGAAACAAACATGGCCCAATGACACTGTCAGACCAAAAATCAGCTTCAATATGTCGTTGTGAATATAGAGCTTGTTCCAGGATTTCTCTTAGGATAGTTTTGTTTGTTAACGTAATATGAAAATAATTTTGTTTAAAAGATCATTAATTTCCAGCATTCAACCAGCGATATGAGAGACTATCGAAGTCGATGCATAAATAAATAGGGTGGCGCAACAGCTCGTGGAAAACCAGGGCCTTGTGACTTACAACTCACAACCATTCCTGTGTGCGCGTTGTTGGCAGAAATGGAGGGCACCTCCAATTTTCGCCGAGTCCGAACGGCTAAATGAGATTAACTTTTTCATGACAAGTTTACTCTTGGAGGATTTGTCAGTTCCTCGCAAGAGGCAGAACCTCGGATAAAACATTTCTATTTTTAGATGGCACGGCTGGGAATCGAACCCACACCTTCGGCATGACAGTCCTACGCACTAACCATCATGCCACGGGGTACTGCGCAATCGATGCATAATTAATAACCTATTGTGGGATTACCCCTTCGTTACAAATAATTTCGAAAAAATCAAAAAACTAAGTTGTTTTTCAAAATAACTTTTTATTGCTTCTAGTCCTAAAAATTAGCGTTTCGTCCGGCTTACTCACTTGGACTCATCAGTTACATAGTGAGGGCCTTTCTCATACGCAATCCAAGTGAATAAGCCGGACGAAACGCCAATTTGTAGGACTAAAGGCCATAAAAAGCTATTTTGAGTCAATAATTCAACAAGTCCAATCCTTAATGCTAGGTCTTCTACTTGGCTGATTTATTTACAAGAGGTGAACAAAAAATATTTTAAATAAATCAAAATTAAGATTAAATAGACACTTTCTTATCTCTTCAAGGTCCCACATTTATATAGAGCGAAATGAGTCTTCGGTTTCATGAACCTTATGTGATGTGAACTGTTGTCAAAGTCAATATGTCTTTAAATCAGTTTTATTGATGGAAACAATACACATTCGCTTTCTATTCATTATTTGTGTTTTGTTGAATATATGTACAAAAAAATCGATTCAAGATCAAATCTTATCAAAAGAATGGAAAAGTTGTATAAGCTTTCAGTTTTAGGTCCGTTAAAAAAGTACCATTGACGAGAGATAGGTATATTCCCAAATATGATTGAAGGCATTTGTGTGTAGCTTAAAGAAGAATAATTCAGAGTATCATCTGCTAGCTATAAACTAAGATGTCAAACTATCTTAAAGACGTCATCCAGTCTTATTTGGGGAAAATCAAGAAATCAGAAAACTAATTGGCAAACAAATTCAAACTCAAAAAGAATAAATTTATGCCATAATAAGTGTCTTATTATAACCTTATTGATTGACATTTGTGTCAACTCTTATCAATCCTTAAGTATCTGACTAATTCAAACTCTTGACGGACACATGCTTGTTCGATGTAAAATCATCGAAGCAAGATTAAGTGGAATGACGATGTCAAAGCTCTTTTACTCAATTTTCTTTTTTTTTTGTATTGATTTAACCAAATCAGACAAACCTTACGAAACTAATAGAGAACTTCTTCTCATTCGTAGACCAAACCTCCCCCGCACCCGTCGTCGCCCCACCAACATTTACAAGACTCAAGGTGAATGGAATGTGTGATGTTATGTGATGTGATGGCCTTCATGTCCGCGAGCAATAACAAAAGTGGAAACACTTGAGAGCCACAGGCGATATTGTGTGTTGTCTTAGGTTAAATATTTAGATAAGAACAGCAGCAGCTGTAAAGAGTGCACACATACTTCAGATAGAGAATTGTGCTGCATCTTTAAGATATACATTTGTATTCCTCTTTATTTGCTTAGTGCAACTGTAATAAATAAGTAAAAAGTTTTAGAAATTAATAATAATTTTGTATAAAATGCCAATAAATTCAAAACCAAAACAAAAACACCGGATGTTTTAAAATTACTATTCTGACATTCGTTTTCCTTAAAACCATCACGTGTTTTAGTTTACAAAATTAACAAAACCCAACAGCAAGCTTAACTGAGTGACTTTTTATTTATGTACATATGTCAACCAAAAGCATGAGCCATGATCATAAACAAAACATAAATATAAACAAAAAGAAAACCAAAATATATTATTCAAAAAAAAAAAGTGTATCCATAGCTTTTATGTAAACAAAAAGAGGGGGCAGACTTTCGACTACCGGTAGCTGACTTAAGGCGACGACATGCCGACTTTAGACGACAACCACATCGGCCACGACATACTAACCTCGTCCAAAAAAAGAAAAGACAACTTATAGGTAAACGCCACCGTTATGCGTATCTTTTGATACTTATTTTAAAAGTTAAGTAATAAATTATTTAAAGAAATTTTTATTTATTTTTCTGTGTCGTCTGTGAGCGATACAGCTAAAGGTACAGTGGCGCTTTTTTCATTTTGTTAGTTGCAAAAAAAGTTTTTTTTTCAAGTTCCAGCTTTTAGATGATGCTTCTGGTTTACTAGAACGCTGCTTCTCTGCCTATTTCCTCTATATTTCTAAGATGATCCTAGGTCTGTACAACTTTTCGTTCAAGCTTTTATCTGTGGGTGCTCCATTGAGCTATATTGCTAATAGGCTTTCTATATTATGGAATTTGGAAGCCAATAGGCAATCACCTGGATTAAAGAATACGATGAATGAGCTGCGGAGGGAGTCAAAATCAATATTTTTAATATAAGCGAAATTAATTAACTGGCCAAATAGAATGGTGTATCTGTAGTTGTGGCCTGTAGCACTGTCAGAGTAGAAAGATACAAAAATAGTATACAGTGCCACAAGGAAAACCTGTAAATGTACCAAGAAATGTATGGTGTAGCAGAAGTTAAACAAAATTCAAGTCTTCTAGTTGCAGCTACATTCATTCTGTTCAAGGGTCTGACTCCGTCCGCAGCTCATTCATCGGATTCTGTTATATCCCACGACAAACGTTGCAAAAATAAAAGTTAAAGTTAAAATTCGAAATATTTTTAAGTTTCAAGGTTTGTTGCCATCACGGCTCGATGACATATAGTAAGGTGATAATTCTTCCACGGTCAATATTTATTTTGGCGACTTACATACTCACTTAAGGTAGCGCTACAGTCCTGGATGGCCTAGGGCTTCAACCATCAAGCTTCTTCCAGTGGGTTCAGTTTCTAGCAAGCTGTCTCCAGTCTTGCACGCCAGGTTGGTTGAGTTCCTCTTCCACCTGCGCGCCAAACTTGTTACGCTTTCCCGCCTTACTCTGCCGTCCCACGGTGTTGGATTTAAAGACTTTCCGGGCCGGAGCATTGATGTCCATTCGCTCTAGGTGATCCAGCCATCTCAGTGGTTAGCTTTTCACTTTTGAGGCTAGGTCGGTGTCGCTGTCCAGCCTGTACAGCTCGTTGTTGTATCTTCTTCTACCCTCCCCACCTATGCAGACGGGACCAAAAATCGCCCGAAGACTACTTGATGTCACATAGACTCGGTCGTGAGACCAGGAAGAAGCACGTATTCAACGCATTTGATAGGTATCATTACGTCGGGGCAATACCCGAGTCATCTGACTTGCTGTGATATTCCGCGAAGGGTATATCAAGTCGCAGGGTAGGCGCCTAAGTGGGCAGTTCTTTTAATTTACAGTAGTCACCATAGACAAGTAGGTAATTTGTATATATGTAACTTTATTTTCGAGTTTTGAAGCCGTCTATAATGACGTCCTGTGCGAGACGTCGGTGTTGGGTGTTGTTTCTTGTTGACAGCATATATTTGGTCTTGCCTTCACCGTTAAAGTCATCTTCTCGGCTTCCTCCGCAATATTCACGAAAGCCCACTGACATCTGGCTTTGTTCGTCCGATTATGTCATCGGCGTAGTAAGCGAGTAATTGAACGGACTTTTGAAAGATTGTCCCAGTTGTGTTGACGTGAGAGTTCTGCACTATTCTTCCAAGAACGATATTGAAGAAGTCGCAACACAGTGCGTCGCCTTGTCTAAAACTTTTTTTCGACATGAAAGGTATCGGTGAGGTCTTTGCCGACCATGATGGAGCAGCGTGCTTTCTCCAGTTCAGTTGACATCTTAACACAATTTTTTCTTATTTTGTTTTGGTGAGGCTAAGTCCGAGTTCGTCGGCGTTCACATTAATTGTTTTGTGCCTGAAAAATAACCGACGAATTCCCCTTCAAAACAAAACGACTCAGTCAGTCCAATTTGAATATGTATTGTCAAAAATATAAATTTAGCAGGTACTTTTGTGTAAACGATCCACAGTATTTCGACGTTGTCTTTAAAGTTCATTCACACGAATGCAGCCGCATCGTCGATTTTGTTCATTTTACTTGTCCCCTTTCATAAAAGAAAGACTTTTTTTTTGTCAATTTAGTTTACATTGATGCCTCGTTTGGTTCAAAGCTTTTATCAAATACAAATCTCCTCTGGTAATGTTGATGACCCTCTCTTTATAGACAAAGACCAAATTTAAATGATAAAAAAATGTAGATACAATATCTAAAAAAGGGAACTGTATTTTAATATTTTTGTTTCTTTTGTTTTTTTTTGTTTTCTTATTTTTTGGCGGCAAAGTTTATTCATTTGTGAATTATAGTTTTTTTTGTTGTTGTTTTATTCATTCGTTTGGTCTTTTATGGTAGGTACATAGATATATTCAAACAAAGAATTGAAAATCATTAAATGACACAGTTTTATTTTGTTTATATTATTTTTTTTTTGTTTCAGTAAAAATAAAACTAGTGGATATTTAAAAAAAAAGAAATTAAATGTGAAAGCATAGGTAGTTTAAAAGGTTTTTTTTTATATTCTTTTGCCATAGTTTTTTTTTTTTGTTTTTTGTTTTCATTTTATTTTAGTATTTCCTTATTTCACTTTTCTTTTAGTAACAGTGCGGTTTATGAAGTTAGACACATTCAGAAATTCTCTAAAACTAATAATCATTCGATTTGATGTTGAAATAATGCTGGAAAAGTACCGTCAAATTATTGTCTACGCATGCTTAAGGGCCAGTTTGTTCACAGTTAATCATCTTTAATCAATGATTATTATGACTGGTAAATCCTCGAATGTGCTTGTTAACAAAAGTTTTAGTCAATGAATCCATAGTTTGAGTTATTAATTATCGAAATTGCTAATCAGCCAATATTAGTTGATTAGCTCCATATATTTAGAACCTATGAAAAACTTATTACATATTGAACCCAATGTGAACAAACTGGCCCTTAAAATTTGTTTTGAAATATTCAATACGGCTATGAGAAGTTTGTGGCAAAAGTTTATGAATGAAAGAATTTTTGGCCTGAAAAGAATTTTTGGTTGAAAATAATTTAATAATGTGTCTCCATCTTTTTTAAATTATTGATTAAAAATATGTAGTTTTCCACGGCTCAATCTAACATAATAAAATCATCAAATACATACATAGGCCCAATTAAAAAGGCCGCATTGTATAAATTAATCGTTACACCGTTTATATGGTCGATTGGAGAGTTTAAAAAAAGCCGTTTATTTTAGTACTACTTTCACAGTTGGTTACGATTCTCATTGTTATTATTGTTGTTGTTGCTATTATTATAATTGATTAGGTAGGAACAGCTTTAACAAAACGAATGTAGTAACCAAAGACTTGGAAAAATAAAAACTCTTAAGATATGCTTAAGTGTCAACTTTTACTTGTTTGATAGTTTGAGGTAATTATGTACCTACTTGTTGGGTTTGTTGTTTTATGGCAGAAGGAAATGAAATGAAACATAACTTAATTAAAAGAGGGGAATAGGTCACTAAACTTTCATTAGGTACTTTTATTGGATTTTATATATAAGCTTATAAGTGAGTGAATTCACAACCGATTTGTCAATAGATTGTTGAAGGGGTGATTTTTGATTTTATGATTTTCAGAGAGGGATGAGGGTGAGCCATCCATTGTTTTTTTTTTAATTAAATGTTATTTTGATATCAACAGCTCTTAGGCTCTCAAAGCGGAGAGCGAAATGGATCAATTTGTGATTGGACAACGTTGGGAAATATTGCAATGTTATTTTCAAGGGAAGGCAGAAACAGTGTGAATATTGAAAAGATATTTTGGTAACTGATGCTGCTGTATGAAAGTTTATGAGGCTAGTCTTGCTGAGTGTATTGTGATTTCAACGAAGAATTTTGTAGATGGTGCCGAAAGTTTGTACTTAGGTCCCATAAACAAAACGCACTAAGCTTAGGTTCACACGGCAATGCATCGGACTTTTTTCGTAGTATAAATCCAATCAACAGTATAAATCCAAAAGGCAAACCTACAAACGTCGTGTGAAGGGTTATATCGTCCCCTGATTGCAAGAACTAGGTAACTCAATTTTCTATTTTAATAATATATCGGCAAAAACAGTATTATTTTGTACAGTTTTAAAGACTTTTTGTCTAATCTTCTTCTACCACAGACAAATAGGTATAGGATATTTGTGAAGTTTTAGCAACATAAAAAATAAACTTTCCATCGTTCTCCAGTAGCTATGTGTCTATAAAGGCTGCTATCTACAAAATTTATGAAATTGAGTTACCTAGTTCTTGCAATCAGGTGACGATATGTAGAAAGTATACGCCACTGCTCATTCGTACGGATTTATACTGCAAAAAAAAACGTACAGAGTATTGCCGTGTAAATTTTACCTTAAGATATCAGGAACTGAATATCAGTCGCATTAGCCTGAGGAAAATTTTACAAAAAAGGATCTCGGATTATTACCTCACAAGGTCCAATATTGACTCAGCAATTGAATCAAATCAGCAATTTTGCTCAAAAAATCAGTTTTTCGGATGGAATGCTTGGGGCTGCACGGTGTGGATGTTTGATGTGGTTTTTGAAGTGGTGGCTAACTAATCGCCCATTTTTCTTCCAGTGCGATGGTTAAAATATTACAGTCAATATAGATCGCCTTTTGGCCAGGAATTAAGAATTAACCCATCTTCTTGGCTTCTTCCTCAATATTCACGAAAGCACCACTGACATCACGATTTGTTCATCCGATTATGTCAATATCGTCGGCGTAATTAGACGGACTTTTGAAAGATTGTACCTCTAGTGTTGATGTAAGAATTTTGCACTATTCTTTCAAGAAATTTGTTGAAGAAGTCGCATGACACCGCGTCGCCTTGTCTAAAACCTTTTCCAAACTCAAACGTATCGTCTTTGCCGATCTGCGTGCATTCTCCATCAACATCAAAACCATCAACATCAAAGCCAAAACTAGACATTGCGCTCTATATAGCTCGTCTCTAGAGATGCTGTCATACGTTGCCTTCAAATCGATGAAAAAGTGGTGGGTATCGATTTGAAACTCCTCGGTTTTTTCCAAGATCTGCCGTAGCGATAATAGTTAGTCGATGATGGACTTTTCTGGCCTAAAGACACACTGACCTACCAGATTGTTGACAAAGTACGGTAAAAAAGATCTTTTATTCGATGTTAAGGAAACTGATGCATCTGTTGCTGGTGTAGTCCAGAGGATCGCCTTTCTTCGGCATAGGGCAAAGAATACTGAGGTTCCAATCATATAGGGGATGCTTTCCTCCAATCATATTTTGCAGATACAGATGAGCTGCAGCAGCTTTATTGGACTTAAGTTTAGATGTAGGTACCTATCTTCACTTCGTTTAGATTGGGTTGACGGAATTGTTGGCCTATGTCGGCGTCGCGGTCGTACAGGTTGAATTCTGCAATCTGCATGGCAGTGGAATTTGGTTCACTCTCGCCGTTATAAAATTTGCATAAATGATTTTTCCATATCCTCAGCACCGACTGCAATTCTACCAAGATGTTCCCCGAACGTCCTTGCAGTCTTCGGTTCGGGCCTATTGTAACCCTAGGAGGTTCTTTTTACTTTTTGGTAAAACCTCGATCCTCGATCGCATGCTTCTCTTGCTCTTTCTTTTTCCTTCTAAAAAAGCCGGTGTTCCTCTCTCTTCTGCTCTTCGTAGAGCTCTCGAGAACAGGCCGCTGTCTGTTGTTTGGCTGCATGTACCTAGTTGCTGGCATTCCTGGTCGTACCAGGGAGTTAGCTGTGGTGGTTATGCGAGGCCCAGCATGTCAGAGGTGGCATCTCTGATGGCTTCTTGGGGAATCTGGTTCTCGATGCTTGAAATTGGCGGCATATTTCTATTTAAGAGGGTGCGAGAGACTCGATCGGAAAAGGACCTGGCAATTTCTTGTGACTTAAGCCGTACAACTCCCTCACAGTAGTCCCCTGTTTTCGACTTGGTCTGGATATCCGTAGCATTACTTTGGCTACAACGAGATAGTAGTCTGAGTAAACGTTGGCTCTCGGAAAGTTCGGACATTCTTGATACTGGAAAAGTCCGTTATGGGAGGCGGTGTCGTGCAGGCTATATCTTCCGATCCGAACTTCTTCTCTTCCTTGTTTGGCATTAAAATCACCCAAGACAATCTTAGTTACATGGCTGGAGCATTGTTTATATGTATGTCTTGCCCCCAAGAACCATCCACAAGGATTGAAACCCTATCTTCGATTGAGGTACTAGACACCCGATGGAAGGTGAGAGTAGGAGTTGATAGACAGAGGTTGATTTAACAAAAAAAAAAAAAAAACTGGACGCTTGTGTCCTATGTAATGCATATGTCTACCCTTTGAACGCCCGGATATTTGAGTCTGAATCCATGTCCAACCAATTTCACATAAAGCTTGCCTAAGGTGTCCTACCCCTTTTGGGAAAGTTACCAACTTTCTAAGAGTTTCCCTTAGTAAAATGAAGTTCCATTCATATTCGGCACTACACCCTTTTCCATTCCTCCAATCTCAAAATATTTACTCCAAAAGAATCTTGGGATTGCTCATACTTATATCAGTTCTGCTAAAAGCTTTGGGCATCGGGTGTCAGAATTAAATTCTTCACAGTACAGGATTTGTGTGATAGAATTCCCTAGATTTTCAAGGGTTTTTTCTTAATTTATTAATATAATTCCGCTCATACTCGCATTTATCTTAAGACTTTTCATATATTTTTTTGTGTACTTATGATTCAGGAACTCTCTGTATACTCTCAACTTCAAGTTAGAAATAGTTTTTCCTTTCTTCTGTCTTCCAATATCATATCATTATATTTATAGACGCACTAAACAATGCAAATAACTGCTAAACATTCTTTCCAATTCAAATGTTCATAAAAGAAAAACAATTCAAATGATAACATATATAATGAAAACTTATCCAAACGAATAAAATGCTTGCCAAAATGGAAGCAATAAAAGTGCAACAAAATGTATAACATATTCGACAATTTGTTCAAGACAACGAAAAACATAAATACAAAAATCCAAGTATAGATAATCCACTCCTCTTTGAAGGACACAATCTTAAACAGGAAGCTTCGCATAGTTAAGCTTGTTGAAAATTTCCTAATTTCTTTGCTTATTGTGTATATAAGCATGTTTCATCTCAACCAACCAAGTTGAGTACAGAATCTTTTCGTATATAGATACTCGTATCCTTTTTGGGAACTTTTCTGTTTAAAATGTTAACATGTACAAAAGAGCACGAGAAATATAAAAACACACACAAACATTGGTTTGACATTTATATGTGCTCGTTATGACATAAGGATACAACATGATATAGGAGTGTCATTCGAATGTATTTAAGGATAATGCAATTTTTGGTCATTTAACAGCAAATTCTGAAAGCTATGTGACACATTCAAGATCACATGTGTGAAAAAAATATCACATGGATACATTTGGGGTGTTTGAAAAGAAAAAAAATCAACAGGATTTTGTTCAATGTAGAATGAATAGCAAGGACATTGAAGGGGAATCATTTTGGCACCAGTTCAAATGAGAAGAAAATTATGAATTAAATCTTGAAATTATGTTTTTCAAATTTGCCATCGTTGAGGATTCATTAGGAAGCAACCCAATCCCAATCTAAAAGTTTTTTGAGCTAGTTCCTCTTCGATTTTGATTAGGTACATAAAACTGCCCACTAATATTTATTTCAAACATAATTCATCAAAATATTCGAATTTAATTTTACAGGAATTCAATTTTATATTTCAAAAACAACAGAATTCATTCATATTTGTTTTTTTTTGTTTCTAAATAAATCTCTGATGCTACCAACCTCATATTTATATACAAAACTTTAAACCTTCGATAGACATTTTTTCCTGTCCAATTATTTATAACTTTATTTTTCAGCATACTTTATAATAATTCACATACATATTTATGCTATGCGTGGCATCTATCAAAGTTTAAACTTTTTCCATTTATTTTTGCAACATTTATTTTTGATGAGGCATAACCATAGGATAAATTGAGTTATCCTCGCTTAGAACACTTGTTCGTCCACGACAAAAGCCATAACAAACAAAACAAAGTTTTTTTTTTTCATAAAAAAAAACTAAAACAAAAGCTCATCGCAACGTCAGAAGTGAAAACAATGCGCTATTATTTTCACACTGCCCCACATGCTAAATTCAAAGCCCAATAAAAGTTAGTTTTAACTTTTTTTTTTGATACACTCTTGCTTTAAATAAAGAATATGTATAAATAAATAAATAAAACATACGACAAGGTCGTATTGACCTTTTTATAAAGTTGGAAGCTGTGCAGTACACCAGTGGTATGATAAATTAAAGTAAATTTATTAAAACAAAAAACTGTAGTTTTCATCTTAAAATATGCCCCATGGGCCCTAGGTATCAAGTTCTTGGATTAGTTCACTTTTTTCGACAGTAGATTAGACGTTGAAAATAAATATAAATATCTTAATCAAAAGTTTTGATTTTTAAGCTGAAGCTGGTAGCAAATTTTATAAGGCTGTAACGAACATATAACCAAAATTCACCAACGGAGTAAATTGAGGTACTAGAGTCTTGATTTCGAATAAAGCCGTCTGACAGGATTTTTTTTGTATCCAGCGTAGTATAAGTACACTAGTTAACAAAATTAAAGGAACAAATTTTTTTTCAATTTTTGTAAGCGTTTTTTGAAGAGCTGTATCTTTGTGACGAGTGATCGTATTGAGTTGAAATAAAAAGCATTTTACAGCTTTATGTTTTTTGTTTCGAGATTTGTTTGCAAACAAATTTTTTTGAAGTACCGTTATTGCGTTATTGCAAAAAATGAGATGAGACAACAAAAAAATTTTTTTTTAATTTTTTTGAAGGTCCTCATTTCTATGGATACATTTTTTTGAGTCAATTAAATATCATGATCAGATACCTTGTATATTCAGCTTCAATTCAGTTTTTTTGTTGTTGTCGTACGATTTTTTTTGACATGGTTTATCTGACTTTGAATGAAATAAGATACTTTTAGCCTTGATTACCAATATCTCAGCAAATAATGATGTTATAAAAAATTCAAAGACAGTTTTGGAAATTTGAGAAAGCGTTTTACAAGATTTTTTTAAGGTTTTGTAGAAATTATTTTTTTTTACCGTTCACCGTTAGTTTAAAAAGAGTACTAAAAACCGACGTTTTGTGGTCTTTTCGTAAATCTTTTTTTTTCTTTGCAAATATTGATTGCATGGCTTGCGTTGGTATGCAAATTTATAGACTTTTAAATCATCAATATTCTTGTAAATCCACTGGAATTGCGGTTTTCTTGTCATTTTGATCACAACTTCGCATTGTTTAGGAACACCACAATTTGTTCCTTTACCTGGTTTGTTAGACTTTGAAGTTTTGGTGAGGAAAAAACGGTTCGATGAATCAATTTGAAAATTTACAAGAATATTGATGATTTAAAAGTCTATAAATTTGCATACCAACGCAAGCCATGCAATCAATATTTGCAACGAAAAAAAAAGATTTACGAAAAGACCACAAAATGTCGGTTTTTAGTACTATTTTTAAACTAACGGTGAACCAAAAAAAAAAATAATTTCTACAAAATCATAAAAAAATCTTGTAAAACGCTTTTTCAAATTTCCAAAACTGTCTTTGAAATTTTTATAACATCATTACTTGCTGAGATATTGGTAATCAAGGCTAAAAGTATCTTTTTTCATTCAAAGTCAAATAAACCATGTCAAAAAAAATCGAACGACAACAACAAAAAAACTGAATTGAAGCTGAATAAACAAGGTATCTGATCATGATATTTAATTGACTCAAAAAAATTATCCATAGAAATGAGGACCTTCAAAAAAAATAAAAAAAAAATAATTTAGTTGTCTCGCCTCATTTTTTGCAATAACGCAATAACGGTACTTCAAAAAAATTTGTTTGCAAACAAATCTCGAAACAAAAAACATAAAGCTGTAAAATGCTTTTTATTTCAACTCAATACGACCACTCGTCACAAAGATACAGCTCTTCAAAAAACGCTAACAAAAATTGAAAAAAAATTTGTTCCTTTAATATTGTTGACTAGTGTATAAGGGGTAACAGTGGCCGCTTTCGAAAACGTCAAATCAAAGTCAATTTTATCGTCAAATGATCGTCATTTTTTCACGCAGGTTGTAATCGTCATATGCAATCGTCCTGTCCTGCAGAAAATCGGTTTTATGAACGTTATTCAATTTACTCGCGAAATGCATTTTATATTTACGATCAAGCTCTCTGGTTTCTCAATTTTTTTATTGTCAACTCGATTTTTTACTGCGCAGCTGCACCGCAGATGATGTTTTCGAACATGTGACTTTAGCAGTTTGCGTTAAAGAACATTTTGCAAATGCATTTTTGACGCAGATGACGTTTCCGAAAACGGCCTGTGATTTTCCGGGTTTTTCGGTAAAATAAATATAGAGAACTTATAATTCATTATTTTGGGGTCCCAGACGTTTTAAGTGGCGCTACACTCACGACAGAGCAAGGACGTTAGAGTGCCCCTACCTACACGTCCTTACATTAAGCTTGCCATGACCCATCTGAAGATTTACAAGTCTCGTTAGAAGCATTTGAAAGCCTTGGATTGATACCCATCGAGTCAAGGGCTTGTCGAATTGCAATGTTTTCAACATTATATACCTATCAAAGGAATGCAGGTTTTTGTATTCTATTTTACTGGTCTTGAACAAGTCCCAGTCAGCAGGTTCGTTATTATATTCAACTGTATTAAAAGGCCTCCTTGAATTTTCCGGAGGATGGACAGCTTCTTGGACCACCATGCGGGGTTGAGCTTTCACTTCCCTTTGGTGATTGGACAGGGACTTTTAAAAGCAATGTAAAATGCTGACGTTAGTTCACTATCATTTTTTTAAAATATCTTCTTAGCGTAGGTCGATTTTAATAGGAGCTTACAGATAAGGACAGTCTTATACTGAAGGCTTCCCAGTTTGTTTTTTTCCTAGGGTTTCTATAGAGCTTTGGATTTTCTAAGTTGTGTTCTTATTGGAATGTTATCATTTTATGATCTGAAAATGTAACATATAACTTGAGACTTTCCAGTTACTAATTGCAAATGGAATCGAAATTAGTGAAAACCGTCACATGGAGCACTTCTCTTCTACTTCTAGTAATGAATGTTGGTTCATTACTTCTATTTAATATCAGAACATTGTCCTTAATTATAAATTCAAAAAGTGACACACCTTGCATTAGTATCAGAACTACCCCGCTGTATATGATGGGTATTTGCGACGCAGCATGCTGTCCCAGCTGTTCTTACCTGTTGTTGCGACGAGGTCTTTAATGGCGCCTGATGGGGCTGGTGTTGGCATGTACTTGAACTAGGATCAAAGAAAGAGATTTAAATTCTTTTTCATCACTATGGATAGTAACCTTCTTTTGTTTGAAGTACAGGATATAATATTTGGACCTAAGTCCGCATATACATATGGCCACTGCTAATCCATGGCTCCTGTATCAGGGCAATGTCAATATTGTCTTTCAATAGATAAGAGATTAAAGTGGCAGAGGCCAACTTACTGTGCTATAGATTAAATTGTTGCACTTTCATAATTTTTCTCTTTAGTTTGTTAGCTGGCATCGCGTTACCTCGTTGATGCCAATACATAGCTTATACCCTCTAGGTAGGAAGCAGAGTTACCTGATCTCTTTTGGTAGGCTCTTCCACCTCCATGATCTGCCAATCGGCATTTGGAAGGTCAGGATTGAGCCTTCGTGGGAAGTTCAATAGCCTTTCCTTCGTCATGCGTGGGCCCGGGATATTTATTCGGACTTTGGGTCTTGTACCTCGTGGCATAATGGTTAGTGCATTGGACTGTCATGTCGAAGGTGTGAGTTCGATTCCCAGCAGTGCCACCTAAAACCCGAAATATTTTATCCGAGGTTCTGCCTCTTGCGAGGAACTGACAAATCCTCCAAAAGTATAGTAACTTGTCATTAATAAGTACTTCTCATCCAGCCGTTCGCACTCGGCAAAAAACTATAGGTCCTCTCCATTCCCGCACACAGGAATGGTTGAGAATTGTAAGTCGACGAGCTGTTTCGCCTGCCAACTTTTTTTTATGGGTCTTGAAGGGAGGTCATTCTTAAAGGCGACTTCTAGCGTTGTCCCTTCGAGAAACTCTTTCATTGCGTCTATCTTTGTTCTCAGCCAGTTGAGAGTGTACTAATCACGGCATATAAGAATCTTAAACCCTTTGAGTCCCGAATTTTGGCAAAGTGTTGGCTTGACAGATGGAAGACAAATAGTGTATTTCGATTCAAAAACCACCGAATCGCCCTAAAATCACAATTTTGTGGAGCAGTACAAACTAAAAAGATCTGGTTTTTTAGAGGTTTCTTAATCCATTTTCATTGAAGCCATCCTTCAATAAAGTTTGACAATTGATGGTAGTTTGAAATTGTGTATTTCAATCCAATTGTTATCCAACAATCCAAAAGCTGCAGTAAAAAACTTCAAAAATGTCTGATTTCTTAGATTTTTTTTAATCAATCGATATCTTAGCCAACCTTCAGAAGAATTTTTACTGTTGATGACTTGGCAGATGGGGAACGAACTATATTTTGGCGGAAAAAGTGTATTTCGATCTAAATGTCACCCCATTCTTCTAAAATTACACTTTTCCGGAGCAGTACAAATACAAAATTGGATTCAAGTCGATTCGCCAGTTTCTTCATCATAAGAAACATAAATTAGAATAAGAGGCCACAGCAGATTTTGGGTGTAAATAATAGCAAAAAAGAAGTATAGAAGTATAATAACCATTTTTTGAAAAAGATAGCCTCTACCAAAAGTGATTTATTAATTTTCTTTTAAAGAAAAGTTGTGGAGCCGTTTTTTAGGAAAAAAAAAACGATTATGTAACATTGCTAAAAAAAATTGTAGGTATGGCAATTACCCTTATTTTTGGTAAAAAAAAAATGAAAAAAAACGTGTGGGCAGAGTCATCAAAAACCATATGCACTAAGTTTAAAGAAAATCGATGGAGCTGTTTTGGCTGTAGACAAACAGACAGACATACAGAACCACAGAATAGTGCCATACACTTTTTTGGTCTTCATCATCGTATAGTGTCATGTTTGACTGTTATCTCAAATTAATCGCGTTAGCCGAAATGGATTTTCACCCCTGCCTAGATAAGCTACTCCAATCACATTATAATGGAGTCCGAGGTCATTTGAGTGTATAGTTTGCCCTGTCAGACAGTTTAAAAACCCGTTTTTCACTTAAAACCAGATGTCGAAAATAAAACTCAACCTTTTAAAAGGTCTTTAAAATTTCGCTTGCCTGCCGAGATTTCTAAAAATGTTCACTTAATAACCATTTAACTTAAAAAGAACTTTTTTCGGGTTCTCTCAGTGAGAAATTTTTATTTTGATTTTTTTAGGTTTCGGTTAACCATTGACCACTTATCGCTGACAGAAAAAAAAAATCTCATTTGGAGATTTTTATTTTGTTTTGTTGATTAATAAGCTCTGCTTTTGGATTTTCAAAGAAGTGTTTGGTCATTCATTGTTAAATACTCTTCAATAAAAGTTTAGTGGAAGTGCAGATCGTAATGACTGTTTTTGGTCTTTGAGCTGACACGCGTCTAAATCTTGCACCTTAAAATCGCGCTAGTCGAAATACAACGATGACGGACACAATAATGACAACGACGACAACGACAGCACGATGATGATGTGACGATTTCTTGGCGTCATATTGCCGATTGCGTTTACACGTAGTTTTGTGTATTGTTGGCTCATGGCATACGCCTCGCGATGGCCGTTTACAAGTTGTTTTTTTCATTTGTAGCCATGGTGTTCATATCTTCTCGCCGTATGGATTTAGGTACACGTACACGAGGTTTTCTCGCTTATTGTTATAATTTAATCTCGTTATGCTATTATTTGAAATATTAACTTATAGAGATCTTTTAAGGTTAGTCAACAGTTTTCTTGAACGATTGTACGTTGGCTGGCCAACGGGTTCTCATCTGGATTTGTATTGCTTGGGGCCTCTGTGCCACTCACACAACTCCTATGACCCACTTATTGTATGTATGTTCAGTAGGCAGTAAGGTGTCAATTGTCATTGTTAACAATTTTCTTTTTTGCTAGTCAGGCACCGTTGTCAGCAGCTTGAAAAATTTAGCTTAAATGAAACCTTAATTGCTATAATAGTCGGACTTTGGTAACATAAAAGCGAGACCACAGCGAGACGATGATAAGATGTGAACAATGGCAAAAACCACGTGTAAATGTCACGGCGTGACTATAGCGAGATTATTGCGAGAAATCCACGATGCAGGTAGCCGTGTAAATGAAACATAAAACCACCTTTGCAATTTTTAGCCACGGTTTTAGCTTATTGTAACCTATTTGAAAAGTAATTTTGAAGAAAAAAAAAGAATTTTGGCGAGACTATAGCGAGACCAAAGCGAGGTGATGGAAAAACATTCTAAATGCCAAAAACTACGTGTAAATATCACGGCGAGACCAAACCGAGATCAAAGCGAGAAAATCACAACACATAGCCGTGTAAACGGGCACGGCGAGACAAAAGCGAGATTAATGCAATGACCAAAATGGCACTGAAAGGCACGTTTTCTTTTTTTATAAATGTTGATGACGATTTGAGTCTACTGAGATCTGAATAATCTAAAATATTTGAAACAATACAGATTTTATATCTACTTTTTCTTATAGAGAAAAAACCATTTTTGATTTATTTTCCGTGGAAACTGTTTTAGGTTGATCGTTTCCCTTTATTTTTAAGAAAAAAAGTCAAAAGATAAGAGTTATTCTGGAAGTTAAATGATAAATCTCACCAAAAGACCTAAAAAATTAATTTTTAAAAATAAATCAAAGACCAATACCGAAATGAAATTTGACGAATTAAATATATCTAAGTGAGAAACCAATTGAAAATAAAGGTCAACTGTTATTTTCGATCTCTGCTTAAAACTTTGATTTTTTTTCAACTCAAATCGTGAAAGAATCATATGCTAATAAATTCTTCCCTAATTTTATTTTTCCGATCTCTCACAAACGAGAAATTCAGGAAGAAAGCATTTACCTAGTTTGCCCTCGATAGAACTGTAAATTTGTATGAATCAAAAATTGTATTGTTCGTGAACTAAATTTTGTATGGTTTGTGAGAAGATCAATAAAGATCCGTACATACATATGTTATAGCCACCGACGCATATATGTTTATGGTCAAAATCGATTATAACAACATCGATTATAACGAAGTATCGGTTATTGTGAACTAATTTTGAAGTCCCGTCACAGGTTCATTCAGTTTGTACTTACTGAATATCGCTTCTAACGATATACATACAACGAATAATCGCTAATATCGACCAGTTTGGAAAGAAAAATTTAAAAATACATCGCTTATAACGAGTAAAAGAAAGAAAACAGATTTCCCTGTTACTTTTTTTATATGCTAATTTCGAATTCTGTTTTTGAAGGGAACTGGAATAGTCACATTTAATATCCAGAAAGTTTAAAAGTATAAGTTTGCTTTTTGGAAATTAGTTCAAAAGTGGATTTTTTATTAATAAAAAAAAAATCTACAATAATTTCAAGGCTCGAAGCTGTTGATTCCAAAAAAATTTTACTAAAATAAAAAAGGCTGTCCACTTTTTAATAAAGAACAAAAAATGAAAAAATGCAAAAACGGTTATAACGAAACACTGAATATAACGAACAAATTCTCCAGTCCCTTCGAGTTTGTTATAACCGATTTTGACTGTATCTAAGTTCGTCCACAGTTAACATTTTTCTCACATGACCAATTATTTATTTAGAAGACACATTCAGAATTTCAGCGCACCCAATTTGTCGGTTTCTCTAACAACGTTTTTCTTTATGTTAAATTATTTTAATTATAATATTTATAAAAATAATCGAGTCTGATTGTTATTACGAAGGCCACAACTGACATGTTAAGTAAAGAATATAAATATGTTTGTTTCTATAAGGCATCAAAATTGGTGACTACAAAATTCCATTCTCTTATCACAGTTGAACTTAATAATAATAAAATTATACGCTTTGTTTTCAATATTTTCTACTAAAAAGAGTGTTTAAACTATAAAATCGCTTCGTTTGTTTTGTTGTTTTGTATTTGAGGATGCACAATATAAAAAAGTCAGATAAAAAAAAATTTAAACAAAAACATTGCATCCCCAAATGAATACATTTTTATTAAACCATAATAACAACAATAAAAATAACAACAACAACAACAAAATAAACGACGCTTATACTTGCCTTGCTGAATCATAAGTGTGTTACACTGCTGGAAACGCGCTTCTATAAACATTCCCAAGCAGTGAACTCAATTAAAGTTATCAGTGTTCATCAATGCCTCCGAACCGAACATACAACGACAGCTAGCGACAGCACCATGGGTTACAGCTGGAGCTTATAATAATTTTCTATATACCGTTTTTTGTTCGTTTTTTGCTTTGAATCTCATTGTGTTTTGTGTGTTTTTTATCTTTAGTGCATGTCCACTTGAAGTCATGTTGAAACACCCAGTGTAAGAATTATACAAATAAAATATCTGTGTCTACAAACGGAAATCAAACGCACAAGTTTAATCTTCTATTTTAATCCCCAGTGTTCATATAGAAACTTAGAAAATAAAAATTAAAATAAAAAGATACAAAAGTATCTCAAAGATACAAAAGTATCTTATCTAAAATAAAAGTATTTCAAATATTCCAAAATGATTCTCGAGTAGACTTAATCGACCGCGTACTAAGCGCCGCCGGAAGGAGTACATACTTACATACATACATAATAAAACGAGTGTGAGTGAATTCATTCCCAAGTATAGAACAAAAAAAAAAAAAAAAATCTGATAAATATTCTCGACTCTTTCTCCAGTCGAACAAAAAATAATAAAAGAAATCAGCATCGAATTCTCATAAAATGTTCGCCGCTGGAAAGATCATAATTCAATTGATTTTATTAATTTCGATTTACTGGTGGATTCCTATAACAAGAACCCATGCCATTGCGAGTGCAGCATCATCATTGTCGTCATCGCCATCGACGTTAGCTGGCGATGGCGATTGGGATGTAGCATCTGTACCAGACCCGGACGTTGTTGGTGCAGTGACTGCATCAGATGAGGCAGCAACGGCCACAACTCAATTACCCAATGACGCACCCATAGAGCCTGCACTAATCCCTCTTACGCTGCCAGCATCGGCCGAAGCACCCGAGTTAGTTCCTGTTCCAGTGCCATCACCAGATTTAGTTCCAGAATCAGTACCAAATACAACAATAATGTTGACAACATTATCGTCGGCGTCGAACGAAGGCAGACCGGCACTTGTCGGCAAAGATGATTATGGTAATTACTGTTTAAATATAGAATTGTTTAATATATAATTTATTTGATATAACATAGATAGAGGTATACAGACACACATAATTTTTTTTTTAATTAATATCCCCTGGTGGGTGGAGGCTTGGAAAGCCATCACCACAAGCTTTTATGTAGTTGTTTCGTTGCAAACAGCACTTTGAATCTGACCTAAATTAATGCAAATACATTGGATGGAACTAACAAATCCGTTGCATTATTATTATATCTAATATTTATATATGGAACAAACTCAAGCTAAATAAAGCTTAATGTAGAACAACTGTAAGACTTGAGTTTTGTATTTGTTCAACATACACTCAGGTGCTAATGAAACCTCTAACTTTGTTTTTTTTTTCCTTCGAGAAAGCCGGAAATAGGTTTTGTTTTCCTAACACATACTCTGAGAAAATGTTTGGTTAAAATTTACCAGATCATTTGTTGAAAATGAACAAGGTCACTTTCCAATAAAAACTTAGAAACCTTAAAAAAATAACACAATAATTCAAAAATATATTTGGTGCATATTTGCAACGTCGCGTCGCGTGATAAAACACTAAATAAGCTCATGATTTGGTTAAGTTTATCAATTAGTCAGAACTGTCAAATTTAGTATCAGAAATGGCTTACAGAACCTCTTTTCGTGCAGTTCCTGAAACTGCCAAATTGTACCGGTTTTTGTCCGAAGTTCTGCCAATTTAATTTTTTTATCTGTTGTTTGACAGAACTTTGGACAAAAATGTGTAAAAATTGGCAGTTTTGGGAAGTACACGAACAGGCCTACAATTTGGTTAAACTTATCCAAACGTCATTGTGACTTTTAGAACTAGGCGTACTACGAAATATGTTAGTATATGATATCTCAGAGCACTTAAAAAAGCTCTGACCGTGTTCTGTTACTATCGCCTCGCGATTAGTTGGTGAAGAAAAATTAGGACGTCTACATTTACTCAACGATAAGAAAAGCTACCTACTTTTTGGAAAAGGAGCGGCACTATATTCCTCAAACCAAAATCCCAAATACCGAAATCTAGCATTTTTTAAAATTTCGAATAACAAAATCTCGCAAATTAAAAATCTTGTTTTTCATAATCTCGCAATTAAAAAATCTCGCATTTACATCTCAAACCAAAAAGTCTCGCAAATTTAAACCTAGTTCTCGCAAATCAAAACTCACAGCAACGAAATGCACACAATAATTTTTTTTTTGAAAATACACCCAAGAGTAACAATCTTTTTACGTTCCCAGTTGTTTTTTACACGTTTAAGCCTAGTACGCTGCTGATGCGAAACGAAATTTTTAGTTGGTCTCCAACAAGACAACGAAATGCTTACAAAAACGAAACGGAAAAATATTCATTGACAGTTGCACAAATTCAAAAAATTAAAACAAATGCAAATGCAAAAAAATCACAAGCAGCTATGCTGTAATGAAAGAAACAACAAAAATAAACACGAAAAAACACAAATGTCATTTTTTCGCACACAATAAATGGTCTGGGTAATTGATTGAGTGCGAAAAAAGAGTGTAGACATCTCCAAATAATCTGCTACAATTATCAATTTCGCTCATCGAACAGCGTACAGCCGAACGAAAAGTAGAACTAAATTTTAAGTTTATGATTTCGTTGTGTCATTTTTGTATGGGATTTTTCGTTTCGCATCAGCAGCGTACTAGGCTTTATCATGAAACTAAAAAATTTTCTAGTTCATGGCCAAATGCGACTAGTGCAATTTGCACATGACACTTACAACTGGATATAATCTCTATGTTCTCTCTATGTTGTTTTTAACAAAAGTATTGAAAAATCAACAGCATCAATTGATAAATAGCAGTGTGGTCTTAAAGTAGGTACTGAGGTACTGGAATTACATATTTTGCAGAAGGTAGAATATCTCGCAAAATTTATTTGCATTTCAACAGTTAAATTTTGCGAAATTTTGATTTGCGAGATTATGAAAAGCTGGAGTTTTTAATTGTGTGAATATGAAAAGCGGGATTTTGTAATTGCGAGATTTCGTCATGCGAAATTTCGAATGCGAGATTTCGTACCCAACCCTTCGTTTATTATTGGTAGAACTAAAAAGGCTTAGCTTCACAGAGGCGCATGAAAATCAAGAATCCGAGATTATGGGCTCCCAATACGATATTCTTGTATTTGCTCATTTTCGTCAGGCCACTGCCGAGAGCTTGCGACTATTGTAGTTCTATCTTAAAACGCGACTTACGATTAAAACGCGACTATTGTCGTGTATCTTTAGGTAAAACTCTTGACGTACCTACCTTTTTAAACTAAGGCTGAGGTAGGTCGCTGCGCCGGGTTTCAGGGGTTCTTTCTTAAGAGTACCTACGAAACTTTAGTTTTATGCCAATTCGTTATTATTTATTATAAATCCAGAATTCTCTTTATAATTAATATCTTGTACCTAGTCTTCCCGCTTAATTTCAATGGCCATAACCGAAACATTTATGTACATGCTCTGCGTTTGTTAGCTGCAGTTTTTAAATTCAATTAAGCGGACAAAATCAATTAAGCGAAGTGTTATTAACCGGGGAATACTTAATGTAGGTATTTGTTATCGAACAAATCCCATAAAAATCACAGTAAAACTGGTAAAATTGACACAAATCTCGGTCGAATCCGGTAAAATTCACAGTACAACTAGTACAAAAATCGCGTATGGAGGCGGTAAAAATCGCAGCACAACTAGTAGAAATCGCGAACGAATCCGGTAAAAATCACAGTAAAACTTATAAAAATCTCGGACGATTCCGGTTAAAATCACAGTAAAACGGGTAAAAATATCAATGCAATTAGTTCAAATTTCGGTCTAGTCCCGTAAAAATCTCGGACAAATCCGGTCAGTGCGGCACTTGGTTCTTTTCCCTTACAAGTTCCCTTACCAATTGTGGAGAAGAAAACTGGACAAAATTTTGGAAAAATTCAGTAAAATCTCGGTACAACTGGTAAAAATCGCGGACGAATCCGGTAAAAATCATAGTAAAACTGTTAAAAATCTCGGACGAATCCAATTAAAATCCCGAACTAACCTGGTAAAAATCTCAGTACAATAATAATAATTTGGGAAGAATCCGGTAAAACTCTCGGACAATTCCGGTAAGTTTGGCACTTGGTTCTTTTCACAAGACCCATTACCACTCTGGTGAGGGAAGTCTTTATTGGACTGAGCGAGCTGTGGTATCGTTGACTGTGGTTTCAACACTGATATTTTAGTTTTTGCGTTTTGTTAGTTTTCGTCGGGTTTCGAAGTCAAACTGACTTTATTGGTGAAGTAGAAACTAAAAAAAGGAGAGAGAGATGATTCATTTTACTTAAGTAGAGTATAGCTGACTTCTCCTTTTGACTGTTTGAAAAACTACTTTGCGTTGCTTTTGACATTAGCTTCCGACTGCTTCTTCCAACTACTTCAGTTCTACCTTTACATTTTTTTTATCGTTCCGAGACTCCGATTTCGCGTTGGTTCGGGAAAAAAAATCTGTCACACATCTAATCTGTCAAATAAATGTTTGACGTTTAATATTTGACATTTAACTGATTCAATTACACATTATTTAAGCAAAAGAAAATTAGGACGTTCATGCTAACTTTTGCGTAAACTTATCATTTTATACAATTTATAAACTTACGACGACACGTTTCACGAATACCCTCTATATGGAGTTAATTTGGTGTAAATAGTGCCCCAAAACATTTAGGTAACATACAAAATTAAATTAAAAACAAAAGAGAGTTCCACATTGAATTATACATTTAATAATTTATATTTGCTCAGGTTAAAATATTAGTAAAGACCAAGAAGATTCCACAAGTACATTTTACCATTCGTTTAATTTGACAAGGTAATGTGTAAACTATACACACAGTTGAGCATTGTTGAAGTTACTATGCACTATCCTCGTTCACATGTAAGCGTAACAATGTCGCATAAGGTGTATATTGTTAAAGTAATAGTATGCCTTGCTTTGTGTTTACTCATCCTTCTTCGCTTGTAAGCATTACATAACCTTAACCATGGGTTAAATTTGATAAGGGATAATGTAGACTTTACATCGTGAGGTAACATGACAATAGAGTGTGTTATGTTAATTTATCTTCGTGCACGTGCCAGCGTAACATTACCTCCCAAAGATTTAATTGACAGACAAGTGGTCATATAAGCTACACAGTTGAATATTGTTAATGTAACAATCAAATTCAAATTATAAAGGAGAATGGAAAAGTTATAGCTAGCACAGTTAAATTTCCCTTGGTATACAACAACAAACCCAAAAGTGTCGATAAATAAGTCAGAAAAAAAGTGGATATAAAATTATAAGGTTTCGTTAAGTTTAAACTCAGGTGGAGCTGGGCTTGGGTTAAATATAGAGCGTTTTATTGGCGGTTGCATTGCTGCGCTAGCTATAAATACCAATAAAACGCACCTAATACCTATAATTACTTGTTCAACTATTTTTGTTAAACAAGTGAATCATTTCTGTAACATAGTAAAAACCAAACAAAAAACAAGCAATTTGTCTAAAATGAGTTCTTTGCTTTTTATTATCTAACGATCGTGATTTGTGCGGGGCGGGCTTTGAGTAAAATTATACACAACTTGTATGCAGCACACGGACAACACAAGTTAATTCTTTTTTTGATTACATTTGTCTGTTTTTGATTCTTATTATCACTGTTTAATTCAGAATAAAAAACAATCACATTTTGTAAACAAAATTCTTGACTAGTAGATTAATTCTTAACGATCTTCCTCATTCTTTCACTTAGGTAGGTAATAAAAACACTACTGCAAGTGTTCATTTCTGTTGACCTGTTGACTTCGAACGAATCCGCAATGGCAAGTTTATTCTCTATTTTTTCAACTCTTATTGATTCCAGTTGTAGAGAAACGGTAGATTTATGAAATTTCTCACTTGTTCAAAGAAGCCAAAACAAATGTTATAGTCCTCTTAGACTTGTTGTTCCCTGTAACACAAATTTAAAAAAGTTTTGAATTTCACTTGTTCAACAAGAACTTATGTATTGTGTTATATGCCCCAGTTCTTAATTTTACAATATGATCGTTAAGGTTTTTCTAATAATAAATATTGTGTATACGGTTTAATTTGCACTTGAGTATACAATTGATACCTAGATACAAATTGATTCTGTGCAATGTAGATTACCTCTGACAAGGTCGACCACGGCCATGCTCATGCACTATGGTACACATTCCACATAGTGCACAAAGTACACCCTATTTACGTTGGTCTGGCCACCACAAAAATATCTCAATGTGAAATTGTTTTTTTTTTTCATTACTCTTGTTTTTGTTTTGCGAACTCTTTAGTAAGTTTATTCCTGCAATTGAAATTGTAATTATATTATTAAGTCGACTGTACTAAGTAAGTACCTACTCGTAAGTTGGTTTAATAAAATTAATTTGTCTCATTAGATAGGTATATGACTACTGAATATAGTGAATATACTGTTGGCAATGAAGTGGATAGAAAAATAAGTTTGATTTTTTTCAATTTTTAAACAAATAATATTGTATTTGTTTTATTTATAAATAAATTATAAGTGTACTTAAATAAACGAAGCTAATGTACATAATATTCAATATAAATAACTACCTATGTACAATTGGCAAGCTTATTTGAGTAGATTTATTTTTTAAGGAGCTATAATAATTTGAAAACATTTTTTTTTATTATTTTTATTTAATTAGTTGAATAAATACAGAGTGTAGGTAATAATAAGAGTTAATGATCGTTAAAGAGTGAGGTCAAATGATGCCGAAAATTCGCAAGCTTTATAAAGTAGATATTTTAATTAAGTATTTAATATAATTATTTATGTTGTGTACTTGAAAATATGAATTTTTTGGGATTACATATTTTGTATTTACCTAACGTTTTGTCCGGTAGAGTTGTGTATAGCTCTAAAAAAAAGAAAAGAATCAGTTCATATTCGATAAAGAATTTACACTAGGGTGTTTCATTTTGTAAGGCACAAAATAAAATGTTAAATTCTACCTGACTTTGCTCACGCCCCGAGTCTCTCTGACGAAAAAGATATTTATGCCAAATTTCAAGAAGATTGGAGAATATTTAGAGGTTGCGCATTTTGATCACTCTTTTAAAAGTAGACAAGAAATAAGATTTTAACATCTTTTGCAGTTTTTAGAGAAAACGTTTTTTTTTTAAGAACACAAAAGTCTTGTTCCCATCAACCTTAATGGTTGATTGATCTTCAAAATAAAATTGCGTCAGTAACGGGAGGGGTAAGGGGACAGGTGAACCCGATGTAGTCAATTTCGTCGATTTAATCAACGGAGATCCCTAGTTATAAAGTGTAAACTATTTCTTTTGGCCAAAATAGCATGATATGGATGTGATCGCAGCACTTCGCATCACATAGATCATGCAACAAAGAACATTCTACACTATATTAACGATAATTGTGAAATACGGTTATCTCTCGAGGAGGTGACGTGAATTGGCCACCAAGATCGTTCGATTTGACCCCATTAGACTTTCTCTTGGGGTTTTATGAAGGTTTGGGTCTATAATAAAGGTTATGTCTATGCTAATAAGCCGCAATCAACTGACGTCCTCAAAGTCAAAATAATTTAGGCCATCGTTCAAATTCAGCCGGATAACTATGTGGAAAAGCATTCAAATTTGGACGCCTCGGATCCATGCAACCGTGCGACCAGGTGTCGAATATTTTGAACAATGTCATATTTCATATTATACGGACATTTATGTATAAATATCATACGTCTAGGCCCTTCAAAAATAGTAAGAATTTTGTTAAAACCACACACACAGCTTGTTTAATAGGTACCATTTCAAAATCGACCTGCCCTACTTGGTAAACCGTGTATAATGCTTTGAGTTTGAAGGTACAGTTCTAGAGAAATTATTTAAAAAAATATATAGGTAGGGATGTCACGAATTCACACATTGTAGTTTAGAGTGTACATACGTGTAGACACACTACAAACTGCACAAGATGAAACAAACAAGTGCATGAGAAACCCTTGAGTACAGGAGACTTCAATATTAGAAAATTCACTAGTTTGAGATAAAAGTGATCAAAATGCGCAACCTCTAAATATTATCCAATCTTCTTGAAATTTGGCATGAATATTTTTTCCATCACTGGGACTCGGGGCGTGAGCAAAGTCAGCCAAAAATCACATCTTTGGAAATATGAAACACCCTAATTGTACACCCATACATATATATGGGTGTTTCCATTGTTACGGGTGTGACAGTGAGACTCCATATTTTATTAATTTTTCACTAACTATTACAAATTAATAAATTAAAACTATAGTTATGTACAGGTCACCTGAAGCCCTTCAAATAAATTAGTATGCTGAAGCATGAAAAATCAGTGATTCAGTAAGGATCCAATTTAGTTGCGTTACGTGTGTGACATTTGAAGTGACATTAGAAAACTGGTGATTTGCAATTGGGATAGGTATCTAATGTTCATGTAGTGTAAAATATTTACGGTGACCATCCCTCCTCTTTTTTAAAGGACAGTCCTTTTGTTCGGAGTCCTGTCCTCAATATTTTATTTTATTAAAGATGACAGGAAATTGTCCTCCTTTTACTGAATTGTCCTCCAAATATCCTCTTTTTATCTTTCAAACCATTTTTCTAAGATTGAAACCACATCAAGTATCTACTTTTTTCATTACTTAACCAATTAAACACGTAACTTTATACAGTACTGATTTGAATCTAAACGTTTTTTCAATAACTTGGAAAAGATCTAGAGATCAATGATGACTAGGTAAGTTTAATCAAACGCTAAGTCAATGAAGAACAAATTAAAAGATGTACAATTATTGGTGAAAAAATAAGGAATTTTTTTAAAGAACATGTGAAAATCTATTCAAGAAAGTAAAGTTGTCGCTATTATTTCTTGAAATGCCCTGACCGAAAAACTGTTTTCAAATTCAAGCTTTGACACTCGAGAAATCGCAATTTAAAGTTGACAAACTAGAGGGAATGTCAATAGCAAAGTGCAATAAATTACAACTTTGGCTGTGCAGATTTTTAAATTTTCTTAAGAAAAAACTATTGCGAAGAAAAGTACAAGAATTAAGCACTGTTTCAGCCCCATTTAAAAAAACATGCTCGGATATCTTTTAATTCACGATTTAACTAAAATGCTGATCAAAAGTTCGGTAGTTTAGGTACCTACTATAAATTTTTTATAATAATAAACTGATAGTCTTCGTTAAATTCTGCAAATCTTCGTTAAATTCTATATCCGAACGAAAATCTAGTACAATCAACAAGCACTCTGATGTTACCAAAGAGTACATACCTATTTATTAAAGTGCACATATATTTCGGGTTTTCAATTGCGTTTATGTCACCACGGTCTGTTTCCCTTATATCTAGTTTTTGGGAAAAATGACAGAACTTTTTTGTTTACTTGATTACACGTTAATGTACCTACTACTGTGATCAGTTAGTTCATTTTCTTGAATTTCGTTTAATTGATAAGAATTGACATTTAATTCACCCGACTAAAGATAATTAGCGTTTCTTGCGTTTATGAATTACGGTGAAAGTTCCTTTGTATCAAACTTAGGTATTAAATTAAATTGCCATTATTTTATCAATTATGAGCCTGGTTGTGAAGCTTAAACTTTACAAAAATTATTCATTCTTAAATTTTATTACGTTTTTAAAAAATTGTCCTCATTTTTTCCTCTGAAAAAATGACCACCGTAAAAATATTGCATGTTAACTATGTCTCATTCTCTTGCAAATATTAACCTGATACGAGGTTGACCAGGGCCTCAGCCAACAAGCTTCCTCAAGCCGGCTCGGTTTCTAGCTAGCTCCGCCTTAAGTGTTGACATGAGAGTTTTTCACTATTCTTTCAAGAACGATGTTGAGCTTGTTGCATGACAGCGCGTCGCATTGTCTAAAACCTGTTTTGACATCAAAAGTATCGATGAGGTCTTTGCCGACCTTGATGGAGCAGCATACATTCTCCATTGTCATCCTGCACAAATGGACGATTTTGGGAGGGATGTCAAAACTAGACATATTTGGTCGATGGTGGCTCAAAGCAACACTGATATGGACCTATCAGGTTGTTGACGAATGGCCTAAGGCGTTCACAAAGTAGGGCAGAAAAGATCTTGTATGCGATGTTAAGGAGACTGATGCCTCTGTAGTTGATTCAATCCAGAGGATCACCTTTCTTGAGGATCGGGAATAAAATTCTGAAGTTCCATTCATCGGGAATGATTTTCCCCGACCATATCTTGCAAATGAGCTGGTGCATACTCCTTACCAATTCATCGCCAGCCGCTTTGAACAGCTCGGCCGTAAGGCCATCAGCTTTATTGGAATTAAGTTTACATATTGCTATCTTCAATTCGTCGAGATCGGGTGGGCGGAATTTTTGGCCTACGTCGTATAGGCTGAGTGCTGCAATCTGCAACGGAATTCGGTTCGTCAACGACGTTATAGAATTTGCAGAAATGATTTTTCTATAATCATCAGCACCGACTGATGGGATTCTACCAAGATGTTCCCCTGATCGTTCTTGCAAGCTTCATTTCAGGCCTTGTAACCCTGAGAGGTTCTTTTTTCTTTTTGGTAAAACTTCCGAACTTCATTCCCGCAATGGCGATGGCGAACCTCTATTTCATCGATTGCGCGCTTCTCATACTCTTACTTTTCCCTTATGAGAAGCCGCTATTCCTCTCTCCTCTTCTGCTCCTAAAGCACGCGAGCAGCTCTGGTCCTTCTATGCAGCGCCGCCGCTTTGTATGCCTGTTGTTTGGCTGCATGTACTTGCCGACATTCTTCGTCAAGCCAGGGGTTTCGCTGTGGTTTTCGTGTGAGTCTCATCACAGAAGAGGTCATCTCTGATTTCTTCCATGGCAATACTTTCACTGGTCCTCGATGTTTGAAGTTGGTGGCATTGGACTATTAAAGAGGGTGCAAGAGACTTGATTGGATAATGACCTGGCTTACGACTGTAGCCGTCCGAAGTCGAACTTCTTCACAGTATTTCCCTGTTTTGGCATAACAACGAGGTAGTGGTAATCTGGTTGCCGGTTGATTGACAAGGATTTCGCCATGCCCCCTTTTGTATTTCGAGATAAAGGAACTGCGTTCTAGCTTCCACAAGGTTTCGCCCCGCAGCAAAGTCGATTAACCTGAGTTCGTTATCAGGTGGTGTCGTGCAGGCTTTATCTTCCGATTGTGCCACCAAAGGTCTCTTTTCTTCCTTATTTATGGCATTGAAATCACACAAGACTATCTTAATGTCAATGCTTAGTGCATTGCTCACATGTCTTGTCCAGGAGCTCGTAGAACTCGTCCCTGGTGTCATCATCTTTCTCCTCTGTGTAGGCATGCGCGCATATAAGGTTGTGTTGGCGAATTTAGCCTTGATTGGAATTAACGTGAGGCGCTCGTTCACATAGTTGGAACTCAACTTTTTACCTAATTCTGTCTCTAAAGTTGAATCCAAACCCAAAAAGAGACTGCCTTTGCTGTCGGTAATAGCCGCCGTAGTAGATATCGCAGTCTTTCGTGTTTCTACTGCCCGGCTCCTATCCCATCGTACTTCTTTGATGGCGGTGATGTCTGCTTTGTAGCAGTCTAGGGCTTCCGCTAAACATTTCGCTGCATGTGGTCATAAAAAGATACGGAACATTCTACGTGCAAATCTGAAGTTCATTATACTTATTTCGTTTGCTTGGTCCGTCAACAGTTAATCTGTCCGTATCCGAGGCATGCTGTTGCTTCGAAATAAGATAGCTTTACATGGCCGGGACGTCACAACGTAGGCACGACCCCCAACCTGGAGGACCAGACCCTTAGTATGACTCCAAGGGGAGAGGTGGTGGGTTAACCGCTCCTTATAAGCCTGAGCTCCGAATATGTCGTAGTACCCCGTATAAGGTGTTTACTATACCTAGGTAGTTCAACTTATCTGGAACTAAAGACGCTACAGTTGATCTTATCTAGAGAACTCTTCCGCTGCCGCCTTGTGACAGGAGAAATGCCTTAGTGGAGACACTCCAATGTTACAAACATCTAATTCAGCTTCCTACATCCTACTTTTAAAATAGGTAGGTACCTACCTATTATTCACAACAAAAAAAATGAAACAAAACAAAACGTTCTTCATAAAGAAAATTGTTATGCAATAAAACAAAAACGTAATATAGGTACCATAGAACAGCTGCTATAGCTTCTACTGTGTGATTCTCTGCAATTGTTTATTATTCTTCCCCTTTCTTGCTTCCCATTACAAATTTTAGTAAACAAAAAAAAAATTTGTATTCACCTAGTTTGGTATACCTTACCAAAGTATTCGTGTAATACGAATACCTCACCCAGTACATCTACGCAAAAATATTTCCACCTAGTTATCTGCTTTTAATTGAAACAAAACAAACACAGTTTTGAACGCTTCGAGCCCAGCTCTAGTCCGCAACTAGACTGGTGGTAGTGTTCCCGTTGTCCCTTTTCCCAGGAAACTGTAACAAAAACAATGCGCAATAAAAAAGAGGATTTCTTTACATCATAATATTATCTACCTACTCGTTACCGACGCCGCGTGCCGCTGGAAGCTTTCGGTCAAAACAAATGCTAATTTATTTTGATTACTCATTCCCTGACCACTACCTACCTACTATCTACAACCGCAACCAACCACTGCCCGAGTTTCCGCTATTTGAAATGCGCATTAAATTATTAATTAAAATAAATTAAGCGGGATTTGCTTGCATCAGTTGGGGAAAAAAAAAAAACCAGAAGCACATAAGGGATTTTATTTGTAGACTTAGAGATTTGTGCGGTTGCATTTAGAAAGTAAATACTTTCAACATAAAGGATTATAAGCTATATAGCTTAGCTGTAGACGTAGGAACCAAAGCATTTATTCAATTATAAAACCCATCTTTGTAACAGTGAAAAAGAAAATGTGTTGTTCATACATGCATACTGCCGCATTTACACGAGTGACAAACTGGCATATTGGCAGTTTTACAGTCGTGTAAATTCGGTATACAAAAGAATTTTGTTTTGCAAAACCGTTCTGGGAACACATCCAAAAATAGATAATTATTTTTCGGATTAGCCGCGTAATAAAAGTTTAAAGAGTGCACTTTGGTACTCACCCCGAACGTTTCGCATCAAATTGCATTGAGCGTGGTCACCGGGAAACTGCTCTTGAAATGTTATAATGTATTAGATTGACTACGCAGGTTGTAGCTGTGCGTAGGTGGTTCTATCTCATGATGTTGTTGTTGTTGTTGAGGTGCAGCTTGTTGGGAGCAAACAATGCTCACTACATCGGAGGGTGTTTTAAGTTTGAACTGGGATGCCGGTAAGGTGTTAATGACGGGATCCCAAGAACGTGAAAGCTTAAAACTGTCATCTCGATTGAAATTTTGGTTGCGTTTTATTTCAATCGCCTCCCGTACCAGCCGTGGGATGTAGTGGGTTTCTTGAGCTAAAACCTTGGCTTGGTCAAAATGGATCCAGTGGTGTTCATCTGGATTGTCCAAGATGTGCTCACAAATTGCCGACTTCTCCCGCTGGTTCTTACTAACAGCACTAATGTGCTCTTTTAAGCGAGTAGCAATGCTTCTTTGTGTTTGTCCAACATACAAAGACCCACAGCTACAGGGAACAGCATATACCCCCGGTGTTTGGAGAGGAAAATGGTCCTTTGGTGACTGAAGGTGGTTTTTTACCTTTTTTGGTGGTATAAATATGGATTTTACCCCATATCTCTTCAACACTCTGCCAACTCTATCCGTTACACCCTTGACGTAAGGTAAGAAAGCTTTTTTGTCCAGATTGCTTTCGTCCCTTTCATGTGACACCACTGGCTTCCACGTTCTTTGCCTTTTGGAGTAGCCATTTGCTCTTAGCACATTGTCGACTAGGTTCAGCTCAGTCATTAGATGTTCACTGTCACAAATTCTGTGGGCGCGCTGAAACAATGTCGAAACAACAGATCTTAAATTTGCTGGGTGGTGGTGGGAAGTAGCATGTAGGTATCTGTTAGTGTGTGTTTCCTTCCGATAGACTGTGTGACCTAATGTACCATCCATTTTCCGTGTTACCTTCACATCCAAAAATGCAATGGAATTGTCTTTTTCTTTTTCCATCGTGAAACTGATTTTTGGATGTTGAGAGTTCAGATGTTCAAAGAAACTCTCAATAATGGAGCGTCTTAGGATGCAAAATGTGTCATCCACATATCTTAACCAGATTCTGGGTTTTTCCGTAGAATTGCTGAGGGCTTTTGTCTCAAAATGTTCCATCCACATATCTGCAATAAGGGGAGCTAAAGGTAAGCCCATAGCAACGCCATCCACTTGTAAATAGAAATTTTTGTTGAAACAAAAATACCCCGAAGAAAGACAGAACTCCAAAAGCGGCATATAGTTTTCGTTAATGCCGGAAGTTGAGATACGCTCACGGATAACACTCAGAACCTCCTGTACAGGTACATTTGTAAATAGTGACTCAACATCAAAGCTCACCATAACTTCATCCTCATCGAGTCTTAAGCTACCGATAATTGAAACAAAGTGAGAGGAATCCTTTATGTGATGTTCTGTCGACCTAATTAAAGGTTTGAAAACGTCTACTAAATGCTTTGCTAAAAGATAACAAGGTGCATTTATTTGACTCACAATTGGTCGCATTGGATACCCTTCTTTATGAATTTTCGGCAGCCCATACAATTTTGGTGGTTGAGTACACGAGGGAATTAAGCGCTGAGGTGGCAAAATCGCTTTATTTTCATTAATGAGCTTTGTAACTTTTCTTAAGACACGGGCTGTGGGATCGTAATCAACAGGCGTATATGTGTTCGTGTCTTCTACCAAAACATTCATTTTGGCAAAATAGTCACTTCTATTTACAACAACAGTCGCATTGCCTTTATCTGCAGGTAAAATAAATATGCTCTCTTCCTTACGCAACGAATTTAATGCAACCATTTCATCTCTGCTTACATTGCTTGTTGATGTTATTTTGGTTCGTCGAACCAAGACCGCTACGTCTTGCCGAATTGCTTCGGCATCGATGCTGTTGAATTTGTTGCGCGAGATGCATTCTTCTACACTTCCAATAATGTTCTCGATTGGCACACGCCGTGGAGTGGGTGCAAAGTTCAAACCTTTGCTCAGAATGCTTGTGGCTGCTGGACCCAAGTTTATGTTTGATACATTAACAACGGCTTTTGTAAAGTCGATAGTGTTTACCTCTGACTGTTTGGTTTGCCCGTTGATTAGCTTATCAAATTTTTGTTGTTGTTTTTGAGTACACAGTTGTTGGATATTCGTTGCTTGCATACAAGTTATTCTATCACACACACTAAAATCTTCTGCACTTAGAACCCATGCAAGGTGTTGGTGCATGTCATATAGCTTCACCGATATAGCATTTAATTCACTGCGGTGGGAGCTAATTAATTTAATCAATAACATTTCACTTGCCGTCGTGAGAACTTTCTTAGAACCATATATGTGTCGCATAGGTTTAAGTTTAACACAGGTGGGTAGCACGGCACAATCACGGCATCTTTTTAGGAAAGCTAAAGCACTTAGAAGGCGCGCGCGTTTTACCCGAAAGCTCCCGAACTGGCGCAGGTATTTGTGTATTGCCTCTCCGTACAGGCTAACAATATAACTTTTTAGGCTTTCGCGGTTGTTAATAGACATAATAGATAATTATTTTTCGGATTAGCCGCGTAATAAAAGTTTAAAGAGTGCACTTTGGTACTCACCCCGAACGTTTCGCATCAAATTGCATTGAGCGTGGTCACCGGGAAACTGCTCTTGAAATGTTATAATGTATTAGATTGACTACGCAGGTTGTAGCTGTGCGTAGGTGGTTCTATCTCATGATGTTGTTGTTGTTGTTGAGGTGCATTTAGTAGACGTTTTCAAACCTTTAATTAGGTCGACAGAACATCACATAAAGGATTCCTCTCACTTTGTTTCAATTATCGGTAGCTTAAGACTCGATGAGGATGAAGTTATGGTGAGCTTTGATGTTGAGTCACTATTTACAAATGTACCTGTACAGGAGGTTCTGAGTGTTATCCGTGAGCGTATCTCAACTTCCGGCATTAACGAAAACTATATGCCGCTTTTGGAGTTCTGTCTTTCTTCGGGGTATTTTTGTTTCAACAAAAATTTCTATTTACAAGTGGATGGCGTTGCTATGGGCTTACCTTTAGCTCCCCTTATTGCAGATATGTGGATGGAACATTTTGAGACAAAAGCCCTCAGCAATTCTACGGAAAAACCCAGAATCTGGTTAAGATATGTGGATGACACATTTTGCATCCTAAGACGCTCCATTATTGAGAGTTTCTTTGAACATCTGAACTCTCAACATCCAAAAATCAGTTTCACGATGGAAAAAGAAAAAGACAATTCCATTGCATTTTTGGATGTGAAGGTAACACGGAAAATGGATGGTACATTAGGTCACACAGTCTATCGGAAGGAAACACACACTAACAGATACCTACATGCTACTTCCCACCACCACCCAGCAAATTTAAGATCTGTTGTTTCGACATTGTTTCAGCGCGCCCACAGAATTTGTGACAGTGAACATCTAATGACTGAGCTGAACCTAGTCGACAATGTGCTAAGAGCAAATGGCTACTCCAAAAGGCAAAGAACGTGGAAGCCAGTGGTGTCACATGAAAGGGACGAAAGCAATCTGGACAAAAAAGCTTTCTTACCTTACGTCAAGGGTGTAACGGATAGAGTTGGCAGAGTGTTGAAGAGATATGGGGTAAAATCCATATTTATACCACCAAAAAAGGTAAAAAACCACCTTCAGTCACCAAAGGACCATTTTCCTCTCCAAACACCGGGGGTATATGCTGTTCCCTGTAGCTGTGGGTCTTTGTATGTTGGACAAACACAAAGAAGCATTGCTACTCGCTTAAAAGAGCACATTAGTGCTGTTAGTAAGAACCAGCGGGAGAAGTCGGCAATTTGTGAGCACATCTTGGACAATCCAGATGAACACCACTGGATCCATTTTGACCAAGCCAAGGTTTTAGCTCAAGAAACCCACTACATCCCACGGCTGGTACGGGAGGCGATTGAAATAAAACGCAACCAAAATTTCAATCGAGATGACAGTTTTAAGCTTTCACGTTCTTGGGATCCCGTCATTAACACCTTACCGGCATCCCAGTTCAAACTTAAAACACCCTCCGATGTAGTGAGCATTGTTTGCTCCCAACAAGCTGCACCTCAACAACAACAACAACATCATGAGATAGAACCACCTACGCACAGCTACAACCTGCGTAGTCAATCTAATACATTATAACATTTCAAGAGCAGTTTCCCGGTGACCACGCTCAATGCAATTTGATGCGAAACGTTCGGGGTGAGTACCAAAGTGCACTCTTTAAACTTTTATTACGCGGCTAATCCGAAAAATAATTATCTATTACATCCAAAAAACTCATGTTATCCCCCACTGAAAGCGCCCATTGTAAAAATTGACGTTTTGTGCTCATTTCGATTGGAATATTTGTCTTGAGTTTATTTTATTTAGAATCTTTTTTTTTAAATAAAATTGAGATAAATAACGAACGGGTGTTGGCAATACTATTTTAACTGGCGGCCATTTTGTCAGCTGTCAAGTGATTTACTTTTAGTTTGGTTTGGCATTTCAACATGAGTAAACTAACGCCTGAACAACGCTTCCAAATTGTTCAAATTTATATATGGTTCTGTTCGAAATACGAAATAAGCGAATTTTGTTTAGCGATGAATAGCCTATTGAATAGACCTTTTAAAAAGGAACAATTACGTGCAAGAGTTTTTCTTATTGAATATGTTTGTTTGGCCCATAAGCATGCTTAAAACCGAAAATGCTACTAAATTCACCCATGCGTTTCTGAGAGAATGGTCACACTGGCCACTTTTCAGTATTTTTGGTATAACTCAAAAACTAAGCCGAAGTTGACAATTTTACATATAATATTTTTTGTTCAAAATTAAATTTTCTATCGAAATCGATAGTTTGAAAAATTTCTTAAAAAAATTTAAGCAGAAAAAGTAAACACAAACCAACTCAAAAAAATCGAAAAATCAAAGATTTTTTTCTAAATTGCGCATAACTTTTTTTCGGAGCAAAGATACGCTCAAGACATGCATGAACAAAGTAAACTGGAGTCTTAAGGCCTTAATATGACATGTTAAAAAAGCCATATTATTTGAAAATTGACAGAGATATTGCCATTCAAACTTTACCATTTCTTATCATTTTTCGCAGTTTTTGTCCGAAAGCCTATTTTTGGTACTTTATGACAAATTTAACGTTCCTAGGACATAGTTCCAAATCTTATGTTAATCGGACCAGCCGTTCGGTCTGTATGCCTGAAAGCATATCCTTTTTATAAATTCTCTATAGTTCTAATGTCATATTATATCAAAATTTTGATTTCGAACATTTTTACGAAAGTGAAATTTGCCATTTTTTATTTTTTGCTTCAAAAAAAGTTATGCACAATTTATTAAAAAATTTAGATATCCTTGATTTTTTGATTTTTTTTAGGTTGGCTTTTGTTAACTTTTCCTGCTTAAATTTTTTAATAAAATTTTTTGAACTATCCATTCCAATAGAAAATTTAATTTTGAACAAAAGGTATTTGGGCCTATTCGGCGAGATCTTTTATTCTGCTATTCTCTTATTCTGTTATGAATTTCCATACAAAAGATTGAGCTGTCAACAAATCTTTTATCAATAATCATTTTGGTATTCGGCATGCCAAATCTGTTATGAAATCTGCTAAGAAATCTGTTATGACTTGTCAAATTTTCGAACTCTGAAAAAATCTTTTATGAATAGCTCTTTTGGTATTCAGCATGCCAAGATCTGTTAGTAAATCTGTTATAAATCATAAAAGAATAAAAGACAAACTTTTCTGACTTTTATCATAAAAGATTTCAGCAGTACGCAAGAATATGAAGTAAACATGGAAAATTTATCATTTATTTCGTCAAATAAATTCTTTTAAAAGGTGAAAAATGTAAGAAAGAAGAAGTACGTTTGTAGTATGTACATACAGTATAATATAAAACAAAATTATTTTTGTTTATGAAAGCACAGAACACTTAAATGGAACCAAGATAAAAAAGTAATCCCCTTGATGTTCCTGATTTACATCTCATACAGCTTTTCAAATTGGATAAATTAGAGGAAAGCATTCTAATAAGGAAAATGCAACAATTCACGCGAAACACAAATATGATAATTTGGTTTCAAATACCTATACACTTGTTAAATCTTAAAAAAAATAAATGCAAACAAATGTTGGTGAACCATTTTTCTATTTTCCAGACGAATCAATTTATTCATAAATTGAAATACAGACTAATTTAACAAATTAGAAAATAAAAACAAAAACAATTTTGAAGACGAAAACACAGATCACTGGATGGAACTTAAGTTAAAACAAGTAGTCACTTTGATCTTCTAGTCACTTTGAATCTAATTCACAAAACTTGCAAAGTTTACGCGTGCCACAAATATTACAATTCCATTTCAAATACAAGCAAAGGTTTAATAACAAATAAAATGCAAATAAATGTTGGCCAATTTAATTATTTTGTGAAACGAAATTTTTATTCATAGCAGATCAGCTGATTTTGACAACACATTTTAGGTCTGTTTGGTAACAGATTTCGTTTTCGAAGTTTCATAACAGAACTGCATAAAAGTTCGAAGTCCTGAATACCAATTATAAAAGATCTCTTATGTTGAAAATCTTTTATGGTTGATAACAGAAAATTCATAGCAGAATAACAGATGTGGCAGAATAGGCCTAATTATAGGTAAAATTGACAAATTCGGCTTAATTTTCAAGTTACAACAAAAATATTGAAAAACGGCCAGTGTGACCATTTTCTCAGAAACGCATGGGTGCATTTAGTAGCATTTTCGGTTTTAAGCATGCTCATGGGCCAAACAAACATATTCAATAATAAAAACCCTTGCACGTTATTGTTCCTTTATTGATGATAATCCTCCAGTGCATGTTGAAACACCGTTATATCCACAAAACTGACTGTTCGTGTGCTTTATGAGTTGGTGGAATAATTGGTCCGTACTTCTTTAAAAACGATGCTGGCCAGAACGTAACAGTCTATGGTGACCGCTATAGAGAAATTATTACCTACTGACTTTTTCCATCATCAATTGACAATCATGATGTGCAGGAGCTGTGGTTTCAACAAGACGCACAGTGCGTTGACCAGTGGACAAAAATAAAAAAAGTGAATGTGTGATTTAAAGCTAAATTGCTGTGGAGCACAACAAGAACATCTTAAATAACTCTAATTTGCAACTTTTATTAATTTGCTCTCTTCTTGTTGGTCGATTAGCGGCATTTTTATCAGCAGTGGAGGTAATTTAGCTTCAGTTCTAGTTTAGAATTAGATTTTGTTGTGCGATAATTGATCTCGTGTAAAAAAATTACTGCTATTATCAATATTTTTCCTTGTGAATAATAATTATGGATACCTTTCGAGCTGGTATGAGTTCTTTTAGTTTATTTTTTGGTGGAATTAGTATTTTTATTAATTTATCAAAAAGAGTCCTATTTTGAGGCATGAAAAATTCTTTTAAGTTGAGTTTAAAAAAAAGTATATCAAAGTATATCAACATTTTTTATGTCATTGTATTTGTCCATTATTGTACTTTCCAAAAATAAAAACTTTCATTGCTAATTTTTGCTAACCTGCTAAATATTTAACTTTTTGTACAACAAGGTCAACCGATAAAAAACCAAAAAAATTTTGAAAAATGGGTTTCTTTTACTAAAAGCTCTAAAATTGAAGAAGTTACCAGTTAAATATTAAATGAATTGAAAATAACCAATCGTTCTAGTTCAATAAAAAGTGATTTAAGCCAAAAAGTCAAGTTTTTTGACTTAAATCTTGATTATCGGTGGGAACAATGCTCACGAAACCGCACTCTACTTTTCAAACGGCATGAAGTGTGGCTAAAAAGTGATTTTATACTTCCTGCCGGTATTTTAGATATTATGACCAATAATACTTTAAATGATACACCGGGATCTAGTCGCGGAAGACTACAAAAACCATTTGAAGTTGCTTCCCACAAGACCAAAAAACGTAGAATTGAGGATCGTTAGCTCTCAAACTCCAGTGAAGAGCCTAAGTTTGCAGCAGAACTATCTGGACGTTATTCTGGCAAAAGAGTTGATCTTGCTGAAAAAATGTATAACTCCACAAGAGGCCGTAGCATTGTATTTAGACCTGGATCTCTCAGAAAAAAGTATAATGTTCAGTTGTTAATGCGTTGCATAAAGATTGTTTTTCCAGCTTATACAAACTGAGAAAGCTTATAAAACAAATGCTTCCTAGGCCTCCAAGAACTCCTAAATAACACTGGAGAAAATATTGCAGACATTTCTGAAATACAACATGCCACGACTGCTACTTTAATGTTTAATCTGCAAGTGGGGCTTTAACGGAAGTTCTGGGCATAGTCAGCATAAACAATTCTTTACTGATTCTGAAAACACAGACGAATTCCTTTTTCTGATAGCATTATCCCCTTTGAAATAGCTGGAGAATAATAATGGTATTGAGCTATGGAAAAGTCCCCGTTGTTCTTCGATTGCAGACCATTAAAATTTGTTGTGTATGAAATAATGTTAACAACTTGAAAGATCTTATGGGTCAGTTTAATTTAAATTTTAAAAGCTTCAAACTTGGACAAAAAATGACATTGTATTAACTTAAATATTTAATAAAAGTACAAAACACATAATGTTAATGTAAAAATTAATCTGGAAAATAAGAATTCAAATTTAAGTAAAACAATCTATTTAACATTTTTTAAGATCAACTTTCTTTCTTCTGTTTTAAGCTTAATAGTCATCTTGGAATTATCATATGGCACTTAAATTCTCTGTGCTGATTGAATTATACTTTCTTTGTGTTTTCAAGACCTATTTTACACACAAAAGCTATATTTGCTGTAAAACAGATTTTTGTCCACCATGTTCATAGATTCGACGGACTGTGAGACGGCGCAACATGTCACACAGCTCGTGCCACAATTGATTTATTGAAGGAAACGATTGTTAACAGCATAGTTTCATGTTACGGACCCTAGAATTGGCTCCAAAGATCGTGTGATTTAACGCAAAGTCGCTATTCTACGCCGATGAGTCCAAAACGATTGACCACTTGGAGGACAACATTTTACATTTTCTGCGTTATTGCCGATATACGGCCACAAATATTGGAAAAAGTCAGCGAAAATTGGACCTCCAGATTAGACTACGTCCGAGCCAGCCGTGGCGGTCATATGCCAGAAATCATATTTAAATTATAATATCACAAGATTATCTTTCGAATAAAGTAAATTTCATGTCAATTTAAAAAATATCATCTTTGTTTTATTCCATTTCAAATTTCTATACCTACCTCTAAAAAAAAACATCCTTTATTTGGAAAAAATCAGCTAACCTATAATTCTCCTCGGATCAATAACATTTTGTCTTCAAAAAAAAAAATATATTGCACTTTCTTAAATGGGGTAAAAGACCTCATAAAGTAAAGAGATTTTTTTATAAATAAAAAGAACACATTTTGCTTCTGCCACAAAAGTCAGAGGCAGAGCTACTGAAAATATTCCTTTGGGTTAGAGATTTGATATACTCTTGAGTAAAAAGTACGTAGTAGTAGCTGTTTGAATACCAACACCAGCACAACACTCCACTCTGAGGGTCAATAAACATGAGAGGAGAACTCTTCACTCGAGTGACTCAACTTAGTGAGCACATGTTATCCAAATGCCAACCAAGAACCAGCCTCTTGATATTTTTTGTCGGTATCAAAGTACAAGAAAATATTACTTTCGCCTCCTCCGCACTCTGACGCATATATAAATACTTTTTTTTTGTGTTGCTTGAATCATCTAGTTTTTGAAACGTTGATTTGTTTTTTTTTTTTTGATGACGGAAGGAAAATACCACAGCCACAAGTTTAAGATTGTATTTACATAAAATGTATGCTCCTTTGATTGCAGGTCAATTCTTAATTTTGTTGATTCATTAAGCAATATGATGAATTTCAAAGATATTTATATCTATGTAGGGTAAAGTCGGGTGATATGGCACCCATTTTTAATTTTCCTTATAACTCAAAAAGTAAACATCGTTTTTATTTTAAGGGTTTATATTTATGTGTGTTCTGTACCTAGTTAGTACCTAGATTGATTACAAAATCTTTTATAAAAAACAATATTTAAAAAAAAAAATTAAAATACCTTAAAAAAAAGACATGTGAAAAAATGTCGGGTGATATGGCACCTGCTAGAAGGTGATATGGAACTTTACTTTTCGTATGGATTTTTGCCACACTTAATGCAGTATTATGTCAAATGCAATGAGAAAAGTCAAATAATACACTTTTTCGGCTCGAATGCAAAAAAGAAACAGTCCTAGAAAGTCAATGGACACTTATCAAAATGTAGTAGTGGGTGAAATGGCACCATTGCAATTTGTACTTAGCCCTAGGGGTGCCATATCTCCCTTGATATTACCTACCACTGTTTTTCCAAATTACTCAGGACAAAACGAGTATGCAAAGTTATAGCCGTAATAAAAAAAAATAAACACGTCTCAATCTTCTTTTTTAACTGCATCAATTGAGAGCTTACGTTAAACCTTATGATATTCTGATATTTTTGTTTTAAAAATAAGTAATTAAGAAGGAAGTACTAAAAGGGTGCCATATCTCCCGTGGTGCCCTATCACCCGACTTTACCCTATATTAGGGTGGTCCTAATATTTTTTTTTTCTGAAATTTCAAGTTGCATGGACATCTAATGGCCGAAAAAGTTGAATTAAAAAAAAAAAAAATAGGTAGGTACCTACCCAGTTAAGCATAGCAGGGTAAATATAGGAAGCAGAGTTATTTTTTGTTGCCCCAGATGATGAGATCTTTTTCGAAAGTTAGGTAAAGCAACTTCTTGAAAAATTATTTTTATTATTTTGTAAGAAAGTATATCAAATGCTTTTAACATTGACATTTTTTTTGTGATATCGAACTTTCATCAAAAACAAATATGAAACTTTTCTTAAAAATTATTTTTTTTTTTTGAAAATTTTGAAGGTACCTAGGTATGTAATTTGAAATTTGTAGATACAAAAATTATCTAAATCTGTTCAGCCCATAATGAGAAAATTCAAAATAAAAAAGAAACTTTCTATGAGTGATAGGTAATATTACCTAATAGTTACTAAGTGTAAATTTTAGAATACAGTAAAAGTTTTATAAAAACTTTAGGAGCTGTTTTTGAGAAAAAATTACTTCTGAAGGTGCTTACCGTTATTTTTTCATAATTTTGTATTTCTTGTTTACATCCGGGCTGCAAAAATGTGCATGAGTCACAGCTTTTTTCAATTCCGTGATTCTTTTTATTTGGTGGAAAAAGGCACAAATATGGGCAATCCGCTAAGCCCATTAATAAGTGAATTGTTTATGGCTCATTTTGAAATGAGTTTAAAAGAACGCCTATTATTACCAAAAATATGGTTTCGGTATGTAGATGATGTGTTTGCCATAGTGGAAAAAACCGAAATAGAAAATGTGTTAGGTGTGCTTAATGTTCAATTTGAATCGATTCAATTTACTCACGAAATTGAGAAAGAAAGCCAACTATCCTTTCTCGATTTGCAGTTGAAAAGAAGAAATGGAAAAGTTGAAATTTCTATATATCGAAAACCAACTAGCACATATAGAACAATAACAAACGATTCAAATTGTTGCATACAACACAAACACGCAGCTTTCCACTCTATGGTACATAGATTATGTAGCTTAGAACCTTTCGGCAATAAATTACATGGAAGAGTGTAAAACAATAAAACAAATCGCGAAAATAAACGGATACAAGGAAATTTTGATAGATCGTCTTATCAAAAAACATACAGACAAAATAACGAGACAGAAATATTCTACGTTGTTTTTGCAACACCAAAATCTTACCGAACAAAATATTCGTGTCGCGATATCTTATGTACCAATCATAACGAATAAATTGAAAAACTAAATTTCGGGAATACGGTATGGATATTGTGTACACAAGCCAAAACAAACTTTCAAATTTATTGGGATCAACAAAAGACAAAACTGACAATTTAAATAAATCCGGGATTTATGCAATAAAATGTAGTGAATGTGAAAGTGTTTATTACGGCCAACAAAAAGAAATGTCTTATCGCGCTTTAAAGAACATAAAACCTACATTCGCAACAACCAACCCTACAGATCGGCATTAGCTGCACATGCACTTAACAATAATCACTTAGATCTCGATGCAAATAATGTGCAACTTGTGAAAGAAGTGATTGACGACCGAAAGCTCGATGCATACGAGAGTTTTTATATACAAAAAGATCGAAACTCTATGAACCTAGATAACGGCAATATCGAATCGATCTTGTTCTCTCGTTTTGTTTAAAACCACCTACAACAAATCACAACAGAGCACGCACTTTGCCCCTTTTCAACTTAGTCGTGATGCTGAAGATGGAATGACAACATTCCGAAATGCATTCAAGGTACTCCTTTTAACTCGTTTTTTATATTTGTGTTGTACAATTTGTGATTAGTGTTAAAAGTAAAAAAATTTGTGAAATCATTTAAGGTGTTCGGTTCAATTATTTGATTTTATAACATTAGATTTCACGTCGCTCAAGAAAACAATCTTATTTAAAAATAGTCAGTTTTCAAGAAAATCGTAAATAAAATAAAATGCACGACTGGGTCGCACGTACTTGCTCTTATGTTCAAGACACTGCGAGTTTAAGAAAATTGTATATACAAACATGGAAATTATGAGAGAAAAATGTAGAGAAGCATGAAATACGACATTTAAACTAGCTAAAACAACTCTTTTGACAGTTTGAGGTGAAAAAAAGGCTGCCATCTCAATTCATGATGGAATATAATTGTATGAGAAAAAAAATTTTAAAATCGTTGGAGCGGTTTTCTTTTAAATTAATTTTTTATATATAAAATTCTTAAAACATTTTTAAGAACAAATTTTGGTATGCAGATTTAAACTATATATTTATGTGTATATAAAAACAAAATTTGAAAAAAAAATTGTCAACCGTTTTTGAGATATCGAATTTCAAAAAAAAAATTTGAAAGTTTTTTTAAAAATCCAAAAACTTTTTTTTTGAAAATTTTGATATGCAATATTATTTAATCTTATTTTAAATTTGTAAATAAAAAAATTCATTTAAATCCGTTAAGCTGATAACGAGAAAACTCAAAATAAAAGAATACGTTCTATGACAGGTACTACTAATAGTTGCTATGTGTAAAATTTATAATTTTTGATGGTAGATCGTACTAATTTTAGTATATGAAAAAAGTTTAATCAAAATCGTAGGAGTCGTTTTTCAAGCAAAAAATATTTTCCTGTGCGGCTTTTTCACTTTTGTATGGAAGGTACCGTTATTTTTTCATAAATGTAAAATTTTTTCTAAAAATATTTTAGAGAGTACTAAAAAAGTCTTAAATATCGAGTTTCAAAAAAATCTATGATGCCGTTTTCGAATATTTGATTTTCCAAAAAAAATTTGAAAATTTTTTAAAAATCCAAAAAATATTTTTTCAAAAATGTTGGTACACATTTTTAACATTTAACATTTTAACATTTTTTGGAAGCTTCTGTCTAAAAAAAATAATTGAAATCGGTCATACCATTTTGAAGAAAATAAAAAATTAAAAAAATGGTTCCTTGGGAGGTACCATTAATAACCATTTTTGAAAAATGGTTTTCCACCCAAAGAAAGCCTTTACTAAAATAAATTATTAATTTTTTTTAAGAAAAGTTGTCGAGCCGTTTTTGAGTAAAATATGATTATGTAAATTTGACAAAAAAAAATGTATTTTTGGTGCTAAAAAATAAATGAAAAAAATTTGTCGGCAGAATCACCAAAAACCACTAAGTACCAAGTTTGAAGAAAATCGATCGAGCCGTTTAGGCTGTAGACGAACAGACAGACAGACAGACAGACAGACAGAATTGTGCCACCCACTTTTTTGGTGTTCTCTATCATCGTAATATAATGTTTGATTGTTATCTCAAAAATTTTTTTTGCACGAATCCAAAACTTGCCTTATAGTACCTATAATCGCAAGTAAAAATTATTTAAAATTTTGGTATGCAATATTAGAAATAAAATATTTATCTAAATCCGTTAAGCCGATAATGAGAAAATTCAAAAACAAAAATTAAACGCTCTATGCAGGTACTGTTACTAGTTGCTAAGTGTAACATTTTATAATTTTTGGTAGTAGATCGTGCTAATTTTAGTATATGGAAAAGTTTAATCAAAATCATGGAGTCATTTTTGAGAAAAAAAATATTTCCTTTGCGGTTTTTTAACTTTTGTATGGAAGGTTCCGTACCTAATTTTTTTATAAATGTAAACTTTTTTCTAAAAATACACTAGTCAACAATATTAAAGGAACAAATTTTTTTCAATTTTTGTTAGCGTTTTTTGAAGAGCTGTATCTTTGTGACGAGTGGTCGTATTGAGTTGAAATAAAAAGCATTTTACAGCTTTATGTTTTTTGTTTCGAGATTTGTTTGCAAACAAATTTTTTGAAGTACCGTTATTGCGTTATTGCAAAAAATGAGACGAGACAATAAAATTATTTTGTTTTTATTTTTTTTGAAGGTCCTCATTTCTATGGATAAATTTTTTTGAGTCAATTAAATGTCATGATCAGATACCTTGTTTATTCAGCTTTAATTCAGTTTTTTGTTGTTTTCGTACGATTTTTTTTGACATGGTTTATCTGACTTTGAATGAAAAAAGATACTTTTAGCCTTGATTACCAATATCTCAGCAAATAATGACGTTATACAAAATTCAAAGACAGTTTTGGAAATTTGAAAAAGCGTTTTACAAGATTTTTTTATGATTTTGTAGATATTATTTTTTTTTACCGTTCACCGTTAGTTAAAAAAAGTACTAAAAACCGAAGTTTTGTGGTCTTTTCGTAAATCTTTTTTTTTCATTGCAAATATTGATTGCATGGCTTGCGTTTGTATGCAAATTTATAGACTTTTAAATCATCAATATTCTTGTAAATTTTCAAATTGATTCATCGAACCGTTTTTCCTCACCAAAACTTCAAAGTCTTACAAACCAGGTAAAGGAACAAATTGTGGTGTTCCTAAACAATGCGAAGTTGTCATCAAAATGACAAGAAAACCGCAATTCCAGTGGATTTTTTCACAGTTTTGCATTAGTTAGATACTTTTTTGAATGGAAATGAAAAAAAAATTACATTTTTCAAAAAAAAAAATAAAAAATCAAGTTTTTTTGTTTGAAAATTTTTTTAAATTAATTTTTTTTATTTTTTTGTTTAATGTATTTTTTATTTAATTTCAATTCAAATAATTATCTAACTAATGCAAAACTGTGAAAAAAATCCACTGGAATTGCGGTTTTCTTGTCATTTTGATGACAACTTCGCATTGTTTAGGAACACCACAATTTGTTCCTTTACCTGGTTTGTAAGACTTTGAAGTTTTGGTGAGGAAAACGGTTCGATGAATCAATTTGAAAATTTACAAGAATATTGATGATTTAAAAGTCTATAAATTTGCATACAAACGCAAGCCATGCAATCAATATTTGCAACGAAAAAAAAAGATTTACGAAAAGACCACAAAAACGTCGGTTTTTAGTACTTTTTTTAAACTAACGGTGAACGATAAAAAAAAAATAATTTCTACAAAATCATAAAAAAATCTTGTAAAACGCTTTTTCAAATTCCAAAACTGTCTTTGAATTTTGTATAACGTCATTATTTGCTGAGATATTGGTAATCAAGGCTAAAAGTATCTTTTTTCATTCAAAGTCAGATAAACCATGTCAAAAAAAATCGTACGAAAACAACAAAAAAACTGAATTAAAGCTGAATAAACAAGGTATCTGATCATGACATTTAATTGACTCAAAAAAATTTATCCATAGAAATGAGGACCTTCAAAAAAAATAAAAACAAAATAATTTTGTTGTCTCGTCTCATTTTTTGCAATAACGCAATAACGGTACTTCAAAAAAATTTGTTTGCAAACAAATCTCGAAACAAAAAACATAAAGCTGTAAAATGCTTTTTATTTCAACTCAATACGACCACTCGTCACAAAGATACAGCTCTTCAAAAAACGCTAACAAAAATTAAAAAAAAATGTGTTCCTTTAATATTGTTGACTTGTGTATTTTAAAGAGTAGGTAGGTATGTACTTAAAAAGTCTCAAGTCTTTGATTTTCAAAAAAAAAGGAAACATTTTTTAAAAATCCAAAAAATATTTTTTTTTAAATTTTGGTACACAAAACCGTTTTGAAGAAAATCGAAAATTAAAAAAATGGTTCTTTGGGAGGTACCATTAATAATCATTTTTTGTTTTAATGGTTTTCCGCCCAAAGGAAGCCTTTACTAAAAGTAATTTATTGAATTTTTTAAAGTAAAGTTGTGGAGCTGTTTTTGAGAAAAATACTATTATGTAAAATTGCTAAGAAAGTATGGTATCGCAGGTACCGTTATTTTTGGTTCTTAAAAAAAAATGTGTGGGGGCCAAAAACACTATGTACCGAGTTTAAATAAAATCGATTCTGCCTTTTAGGCTGTAGCTCAACGGATAGAGATTGAGGAAGTTTTAACGTGGACACCTGCCATTTACGGCTTAATTCCACACCGAGCCTCCTGGGAAGGGGCTAGATTTAGTGCTTACCATCACCGTCAACTTCCATCTCTTCCCTGGGTAAACACATAGATTCGTATGGGAGGTTCTTAAACATGCCCGAAATCGAACCCCCCATCCGGCCATGCACCACCAAAGGAAGAGACTTTGTCAACTTCCTACTGTGTTTACACTGCAGAAGTAAACTCACCTAGGTGAGGATGTTTTCTATCTAATCAATGCACGCCTTTACACTGACTGATCGCGAATTTGATCACAACCAACAGCCACTGCGACGCACCCCGAAGGTGCCAACCCATGCCACAAGAATGGTGGGCTATAATTAGCGGGTCAAAATCATGTGATCCCGCAGTACCTACCTTTATCGTAACTATGTAAAGGTGAACGTTATTTCTTAGCCCGCGTTGCCATTAGCAAGTAAACTCGCGGAAGTCTTGTGGAAGTTTCTTGCAGTAGCGTTTACATTGTTATATGAATTCTTGCAATTTCTTCTGCAATAAATATCTTGCAAGAAGCTCGCGCATCATACTGTCGCAATTAATTGCAGAGGTATTTACACAGGAGTGTCATTAATGTCGCAAGAAATTTGGTTACCTACCTATATATTAATACGTAAACACTTTTCTTATCTCCTTATTGAACTGACTTAATGGCAACGTATTTTCATAATTTTTTTAGCCAATCGTTCTGACAGAATCTAATTTTTATATTCATATGTTGTCATTAAAACATTAATAGTGAAAGGTCGAATTTCGACTACGGGGGGATACTAGTTTATTTAAAACTATGAAACCATGCGAGGACACGTGAACGTTTAGCAGCTGCAATTGCGTTTTTATTAATTTTGTATTTTATTTTAGTTCATTTTCCCACTGGCTCCTTAAGTTATAATGTTTCAGAGGCACTTTACTCTCATTTGTGAGGAACTCTTCCGCGATCTTATTAAGAACATGTTTTTTTATTTCGGTTTTTATGAACTACGTGCCGGTTATTTCATAAACACAGATTTCACTGACTCGTAACGCCCATTCACGAACTCTTTTTTACACTCATTTTTGATTAAAGACAAAGACGGTAACCAGCTGCGAGTGCTAGTGCGAGAGTTAATAAAATCGTCAAAATCGAAAATTTTCAGTATTTTCTCGGTATCGGATCGATCTCGTATAGCCCCGCCTCGTCTCAGTCTCGTGTAACAAAGTCTCGTCTCGATTTCGGTCGCGGTATCGGTCTCTGGTTTTGTTTCGGTCGGTCGCAAGCAAAAATAAAATGCACGACTTGGATACAATGCTCTTGATCGGCTCTATTGGTGTAACTGGATATTAAAAGAATGAGTTAAGTAAATTGTTACAAAAATTGTTCGGTTCCGAGAAACCAACTAAAGTCACACACCAAAAATGAAAATGTTATCCAAATCGTTAATTTCAGAGAAAGCAAGCATAAGAAAAATGGATGTGCAGTGGGAAGTTCTAATAAAATCGGGTATGGTACGTTTTGCCAGAATTGTTTGGCGAATTGACGTTTCGCGGGGGTTCATTTCGCGGATTTTTGTTTCGCATTTTATTTATTTAGCATTAAGAAATTTCGCATTTCACGTTCGGCAATTTATGTTTTGTTTTTTAAACGATTTGCTAAATCCTTATTTCGCATTTTTCATTTCGCAATTTTCATTTAGTTTAATATTATTTAGGCTTTTTGAAAATAAGCAATTTTTTATGTGGCATTTTGTTCTTTTGCTTTTTTTCATTTGGCATTTTGCTGTTTTGCTTCTTGTTATTTGGCATTTTGTTGTTTAGCTTTTTTTTAATTCGGCACTCAATTGTTTTGCGATTTTTTGGCTTCCATTAAGTTACATGCCTTAAAATTTCGCGCGAAATATTAAGGCATGTAACTTAATGGAAGCCAAAAAATCGCAAAACAATTGAGTGCCGAATTAAAAAAAGTTAAACAACAAAAAACTATTTCTAGTTCTATTTTTATCGGCAGAGGTTTTCGCAGAATTCTTGAGATCAGACATTGCATCTGCCACGCGTTTTCTAGCCGCATTTGGTTCGTGGTCATGTTCCCCTTTTAAAAATACTATTGAATGAGTTTCATCACTATTTTTAACTGTATTTACTCGTGCTATTTTTTCGAAGCTCACAACACCAAACAAGATAATTATTTTGATTTAGTGTTTCAAAATCGAAAGAATATCCGTCAATACTCAGTTTATCTTTCCCTCTATTGGACTTAAATGTCTCAAAGGTTTTGCCAAAATTTTCCATTATCAAAACTAAGCAAAAAACAAAGTGAACTTAACAACCCGACATCGACGCAATGATTACTTCAAAAATAGACCAACAACTAAAATAATACACCTTAACTAGCAGAATGAATTAAACTGTACAGAGAAAAAAAAACGGTAAATCTAAAAAAATACGAAGCTAATGAATAGTCGCACGATCAAAACAACTAAACGGCGAAACGATATATCAGCGAAATAATAGGACGGCAAAGCGATATTTTGCGAAATAATAAAACGGCGAAACGTTAATTGACGAAAAAAGCACTTGGCCAAATAGCAAACAATCTATCAAACGACAAATTGCCAAATGAATTTTGCGAAATAGTTGAAAATAATTTCAAATAGAAGCGAAAGGTAAAAACGCCAAATATGGATTGCAAAATGATTTAAAAACATTATGAATAAAAAAGAAAACGTAAATTGCCACTTAAAAATTGCGAATTAAAAGAAATATTTAACGACTAAGGCGAAAAAATAAAATGCCAAATGAATTTTGCCAAACAATGGTGACCCGGTTAGGAGATCCGAAACATTTTGTAGACTCTTTATGAACCCCTCTAGCAAATAAAATCAAAAACACTGCTATGTAATTTTTTGCATTTCAAATGTATCCACTTTCCGACCGGGTTATCCGAGTTTTTTAAACCTACATAATAGGTTCGGCCTTAAGCCTTAACTCACTCTAAACTAATTCTAGATTTTTGCTAAGGTAGTCCGGTCAGGAAACCGAAACCGAATTTTTATGATTGGAATTACAGTCGGCTCCCTCAAAGTCGAATTTTCACGGGATATCAAAATAAGTTCGAGTTAGAGGGAGTTATGGAAAAATTCGAGTTAGAGAGAAATAAATTTTTTTGTTAAAAAGTAGAAACAAGAAAAAAATTTATAATTTAATTTATAATACAAATGAAAAGTTCAAAAATTTGAAAATCGGCCAAGAATCGAAAAAATATATTCTAGTTAGAGGGAATTTCGACTTAGAGGAAGTTCGACTTAGAGGGAGTCGACTGTAATTCCTTAGTCACTAACAATGAAAATTAGTTTGGGAGTCATTTTTGTAACCCTGTCGTTTGGACGCCATTTGCAAAACTGGCGCCCAATCTGTAGAAAATAATAAAATCAAAAAATCGTAAACTACTTCGAAAATTTCCATAATCAAAATAATTATTGATGTCTTTAAATATAGGTGCTGAGAAGACGAACCTTTGGTTAAGATATCAATATTTTCACTTTTCTGGAACAAACTTCTTTTTGATGTCAGAAGGTGGAACTGCCCCTTTTTCTTGGTAATTTTAACATATTTTTAATATGAAAAAAGTTGCGGAAATGCCTCCAGACACCAAACTTGTGTTGGGAAAATAAAGGTTGATAATTAAAAAGATAGGTGCTAAGTAGACGCATCTTCGGGTAAAATGTCAGTGTTGCCACTTTTAAGGAATATCTTTATGTACCTTCTTTTTATGTCAAAGGGTGGAATTTCCACCTAATTTGGTAATTTTTAATATTTGTTACAAGAAATAAAGATGCAAAAACGCCTCAAGATGACAAATGCATTTTGAGAAAATAAGTTGCAATTTTTGTCGTGTTCAAAATACTAGTACATCCAGCCCTCGAAACTCGAGTGCTAATAACACTATCGTCTAGTTGGCAAACTTCTAGCAAATCGTTCAAAACACGATCACCAAAATGATTCAATCAATCGATCTTTTGATCATTTTCATTTCACTGAATTTATTTCCGATTCAATTTTATTCATTTGGATTTCGCTGGCATTAAATCTCTCTGCTTATTATTAAATTACAAATTGTTGATGAATTTTTACTGCTCCAAAAAGACACTGATTTTAAGGCAATTCAAAGCAATCAAAATATACTTTTCAGTCAAAATAAAGTTCACTCCCTATATTTCAAGCCGTCAACTATCAAATTTCATTGACGGATGGCAACCATGCCGATGGATTGAAAAACCCTCTAAAAATCTGAAATTTTTGAACAATTTTCACTGCTCCGGAAAAAGGTGATTTAAGTGGAATTGAGTGGTATTTGGATCGAAATACACCTTTGACACCTTTAATGTCAAAGTATAGTTAATTTCCTATCTTTTAAGTCATCAACTGTCAAATTCCATTGACGGATGGCTACGATGTCAATGGATTAAGAAACCTGTAAAAAATCTGAAATAATTGATACATATATTCTTACTGCTCCAGAAAAAGGTGATTTTAAGGCAATTGGGTGATATTTTGATCAAAATATACTTTCTTTGTGTACGAATAGTTTGTCTCCTATATTTCAAGCCATCAACTGTCAAATTCAATTGACGGATTGCTACGATGTCAATGAATTAAAACCCCCAAAAAATGTGAAATAAAAAAAAAATTATTGCTCCAGAAAAGGGCAATTTTAGAGCAATTGAGTGACATTTGGATCAAAATACACCTTTTCTGTCAAAATATAGTTCATTCACTATCTTTCAAGCTTTCAACTGTCAAATTCCATTGATGGATGGCTATGATGTTGATGGATTAAAAAATTACAAAGAAATCTAAAATTTTTGATGAATATTTACTACTCCGGAAAAAGGTAGTTTTAGGGCAATTCGGTGACATTTGGATCGAAATACACCTTTTCTGTCAAGATACAGTTCATCCACTCTTTCATGCCATTAACTGTCAAATTCCATTGACGGATGGCTTCGATGTCAATGACGATGTTCATATCAGCATTACGTGAAGCGACTCATTTTGACGTCTCTTATTTTTATCTCACTCTCATCTCTTGGAAAGAGATGGTCAAGTGAGGCAGAAGTTTTTAATATTTTTGAAAATTTCCACCTCACTTTGCCATCTCTTTCTTCCAATGAATAGGAATGAGATAAAAATAGAGACGTCAAAATGAGTCGCATGACGTGAAGCTGGTATTAACACCGTCAATGGATTAAAAAATCTCTATAAGAAATATGAAATTTTGTATGAATTTTTAGTGCTCCATAGTGATTTTAAGGAAATTGGGTGACATTTGTATCAAAATATATGTACTTTTCTGTCAAAATATAGCTTGCCCTGCGTGCCATCAACTGTCAAATTCCATTGATGGATGGCTACGATGTCGATGGATTAAAAAGCCTCTAAAAATTCTAAAATTCTTGAGGAACGCGTTGGCAACTTATAGCTTTTTTGCAAGCATGGATGAAGTCGGTAGAAAAAAACCACACCGGGAATTACCGAAGCCATCACATAAAAAACATGGAGTTTCCATTCAAACTATCGATAACATATATGGAATTCATTCCGGTAACACAGTTTTTCTCCGTGCTTAAGTTAAGCACTGGAAAATCTCCGGGCTTAGGCTGATGAGCACCGGCATCATTTCTTTCATCCAATTCCCTACGGGCTTGAAAAAAGCTAGGGCTATTATCGATCACGTATGATAGTCCACTTATAAAAAAAATTGACGTTTGCATAAAATCTTTGTATAGCAAAATGAGCCATAGGGTATTTGCATACGATTTTTAGTTGTACTCCAACATTAAGTAAAAAATCACAAGGATAGTTCCATCGTGTAAAAGCAGTCTTGATCGTATAGAAGAACTGAGCTTCTTATCATTATTTTCTGCAACACTGAACGCTGCCATCCGAACTTTTCCATAATCTTTCCAGTCGTGCTGGAAGATTGGTTGGTTGGTCTTGGTGGGTGTCAAAATCAAAACGTCACCGACGAAAGTAGAAGTACTTCATTTTCTGTGTCACCGACAATATAACAAACTAAAAGTGAATAAAATAGAAACAACAAATAGAAAGAAAGAAAATGTTAGGAAATATATCATCATATTATAAAATGGCAAAGACGAATCTGGTATATATAAAACAATAGTGTCGTGAATTTTAAAGAAAAAATGTCAAGATATCAAAAAATTAAGTGTTGCGAACAAATACTCGGTCTCGCTCTGGCTCTCGCTCGCACTTATTGTGCAATTTTCTTTTATTGTTTATTAGTTATTGTGGTGAAATTTATTAATACATTTTTGCATTCTGCACTTCTGTGCAAAAAAAATTTCAATTGATATATAATTTATATGCCTTTGGCTTCTGTAGACCACGTGAATTGTACCACAAGATTCGTGTTTGCCGTTTTATAATATGATTAAAAATTTATCAATTAAGTGGAAATCCATGTTTCCGAAAAGTGGCAACACTGACATATGTATTAACCGAAAGTGCTTCTACTCAACATCTCTCGTTTTTACTATCAACCTTTTTTTGTTTCAACACACATTTGGCGTCTTGAGGAGTTTCCACCAATTAAATTATGTTCAAAATATTAAAAATTATCAAAATAGTGGTCCACTCGTTGACATAAAAAAAAGTACCTATGTTCCCGAAAAGTGGCAACACTGAAATTTTAGCCGAAGGTGCGTCTACTCAACAACTACCTTTAAAGACACCATCAATCGTTATTTTGAGCATGGAAATTTTCCAAGTAACTGACGAGTTTTTTTTATGTTACCACTTTCCACAGATTGGGTGCCATTTTTGAAGTTGGACGTCCAAACGACAGGATTAGAACAATGACTCGAAAGCTAAATTACATCTTACGAATGTCGACAATGACTCGAAAGCTAAATTACATCTTACGAATGTCGAAAATAAATTACGAAATTAAAAGAAAAGTAAGGCACATATTAAAAGTAAATACGTTTAATATGTGTGAAAACTGTGCCTCTAAACCGCTTTGAAATATTTGTATTAAATATTTTCTGATTGTGCTTAAGGACTACCAAGCCAGAACACAATAACCATAATTTTTCAAATATTCTTATAAGTGTATAACGATACCCTAACCGGATACAATTCAATTTCATTCAATTATTGGAATCAAAAATGAAAAACAATTAATTACCGATTACATTTCATGTGTCAATTAAATGACATTAACCATACGTTTTAAATGTCAAAACTTCAAGAAAATCCATTTAACTTTAAAGCACGTATGTACAGTAGGTATAAAATATGTACCTAGGTTACTCCTACTTCAAAATGTTATTCGTATTCACATGAAGAACTAACTTATTTACTTGTTAGTGCCATAAACCTTGTCACTTTGAAATTAAAGTTTCAAGATACAAATATTTGTGAATTTCCTTCCCCCAATTGAAATTTAATTTGTTATTGTTTCAATGTTCCCAATTAAATTATTATGTATCAGAGTTCTATACTCTATAAAGGAACATCAAAGTAATTTAATAATCACGTTCGTGTATGATTACGAATGGATAACAATCTTAATAGCTTAAAGTCTGTTTCCATATAGCTCTACCTTTGTCGTATAAAATTTGATTTCGAATTCAAGTAAAATGTTTTCAAGTCTTATTATAAAAGTAAATACAAAATTTATATAAATGATTAATAGACCTTCAATTGCATCAAGGGCTATTAATTTGTATGACTTTGAATAATAAAATTATCGTGTGATCCAAGATAAAATGGTAGGTACTTTTCATGTTAAAACGGGTTATGAATGTAAACAAAAAAAGTATTTAAATGGAGCAAATCAATTAAAGCAAGTGAGGTGTTGCCATTCAAACTTATACACAAATTTAAGAACACCAATTTCAACGTTTAAAATTTTTAAAACGTTAAATAGCACTCATTCAGACCTTTCTAATGATATAGGTCATAACGTGTTACAACACATACAACCAAAAATAGCAGTGATTGAGACCTTTTCCATGATATATGCCAGAAGGTGTTACAACACTTTAGACGCATTTTGCAGGGAATGATTTATAGTGCAGTGCAACAGTTGTTATGGAATTTTACATTTTCCCTGCACGAGATACAGACCTATGCCCATACAAAAAAAAGCACTCAATTACGCCTTTCCAATAATAAAGGTCAGAAAGTGTTACAACACTTGGGACTCCATTTTTGTGCCGGGAAAGAGTTATAGTTCAATGCAACAGTTACTGGAACATGTATAACACTTTTCCTGCACGAGATACACACTTATGTTTGTACAACAAAAAATTAACACTCATTTAGACCTTTCCAATGATATTGGTCAGAAGGTGTTGTAACACTAGGGACACAACTTGTGCAGGGAAAGAGTTATAGTGCAGTGCAACAGTTATTGCGAGCTTTTACACTTTCCCTGCACGACATACAGACTTATGCCCATACAGCAAAAAAAAGTAGCACTGATTGAAACCTTTCCAATGATATAGGTAGGTCAGTGGGTGTTACAACACTTGGAACGCAACTCATACAATTATGCCCATTCTCCTTTCATGATATCTTCTGTTTCGATACTTTTTCATATGGTCCAACGAAAAATTTAAAATTGTACAAATATTGAAGCCAGCGTTTTTTTTTACAGTATCACAGTCGTGTAGCGTGGAGTACCCTCATCAAAAGGATTAATATCCAGCCATCTGATCCATAATTTAAGATCTTAAAAAATGTATGGCAACACTGATAGAGGAAATCATTCAAATCAATCATTGGTCAACCAGGTTTAACATGTAACAACTGAACTGTTATTGTTATTATTATTTTATTCAAATTTGTTTTGATCACAATCCCTCTCCAGAGTACACAGGGGGAAATCCTAAATATACAACAACTGTTTTGTATAATTTGTATGATTAACATTAAAACTGAAGTAAACAATTTAAATGTTCTCACATTTGCTTACCTATATTTTAGTTTTTCTTTTTTTTTAAGCTCGTGTTATAAAATCAATAAATTTTACGGCAAGCCAGTAGGTACCTATACTGATGCCATAAACCACAGTCAGGGTGTAAACACTGAGTGGTTGCACGATGCACTCAATAAAGTCACAATTTGTGTTTTGTAGGCAGCAGGCAATGCATTATGGTTAAAGCTTGTTTGCATAACTGGAGAGAAATAATTTTTATTTGCGTGATGTGTTCTGTTTGTTAGGTGCAGTTTTTTGTTTTTTTTTTTTTGTTTTTTAGAAAAACCACACAGATTTATAGATTTCATCAGAAAATTATGTGTGAAACCTGATGGAAATACATTTATTACCACATAACACACATTAACAACAGTTTTATGGGGACGTTTATTAATTGAGGCGTTATATTCTCACATAAATAAATAAAAACAAAAAAAGAATTAGGTAGATATGTGTTTTGAAAAAAAAAAATATCAATGAACTGCCAATTAAAGAATTGTAACAAAGATTTTGTCGACAAGGAAAATGTTAGCAATGAAACATATCGTGCGAGTTGAATAAAATATGATTAGAATTCGTCTTGAAACAAAAGTACCGTACAATATACAATTGGGACCATAGATAAAAAAATTCCAAATTATATAATTCAACACTTCCACTTCATTTATAAGTCTATTAAAAGGAAATTACATCCATTTCATTTGAGTTTCTTTACAAATGTTCAACTTATCTCTCAAAAATTCAAAACTACTTTGGGTTTAGTTTAGATATCTGCAAGCTGTTCTTCACTTCTCACGTATTGTAGTGTTAAAAAGCTGTTTAAAATGGTGTCTCACGTCTATGTTTTTGATCTGCTTATGGAACTCCGGATTTTGTATAAGTTTGACCGCGCTCTGGTTAGCCATATTGAGAGACAGTGTATCTGCTTTCGCAAGGACAAGTTTCTTGAACAACCTTTGAACCCAAATCAACTCTTTAACTCCTCCCGCAGCAGCAACACATTCCGACTCAGTTGTCGAAAAGAGCAATACATTTTTGCCGTTGTGAACTCCAGAGATTGCAGCGTTGCACACCATCATGACATAACCACTTGTTGATGCCCTTGATTCTATATCACCAGGATCAGTCTTTTTCTATGTATCAAACCATATGCAAGTGTTTCTCGAATATATTTGAAGATCCTCTTAACAGCAACAACATGAAGGATTTTTCAAAAATCTGCTCAAAAAACTAACTGCATTATGCAATATCAGGCCTAGCTCCGAAAGACAAGTTCACCAAGCATACTCAACTACCTCTCTATATATGGGAACTTCGTACTTCGATATCGTGTGAACCAAGTTCAAATCAGCCCTCATTGCTTCAGTTGGTGTTGTCACTGAGTTTGACTGATGACCCAATCCAAACTTCTATAGGACTCTGTTGGCGTAAGATTTTTGCATGAGCTGAATTTTTCCATCTGGCGAGTGTTTTGATTTCCAGTTCTATATAATAGTGTGAAATTTGACCTCAAACTCCCTTTGAAGGTGTTGAATATGTCCTCAAGGTACTTTTCATCTTCTGCACCTACAAGTCCATCATCAAGGCGTTTGTTTTTCTTTCCAAATTCCAACGGAGACACATGAATCTGTTTCACTGATCTGGAAAGAAAACAAGCCAAACCCTTCACGTAATGCTGACATTACTATAGTTTTCGATCGAAGATGACGATAGTTATGTTAGGTTAGGATAGATGATAATACGGCAAGTCGCATCAACTCACTCGGATCTCTGTGGATCAATTGCCGTCCCCAGGGTGTGGATAGGTAGGTGAAGGGAGGGTAATGGGGGTGCTTAGATGTGGGGGGAGGGCCCCTTGAACCATTGAGAAATCTGGATGAATTTTAGGATGTTCTTTCGTGGCAGAACAGGATGTCGCCCAATTCTTCGAAGAATTATTCTCCTGTGGTTGTTTTCCTGGTTTTAGCTAGGCTGAGGCATTCACAAAAGATGTGAAGTGAGCCCTCTTCCGCCTCTTCATCCTGACACCTTGATGCCCATTCTGCTCATTTGGCTACCCATTGAGTTGTGACCCGTTAGCACTTCCACTATAGGAGTGATAATTTAGGCCTGCTTATCTTGGGTAACAATTCAGTTTTTTTCTCCGAAATATTTAATATGACGATAGTTACATTCGACTTTAGGCTCATTCTGGGTCAGTTCCTCATCCTTCAGTCCCTTGCTGGAAATTTGCGAGTTTATATATGTACCTGACTTTCGTTTTCTTCAGGTTCCTTCTTTTCAACCTCATTTGAACTGAGACCCTTATCTTCTTGCATTTTTGGCACCATTTCTCCAGATCTAGGCTCCCTAAAAATGAAGTCTCTTGAAAACTCAAATTTTCCTGCCTGAAGGTAAACATACTCGAAAGCCCTTAGCCGTCAAAAACGACTTCCTCTAGTACGATTCATCGTATATAGACTGCTTTGGTAACCGATTCACCCCAAAGCTTATAACATATGTCTCTGACATGAAGCATCGATCTAGCTGCTTCAATTATTGTGTGCAAGTCACGCTCAGCGATTCCATATTGTGTTCCGGTGTATATGGAACGCTCCTTTGATGTCAAATGCCTTGCGATTGTAAAATGGTCTGTACTTCTTTTTTCACAAAAATCAAGATGCAAAGTTTTTATCTGAAGCCCAATATCAATGCGCACTTGGTCAAGAAATTGAGCAATAAAATCAGTAGGTAACAACTGATTTTGATTTCAAACAATAAACTCTTGTATAGTTGCAGTTGTCATCTCGAAAAAGCAACATATACCTATAGCGCCACCATAAGCCATTTCCTGCATCAGCCCACATAAGTCCGTATGGATCAACTCCCAATGAGCTAAGACTCTACTTATTTATCTGGTGCTAAGTAGCATTCTGATGTTTGTCAAGGACTCACGCTTCACAAAAAAAAAAAAAATCGTCACTGTCCAAGTACTTTATGCCACGATGCGATTGTTCAACACGTGACCAGAAGTCTGATGACACATGCGTTGATGCCACGTTCCCAACAAAACGATCTTGTTTGTCACAAAACTTGCCAATGAAAAAATTACTCGAAAAACTAGTTCTCATTTATTCGTATCGGGACGGTCCGATATCCCGCAAACCAAAATCTCGAATAAAGAAATCTCGCATTTTTTTTTTCAAATTTCGAATAAGGAATTTTCGCAAATTAAAAATCTCTTTTTTATAATCTCGCAATTAAAAAATATCGCTTTTAACAACCTCGCATTTACATATCGAACCCAAAAATCTTGCAAATTTCAACCAAAATCTCGCAAATCAAAATATCGCAAATTCAACTCTCACATCAGCAACGAATCGCACACGGCTTTTACAATTTTTTTTTTTGCGAATACAACCAAGAGTATTTTGCATATTTTTTTTACCTGGGCACTGGATTTACATATTTTGCAGAATTTAATTGCGTTGCAACAAATACATTTTTCTAATCAAAATCTCGCGTGAGATTTTAATTTGCGAGATTTTGATTAAAAAATGTACTTGTTGCAATGCAATTAAATTTTACAAGATTTTGATTTGCGAAATTATTGTTTGTGAGATTTCGTTATTGCGAGATTATGAAAAGCGATATTTTGTAGCTACGAGATTTTGATTTGCGAGATTTCGTAGCCAACCCATTCGTTTTAGCTGTCATGAAAACTTTTTTCTAGAGTGAAGTTATAGTTGAAAAAAGGTTCAGTTGAATGTCTAGAACATAAAGAACCACAATTTACCATCAAACGCATAAATCTCAAAGTTGCCTTAACCCAAAGTCTTGATAATATCCCCATTACCAACTTTGATGTATGTGGGTTCCTGAAAGCTCTGATAATCGTGAAACCAGTCCAGTCTAAAACACATGTCGTAACTTGCGTCACAGTCCAAAAACTAGATGTCCTCATTTGCTGCATTGAAAACCACCGTTTTTCCCACAAAAACGTCCCAAGTCCTGTTATGCTGCCTGCTTTCCCATTTTTTCTGACACTCGTTGTTCCAAAGTCCAGTCTTTTTGCATATAAAACATTTTCAACGCTTTTCACTGCTACAACATTCCAACTAGCTCCCTTTGAGCAACGAAAACACCTGACACTCCACCATGCACTCCTAATCTAGACGCTTTCATCTTTGGACGTAGACTCCCATGACGTAAGGAAATAGCCAAAACTTTCTGGTAATGTCATAAGGATTTTGGTTATTACGTTATTAGCATTTTTTCAGATATTTCCTCACACAACACAAACCCTTTAATACTGTTATAGTTTCTGAAGTTTAGAAATATGGGCAACACTGGAATCTTCAGCATCCTTACTGCAGATAAAAAATTGCTGCTGTAGTAAATGTACACTCGTTTCTGACTTGAATCAGAATGGTCACACTGGCCACTTTTCAATCTGTTTTGTATAACTCGGAAACTCCAAATCGTAAGAGAAGTTTTTGAGAAAAATTGAAAAAAATAATCAGATCTCTATCTATCCGTTCTAGATGAGATAAAACAAAAATTCGAATTACCTACCCCTCTAGAAAATCTCTTAAAATTGCCCTGTACTCAATTTGAAGCAAATTGGTACACCCTTTTAGGCTTTCTACCCCCATGAAAAGTGACGGATAGACGCACAGTCTGACGGACGTCATGGCGGAACCCACTTTTTTAAACGTCTGAATGATCGTAATGTTTGATTTGAATTTTTTTTGACATGGTGGCTCGTGTCGCCATTTTGAATTTGACGCGAGAAAATTTCCTTCAGTTTATGTTCCTTTTTTTCCTAAGATAAGATACCTACCTATTATTTAAAAATCGCGTGCAGCGCATAGGGCTCATGTTCCCTAAAGAGGTGGTCATAGCTTGATAAAATCTGAACCACTCCATCAAATTTGATTAAATTTACAGGTATTATAAGAAAAATAGGATAAGGCATCTTCACAATAAATATCCGCCCACTGCCAAACCCCATTTTTTTTAACCTAATATTAACGGCAACATTGGTTAAGGAATGAGTTTTGTTCCTTACATAATTTGAAAATCAACCGCATAAGCAAATAGAATTAAACAATTCGTCCTTCTACCTACCTACATCTTCTGTTTATTTTTTTTTTTAACACAAAGCAGGCAATATTTATCAAAATCGAGCACTTAGTGTACCATCAATTGCAGTTATCTATATAGGTATGAAAAAAAAGTTCTTTGAATGTCTCAAAAAAAAAAAATACCACAAACAAGGATATAAAATCTACAATAGACAAGAATTTATTTTTTTTTGTTTAAAACACAAAAATTTAATAGAAGTAAAACTGATGCACAAGGAGAGACTATTCCTGCCAATATAAAACTATAAACGGATAAGGCTTACTTACTACCTACCTATATACAAATTGGTTAGGGCGATTGAAGTTGTTATTATCTTAAAGAACTTTTCTTAACACATATACTTCCAGAATCTACATCCAGAGTCCAGACATAATCACACGTCAAAGAAAAAAAAATAAAGTGATCCTGTCTTTCAAATGTCTTGCCCACAGAAATCCTTTTGCAATTTCTATGCTTGTTCAATTTTGAACTCTCTTTGTTTTAAGATATATTTTTTTTTTCAAATAGAAGAAAATGTACAGTTGTACAGCTAGGCCAATGGATGGATATTCATTGTCTGTGATGGACAAACATATACTAGACACTACTGGCAGACACTTGAGAATCCTTTTCCATTCTTGACAACTTCTTTATACATTTTCTACAAATAATATACAAGTACATGTGTATGTAAAAGTTTATATAAATGAAGGCTCTAATGTAAACCAAAGAAGAGAACACAAAATTGTGTAAATGTGAATTGAGATGGAAAATGATTACACCGATGATACTATGCCTGAAGGCGACACATGACAACCAAAGCAGTACCTATATCGTCTTCGAGAAATATTCATGTCCAGGACAATCCTTAAGATGATTTTATGCATATATCCTTTACAATGAACTTAATACTAAACGGTATTGGGTATGCTGATGATAATGATTGGAAATTAAGCCCGAAGCTGTGTATTCCATGACAGCCAGCCACCACCCTTTTCTGTCCTGGTGATTATCTTTCAAACATAGTTGCCGCTCAATCATATTCCTAGCGGCGGCGGGTGGCGTACAATGGTACAGAATTGCCTTAAAGTTAGAAAAAAACACTATTAGGATTGGATACGAAACGCGAAAACAATATCTTAGGTTCGGGGTTATGTCTAACATTATATGAAACTAATGATAAATTAATATTGGCCTCTCTCCATTAAACTATAAATAATAGTAAAAATATGAACAAAATTCAAAAATTGATATCGCAATATTGCCATACACTCACTTTCGATTTTCTGTCGCGCGATTATTTTATCGGAAAATATATAACATTTTCTTGAAAGTAATCGCAACGATTATATAAATGCATTTTGCTGACAAAAGCCTGGGAACGCCATTGCGATTTAAAATGCACGCACTCACTTTCTGTTATTTTAATCGCACGATTATTAAGTCGCAAAAAATAGAACACATGAGCCAAAACGTGAATGAACGCACATGCGATCAAGAAATTGTGTTGAGTTCCGACCGTTTTTTTTAGTCATGGCGACAGAAAATCGCAAGTGCGTTTCCAGCCTTACACTACCTACTTTATAATCGCAAACAAGTACAACGTAGGTGTATACAGACTCATTTAATTCTAAATGATCTATCTTAGGCTGGGGTCAAACTTAGGCTTTCATTCTGTGTGATTAAAAAATTAAGAAATTCTGGCCATTCACTCACTTGCGATTATCTATCGCACGATTCTTTATTCGTTAAAAATACAACATAAGCTTTTAAGATAGGAACGCACTTGCGATTTTTTATCGCAGTGACTAAGAAAAGTGATCGCAGCTTAGTTAGAATTTTTGGTGTCATGTGCGTTTATTCATATTTAAAGACATGTGTTCTATTTTTTGCAACTGAATCACGCTACAGAAAATCGCAAGAGCGTACCTAGCCTTAATGTGAATATGTCGAAGCAATCGTCACGACCAAAAACTTATACCTTGCTGAAGATTAGCCTAGAAATAAACTTCTATGTCATTGCAATTCAAAATAGCTATTTACATGCACTCACTTAGGGTTATCTGTCGAGCGATTATATAATCGCAAACAAATACAACGTATCGCAAGTGCGTGCAGATTCATTTAATTTCATTTGATCTACTACATTTTGCGACTGAAAAAACGCTTAAGAAATTGGTTTAATTTTTTTAATCACTGCGATTTTTAAGCCGCATATAGCTCACATTTTAAACCATTTGTCTCATTTCTTGCTACTAAATAATTGTACGATTTAAAATCACAAGTGCGTGCATGACTTTTTCTAGTTTCCAACTACGATTTCTTAGTCGCACTACAGTAGACGCTCGATATAGGTAGTGATCTAATAAAAACCAGGCCTGTTCACTGCTTCGAGATTGTTAACTTTTTCGAGCGGGAGTTTTCTAAAGCTTTCTAAAGGCGAATTTGATCCAAAATGCACATATCATTCGATGCAAATGTTAATTAAGCATTAAACAAGGCTTCCACTCAGGTTTAAACATAAAACAGAAACAATTCCTCAGAGCTCTCATGTAAAATGCTTGCGCGGAGTTTTTATACAAAATATGTTTTTATATAAAATTTTGTGTGTTCACTATTGTGGATAGTTTACTATTTCGAGATTCACTAAATCGAGCGTCTACTGACATCAAGATATCCTACTGAAATGCGATTAATTATTTTAGTCGCACCGACAAAAAATGGCAAGTGTGTTCCTAGCCTAAGTTAAGACAATCGCACCGCAAGAAAATATAATATGTACATTTTCGACTTTTGATCGTCGCGATTTTTTGGTAGCATGCGCCCTTATTCTCATTTGAATTCATGTATTTTATTCCTGGGTGACTGAATAATCGCGTGATTGAAATCGCTAGTGCGGTCCTTGCCTTAATCGTCGCAATTGCTCGTTAGCATGTGCGTTAGTTCTCATTTAAATTCATGTTTCTATTCGTGTTGACTGAATAATCGCGCAATTGAAATCGCAAGCTTGGTCCTAGCCTCATTTCACGAAATAAAAAACACTTGAAAAATTGAACTGGTTTGATTGTTTTAAGCTAGGAACGCATTTGCGATTTTCTATTACACGATTATTCAGTCGCAAAAAATACATCAAAAAATCCTACGTAGCTAGGATCACCTTTTTTAGTAGCTGCGACAGAAAATCGAACAGTGTGTTCCTAGCCTTAACCGCTGCGATTGTTTAGTTGCACATGTGTGCATTCGCACTTAATACAATAGATCTCGTTTTTTGCGCTAAATAATAACACAATTAATAACCACAAGCGTTCTTGGTTCAGTCCCAATATTTTAAATCGCAAGTTTGAACATAAAAATAAATGTCAGTACATTTGATTCATTTTATCTTGCGACAGTCGCACCGCTGGAAAAATGGAAACAATTTCAGACTTTTTTTTTGGGCTAAAAAACTTATTCGAACTTGGGAGTAACCTCATTTAAGGTACTTGAGAGTACTTACACTTAAAAACTCTCGATAGTGCTCACGGATAGGTGTCTTAACCCCTGTGAGTTAATTTCATGAATGTTCCCTCTTGTCAGTTTTACTCTCAAGAGCTGCTTGAGAGTTGCACGCAGTTTTTTTTACTCTCAAATGGATACGCACTTTTAGGAATATCAGGTGTGAGCAACTTTCGAGCAGCTCTCGAAATTTGAACTCGCAAGTGCGAGTCATGAAATTAGCTAACTGAGGGTAAGAGACCTATCTGACAGTCAATATCAAGAGGTTTGCAGTTTTTTTGGGCTAAAAACTTATTCGAACTTGGGAGTTACCTCATTTAAATTGGGTTTCCATTTTAGAGTACTTTCACTAAAAAAAAACTCTCGATAGTGACTCGCGGATAGCTGTCTTCACCTTTCTGAGCTAATTTCATGACTTTTCCCAATTTTGAGTTTTAATCTCGAGAGTTGCTCGTAGTTTTTTTCTCTCAAATGGATACGCAACTATAGGAATATCAGGTGCATATCCATTTGAGAGAAAAAAGACTGTCAGCAACCCTCAAGCAGCTCTCGAAAGTTATACTCGCAAGTGGACACAGTCATGAAATAAGCTAACAGAAGATAAGACAGCTATCTGAGAGTCACTATCGAGAGGTTTGCAGTCTTTTTGGGCATAAAACTTATTCAAACTTAAGAGTAACCTCATTTAAAGTGCGTTTCCATTTGAGAGTACTTTCACTAAAAAAAAGTTCCGATAGTGACTCACGGATAGCTGTCTTCACCTCTGTGAGCTAAAATCATGACTGTTCCCACTTTTGGGTTTTACTCTCGAGAGTCACTCGTAGTTTTTTTACTCTCGAATGGATACGCACTCTTAGGAACATCAGGTGCATATCCATTTGAGAGTAAAAAGACTACGAGCAACTCTCAAGCAGCTCTCGAGAGTAAAAATGCAACTGTTAGCTCTAAGTTCCTTAAAATCACAGGAAAAAGTGGGAGTAGATTTAATAGGAGTTAAGTCATTTGGAACGTACATAGCCCGTATGCCAAACTGTCAATCATTTGTCATCATCACCCAAAGCCGATTTTCAAAATCCTTGCCAATTTTTAAATCATCCGGCTCCACTGTGAAGTTTGAATTTATATTCAAGTCTGTCCTTAATCTCGTGCACAATAATTGGCTATTTTACTGTTTCTGTTTGTGCGAGGTTCTAAAATGCCTGGATTTGTATTTTTTTTTTTTTCAAATCTAATCGAACTCAAGTAGAAGAAGAAGGACGTGTGTTCTATCGGAAGAGGTTGGCTCTTAGAGGAGCCAATTCGAATTGCGACCCACAATCGAATCCAAGTGGCTTCTTGTTTGCATATAGTAGTATTGAAGAAGTATTTTTTTTTGTGTTCTATTAAAGGAAAACAATGAAGGACTTAGCTATAGGACCAACACCACCACCACCACCAGTACCGCACGATGAATTTATTCAATTCAATAAATTTCCATTCTCCTACGGTTGGTTTCCCATTTTTTTTTATCATGGCCTAGGGAGAAATATTGGATCTGCACGAAAAGAATTGAAATGGAAATACATAGTATGGTGGTAACACAGTATAACCTACCTATAGAGAGAATTGTAAAGAAGAAGCAGAAGAATCCTGTGAATCCTGAAGGAAAATCAATTAAGAAACAAACGAACCGTCCTCAAAGGGGGTCTTGGTATAATGTAAGGGGCACGCTGCTATAGATCGTCTGTGATAGTTAGTTAGTGTCCGGCCGGCGGCGATGGTGATGGCGGGTTGGTAATACCAAGGCAACTAAGTGTTCTGCAAATAGCACAGGATATCTTCTGCTTTGGTATTGTTCCTAGTTTAATAAATTCAGACAGTGTTGTTGTTTTTGCTGTTTTTTCTATTGCAGTTGCAAATATACCTATACAACTGTCGGCTACTGCCACCGGTCTAACTGAAGACAACCATTATGGTGCCGGTTCAGGAACTTTGCTCCTTTTTCCGGAATCAATTTTTCTTTTACCCATTAATTTTCGAACTTGAAAAAAAAAACAAAAAAAAAAATATGTAGAAGACAACAAGGATGTTGGGAACATAGAAAACCGTGAGGATAAATGTGAATATATGCACATTTGTTTGGCTTTAGACCTCCATTAAATCTTTTCGTCTCTTCCCACATGAATGGAAATAGATGGATGGATGTAATGGCATCAAAGAAATGATGGAAGAAAAATGGATAAAGGCAAATATATTTCCATTTTAGATCAGTCTTTTTGTTTGTACGAGAGTATGTCTGGCATTTGTTTTCAAACAGGATAAGCATTCAAATTCAAATGTTGCAAATACATTTTTGAAAAAAAAGGAGAAGATATGTTTTTTGTTGAACTTGAATGATGATTGAATTGAAAATACATTAAGCTATGCATCTACAAACAAAGTTATAAAGAACTCGATGTTTTTTAACCCCGACATTCACAGTGGAAGTTTCAACTCCTCTTTTGGTTTACACTTTAGTTCAGGAGAACAAAGGTTTTTGGTTTAATCCTCTGTTCAACAGAGCAATTGAACTCAGTTCTAGGTATAAACGAGACTGTGAAACTCGCCATAAGTATTTGTTTTTTGTCACATGTGCTGAACCTTCTCTAATTTCGCTGCATACCCGGGATATCTTCTATAACGTAGCGGTCGTTTGGAAGCACCTTGACTACTAGGCAAGGCCCTCTATAAAGCGGCTTCAGTTTTGGTGGAGACTCCTGTGGCTTGCGTTGTATTGGATTCCACCCTAATCAGCACTACTCTTGCGTATTGTGACACTATCACTTCCTAAATCAATAAAAACGTCCGCCATAAATCCTTAGACACATGCTTTTCTTAATATATTCCATGCCTTCCTCTTGTACAATCCGAATATGTCATTATGGCGCACTCGTTGAACCTTCCTTTCTATTCTCTTAGGAAGTTGATTCCAGTCGTAATGGGCATTCTCGTTGGAAGTGATCAGATTGATGATACCGAAAGCAATTACCTCGGCTTCCCACCGCACCTGATTGGTCTGTGATTTTTCCGTCAAACGTCTACTGCTGGTTCGTCGGCTGAGAATCCATCGAACTTTGTCCATTATTTCCTGTATGGACCTAGGTTGCACCGCTCGAAATGCTTCCATGCATTCAGCAGCTGCCAGTTTCTGAACGATGTACTTTAAAAACTCTACCTCCCCAATGTTTCCGCTTGAAGAGATCGACCTTCATTTCAAACACAAAATCTTCTCCTGTTCTCTGCCGTCGTGTATGTCTACATCATCCTCAGTTGTCGTTCCTTGCTACTCCACATCTTTCTCTTTGTATAGGTACATGACGTCACAGAAAAATTTAAATTATCATTTTTCGTTCATCACTTATACAGTTTACACTCAGTCTTTACTGAAAATGTAACATGTGGATCTGCTTTGATGAAGACAAATCACCATTGCAATATATGCAAAATCAGACGACAAAAGTATAAATTTGGTTTTATTGATCATCTTAACTCCGGTCGTAGGCAAGTCGAGACGATCTTGTCATTTACCTTTATTTGCTTTCTCGGAGCTTCCCCCAACCAGCCGTAAGGGGTTTCGTTGAAAGTTAGGTGGGAGAGATTGTTCGGTTATTTCTTACTAAGGCTTCCCCAATCAAACGTTCTAATTGCCACCAGGGGCTTTTATATCTGCTGATCTACCAGAGTACCTTGCCTAAGCCAGCTGTTTTGACTTCCACCAGGGGCCTAGTAGCTGCTGATGTACTAGAGTGTTTTAGCCTGCTGTTTTGAGTACCACCAGGAGCGTAGTACCAGCTGATGTACCAGAGCGTTATAGTCTGTTGTTTTGAGTGCCACCAGGGGCGTCGTATCGGCTGATTTACAAAAGTGTTTTAGCCAGCTGTTTTAAAAAGACGCTAAAAGCGAAATACCGTCTGATACCGTCCCAAACTGCCATCAGAGTAATAGAACCAGCTTTAAAGGCGAAATCATCAGAAGCCACATTACCTGAGACCAAACACCCGGACCAGAACCAAGACAGCAATACTAGAATCCAGAAACGCAAATGAATCGTCCCAGTAACAAAGCAAACCGAAAAGTAATAGTAAACGTTGACGTTTTAAAAGATAGATGTTGAGTAGAAGCACTTTCGGTAAAAATGTCAGTGCTGCCACTTTTCGGGAACATATTTTGTTTTATATCAAAGGGTGGGAAACACTTTTTTGGTAATTTTTAATATTTTGAACACGAAAAAACACCGTTTTGTCCAGGATGCGTTTGGCATCTGGAGGCATTTTCGCAACTTTTCTCCCGTTATAAACATTTTCGCGAGTCTGACAGTTGCAGAATTGTCCACTTGAAGAATAGGGATTTTGTTCAATTGAATTATAGGTTACTTTAAACAACCTGCATAGCCAAATTATTTCTTTAGCTGCTTCATTAGCTGCTACAATTGCGGCTTCAGTTGTAGACATTGCAACCATTGCTTGCCTTTGACTTTGCCAAGCAATAGCACCCCCTGCGTGGCGTGAGTAATACTACACCAGAAGTTGATCGTCCAGTCCTTGCGCTTCCACCGAAATCTGCATCACTATAACATACTCTCCCCTATTACGATTGTCAATTATCAATTTGATAGCTGATAATCATTGAAAATTGTTTTTTTTTTTAACTCAATTTATTAATAAACTGGTCAACAATTATTTTATATGTTTTAATTTTCTTGTTATTAGCAACTGTCTGCATCATTCTCAATGATCAAAACTTTTATAAGATGGATTTTTAAACATTGAATTTAAAATTTATCAAATTGATAATTGACAATCGTAATACCTCTCACGGCTTGCACTCGTAAATTGGAATCTATTCAAGATTTTCCTTGCATGTGCTTCTTGGCTAATTAATATTGTCTTCTTTTTGCTCGATTTCTAATCCCAAAAGGTATCCTTTAACAGCTTTTCTGTCCATTTTCTTCCTCTTCTGGACTGGAATATAAGTGAAACATGTCGATCCAATTATTCTCAAATTCTTAATTCTGGGCTTCTTTCCAATCCACAATTCGTACGGAGTTACACCATCTACTGAAGACTTTCCAGTTCTGTTCAGTATGTACCACTGCAGAATTTATAAGTTCCGCCCAAATTGCTTCTGGATAATTAACTTCGGTGCTTGAGTACTTGAAAGTTCTTTCCATCTCTACCAAAGTTCGGTTTTCACGCTCGCTGCCGCCATTCTGTTCAGGTGTGTAAGGCGCTTACAGTCTCTGCGTGATACCATTAGAGCGAAACTTTAATGTCCAACGTCTTTTCAAGCATCTGTTTGACATGTCTCTTATATTGATGCCCCTATCGCTCATGATAAAGCTGTAGTGTCATCTCCAACGGCTGCATTAAATTGAATTTCAGTTTTCAGTTTTGAAAACACTGATTTCAAAGCTGCTTTGTAACGTGATCCGTTCAATTTACGACTTCTGCATAGTACAGATTTGCCATCCACTTCAAGCCAGCACTTTGTAGCTGAGGACTTAAGAGTGTTCCGGACGTAAATGGTGATTTTATGAAAAAGATTGTGAAGCGTGTACTTGTCTGATCAAAACGATTACCTAAGGTGTCTATGTACATATAAACTTGTTTTCTAGGACATCATTTGAAATTTTTTTTAGTTTTGTGCTCTTGGTTTTGGTAAAAGCCTCTAAGAAAACGAGAAAATGGCAAAAATGGCTGTTTTTCATCTGATATTGAAATTTGAAATTTTTAATTCTTAAAAAGGCACTTTTTGACAGAAAATTTATGTAAATTTGGAAATTAAAATCAGTTACCTACTTTTACAAAATGGTATTTATAGTACAATAATACGCTGACTAGTGACCAATTAGTAAAAATAAAAAGTTTTATAAATCAAAGTATCTGATGAAAGTGAGAAAAACCGGTCTTATATACGCAAAAAAAAAAAATGTTAGCAAATGTTTTGTTCAGTTCGGAACACTCTTAAAGATACTCTTTTGGTTTCTATCCTGAGCAGCCAAAACCTAAAATAAATTTCTTGTGTTGTTGGAACACACAAATCGTTCTTCAATGTCACTAGCTTATTGTTGTGAGTTGATTCCACTTTTATTGTTCCTGTTCAAATAGCGCTAAGAGTTTCTCTTCCAGCCGCTTGAATTCTGAAAGGACTTTTAAACTCCTCAAAATCAACAAACCAGTCTCTTGATAGTTGGTAACATGCCCCCATTTTCAATCCACAAATCCATTGAATTTTGCTCTGCTGTAAACGCTTTATTGCAGGCCGACACAAGAGAAGCGTTGGTGTCGACTAAGGCCCATTTGCTGATACGAAACTTAAATATTTAAGTAGAACATAAGAGCTTATGTGACAGTTTAAGCAGAGGAAAAACTAGAACATAAGCTTTTAAGTAGAACATTAATCCCTAAGTTTCGTAGCAGCAAATGGGTCTAAGTAACCTTGGTTGCTGCTTGATATTTTGCCTTTATTTGGTCTTCCTTCAGCGATCCCCTTTCTGCAGTCTCGAACCCAGTGTCCTTTCTTCTTACCAAAATTGTTAATATCGTTTTTTTTTTGATCCTGGTTCTATTTGACTTTTGTGGAACCTCTTGTTTTTTCTTGTCAAATCGTGCTTTTAGCGCTTTTTGAGCCAAGTTTGCCATCTTCTCTATTTCTGAAGTTTCTTTCATGCATACAAAATTGCATCGTCAATTCGTCGAATGTTGTATCTTCATCTTTCGTAAGTAACATCCAGCTTGATCTGAAAGTTTCAAACGAACTTGGAAAAATATGCAAAACTTTACATACTACCATTAGGTCTAGTAATACCTTCTCGTTTTTAGCCTTCAGACCTCCATTTAATTCATTCCACAAACTTCGCATTTTCGCAATATGTGTGGAAACACCTTGACTTGAATTCCAGCTGAATGCAAAAATATTAGTACACATCTTAAACACGTGATCTCTGGAAGTTGCTTCAAATTGTTGCCTTAGTGCATTCCATGTATCCATAATTTTTTGATATATTGCATCCGTTACTGAGCTTCTTATCATCGATTTCGCATAGCTGTCTGCTTTTCGATATAAATTGCTCTTTTCCTTGTGTTGGTTGATTTCTTCTAGTTTGGGAACCCCTTCTAAAGGCTTTGGCTTCTTCAGAATCCCATCAATCGCATCTAGAGCTCCTTCATGGTAGTCTAGCAAATCTCTTATATTTCTTTTCCAAACAGGTCAATCTGATTCCTAGCCAAAAGGTTGATATTCTTCGATAAATCCATTCTTAAGAATTCAGATGATTCTTCAACAACCAATTACGAAAATTCGATTTAATTTAAAATAATTTATTTACACTCGCGACTAGGCCCATAACCTATTGTTTTTTCATGGATTGAATATTAAATAAATCGTATTTAATTTAAATAGAAATTCTTAATTGATAGAACTGAACAGTAGAAAAGATTTGGTAAGAATGATAAAACTTGAAATAACAAACTTGAGCTGTATATAAAACAAACTTATTTAAAATATAAAAGCTAAAGTTCTAAAAAGGTAAAGTATATAAATTAAAACATCACAAGTTATAAACACTTCAACAAATAGGGGAATATCCTTTTGAAAATTCAGTTCTCAGTTGAATAATATTTCTTTAACTTTTAATTTTCAACGCCTCGAACATTTTCTCAGGTTTAGCAGGAATTGAAATAAAAAAAAAAGTGAAAGTTAGGTAAGTATATGCATAATCTGGTTTCGGCAACATATGTTCGTTCATACATCATTGCATGTAATTTAAATTTTTTACAACTCCCAGTTTCAGCTTTCTTTTACAAAAACGACTAATTTCCTTGACTCAACCCCACCTTCTTATCAAATTAAAATAAACTTTTACCAACATTTTTTTTTTTTCTTATACTTACATATATCATCACTCAACCCAATTCTTATATAATTATTTAAATTACCAAACCAATTTTTCAAAACCAAATTAAAATTTGTCAGATGATTGATCAATGTCAAAATCACAGCGCCATTACAAATTATCAAAACAAAATATCGTAATACCTATGTATATTACTTTCTGACAAACCCAACATGAAATTCCTTCCTATATTAAACCAAAACATATTTAGAAAGAAAAAAAATTCCCTTCAAATCATCAAACGAAAGTGTTCTTACCTCAATATCATAAACAAAACACCATAAACAAGAAAATTAAAATAATCCAAACCCTCTCAAAATCCACTAATCATCGCTCTTTTCTGATGGTGAAAAACCTACCCCAAATAAAAAAAAAGTAAAAATAAAAACCGAGTTAGCAAAAAGCCAAAAGCATTCGCCTTCATTCATTCATTAATCATCCAATGGGGGGCTCCGGAAACGCCAGGTCACCAGAGTAATTAATTTTCCTCAAAAAAAAAGGCTGATGCTTGAGCAAATTTTTCACTATGAAAATAAAAATGAAATCGTTTCGCACAGCACCTATATATGGAAGCTGAAACAGTACGAAGCCATCAGGAACAGACATAACTGTATATAACCCAACGTAATCACCACCGAGTTGTTGGAGTAAAATGCTGCAAGTAGTGTATACCTACAACCAAGAAGCAGCACCTCAATTCTTTAGAATAAAATACAAAATAGACATAGTCCTTGATGGTGTACGGTACGGTACGGTACGGTACGGTACGTCCTGAAGAAAAGACAAACAAAAAAAACTTAAGAAGAAGAAAATGACACCCGACAACATCCCCAGACAGCTTGCTCTACTTGAGAAAGTCTAATGATCCTTAAGTCGTCACATAAGACACAATGAGCAAGAGGATGAATCGCATTCGAAGCTCAAAAATATTGAAAAATCTGCTCCAGCTCCAGCACTAGGACGAAGAAGCAATGCTTTGTTTTTTTTCTTTCTTAAGCTTTTCTGGTGGATCGACCTCCGTCCTTCTGCCACTTACACTCTAGCTCCTGGCTGTGAACTGTAGAATGAGAAAAAAGAGATGATTTTTCATCTTTCATTTGATGATGGTGATGTCGGTGCTTCACCATAAGGTTTGGGGTCTAATGGCACGTTTTGCTTTATCTCTGGTCCTATGCGCTAGCTGATGGTTCAATGACAGAAAACTACCCTCAAACTAGGGATACCTATACCTGTTTTTTTAGTTCATTGGCTTCATTATTGACATCGCATAGTGCTGATGCATTGTTGATGGTGGCAATAGACGCGCGGAATGTGGACTTTCATTGCGGTTGGCGATGAGAGTGGTTATACCGAACAGAAAACATATACAGTTTTATGTATACATGTATGCTATGCCAGCTCAGCGGAACAGGAAATTTTCATTGTTTTCCGTTTCACAACGAATATGACACTTGAGGTATCGCAGTGCGAAGCTAAAGACAATAGAACTTCCCTACCCTACCGCTGCTGGTGTTGTGCTGAATAGTGTTCCACTTGACAAGTTGTTCGGAAAACGACGAAGAGCAAGAAACATCGATGTCGAGATACCTAAGTTCTGATGGAAGAGCATGTTTTCGCGACTTTTTTGTGAAAACATTCTGTGTGCACTAATGGGGAGGACATTTGAGGACATCATTCGGTGGTGATTATACCTTTAGCTTGACAGCCTGCTGAAGTTTAGAGACAAAGTATCTTTTGAGTTATGTGTTTCCACATACAATACCCCGTCGTCGTCGTCGATGATGAAAACAACAGAACATTCAAATTGAAACTTGCTTCCAAGGTAACTTCTTGTGGGAGGTATGCATAGGTATGGAATTAGAAAAACTGTCAGCGTACTGTATTCTCGTAAATGGAAAGTTTGTGATGTGATATCTCGTCGATTTTGTTGAACTTTTTTTTTCACACTGTGGTTGCACATCAGAACATGAAAAGCTTTGTACCTTCTAAACTTTTGTAAAATCATTGTGATGAGCTTTGAAAGTTATAGGAATTGTTTTGCAACAGGAACTACACCGAAACCCAATTATAAAAGTTGACCGTTGAAATGTTTTATAATGTAGTAATGAAGTTTTGGGAAAACAAATGCAATTGAGCAGGGTACACCTTGATTTTTGTGAAAGAAAGATTTTCTGCGCCAAATTAAAAATCCTGTCAGTACCACATGTGTTTTGGTAATGGTGTTAACGTAGAGCATGGGGAAGAACTTTAATTAAAAAAAAAACCTTCTCTAATTAGATCCTCATTGGATACCTTTTCTATTGTGGTTAATTCAAACGTTGAAGCTTTGCTGTTAAGTTGGATTCAATACCGATTGTTCTATGACAATCCTATAAGTTCAATACATTGTTGGAAACGAAATAGGTTTGGTAGAACTTTTTTCAAAAACAAACAAAATTGTAGGTATTCTCTTGGAATTATATAGTTGAAGAGTTGAAGTATCTATACTTACACACATTCATAACAAAGCGGCCATTTTGAAAAAGTGTTGATCAGAGTGCCCCAATTGATGTAGAATTCAAAAGACAGTTGATTTGAGCCTGTTTTTACGGACGGCTAGTAACAGTGACGTTGACGTAGGTGATCGAGTCATCAGCATACAGAAGGTTCTCATATCAAGTTGGGATAGGTTGGTCAGATGTCATCAAGTTGAAGTGAAAGGGCCTAAGTTTCGATCCTTGAGGGACTCCTGTTCTGATGATTTTAATGTGTGATTAACAGTTGTACATTGAATTTTCTGATATAAACATTTTTAGAAGTGTTAGAAGTAAATGTAATAGATGTAGTTTGTGGAAACGGGCTTCTTAAATGTAATAGATGTAGTTTGTGGAAACGGGCTTCTATCCATACGCTATCGACTGCTTTCTCGAAATACAGGAAGCATCCAACGTGATATCTTGTGCGAACTTTAGCAGCGGGTGCAGCGTTGAGTGCCAAAATGGATGTCAGGGATGATAGCGTTTTCCCTGCAGAATCTCTTGATCCTCCGGAGGATTACTTCCTCCAGTATTTTATGTTGTTGAGAAGCGAAGTTAAAACTTCCTTTCTTCGGGATCGCATCTATCTTTCTTGTTTTCCACTTCTGAGGGAAGTAACAGTTATTGATGCAGTTATTTCGGATGATTGTGAGGAGGAGCATCACTATAAAGTGGAAGAGTTTTTAAACTTAGTTGGAAACTCCATCCGGTCCAGCTGACTTTTTGGCCTTACCAATAATCTCTGCTAGCTCCTCCAGATTGCATAGATGTCAGCTGTCGATTGGGTCACTTGCTGGGATTGGTGTCATCGAATATAACTTCTTCCGGATGAGGCTGCAGAGTCTGCTGAAGGGATGCCTCAACTTGGTCAAAAAATACCAGATCAGCAGGTGGATTCGGTGTGAAGTTTCCTTCGAAGTAATTGACAAACGCTTCAATATGTTGTTGCTATTAATAATTTCCGTGATTGGTGGCTGGCTTCCAATATTTCTATTGAAGTTTTTGAAGGTATTGGGTCCTGGATTAATCGCTCGCTTCTGGAACTGGGTGTTTTATGCAATTCCAAAAAATTATGCTGATACATTGCTGTTCGCTCCAAACTGTTCGATAGTTGTTGTTGGTAGTGTTGAAATCTCTTTGATTGATCTTTTGAAGATGATTTCTCAGCCGTTGTCTTCACGTATACAGATTTTTCACATACTGTGGAAGGTGGTGGTAGCTATCCCTTGACGTGAAGAAGGATTCTTTTGGTTCAGCCTGTTCCAAACCATCTTCATTGTCCATGAGGTTTCTGTTAGAAGGTGGAAGCATTATGTTGTCTTCGATGTTCCTATGAAAACTTTTCACATCCAGCTGTCTGTAGCTGATGAAATTCTCTGGTGGCTCTTTATTAAGTAGAACATTGTCCGAATCGCTGGGCAATGTTGCGCAAATATTGTTCCGGATTTTCGAAAGAATATGCACCAGGTTCGAAGAAGCCAAGAAAAAGTCCAACGTTTATGGTGTTTTGAGAAAGGTAGGTTTAGGTTGGGATATAACCGCCAGAGAATGATGACTGTTGAATTTTATTTAGTCCCCAATTGCCTTGCATTTGTTGTTGATTTTTGTGTCCGGTCACAGTTGATGTATCGCGTTGAAATCACCGCCAATAAGTCCGTAGAATGCCGGCCGTTAGGGACATGCAGTTCACTTTGAATGTTCCTTGCATTGGATTTGCCCTTAAAGTAGATGCTAATAACTATAAGGATTTTTGACGCCCTATGCCCCAGCCGGGGTTTCAGGACACGATGATGATGATAAGGATTTCACCTCTACCTTAAGCTATATCATGATGGCAATGGCTTCACTGTTCCGTAGTCCTAGGATGATGACTTCGCTGGTGTTAAGGAAGAATTAGTCTTGAATGAATATTGCCGTCCCTCTGTAATTTCCCTTTTTGTCCTGCCGGAAGGTTGTTCCTCTCTGTAAGTTTCGCTCTAAGAGTTGGGTCCTAGCTCAGTGAAGTCTACTCTACTACTTTTGGCAATTTACACACCGCACGTCAATTCCTCTGCTGTCCTTCCGCTTGCACAGTCCCGGTTAATGATCTTCGTTGCATTTAACGCAAACGTATTGGCATCTAGAGTTAATGACAACGTGCACTGGCCGTTTTTGTACTGCACTAATTCGTTGAATTTCAAGCGTTCCCGGTGCACACTCTGGTTCATTATCACAGTTTTTGAGTAGACTTCACTGACATAAGCAGATTTTCCAAGCTTTAAAACAAAGTTGTTGAAGATTTTTCTTAGACCCTTTTCTAAAGCTTTGAATGGTGTAACCTTTACCTTCAATTCTTAGTCACGACTGCTTCAGACGCTCGTTTCTTTGTTTGTTGCTTCCTTGTGACTTCTTTATCCGACTTCCAAAGTCTTATATGTTCAGGTTTGGGTGATTCGTTCCCGTCTTCAGGACAGCTTGAAGTCCGAGTGGCTTCTTCTTCGCTTGATGGATTCTCGTTAATTACGAATGGTGTACCTTCTCCCTTGCTGTTCATTGGGTCGGTTTCCATGTCTTCGCCCATCTTCGATGGCTGTTGTCTCTAATCGGTTCTTCAATGATCAATGTTTCTGACTTCTTGGAGTTGACCATCAATTTGCCGTGCACAATCAGGACCCAAGTCCTTTTTCACTATGTAGTATGTACATGATTATGAAGTTAGTGCATGATTATGAACTGAAAATATGATTATGTAGTAATTATATAATTATCTACAGCGTACTCAATTCTGTAGTGATTACACAACAATGTAGTGGATACATGATTATGTAGTGTGTACATGATTTTCCAATAAGTACATTATCATGTAGCGAGTAGAGTACATGTTAATGTAGTAGATAAGTACATATGATTGAGAATTGCTTACCTCTTTATTGTGAGTCATCTGTATTAAAAACTCGGCGCTAATTTCCCCTTTATTCTGAAAGTATTCTTTTTTATTTTATTTGAAAATGCCAGCTTTTCCTTATACATATTTGTACAGGGATCCTTCCAATTGAATTGAATTGATACCTTTCTTTCAAAAAGACGCGTTATCAGTGGGTACATATTTGATGAACTTTATACTCGTTGCTAGTATTTATAAAAACTAAATATTGCGATGAATACATTTTTCCATTTAGAAGGTTAAGTTGAATTTTGAATGTTTATGTTGTCATTTCATATTCCACTGCAGCGTAATGAGTACATACCGTCTGTATTCAGTTCACGCCAAACACAGGCATATAGTGAGTTTAATTCCATACATATGTATACATAAATTGAAATGTTACGAGTACATGTCAACTGTACTCAGTACATATAGCTTTCGTTGCAATCCTATGCTGTACGTGTACAATGTACATACACTTAGCATGAAAGTATATTTATTCATATGTCGAGTAGCTTTTTAGAACTCTAATAAGACATTATGAAACAAGACGTTAGTATAAGAAATCTCAAACAAAAATCGAAAACAAATGAATATTACTATGTAAATGTTTGCGTGATATTTGCTGTGGTTTAAAGCTTTATAAAATTCTAAATGTCTCATTTTAAATTCACCTAAAAATTAAATTTTTAATTTTCGTTTCCAAGCTGCTCTAATCTAAACACACATGGTTATTTTTTTCAATTAGATTTTCACTCTCTTCCAAAATACATTCTGTGGTTAAATGAATAAATAATTTATATAATCTAAGCCCCATGAAGATATATACCACAGTGCCACTTATTATAAATGAATATTTAATTTTAACAAATGTTACGAATATACATACATAGGTACATACATCACACAAACAAAACATCATATCACCCAAATTATAATTTAAAATAAAAGCGAAAACATTTCATTGTGAAAGTTCCATCAGCATCTTCACCAAGAAAAAAAAAACGTCAAAAACAATATTGTGTATACAGAAACCAATTAAGAAAGTAAATAAAACATGAATATTGGGGTTTTTGTTTACTTGTAAATGTATAGATGTTTTCATATTTGTCATAAAATTCGTTTAAACCACAAAAACCTATCTTGACATTTTACTTAGTGTATGTATGTATGCAGGAAGAGGTACCAAAGTATAATTAAAAATAAGGAAAATTCACATGAGTAAATAATTTTAACTCAGGTGCAAATAAAACCGCATTTATATCTGTTTCTTTTTAATTTTTTCACTTACGTTCATATAACTGCATGCATGGTAAAGAAAATATAAGACAAGTTGCTTAGATAAATCCATGTATGTTTCCCTTACCATAGAAACAAAACAAATTTGTAATAAATAAACTGCATTCATTCGAATTATTAAAAGTTGTAGGTATTGTCTTGATTATTAGCCTATTGAATAGACCTTTTAAAAAGGAACAATTACGTGCAAGGGTTTTTATTATTTTATATGTTTGTTTGGCCCATAAGCATGCTTAAAACCGAAAATGCTACTAAATTTACCCATGCGTTTCTGAGAGAATGGTCACACTGGCCACTTTTCAGTATTTTTGGTATAACTCGAAAACTAAGCTGAATTTGGCAATTTTACATATAATACTTTTTGTTCAAAATTAAATTTTCTATCGAAATGGATAGTTTGGAAAATTTCTTAAAAAGATTTAAGCAGGAAAAGTAAACAAAAACCAACATAACAAAATCGAAAAATCAAAGATTTTTTAATTTTTTTCTAAATTGCACATAATTTTTTTCGGAGCAAGGAATCACTCAAGACATTCATGAACAAAGTAAACTGGAGTATTACGGCTTTAATATGACATGTTAAAAAATCCATATTATTTGAACATTGACAGAGATATAGCCAATAAAACTTTACCATTTCTTATCATTCTCCGCAGTTTTTGCCCGAAAGCCTATTTTTTGGTACTTTATGACAAATTTTACGTTCCTAGCACCTAATACCAAATCTTATGTTAATCGGACCAGCCGTTCGGTCTGTAGGTCTGAACGCATTTAAAAACAGCCTAAAAACGAAATTGCGAACTTACATCCTTTTTATAAATTCTCTATAGTTCTAATGTCATATTATATCAAAATTTTGATTTCGAACATTTTTACGAAAGTGAAATTTGCCATATTGTACCGAAAAAGGGACTTTCGGGCCAAAACTGCGAAAAATTATAAGAAATGATAACGTTTGAATGGGAATATCTCTGTCAATTTTGAACAAATATAATTTTTGAACATGCCATATTAAGGCCTTTAGTCTCTTTTTTGTTTTGTCTGTGCATGTCTTGACCCTATCTTCAAAAAAAGTTATGCACAATTTATTAAAAAATTTAGATATCCTTGATTTTTTGATATTTTTTAAGTTGGTTTTTGTTAACTTTAACTGCTTAAATTTTTTCGTAAAATTTTTTGAACTATCCATTCCAATAGAAAATTTAATTTTGAACAAAAAGTATTATATGTAAAATTGTCAAATTCCGCTTAGTTTTCGAGCTATACCAAAAATACTGAAAAGTGGCCAGTGTGACCATTCTCTCAGAAACGCATGGGTGAATTTAGTAGCATTTTTGGTTTTAAGCATGCTTATGGGCCAAACAAACATATTCAATAATAAAAGCCCTTGCACGTAATTGTTCCCTTATACCTCTCATTTTCCGGTCTATTCAATAGGCTATATGGGGATTTTTGTAAACCAAAAAAAAAATCCCTTATGAGTAGTAGAAGTAGTAGTAAAAAACGACTTATTTGAATTTAATAATTTATTACTTGAACTAGTGAATATACCTTTTACATAATAGGCAACAATAAAGTTCAAGGGTTTTTATCATTAAATATATTAGTTTTGGGGCAAAAGCATGCTCAAAACCGAAAATTTCTTCTAAATTCACTACTGTGATTCTGAAAGAATGGTCAATATGTTTGGTATAACACGGAAGCTAAGCCGAATTAGAAAACTTTCCAGTTAAAACTTTTTGCTTCAAATTAAATTTCCTATAGAAATGGATGGTTTAAAAAATTGTATTTAATTTAAAAATAGCCTTTTCTTGCTATTTTTAAACAAAATAAATTCGAAAAATGAAAGATTTTTTTAAAATAAATTTCGCATTCCTTTTTTTGGAGCAATGATACGCTCAGGACATGCAAACAAAATAAAGTATGTCAATATGACATGTTCAAAAATTCGAAAAATGAATAGGTGGAGAATTTGCCGTTAATTAGTTGTGACAGTTTCGAGTTTATCTATCAATGTTTTCTATTTCTTTTGGATGCTTTTTGCCAACTTGATTTCAAGTTAGCAAAGCACCCTGTGAAAAATCTGTAAAAACTTCTTATACACGATGGTATGGCTTAATAATTTGCTGTTAATTAGTTGTGAAAAACTAAATTTGCTCGTGCAGTGTTCTCTGTTTTTTTTTTTTGGGTGCTTTGGTAACTTGAAATCATGTTTGCAAAGCAACTCTTACGGATTGAAAAGTGGGTAAATGTATAATTAGTCGTTAATAAGTTTTGACAGTTTGCAATTATTGTTATTTGTTGTTCTATGTTATTCTATGTGTTTCTATGTTTTTCTATGTTTTTTATGTTTTTCTATGATATTCTATGTTTTTTTGAAAGTGGTAAAAACGTCTAAAATTCAATTCTTTGTTTTTTTTAAAGTGATAAAAACATCGAAAATTCAATATTTTTGCTTAATAATTTAATAACTCGTTAATTAGTTAGGACAAATTGAATTTTTGCATGCGATGTTTTCTATGTACCTATTTTTCAATAAAATTACCTCATTTGACCTAATGATAACGTTATAAAGCAATACACAGTTCAACATCAATTTTAAACCATTTTGGTATGTTACTGCATACGAATTTTGGAAATCAAATAAAAAAACATAAAATAACATCGCCTGACAATGTTTAAGTTGTCACATATAATCAATAGCGAGTCAAAGACGAATAAGTAGCCGATTAAAATTTTAATATAACTAGGTTCTAAGAGCTTTTCGGAGCTCTTGGTGATCTCTGATTTCATATGAATTTAGAAAAAAAAAAAATAGAAAACATTTCACGACAAAATGAAAATTGTCACAATATGAAATGCGATGTTATTTGATAGGCGATGTTTCGAGCATGAATACACTCTTCATCAGGCAACACAATTTAATAAAATGCTTTATCACAGCGTTTACACAATTTTGGGACAGGAATTTAATGAGAAAAAGTTTTCACAAAACAAAGTGTTAGTCTAAATTCTATATATTTTATAAATTCCTGTTAATATAGTCCACAAAAACGAAAACAAAAATGATAATTCTCTTATTGTTTGCGTTTTTCTTCTTCTTCGTCGTACAACTAACTAACGATAAATTAACGGAGAATTACCTACCTACCCATTTTTCGATTCATCAAAGTTGCTTTGCTAACTTGACGCTCATAGATAACAAATCACCCAAAATAACATAGAAAACATGGCACGACAGTTGAATAAATAACTTCAAATTACTTACCACTAAAGTTTTACATTTTATAAGTTTTTTCCACACCAAAAAAACATAAAACGACCATTTCGAAACTGTCACAACTAATAACCGACTAGTTAACGGCAAATTATCCATCTATTTATTTTTCAATTCGTCAAAATTGCTTTGCTTACTTGACACTCATACAAATATACCTAGATATGGAAATGGCTCTAACGATGTAGATGACATTGTTGGTGGATAAAATACAAAATTTAGAAAATAATTTTAGTAAAATTCTCCTCCAGCCACGCCCACTTTCCCAGTTAGTAGGACGTATAGCATTCTTTAGATCTTTTAATATTGATTCGTATTGAGGGTTCGATAACATCAGTTACTCCCCCTCTTAATTCCGACTGGCTGCTTGCGAGGCCGATCGGATTTTCTTGGTAACTTCACTTTACTTATTGGCACATGGTCTAGAATGTCTTCAGATCGATTTGGCTTCGGCGGCGGTGGCGCGTGATGCTACGTCCAAGTCAATTGTAACCAGGTTGGTTTCTGGATGGATCTCAATGTCTGATTCATCTAAAACGTGTTGTGGTTGTTGGTTTGATATTTCTTTGGCATTCATGAAACTGCTGCGGCAAAGTCATCTAAAGATTAACTGGAACGCTGTGCGATTAGGGTTAAATAAGTCTTCTTGGAAGCGAGGTCTTGTTTGGTTCTGATGTCACCTCCACATACCGGTGTTTGTTTCTACGAGATACATATACGTCATCCTAATATATTTCTTACCAAAGCAGGTACCCATTTCTTTTTTGGCTAGTACTGTCGCATAAATACCTGTTGACTGACAGGAAATTTATGAGCTGCTGTTACTTGATGTCTTTTTTATTATTTAGTTTTTCCAGGAACTATCGCCGATGACTGTGTTCTATCCTGGCATCCGTGTAATTTATCTGCATTTATCCAGTTTATATTTCTGAGGGCTCAGAGATTTTCATGTCCCTCAAATTAGCAGAGCAAGGTGAGGAGAACATATATTGTGTGATGGCATTATAAAGCGCTTATTAAATGCTAATTAAATGCCCAACAATTAAATCTGAATAATTTTTACCAAAAGTACTTGAGCATTAAAATTAATTGTTGGGCATTTAACAAGTGCTTTACAATGCCATCACAAAATATATGTTCCACTCACCTTGCTCTGCTAACTTGAGGGACATGAGATTTTCCCCAGTTTTGCTGTCAAATACTAAGAACAGCAAATCTTCGATTCGTCTGCTTAGTAAGCACTCCTTTATTTATTTATTTATTCGGTAAATAACTAACGATAGAAAGCTTACAAAACTAATTTAACATTCAATTACAATTTAAATAAATATAGTCAACTACAATAATGAATTGAAAAAGGTTTCTTTGAATTTACAACTTTTAACATCGTCGCTTATAGAAGAAAATACACAATAATATTTATTGAAGACTGAAATCAATTGATTTAATGGACTATTCACACCATAATTTGTTCTACTGAAGATCGGACATAAGGGCAACTGTCTTCTTAAGCTTGCCTGACTGTATCTGAAATTTAAACGACACAGAGCTGATGGAGATTCTATTGACTAATAAACATTGATTAATTTTATAATAAAGCATAGCTGTATATATTCTCTATGTTTTGAGAGTAAAGGAAGATTAATTAACGTGAGTCTTTGAGCATAAGGAGGTAAAGCATGTCTATGGGACCACGGCAGAAAATGAAGACAGAAGCGCATAAACCTTCTCTGGATACTTTCAAGTCTGTTTATGTGTACTGTGTAGTAAGGGGCCCATACCACGCATCCATATTCAAGTACTGGCCTTACAAAAGATACATATAAAAGCTTTTGAACGTATGGGTCCTTGAAGTCACGAGAGAATCGTTTTATGAATCCCAGAATTTTATTGGCTTTTTTAATGACATAGTTATAGTGGTCGACAAAAGTTAATTTTGTGTCGAGAACAATACCCAGATCAGAAAAAACAGATAATCTACATAAAGAAGAAGAATCTAACTTATAATTAAAAGTTATCACATTTTTTTTGCGTGTAAAACACATTGTTTTACATTCGTCAATATTCAAAAGAAGACGGTTTGAATTGCACCGTTCCCTAAACCTATAAAGATCTTCTTGGAGTTTTAAACAGTCATTTATAGAAGTTACACTTTTGAAAATTTTAATGTCATCGTCATATACAGGGTGTCCCGCACCTGAGTGGAAGTATCTTAGGGTGTGGTTCCTGGATATATTCTAAGAAAAAAAAATGTATGGGGGGAAAGTTTTATCTCCCCTCCCTGAGTCAGGGGGGGGGGCAGTTTCTGAAAAATTGGCTTACAATGCCAAAAAAAAACATTAAAAATCAACGAAAACACATCTAATAATGTGCTATATTTTTTTTGAAAGTTAATACTCCATTCTTGCATTTGGTTCTCAAATCAAGTTGTTTAAGCAAATAGTTTTTGAGAAATTAAATCTCAAATTCAAATTTGTTTAAAAAAATTGTCATTTTTTTCTTAAGTCGATATTTTTCAAAATTTTACGTAATTAAGTGCTATTTTTGTGTTCAATATTCATTGCCCTCATTATTTTGTATTCCATTACCGAAAATTAAATGCAAAAATCTTTCTTAGTTTTTGAGAAATTAAGAAAAAACAAAAGGTACTTTTCCCAAAAAAGCCCGAAAAAATTAATTTATTCATGAATTATCCATAATTTAACCCTTTTTTCGGGCTTTTCTGGTAAAAAGACTTCTCGTTTTTTCTTAATTTCTCAAAAACTAAGATAGATTTTTACATTTGGTTTTCGGTAATGAACTAAAAATAAATGAGCGCAATGAATATTGAACACAAAAATAGCATTTAATTACGTAAAATTTTGAAAAATATCGACTTAAGAAAAAAAAATCACATTTTTTTTAAACAAATTTGACTTTGAAATTTAATTTCTCAAAAACTATTCGCTTAAGCAACTTGATTTAAAAGCAAGAATGGAGTAATAGCTTTCAAAAAAATTATAGCACATTATTAGATGTGTTTTCGTTGATTTTTAATGTTTTTTTGGCATTTTAAGTAAATTTTTCAGAAATTGCCCCCCCCTGCCTCAGGGAGGGGAGATACAACTTTCCCCCCCATACAATTTTTTTCTTAGAATATACCCAGGAACCACACCCTAAGATACTTCCACTCAGGTGCGGGACACCCTGTATAAGAAAAGTGAATTATGAATAATTGAATTCAAGTCATTTATATATAAAATAAATAATAATGGGCCTAAGTGGCTCCCTTGAGGAACACCAGAGTTGACTATAAGATGATCAGAGTGCTCATTGCGAAATCTCACACTATAACATCTATTCATCAAGTAGGACGAGGACTCCTGAAATATACCTAAATTGAATAATTATATTGATACAATTTTTAACATTCAAAAGTGAAGTGTTCATTAAAAAGCTTGAATTTATTATTAAAAATTAGAAAGAAATCACTAGAATATTAGAAGATCGTTCCTTTTAAATCCGGTGATCAATTTTCCAGATATGTACACATTATAAACATTCACATCTACACTAGTCAACAATATTAAAGGAACACATTTTTTTTCAATTTTTGTTAGCGTTTTTTGAAGAGCTGTATCTTTGTGACGAGTGGTCGTATTGAGTTAAAATAAAAAGCATTTTACAGCTTTATGTACCGTTATTGCGTTATTGCAAAAAATGAGACGAGACAACAAAATTATTTTGTTTTTATTTTTTTTGAAGGTCCTCATTTCTATGGATACATTTTTTTGAGTCAATTAAATGTCATGATCAGATACCTTGTTTATTCAGCTTCAATTCAGTTTTTTTGTTGTTTTCGTACGATTTTTTTTGACATGGTTTATCTGACTTTGAATGAAAAAAGATACTTTTAGCCTTGATTACCAATATCTCAGCAAATAATGACGTTATAAAAAATTCAAAGACAGTTTTGGAAATTTGAAAAAGCGTTTTACAAGATTTTTTATGATTTTGTAGAAATTATTTTTTTTTACCGTTCACCGTTAGTTTAAAAAAAGTACTAAAAACCGACGTTTTGTGGTCTTTTCGTAAATCTTTTTTTTTTCGTTGCAAATATTGATTGCATGGCTTGCGTTGGTATGCAAATTTATAGACTTTTAAATCATCAATATTCTTGTAAATTTTCAAATTGATTCATCGAACCGTATTTCCTCACCAAAACTTCAAAGTCTTACAAACCAGGTAAAGGAACAAATTGTGGTGTTCCTAAACAATGCGAAGTTGTCATCAAAATGACAAGAAAACCGCAATTCCAGTGGATTTTTTTCACAGTTTTGCATGGAAATGAAAAAAAAATTACATTTTTCAAAAAAAAAAAAAATTAAAAAAATCAAGTTTTTTTGTTGGAAAATTTTTTTAAATTAATTTTTTTTATTTTTTTGTTTAATGTACTTTTTATTTCATTTCAATTCAAAAAAGTATCTAACTAAGGCAAAACTGTGAAAAAAATCCACTGGAATTGCGGTTTTCTTGTCATTTTGATGACAACTTCGCATTGTTTAGGAACACCACAATTTGTTCCTTTACCTGGTTTGTAAGACTTTGAAGTTTTGGTGAGGAAAAACGGTTCGATGAATCAATTTGAAAATTTACAAGAATATTGATGATTTAAAAATCTATAAATTTGCATACCAACGCAAGCCATGCAATCAATATTTGCAACGAAAAAAAAAGATTTACGAAAAGACCACAAAACGTCGGTTTTTAGTACTTTTTTTAAACTAACGGTGAACGGTAAAAAAAAATAATTTCTACAAAATCATAAAAAAATCTTGTAAAACGCTTTTTCAAATTTCCAAAACTGTCTTTGAATTTTTTATAACGTCATTATTTGCTGAGATATTGGTAATCAAGCCTAAAAGTATCTTTTTTCATTCAAAGTCAGATAAACCATGTCAGAAAAAATCGTACGAAAACAACAAAAAAACTGAATTGAAGCTGAATAAACAAGGTATCTGATCATGACATTTAATTGACTCAAAAAAATTTATCCATAGAAATGAGGACCTTCAAAAAAAATAAAAACAAAATAATTTTGTTGTCTCGTCTCATTTTTTGCAATAACGCAATAACGGTACTTCAAAAAAATTTGTTTGCAAACAAATCTCGAAACAAAAAACATAAAGCTGTAAAATGCTGTTTATTTCAACTCAATACGACCACTCGTCACAAAGATACAGCTCTTCAAAAAACGCTAACAAAAATTGAAAAAAAATTTGTTCCTTTAATATTGTTGACTAGTGTATAATACGGTATCAGTCACTTCAAATTTTTGGAGCCAATGACACCTGTTAAAATTTGAGTTATAAATTTATGTCTGAAATATCAATAAGGTTAGTGAAACAAAATTGCGGGAAAACGCGTTCAAAATTTGAGACAAGTAAAAGTTAGAACAAGCCAAGGCTGAGTCCGGACTCTTTTCGAAAATAAATGAGTGCAAAAGTGACCTTTTTCTTCTCAAATTTGAAATCTAAAACGGTTGTTAAGCATTATAATGAAAAATTGCCCCCCTTAAAAACTGAATTACCCCCTGTGGGGCGTGGGCCACACATTGGAAAACTCTGGTGTAAACTTTATTTATTCTATTATATTTTTTTTTATTTTTGAGCACATTTAGGCTAAAAAATATTTTTACTTTGAAATTCGACATTCAAATATTTTTTTTTTACGGTTTAAGAACCGAAAATTTATTCCTTTATTTTGAATTTTTTTAAAGATTTTAAATGGTTCGTCCCTCTAATGTAGGTACATACTACCTAATCTATTTTGATTATAGCTTTTGCTATCAAATACAATGCAAAACGGAATAAGATTTTACCATTTCCACAAAATTTCTATCTAAATTCATTAAGCGCAACATATGTAAATTATAAATTAACATATAGGTACGCCGCGTTAACAGTCACACCTTTTATACATGACATGAAGCATTTCCGACAAACTTAAACGAACGAACGAACGTTCATCATCTAATATATAAGACGATGACTATAAGCGAAAAACCTACCCTACTCGTACCTACTTTCTTGTGATTCAAAATGACATTGACTAGGTAAGGTACGGTAACGAGTACATATATGTATAAAACTACGCCTTTTATGAAAATAAATAATTCGAAAACTTTCGGTGGTGGAAGAAACGATATCAAGCAATACCTACTCTAACCACCGTTCCATAGTTGATTGGGGTAGGATTGGGTCTTTGCGCCTGCGACAATAATATAGCACCCTCTCCTACATAGGTAAGTATACTTCAACCCAATCTACTTAATATATACCTACATCATCATTATCATCAGAAAACGTGCGTAGACTTCATTTTGCTCTCGCATTTTAAATTATGTGATCTATCTCTCAGTTCGTATGGTGGAAATATTCATTATTTACAAGAAAACGGTACTTTCCATATAAGGGTGATAGGGTTGAAGGTTTGTAAAAGTGAAAACCTCCACTCTTAAATGTCAACTTCAGTCTATTAGACTCAATCAATGTCACGTTCATTACATGAAAAAAGATTTTGTTCTTTTCACTGGCAACCTCTTAAGGTGCAGGTACCTATATGTACATAGGTATACACTTAGTCGGTCGGTGAGACTTTGAAGTGTTAAGCACTGCTGCTACTTATGGTATTTTTTGTACCTATGTTTGAATTCTGAAGAAGTTTAATTATGACTATACTCAATCAAAAACAAATGCTTTCATTCGCGTTTTAAATAAAAAAAGACAGCTTATCTCTCTGTCAACATTTTACGCACAAGGATTTTAAAGCAGAACAACAATAATCTAAATCAACTATTTTACAATCTTGAAAAGCTGCCTTTTTTTAATCCATTAACTTATATAAAATATGCTAAGGATCCTTCTGATAGCTTTACTAGTTCTTGTTTGTTAATCCACATCATGCTGCCATTTTAAAGTGAAAGGTAAACAAACGAACGTGTTTAAGCTTCTACTTATTACAAAAATAATCACCTTCAGAGAGTGATAGACAACATCTATATAACGTGAGAAGCATCTTTCTTGGAAAATAGTAAAAAAAAAAACTAAAACGTCAATTTTTAAAAGTTCAAATAAACTAAAACAAACTAATTTTCACCCGCTCGTTCTAGGCAAAACGAACGTTACGAAACACTCAAACTCAACCCCCGTAAATTCTAACTTCTACATACACATGAAATCTGTTTATCTGTGTACTTCAATCCCCTGAAATAAGATGAAGAAGATGTACACTATGAGTACATTTAGAACGAACAAAAAAACAAGGAAAGCTAAAATGCAAGAATATCTTAGAAGAAAATAAAATTAAAAATTCAAGCACAAGAACCAATTAAAGTCGAAACGAACGACACTGACGATCAACAATGTGTTGCCAAACAAGCTGACTTTAAAGACAACAAGCAAATAGTTTTTTTTTTTTAATTTTCTTATTTTAAAATGTTTTATACTCGTATCCTTTCGTTCTTATTTTTGGTTGTTTCCTCTCCTCTTTAGAAATAGTGAAAATAAGGATAATTAGTTGAGATGTCTATAAGGACAGCTTATTGTGTTGTCTTACTGTCAGTCCAGTTCAGTATAACAACTGCAAAATTGGAATAGAAAACTAATGGAAGGTTCTTTAGAGGAGTTGTGTAATGAAAACCACGTATATCCTTTGCCAATAAAGATTCGAAACATACGAGTACATGCAGTACTGTGCAGTAAATTGTTTGCTCAATTTAATTTTATTTAGCAGTTGTACAGATTTGGTGCATTGATAAGGTTCCTTTTGTGTATAAATATGGCTATAGGTGCCTTAATATAAATCGATCTTAAACTAATAAGTGTTTCGAAGTGGTATTATCCTTCGAGAAATATGCAGACTTTAATCTTTTAAGAATATTTTTCTTTTCAGAACTTTGTATTTTCAGAACTTAGTTTTCAGAACATCTTTTCAGTACTTTGTCTTATCAGAACTATGTTTATTTTTCTAAGGTCTGAACGAATTAGTTCTGAAGGGCAAAGCTTCAGAACTAAGTTGTTCAGAGCCTGTGTTTCTCATCGTTTGACTATTTTCTAAATTCAAGCACAGAAAATGTTTCAGTGTAGTTTGGCTATTGAGTACTTACTTACTTAAGGTGGTGCTACAGTGTGGGGTGGACCAGGACCTCAACCATCAAGCTTCTTCCAGCTGGCTCTTTTTTTAGCTAGCTGTCTCCGGTTTTGCACGCCAAGTTGGTTGAGGTCCTCTTCCACTTGCGTGTGCCACCTAACGTTCTCTTCCTCTACTACGTCGTCCCAAGGGGTTGGATTCAAAGACTGTCCGGGCCGGAGGATTGATGTCCCTTCGCTCTAGGTGACCCAGCCATCTCAGCCGTTGGCTTTTCACTTTTGTTACTAGGTCGGTGTCGCTGTACAGCTTGTACAGTTCATTGTTTGAAACTTCTTCTCCATTCCCCATCTATGCAGACGGGACTTTAAATGACCCGGAGAATTTTTTCTCTCAAAACAGCCTAAAGCCTCTGAACCATACATCAGGACCGGGATGATAAGCGTCTTATACAGGGAAACTTAAGTTGCTCGAAAGAGGGCCTAGCTTATTGATTGCCTTCTTAGCCCAAAGACGACCTCAAAATTATAGCTGTCTAAAGTGACGTTCTGGCCGAAACGTCGATGTTGGGTGTATTTTCTTGTTGACAGCATATGTTTGGTCTTGCCTTCATTCACGCTAAAGCCATCATCTTGGTTTCATCATCAATACTCACGAAGAAGCACCACTGATATCAGGCTTTGTGGGTGCTAGTGATTGGACGGGCTTTTGAAAGATTGTGCCTCTAGTGTTGACGTGAGAGTTTTGCACTATTCTTTAAAAAACGATGTTGAAGAAGTGGCATATCACCGCATCGCCTTGTTTAAAACCTTTTTTTAAATCAAATGTATCGGTGAAATCTTTGCCGACCTTGGTGGAGCAGCGTGCCTTCTCCATCGTCATCCTGCACAAACTGACGAGTTTGGCAGGGATGCCAAAACTAGGCATTGCTCTATATAGCTCGTCTCTATAGATGCTGTCATACGCGGCCTTGAAATCAATGAAAAGGTGGGGGTATCGATTTCGAATTTCTGTTTTTTTTCCAAGATCGGCCGTAGTATGTGAATATTGGGTCGATGGTGGACTTTCCTACCCTGAAACCACAGTGATATGGACCTATCAGGTTTTTGACGAATGGCTTCAGGTGTTCTGAAAGTACGCCAGAGAAGATCTTGTAAGCGATGTTTTTGAGACTGATGCCTCTGCAGTTGGTGCAGTCCAGAGGATCACGTTTCTTGTGGATCGGGCAAACAATGCTGCGGTTCCATTCATTGAGCATGCTTTCCTTTGACCATATATTGCAGATGAGCTGGTGCATATTCCCAACCAATTCATCGACAGCCGCAAGGCCATCAGGTCCTCCAGCTTTATTGAACTTAATTTTAGATAAAGCCATCTTCACTGGGTCGAGATCGGTTAGACGCAATTGTTGGCCTACGTTGTCAGGTTGAGCGGTGCAATCTACATCGCAGCGGAATTTGGTTCGTCAATGCCGTTATACAATTTGCAGAAATGAGTTTTCCATTCTCAGCACCGACTGCGATTTTACCACGATGTTCCCCTGATCGTCCTTGCAGGATTCGATTCGGGCCTTGTTGCTCTGGAAGGTTGGTTTTACTTTTTGGTAAATTTTATGAACTTCCCTTTTTCAATGGCGTCCCTCTATTTCCTCGATCGCGAGCTTCTCATGCTCTTTTTTTTTCCTTCCGAGAAGTCCGTGTTCCTCGCTCCTCTTGTGCTCGTAGAGCTCGCGAACAAAACTGGTGCGCGCCGCTTTGCATGTCTGTTGTTTCGCTGCTTGTGCTTGCCGGCATTCTTCGTCAAACCAGAAGTTTTGCTGTGGTAGTCGTCGATGCACGTCAGGGGTGGCATTTCTGATGGCTTCGTGGCAATTCTTCCACTCGATGGTTGAAGTTGTTGGCATAAGACTATTTAAGAGGGTGCGAGAAACTCGATTGGAAAATTTCTTTCGACTGTAGCCGTCCGACGTCGAACTTCCTCACAGTATTTCCCTATTTTGGCTTTGGTCTGCATATCCGTAGCTTTACTTAGGCTGCAACGAGGTAGTGGTCCGAGTCAACGTTGGCTGCTGGGAACGTTCAGACATCCTTGATACTTGAGATGTGCCTTGCGTCGATATGGTCAATCTTGTTGGTGGTTGATGACCAGAAATTCACCATGTCCCCTTGTGTATATCGAAATGTAGGAACAGCGTACAAGCTACCACAACTTTTCGCCCCGCAGCAAAGTCGAATTACCTGAGTCCGTTATCGGAAGTGGTGTCGTGCTAGCTATATCTTTCGATTGTTCGACCAAAGACGTCTTTTCTTCCTAGTTTGGCATTCAAATCCCCCAAGACAATCATAATGTAATAGGTAGGGCATTGGTCATATGTCTTGTCCAGGAGCTCGTAGAACTCGTACTTGTTGTTATAATATTTCTTCTGTGTTTGGGCATGCGTGCATATGAGGCTGATGTTGGGGAATTTAGTCTTGATGCGAATTGTGTTGAGGCGCTAGGTCACATAGGTGGAACTCAAGACTTCTTGGTTCAGTCTGCCTCTAACGACGAAAATAAAATAAAATATATTTGGTGGCTCAACGGCTTGTGGAGAACCAAGGCCTAGTGACTTACAAATCTAAAGCATCGTAGCGTGTTGTTAGCGAGTACGAACGGCTAGATGAGAAGAACTTATTCACGACAGGTATAGAATTTGTCAGTTTCTCGCAAGAGGCAGTAGTGTTTTTAAGTGGAAGCGGCTAAAGATGAATCCACACCCAAAGAGACGCTGCCTTTGTTATCGGTAACGGTCGCCGTTGTAGATATTGCAGTCTTTCATTTTTCTTATGCCCGGCCCATCCCATCGTACTTCTTGGATGGCGGTGATGTCTGCTTTATAGCAGTCTAAGGACTCCGCTAGACAAAACATTCCTCGTGCAGATCCGAAGATCGTTGTCCTTATTTCTTTTGCTAGATTCGTCAAAAGTAAATTCGTCCATATCCGAGACTTGTTGTTGCTTCGCAACTAAGTATCTTTAAGTGGCCGGGCACCACCCTCAACTTGGAGGACCAAACCCTTAGTATGACTCCAAGGGCGGGGAGCCTGATTAACCGTTCCTTATAGGCCTGAGCTCCGAATATGTCGTTGTAGCCCGTCTACTAGATGATTCCACCTGGGCTTTTTCCGCCTAAAAAGAAATGCCCAAAATTCCCTTTCATCTTAGGTTAAAAAACTTCTTCTGTCTGAGGTAGCTTCAAAGTTCAAAAACCCTAAAATGTTGTCAATGTATTTTTGTTGCCCTCAATGCCTCTCAAAATCTTTAGGTGCCAAACGAAATTAAAAAAAAAAGATTAATATTTTTCTTGCACAGCACTGTACTGCTAACTTTGTAGGTGATTTTAGTTGCCAGGATTCTCAAGATAAGTCTGGACAGGATTTAAACTGAATTCAAGCAAATGGATGAAATATTATTTTTTTCGGTCCGAAATTGCTTACCTACGTCACTTCCAGTGTTATCAGATAAATAAAAATGGAAAAGTATCCCCAATGAACCATAAACCAGAATCCGTGCTGAACCTTCCTACTGCTCGCTCTGCTCCTTATTTCTTTTTTTTTTTTCATCTTCTGGTTCCTTATCCGGCAAGCAAGCAGTCACAAACGAATAAATTCGGACAGCTGGAAAAACAATCTGCTGAAGGTTTGTTCCGACAACACTATCAAAGTGTATATATATGAAATAAGACAACTAAACCCCCTCATCACCACCTCCACAAATGAAACAATATAGGTACCTACCTTATACCACCTATACAATAGAAAGCTTTGGGGGAACCACGAGACTGTCAAATGTAAGAAGAATAGAAAGGAAAGTTGAGCGTGTAGAAACATTATCACTGGAAACAAAAGAATGAACTATGTACTGAGAAAACATCTCACAAAAGGGTTGGAAAACTTATTTATTTCCGGGATTTTTGAGTTTTATTTTTGTGTTCATCCCACTGGCTCTTGTTTTATACTTCTTAAGGGGTTAAGTCACACACAAAGTGTTGTTTGTTTTAGATGGAGAAAGGGTTTATGTTTATGTTTATATTTTTTTTTTTTTTTTGTTTTTTTTTGAGGGAAAGTGCTATTGTTTTGGTATTGTTTCTGAGTATATGGCTTCTTACAATTGAATAGCCAAAGGTGGATTTATTTTAAAAGAAGAAGAAATGTTTTTTATATCTTAGACCCTTTTCTTTGCAAGCTTTGTGACAATTTTCAAGACAAAAAAAAGAGAGTGTTGTGGGATTTCTAATTTTAACCCCCAAAACAACTCATTGGAAAGGTTATACAAAATAAGTATTGAGTTAGGATAAAGTTTCAATACTAAGCCAGTACGGGGTCATCATTTTGGGGTAATTTTGTTTAAGGGTCAGGGTCGATTTAAGATTCAAATATTCTGTTACGAGTAATGAGTTTGGAACTCAAAAAAACAGACATATAAATCTAGATCAATACTTTGGGTGTAAAAAAATGTTTCAGTCGTAAAATGGGTCGTTAAAATTCTCGAAAAAGTCCTCAAGCCAAATCCCCAAGAGTAGAAATCGATATGAACCTAAAAAAATAATATTTGTGAATAATAAGGAATTGTGATAGGTTTGACATCAATTTGTATTTAAAGAAATCATAAATTCTTGTCCAAAAACTTTTCCCTTTTTTCAATCAATACCTGAAGCTTAACAAGGTCACTCAAAAAATATTGAAATTTAAAAACTCAATCACTAAGTCCTAGTTTTTTTTTAGTGTGAAATCATCTAGAATTAGGAGTTAACTCACCAATATTGGTGCCTTGATTCGAGCTTAACTGCAAAGCTCGAATGACTTCGCACTGAACATTTTCCGTTAACACAAACCTAGACGGTTCATCTGAAGTTTTTCCGCGAATTTTGGAGGTAAACTGACATGGTTTCGAAGAAGAAGATTAACATCCTCTTTTTGCAGCAATCTTAGAAAATTTGGAGCAAAAATCACCTCGTACTCTAACATAACCCCAAAAATAGCGAAAAAACATGTTTTTCCATTTTCTGCTTTTGCCGAAAGCAGACTTTGTCTATTGGAAGGTTTTTAATGATTGAATTCGGATATGAACACTAATTTTTCTTGATCAGTAGGGTTGTCTTAAAAAAAAAATTGTGCCATAACGAAGAAAATTCTGTTTTCCCAAAATCTTGTTAAGGCTTCTTGAGACCACTTTTCCCCCTTTAAAACACTTGATTTTTTCCAATATATATTTTTATTTCACTACGAAAAACGCAATCTATAATATTTTTAAAGAAGAATATTTGAGAATTCTAACTAACATCGGGGTTTCCTTAAGTACCCGTGAAATAGTTGTAGAAATGACGAGAAGGTGTGAAGAGTAAATTTTTGAAGCTCTTAAATTCCAAATAATATAATATTTTGTTTTTAATTATGGCATTTGTCTAATATTTTTTTCACTTTATTTTATCATTGCAGTGCCAAGTAAACCTTTAAATCTAACAGTATTGGATGTTACATCAACAACTATTACCCTAACATGGTTGGTTCCGAAAAATCAAAATGGTATCATCAATGGCTATCATGTATTTCACTTGCATGAAAATCAAACTGGAGTTGGAATTGCCAGAGCTTCAGATGGGCCATCAGTTACATTTGTTATGGATAAATTGAGTAAGTCGGCTTTAACATTCTAACAACTTATAAAATTAATCAAAACATTTGAAATACAAATACTTTTATCAATTTGGGAATTAATTTCATGGCCCATTGTGATCAACGCAAGATTTTAATTTTTCACCATTTCTTTAGTAAAGTGCTGGCAACCATAAAATAAAAATATTTTCACAGCTGACAATTAAGGATTAGCAAAAAAAAAAGCATTGCACGAGAGAGTTTTGATTGTTGAAAAATACTTCAAAAAATAAATATAAAATGGTCATGGAAAAGTTCGATAAAAGAGTGCGTAAGAACCTTGAGGTCGCGCGATCGTAGCTTAAATGAGGTTTCCCTTGCGGGACATAAGGCCTCCACCACTCTTACTCGCCATCGTGTACTGTTTATGGAGATGTTCCTCAGGCTACACCAACTCTTCCTCAGCTCTGCAGATTTCTCTTCGACCGTTCTTCGGCAAAGTACTATCTAGGTTTTATCACCCGTCTGCCTCACTGTGTGAGAGGGTTCCATTGCATCGCTTGACTCGTAATGCAATTGACCTTTTCGAAGAGTATGTCCAATCCATTGCCACTTAAGTTTTCGTATGATAAAGTCGATGGGTTCCCGACCTCTCCTCGCATGAAGTTCATCATTGGAGGTATGGTTAAGCCAGAAAATCATGGAGATGTTTTGCAGGAATCTATTCGAGAACGTTTGCAGCTTTCTCGTGACAGCAGGGGCACGGATTCATTATTAGAGCGGAACAGTCGTAGATTGGTCTATAAGCTTATAGAGTTTTTTCTCCTTATTTTGGACATCAATGTAGTACCTCGTGGCATGATGGTTAGTGCGTTGGACTGTCATGCCGAAGGTGTGGGTGGAAATGTTTTATTCGAAGTACTGCAAATCCTCCAAGAGTATACTTATCATGAAAAAGTGCTTCTCATTTAGCCGTTCGGACTCGGCAAAAAACTGTAGGTCCCCTCCATTCCTGCCAACAACACGCACACAGGAATGGCTGAGAGTTGTAAGTCACTAGGCCCTAGTTCTACACGAGCTGTTGCGACACCCAATTTATTTTATTTATTTATCACCGCAATGCGAACGCAGCCTTTGCTTTCCCGATTCGGCTGTTTATATCTATTTCAGTCCCGCCACCATTAGAGACAATACTCCCAACATATTGAAAACTCTCTACCATCTCTACTGGTTGTTCAGAAATATCTACTTTTGCAGATTCCACTGAATTTCTCCATTTACAGCCGACAAAGCTGCATGCAGCACGTCACTTATCACCAACAGGAACAGAATCGCTGACAGTATACAACCCTGGTCTAACGCCACTTTGGATTTCAAACTCCTCTGACAACCTTCCTTTATGCAAAACGTGGCATTTGAATCCATCATATGTAGCCTTTATAAAAGAAATCAATTTATCCGAAATGCCCCTCCTGCGCAAAGCAAGCCAGATAAATTCTCTATTGATTCCGTTGAACACCTTTTCGAAATCGATGAACAACAGGTGACGTAGTGATCGGTATTCTACCACTGTTGGATGATGATCCGCAAAGTATTGGTCTGGTCGAAAAGGAAGATCCACCGCAGAATCCTGCTTGTTCGGCATGGATCGTGTCTTCGAAATGGCCTTTTTTCGCTCCGGGATGATCTGCTCGTAGGAGCCCTGCGGGAAAACCGTCAAGTGCAACCGATTTGTTGTTCTTCCGTGCTCTTATTGCGGTTAAGATTTCTTCTCTACTGAGGGATCCACTTGGTCCTAAGCTGAAACTAGCATAGATCCCTCTGTGTTTTTTAGCAGGTGTTCTTTAGAGCTTAAGACACTTTTTGGTAATTCTGTAGACGGTCCTACTGTCACAACTGTTCTGTTTTCTGCAGCTAATACGTTGATATAGTTACGCTTATCAAGTCACACTCTAATCATCTTTATCCTTTATGTGATACACAGATTCTAGCTCGTTCCCCCTGCTGCTGGAAAAGCAGCAATGCGAGCTTTGAACTTTTTAATTCTTTGATCTTAGCCCTTGTTTCTGCGGAAAGCCAGGCACTGCCTCTTACAGTATAGCAACCATCAGATGGTGGCCCTGGCCATTCCCATGTCTATCCTTTCCGTTACGAACGTCCTGGAGGCTGATCGCGAAGTGAGCAATTCGGTTGGAAGTTTCTTGTCTGTCCGTCGACATCCAACTGACTTTGTGGCACGTCTTGTTCTCAAACATGGTGTCTCCTATAAAAACGTGTTTAGCGTTACAAAAATCGACCAAACGTTCTGCATTGTCATTGCCTTAGCCCATCATTGTCATTGCCAAGCTTGACAATTAGGTTCATTATCATTTCACTCTACTTCACGTGGTGTTCTAACATAAGCAGCACTCAGCCGGTTATAAAAGGTGTTCTTCTCCGCGGCAGAATAGAGCTCCGTTGAGGCGTAAAACCTTATGATGATGTTGCGTCACTCTTGTGATTTTTTTTAAATTAGCTCAATAAATTTTTTTTTTAATTTTTTTTCAAAAATCCATTTTGATGGAAAATTATATATTCTCAAAAAAAAATGTTTGGAGAATTATCTCGAAATTTTGCTTCGTTTTCGAGTTATATGCAAAAAACCAAAAAGGGTGCTTTTGCACCCCCCTCTTAAAAATGCACCCTCCAATTTAATAGCACTCCGCGGTTTTCTCATCTTCAATGACCCCTTTGATGATTTTTACAATAAAATTCCATGAACGTCTTCCTTATGACATAATCAATAAGCCTAATTGGAGAAATCTGGCATTTTGAGGACCTTGACTTCCGTTGTCAAGAGAAACCAATCTTAGTCCAGGTACAATAATCGTGAACGTGTTATCATATCTTATCCGAGAGGCGAGCCGTGCTAGTTTGGGGAGAGGCTTTGATTAAGTTACGAAGAATGCTAACCTCCGTAATCTATCCTGGAAAGCTAGGCCTTTCGCACTTGTAATTTTGAACTGTTTACGTAGGTATATATAGGGATACGCAGAAAGTTACCCGGGAACCACCACGAGGAGTACAAGCACTTCATCGTGATTGATTGTTGTGCTGCTGGCCCAGATCAAATTCTGAGCAATCAATAGTTTCCCGATCAGGCACGATGCAGGTCGCATGATTTCTTATTATTGCCCTGAAAATTTAGCTGCAAAACTTCTGAATCGTATTCAGCGACAAAAAAAAAAAAAGGATCCACTTAAAGCAATAACACCAAGATCTTTCAACTTCAAGTCCTCTTTGAACCCATTTGACTACTGTAACTATTTCAAGGGGGCCAACCCTATCAAAATGAAGCTGCATATTCATTTTAAATATTTTCAGTAGGACTTCTTTAAGCATTAAGTCATTCCACTAATTTCTCGAAGAGGAAGAACCAGCAGCTTCTCCAATAAAAACATATTTACTCCACTTGCAATCAGTTATACATAGTTTTCTTAACTTTCAAGTACAAATTTGAACCCCCAAAGAAAATACATTCAAGATCAAGACAAAGCAAGGGGAATAATAAACAAACCCACTAATTGACTGGCAATTTAAGAGCACCCACTCTATACAGCATATGACACCTTAAGCTTCTTCGACTTTCAAATAACTCCCATCACACTTCCTATTATATCGGTATACTATAAACAAAGCAGCAGCAGCAGAAACAAAACACTTTGAATTGTCATATCTGTCATTCTTATTCATAAAAGTAATTTAACAATTTATGCTTCCTCACCAAACCTTCGTTTGTTTTATGGAAAATGTAATAAATTATGTAATTATCATTTCTTGCCAAAGTATGAGTAGGAAGTCATCATAATGGTGGCATAGAAAATAATGTTTCGCACAATCCGTTGCGTTGCTTCGCGTCGTCGTAGTCGTCGTCGTTGTCAGTGTAAACCGTCAACTTCCTGAGTCTTAAAATAGACAGCTGCTTTAACTGCCATGCTATACGCAGTTGAAACAACATTTTTGCAAGAATAACAAGAATACTATAGATTCGTCAAACACACTGAAAAAAAAGTGTTATAAAACATTAAATAGAAAAACTTATAAGTTGTTAAAATATTTTCCCAATGTATTCTCAAAAATTTGTATGTTAAGTGAGTAAGTCTCGAAAAATAAATCTCGGTCTCGTCCATTTTTCCAGAGAGTCCTACACCTTCTAAATCTCGTTATTGTTTCTGTTGTCAGGGCGGAAAAGAGTATCCACATATTTGAATTGTTCAATGTCCCATATAAGCAGCTTCTTGATACAAACTTTTATAACAAATTGAGACCTACCGTGACGATACTAACATTTTTCCATTTAAAATAGGCAGGAACGAGACTTGCAAAAAATACAGTGCATTTATGTTCTCACCCAGCAGTTTGCAACACCCAACATTTAATATTATTATTAGAAATGTAGTTGATTGATGATCATAACCCTGATTTTTCGCATTCGCGATATTACTGTTTGGCCGCCATCTTGGAATTTGTTTCATTTTATTTTTTTAGATATCTTGGTTCGTAGAAGCTCTGCAACAAAGTGTGGTATACAAAAAATGAAGAGGATACAAATTTCTATCTTTTATGTTATTAACAATTTTTCGATATTTTTAGCATTTCAAAAGTTACACGCTAACACAAATTTCAAGCGGGGTTCAGGAAAAACCACTCGATAGTTGACCAAATTTAGTGAATATTTTAGACATTTATAAAAAGAGAAGAAAGAAGTTGTTTACACAGAGTAAAAAGTACCACATAATGTTGTAAAGTACACACTTCACAACCTCCAACGTCTTTTCCTCACCCACTTCCATTTCTCATGCCCTTTCATGACCCATCCATTCATTTTCAATTGTAACCATTGCCACTTCAAATTCCCACAGTCATCATTTCCTTTCGATTGACCAATATTCCATATTCCATATTCATCATTTACTTTATTGTTCAACTCTGAACCAATTAAAATTCCATATTCATCATTTCCTTTAATTGCCCAACTCCAAACCACTTATAATTCCCAGGTCATCACTTTCATTGTTAATTACCTCCAAAATCCAAATGCACTCTTTTTTTTCCAATCCACACTATCCAATTTCATTTTTTTTCTTGACACAAAAAACGTGCATTACTCCCAGCTGTGCACAGGCACACTTCGGAGTCGGTGACATGTTTTTTTTTGTGTGTGTTCTCGAGTCGGGTAGCGAGGCAGATATCCGACACTAAGAATCGGACCGCCGCATCGTCGAGTCATATTAAGAAATTCTAATTCGTTTCTATTTTTTTGTATTTTTGAAGTACTAAACCTTTTCCAAATCTTGAATTCAACTAAGTTAAGAAACTCTGAATCTTTTTTTCAAATTATAAAAATAAGAATGTAAATTAGTGATAAGAACCAAATTGAACCTAAATAAATGTTTAATAAAATTTAATAAAATAAAAACACAAACTATATTTTGTTTGGCTTCACATAAAAGAACAAGAACACTAAAAAAGGTAAGACCCCGCTTGAGATTCGTGCGTCTCAAGTTATAAACAAAATAAAGCACAACATAAAAATTGGTGTCAGGTGTGGGGTTTGCCTGAAAAATGACAAGTGCAAACAAGAAGTGAAACAAAAAAAAAAAAAAATAACAAAAAGTGAAACAACAACAAAATTTAACAAAAAAAAAAAAAAAAAAACTTACAAGAAAAATAGAGAAAAAGAAAAAGACTTAAATTCAATAAAATAAAATAAAAGACAATCAAAATTCACACATCTACAACATCTGGAACATCAACTTCTACAACATCTTTAACATCTACAACATCTTTAACCAACAGCAACGCCTTTATCTCATTCATCTCTAACTTACGCACAAAAACAGGCAAGAAAGTATTTAGGTATTATTAATTAATTATACAATGTAAAATTAATGTACTTTTATCAAACAAAAAAATTATATATTATTTATTGCCTATATCAATTAATATATATTATTATCATTACTTTTATCTATCTAATTTTTTTTTTTAAATTCGAATCAATTTTTTTTTTTGAATAAATTTTTTTTTTTTTTTTTTCTTCTTTCTTAAATACTTATTATTATAATATAATCAGTTTATGTCCGAGAATAAAACTATCGAAATATCCGACTGCGAAGATTCCGATTCTAGTACTGTCGAAAACTCCTCCTCCTCCGAGATCACTAATTCCATTTTAGAAACCGAAACTGAAATGGCTCCAAAACTAGATCGATCTTTTGCCCTCAAACTAATTCCCGAATTTGATGGGAACAGAGCTAATCTCCACAAGTTCCTAAATGCGTGTGATTTGATATCCGAAGATATCGCCGCTACCGAAATTCCTATCCTTCTCCTAATTATTAAAACTAAACTTATTGGTCCAGCATATAATATAGTAAAATACACAGAATTCACCTCCTGGGAATCCCTTAAGGAAAAACTAGTTCAACAATTCTTAGAAACAAAATCTCTGTCCCAACTCCAGTTGGAACTAATACATATAAAGCAAAGAACAAATGAGACAGTGCGTTCTTACTCTAATAGATTGGAACAAACGCTTGCAAATCTGAACGATGCTTGCATAGCTAGCGAAGGGTCAGAAAGTTCTAGCGTTATTATCAATCTCAACAGTAAAACTGCTTTAAAAGCATTCGAGAGAGGCCTTAATCCTAGAATAAGTCTCATCATCAAAGCTTCGAGATTCACAACTCTGACGGAAGCTATAGAAGCTGCCGTGTTAGAAGAGAAAAGTGGTTTCTCATATAATAACCAAACTTCCTATAACCCATCACAACTAAAACCCAGAAATCCTACCTCTTGTAATTTTTGTAAAAAAACTGGACATAGCATCGAACAATGTTACTTAAAGAAAAACAAAGAACAGCTTCCTTCTTTCAAAAGTGAGGTTAAAAAAGTAACAATTACTTGTAGTTATTGTAAGAACCTCGGACATCATATAAACGAATGCAGAAAAAGGGAGTACAATAATAATAGAAAACAAAACAATTCTAATGCAATTTCCTCCTCCTCAACAAATAAGCATACGGAAAACCATTCAGAGGCCGGAACCAGTGGCAGGCTTCGGACTCAAACTTAATCTCTTCTCGCCACATCTTCCATATAAATTTAAATAATAAAATAAGTAGAGTAGACTCAATCAAAATTTCATCTGAAACCTTGCTTAATCCTCAACCTTCAAAATTTCTCGTCGATGGTGGTAGTGAAATTTGTTTGATTAAAATAGATAAATTAAAGCCAGAACTACATGTAGACTCTAACATAATTCATTCTCTTTCTGGCATTACAAATTCAGTTATTCATACCAAAGGAGTTATACAACTGCGTATCAATCTTCCCAAAAATATAACTATTTCTTATCCTTTTCATGTAGTAGATAAAAACTTCCCTATAAGTACTGACGGGATAATAGGTAACAATTTCTTAGATGATCATAAAGCTCAAATCGACTACGGCATTAAAATGCTTACATTCCCTTGGAAAACTTTCATTGTTGAATATGATCTAATCCCTTCAAGTCTTGTTACTATCCCACCTAGATCAGAAATCATAGTACCCGTTCTCAAAGAAATTAATGTGGATAGTATATGTCTCTCCCAACAATTTCCCAATGGATTATATATTGGCAATAGTATTACTCCTGCCAATAGTTCTATCTCGTACATATCGGTCGTTAATTCCTCTGAATCCCTCATTGAGCTTAATACTGATGACATAGTATTTGACGAAGTTTCTAACTACAATGTTCTGCAAATACAACAATATCCTGCTTCTTATGATAGAATTAAAACTATACAAGAGCTAGTCGAGACAGACCACATGACAAAAAAAGAAAAGGAATCTATTCTAAATTTATGTTGCTTGTATAGTGACTTATTTTTTATAAAAGGAGATAAGTTAACTCATACCTCTTCTGTACAACACCCAATCCTTACCCCGGATGCAACACCTACTTATATAAAACCCTACAGGTTGCCGGAAGCACAACGACAAGAAGTGGATAAACAAATCCATGAGATGATGGACGATAATATTATCCAACCATCGAATAGTCCGTGGAATTTCCCACTTATTGTTGTTCCGAAAAAACCTGATAAAGATGGTAATAAGAAATGGAGAATCGTCGTCGATTTTCGCAAACTCAACGACAAAACTGTCGGTGATGCATTTCCATTACCCAACATAACTGATATTCTAGATCAGTTGGGAAGTTCAAAATTTTTTTCTACTTTAGACCTCGCCAGTGGATTCCATCAAATCCAAGTTAGACCGGAAGATAGAGAGAAGACCGCCTTCTCTTCACCTTTTGGTCATTACGAATTCATTAGAATGCCTTATGGATTAAAAGGTGCCCCAGCCACCTTCCAAAGGTTGATGAATAATGTATTGACTGGTCTACAAGGTATAAAAACCTTTGTTTATATGGATGACATCGTGGTCTATGGTAAAACCTTAGATGAACACAATTCAAAATTAAAAGAAATCTTTGAACGTCTCAAAATACATAATCTTAAATTGCAACCCGATAAATGCCAGTTTTTGCGAACAGAACTCACCTACCTAGGACACGTGATAAATGAATCAGGTATCAAACCTGATCCGCAAAAGATCGAATGCGTAAAAAATTTCGCTCAACCTAAAAACGCCAAAGAAATAAAAAGCTTCCTAGGACTTGCAGGTTATTATCGCCGCTTTATTAAAGATTTTGCAAAAATTTCCAAACCTCTTACTAACCTTTTACGCAAGGATGTTCGCTTCGACTGGACTCCTCTTTGTTCAAATGCCTTTCATGGATTAAAAGAAAGACTAATTAATCCGCCTCTCCTTCAATATCCTGATTTCACCAAAAACTTTATCTTAACAACGGATGCTAGCGATGTAGCTATTGGTAGTGTCCTTTCACAAGGTGAAATTGGTAATGACCTTCCTATATCTTATGCCTCAAGAACTCTTAATAAAAGTGAGAAAAATTATTCTACTACTGATAAGGAACTTTTAGCTATTGTTTGGTCAGTCAAACATTTCCGACCTTATCTGTATGGTAGAAAATTTCAACTATACACTGATCATAAACCTCTAATTTATATTCACAACTGTAAAGATATAAATTCCAGAATGATGAGATATCGCCTACAGCTCGAAGAGTTTGAATATGAAATCATCCATAAAAAAGGTGAACAAAATACAAACGCTGACTGTCTTAGCAGAATCGCAAAAATGACTCTTCGATCCGATACAAAATCCTCTTCTACTTCTTCTCGAAATTCGTCATCTTCATCATCTCCCATATCGTCTGCAAGTACTAATTCTTTTTCTACATCGTCAGTTCCTAGTTCTTGTTCATCACCACCAACAAATACGAATTTGTCTTATTCATCGCCAACTGCTAATTCTTGTCCAACATCCATAAATTCAAGTTCGTCTTCTAAATCTCCAATTTCTAATTTTTGTTCAAAACCAATTCCTAGTCCTTGTTCTAAATCTCCACATACAAATTCAAATTCTTCTTCAATATCTTGTTCCAAATCTTCGAAAACTAATTCCAATCCCAGTTCCAAATCAACAAATACGAATTCTTGTTCTAATGCTTCAAATGAAAATACTAATTCTTGTTCCACATCTTCTATTATAAATAATGATCCAGAAGCATCTCCTTCATCTACAAATCATAATAATAATTCTTCTTCTTCAAGTGCTTCAACATCTTCAAATAACAACTCTAATTCCTTACAACCTAGTTCTAATTCTTGTTCAACGCCTTCAGTCATAACTACTAACTCTTCGAATATTTCTTCGGCAAAACCAGATTTGTCGGAAAATGAAATCAAAACTATTCTTAAGGAATTCCATTTAAATCCAATTGGAGGACACTGTGGCGTCAACAGAACCTTTAAACGTATAAAACTATATCACAATTGGAAGAATATGTTTCAAGATATAAAAAACTACATTAAAAATTGCGAACTCTGTCAGAAAAAGAAAGTAACAAAATACACCATGGAACCTATGGTCATAACTTCAACTTCCAAATACCCCTCCGAAAAGATTTCTATTGATATCGTTGGTCCCTATCCTATAACTAATAATAATAATAAATATCTTTTAACATTCATCGATGATCTTACTAAATACACTGATGCAATTCCTTTACCAAATCAAGAGGCGAATACAATCGCCGAAGCATTCGTCAAAGAAATAATATTTCGATATGGCACACCCAAATACGTCTTGTCCGACCAAGGCCAAAATTTCCTAAGCGATATATTCAAAAACGTATGTAAACTTCTTAAAATTACTAAACTCCAAACTACTGCATACCGACCACAATCAAATGGATCTTGCGAAAGAAGCCACAGAAACTTCGTTGAATATCTACGTTGTTTTATCAATAAATCTCAAGATGATTGGGATAACTGGATTAAATATGCCGTTTTCGTCCATAACACGACTCCCAACACTTCAACGTCATACACTCCCTTTGAACTTATGTACGGTAGACAAATTGAACTTCCTTCTAGTGTTACAAAAAACCCTGAAATCTGCTATAATTACGATTTGTATGCAAACGAACTAAAATCAAGGCTCCAACATTGTCATCAAATTGCTAGAGACAAACTTCTCAAGAGTAAGGAATCTTCAAAACTTCAGTACGATAAAAGGCAAAATCCTGGAGACTTCCAGATAGGAACGCTTGTTCTACTCAAAAATGAAAGTAATCCAAAAAATAAAAACAAAAAGCTTCTTCCTCTTTGGTCAGGACCTTACGAAATCTTATCCAAGTCAGGAGTAAACTCCGAAATTAAAATTAAAAATAAAATAGTTAAAGTCCACAACAATAGACTAAAAATTTTTTCAAGTTAATCAAAATCTTCAATCTCAATATTCTTTCCAGAAATGGAGAAACTAATATTCGTAATTCTCATCTGTAACATAATTCTGAGTGACCCAATGATGATCAACCACGAGCAACCATATGAAATCGTCGATTTGAAAAACAAGACTGGAATATACTACGAACACGTTGGTAACCTTAAGCTCTTCTCTAACCATTGGAATTTAGTCATATATACTAACTTTACCGAACTCAAATCACAATATAGTTCTATTTTACTTACCTATGACAAAATTCTATATACTTGTAAGCAACTTCTCTCTTCTCACGAACTCCCATCCCAATGCGAATCACTTCCTACCCTATCTACTTTAATACTTGATCGAATAAAATCTCAAGATCAAATTATTAACAAATACTTAGGTACAACCATAAAACCTAGATTACAAAAGAGAGGATTAATAAATGCTATTGGTTCTATATCCAAACAACTATTTGGCACCCTCGACGACGAGGATGCAAAAACTTTTTCTCGACACATAAATAAACTTAACCAACAACAACATTACGAATCCCAATTACACGAAAAACAAATTTCGATATCAAAAAATATCATCCACCAATTAAATCTTACAAACGACCAAATTATTAAAATAAAAGAAAAAATTAAGGAAACCGATAAAATCATTAATCAATTAAACAAAAACTCAAATAATAATAACATAATTAATAAATCCTTCCTTCAACTAAATGAACTTTTCACAATGTTCAACTCTTTATCAGAATATTACTATTCAACAAAAGATCACCTTCTTAACGCTATTTACTCCGCAGCTCATGGAAAACTTCATCCATACCTTATTGATCCTTCTAAACTCACTGAAGAAATTAAAAAAGTACAGTTACTCCTTCCAGAAGAAAATCGTTTACCACTTCCTCTACAAGAACAATATATAGATACACTTTTTAATCTCTTAGAAACTCATGTTTACTACATTGAAAACCAAATTAATTTCGTATTAAGAATCCCTCTTACTTCTTCCAAAACCTATAACGTTTATAAAATGACTAGTATACCAAATCTCATCGAAAACAAAACGTATGGAATTATAATACCCGAAAAACCTTTTCTTATCGTAGACTCAGAAAAACAATCGTATTTTCTCTATGATAAACATGACATAGACAAATGTCAAACAACTTCAAAAAATAATTATCTTTGCGAAAGAAACGCACCAATCCTTTTCACCTCATCAAGCAGTGCCTGCGAACTGAATTTACTTTCCATTCTTCCAAGTGAAATAAGTAATTGCTATATTCAATTAATGCAAATATATCACCCTATTTTCCTACAGCTAGCAGACTCCAATTCTTGGATTTTCGTTTCCCCAAATCCAGAAAATCTTATTATTAAATGCCAAAATCTTAACTCTCAAATAAACATAAATGCAACCGGTATTCTTAAAATCCAACCGAACTGTATCGCAAACACTAGGTACCAATCCATTAACTCCAAAACAAATTTCGAAACAAAAACCAATCTCAACTTTATTTCATCAAATCCTTATCTTTCATTTAATATAACACAACCACAATTTGAGAAAATTCCCAGTTACGTGACAAAGTCCTTCAATATACATAACCAGATTGATGACCTTAATTCCATCAGTAAAGATATAGAAAACATAAAAAACTCCAAGTTCACATATTCTGAAGTCGATCACGAAAATAAAAATATGATAATAGTGTTCCTTCTTGCAATGTTTTCCGCCATACTTATGGTTATAATCATATTACTCATGCGAAATAAAAATAAAACTTTAGTAAGCACCAACAAAATATCGAATTGCTTACCATTAGAAGAAATAAAAACCTCAGACCCAGTCCAAACCATAAACGTACAAATTCCAGAACCATTACCAATACCTACACCTCGTCTAGCCCCATCTAATCTTTCTCGTTCACTTCCGATTCCATCATCTAAAGCCGAAACTCGCACCATTCCAAGGTACAAGTTTCGTTCTTAAGGGGGGAGGTGTTGTAAAGTACACACTTCACAACCTCCAACGTCTTTTCCTCACCCACTTCCATTTCTCATGCCCTTTCATGACCCATCCATTCATTTTCAATTGTAACCATTGCCACTTCAAATTCCCACAGTCATCATTTCCTTTCGATTGACCAATATTCCATATTCCATATTCATCATTTACTTTATTGTTCAACTCTGAACCAATTAAAATTCCATATTCATCATTTCCTTTAATTGCCCAACTCCAAACCACTTATAATTCCCAGGTCATCACTTTCATTGTTAATTACCTCCAAAATCCAAATGCACTCTTTTTTTTCCAATCCACACTATCCAATTTCATTTTTTTTCTTGACACAAAAAACGTGCATTACTCCCAGCTGTGCACAGGCACACTTCGGAGTCGGTGACATGTTTTTTTTTGTGTGTGTTCTCGAGTCGGGTAGCGAGGCAGATATCCGACACTAAGAATCGGACCGCCGCATCGTCGAGTCATATTAAGAAATTCTAATTCGTTTCTATTTTTTTGTATTTTTGAAGTACTAAACCTTTTCCAAATCTTGAATTCAACTAAGTTAAGAAACTCTGAATCTTTTTTTCAAATTATAAAAATAAGAATGTAAATTAGTGATAAGAACCAAATTGAACCTAAATAAATGTTTAATAAAATTTAATAAAATAAAAACACAAACTATATTTTGTTTGGCTTCACATAAAAGAACAAGAACACTAAAAAAGGTAAGACCCCGCTTGAGATTCGTGCGTCTCAAGTTATAAACAAAATAAAGCACAACAATAAAATAGAAGAAAAGTAATAAGATTTCTCTATGGTTTTCATCCAAGAAGAAAGTCTTATTAAAACCATAGAGATTATCTTATCAGAATGTTGATGACCATTTTATAGGATATCCACATATTTTTAAGAAGATATCTTATTAGCTTTCAATACGAATGCTTCTTAAAATAATAAGAAAACTTATTGAAAAGTATGAGGAAAACTCTTAGGAACAATAAGAAAATCTAATTGATTGTATGTGAAAATCTTTTAGAAACAATAAGAAGATCTTATTAAAAATATGTGACAATCTTTTAGAAACAATAAGAAGATCTTATTGATAATATGTGACAATCTTCTAGAAACAATAAGAGGATCTTACTGATAATATGTGACAATCTTTTAGAAACAATAAGATGGTCTTATTGAAAAGGGATGAAAATCTCTTGGAAAATAAATAAGGTGAGCTTATTGAAAGTTTGTAGGATTCTGTCTGAAGTAATGTGAAATAGAAGAAATTAAAAACTAAAATTGATTTATAAATGAAATCTAAGATTGAAATTAAAATTTCTTTTATTTCACATTATTTACAACAGAATCCTACAAACTTTCAATAAGCTCACCTTATTGTTTTTCCAAGAGATTTTCATCCCTTTTCAATAAGACTATCTTATTGTTTCTAAAAGATTGTCACATATTATCAATAAGATCTTCTTATTGTGTCTAAAAGATTGAGAGAGATTTCCACCCAATAAGGTTTCCATAAGATAAGGTTATTTTTTAAATTCTTTTTCACATGACGAAAAGACACAATAGTTATATTTTTTTCAATTTTTTTTATTTTTTGTTGCTTACAAAAAGTATTACATAAAAAATCAATCTCTCAATTCACATTTAATAATTTAAAGTAAACTTAAATAACTAAAAACATAAATAAATAAACTCTTAAAATAAAATGTTTTCATAAAGCATCACTCTTACTGCGCTAAAATTAGTGAGAAACTGACGAACAGTCATGTGCTCAGAGCCAAGTATAAGCAAATAAATAAGAAAATCGCTAACTGTTCCGTAAGTTCCTACCTGATTTAATAATGTGAACTAGCCTTTTTTCCAATATTTTTTCGGCCGAACGACCTTAAGACTATTGTTCAAGTCATACAAATTGGAGGTCCATCTAGTGAAATAAAATTGATAATGGTATATGACATAGTACTTAAATAGGTACATATACTAAATCAACTTACCCTTTCCTTCCTCCACTGCCTCAGTCCGGCTTGGAGTTTTATGCGGTCTCCAAAGTACCCGCTACTATCGAAGTAGCTGAAAAACTTGTCGACATCTTCCATCTACATTTTTTCTAAAATGTCGATGGATGTGACCCCATACACCATCAGCAACGTCGACGCCGAACTACTCAGGCCCCAGGAGTCAAAAACTTGCCGTGTCTCCGCAATATCCTCATCTTTCCATACTACCGCTGGAATGCTCACTAATTCACCGGGTAGGTAGTTCAATTTCACTTTCACTCGCGTTAAAATATGGAATATTTTCCATTTCAAAACTCTTTTTACTTACTTTATAATTTTTTTCCCAAATACGATAGGCCGATACGGAGCAAATCACGTGTACGTCTACTTGCTATCACAATTCCTTTAACAATGCAAATGCAAAGCCCCGTTGCAGGTATCAAACACAATGTTTATGAGAAAACTCATGCTAATAAGAAGGAATTCTTTTTGTTTCAATAAGGTTTCCTTAGACGAGTGAAAAGTAATAAGTTTACCTTTTTAAACCAGAAAGCTAATAAGATTCTCTTATTGCTGCTCACATACATATATGTACATTGTACAAATTCCTATTTAAAAAGGAAATCTTTTTGTTTCAAGAAGATTTCCTTATTATCCTAAGTGGACATACATTTTTATGCGGGATATACCTACACCAACCTACACTGTCCAAATGCATGTCACGCATGTTTGAGTGTATTACTCATGTAAACATTGTGTGTGCTTGAAGAAAAATTAAAACGTTTTGATTTTTATTCAAATAAAAATACACATCTCACTTCAATGAAGGAGTGGGAGCGAGATATGAGTACTGAAAAGTCATTAAAAATTCACTTTTTCATACCCAATGCGGACACCGTCATATGCATGACATTCATTTGAACAGTGTATACATAACCTACCCCACATTATAAGTTTATCTTTTTAAAATTGAAAAGTAATAAGGTTTTCTTATTGTTCATCAAACGCTTGATCTACTGCCTAAATTTTTAAAAGAAAAACTTTTCGATTTAAGAAGAGATCTTCTAAAAAATGATTAGTAATAAGGTTTTCACATTGCTTACATCATTTAATGTGACTTTCCATTTAGAAACTGTAGTACAAAATTTTCAAAACTTCAATAAGATTTTCTTTATAAAATCAATTAGATTTCTCTATGAAAATATCATATTATTCAATACTTCCAATAAGATTTCTTAGCAAAGTAGCTCAATAAGGCAATCTTATTGATTTTATGTAGTACTTTTTCGCTCTGTGTATGCTTTATCTGTTGATTTTCTAGCAGCTTTCGATTCTATTCCTCGTGAAGCTCTTTTTTTACAAGCTCTATGAGTATGGAATCTCATAATAATTGAAAATGGTAACAGGTTGCATTACTATGAGTGGAAAAAACATCCCAGAACTGATATTCGTTGTTCGTTCTCCGTATTTCGTTTGCTAGGTCTGTCAACAGTAAATCCATCCGTATCCGAGGCTTGCTAATGCTCCGCAACTAAATATCTTTACGTGGCCGGGAAGCCACCACAACGGCACGACCCCCAACCTGGAGGACAAGACACTTAGTATGCCTCCAAGGGTGGGGAGCCAGATTGACCGCTCCTTATAGTCCAGAGCTCCGAATGTGTCTAAGTAACCCGTATAAAATGCTTACTAAGCAGTTCTACCTAAATGGAACTGTAGACGCCACCGTTGATTCCATCTGGAGAATTCATCAGCTGTCGGTTGATGAAAGGAGAAGTGTCTTAGTGGGAACAATCCCCCCCCCTCTCTCGTTGGCTTCCTCCAACAACCGTTCACAGGGATTGGAACCCCATCTAGGCACCCGATATTCACCACGTGGAGGTGAAAGGAAGAGTTGGTAGATAAAGATTGATTTATCAAAAAACCTGTGGACGCTTGGGTCCTCTTGAATGCACTGCACATGTCTACTCTGGAACATCAATTCGATGGCTCATACTGTTTCAAATAATAAATTCCAGAGGATCTTTCGTACAAGAGTGGAACAAATGGGCAATCGAATGTTTGCAATTTGTAAATAGGTGTTAACATGCTTACCAATTACCACCAACATCGCTATGCATAACAGGTACCTTTAGAACTGGAGATCCATAACCAGCGACCATGCAATTCCCAACAGCACGAAATACGCATATGAGGCCAACACACCAACAACCTACACAGGATGTTTTCATTCACCCCTCTACACCTAACACTTACTGGTTACGGAAAAGTTATCATGAAGAGCTACTCAGGCGAATGAAAAGTACCCTTTCGGTCAGTCTTCAAGTCAATAGAGCTAGAGTTAACTTGATTCAATAAATCAGTTTCACTTAAGCTGTGGACGAGTGAGGTCGATTAGGTCTAGTTGCCACCAGAGGCTTCGGTACCTGTGATCTACTAGTGCGTAAGCTTAGCTACTATTACCACTACGGGCATATACCTACGACCTTGCCACCAAGGCTTTTACCTTTGATCTTGCACCAGGGGCTTATACCTGCTAGCTTGCCACCAGGGGCTTATACCTATGAACTTGCCTCTGATCTGGCCACCAAGAGCTTATACCTGTGATCTTGCCACCAGGGGCGTTTACCTGCGATCTTGACACCAGGGGCCAATAACATGCGATCTTGCCACCTCATTTTCGGCGCAGAGTGAACACTAATGAAATATCTCAGATCTCCAATGACAGATTTTTAAAATGTTTAACAAGTTCAAAATAAGCTTTCATTTGATACCAAATTTATTAGTGTTCACTCGGGGCCGGAGCACCATACAAAAGTGAGCAATTCCATTCAATGATTATTGAAGAAAACCGGAAATATTATGTATGATATAAGCTTATGAAGGAAGCTGATGCGTCCCTCCATAGAACCTACTAGAGTAAATTGAACCAATTCTTAACCAACACACTTGCTTCTTAGCTCGTTATAAATTTTTTTCCGTGTATTGCTTACAATGCGTCAATTACATATTTAATCATTTAACCAACCATTAGATGTTAATGAAGTGAATACATACAAACATAGGTTAGGTACACAATCTTAACAAATGAACTGTCAAAAGGATGAAGGATGTGCCTTTGTTTTGTGAAAATATTGATTAAAAGTTTGTTCGTTTGCGTGTACCTTAATTAGTATTATACTCTTGGTGGGCAATATTGTCAAAAGGACAGTGTATAAAACCCATAAAGAGTTATAAATATTTAAAAACGATAGCCCTTGCGCTAAAGGGCTTTCCAATCGAACCCTGCACCATGCTGGGAGGTAGTAGTCCTTTCGCTAAGTAAATGACTTTTAAGTGATTGAGTATTCCTCACTTTGTAAAATCAAACAAGAGAACTTGGATTTTAAATGCTAAACGCAAACGGTTCGCTCTATTATTTGTTAAGCCTAGGGATTTTCCTTAATAGACTTACAATTAGGTATAGTAACTTTGAAAGCTGTTTTTCTTCAATGTGCTGATGTTTTCAATTGTACAAAGACTTAACCCTGGAGGCATAATCAAATTAATACTAAATCAACAAATACCACCTAAGAACAAAAGATATTATTATAGACTAAATTTATGGTCCTTATAGTCAGTCTATGATGAAGGAAGATATTTAAGTTGGTTGGTTGAACACGCAGGGACTCTCCAGAGCCAAGTCCAATGTTGTTTACTATGAAAATGGTGATTAAAACAATACAATTATGATAATCTACATGAAAATGCATTATCAATATGCCAAACTCTCATTCGTGGCATAAGTATAAGCTTTATACGAAAGGTTCACTACAAGTTACATCAAGGTTAAGGGAATCTCTGTATATATAATTCCAATGTAAAGATGAACAATAATATTGTTATCGAAGGTTCATAGGTTCCTTCTATGTAGCTACGTGTTCTGAAACATGGGGTATGGAACAATTGGGGATTATTATGGAATTTGGCAATGGCATGCTTTTGTTTTGTGTGTAGAGCCAATAGAAATTTGACATAACATCAGTTATATTGACAGGTATTAATCAGCGTTATAAAATATTCATAGAACATCCAAGCCAACAAGATTGTTATTATGATGTGAAAACAACTATTTGGGTGAGAATGTACTCAATAATTTGTATACATGGATGCGAGTGGAAATTTGATTTGTTCTGAAAACTAGAGATTGAAATAAATACATAAAATATGTTATTCAAAACTTATCATCATTAAAAGTGCATAAAATTATAGGGCACATTTATAGATCGTAAAGCAATGAGCATTATCGTGAGTTTCACGTGAACAACATTCCACGCGGGAAAATTGACATTTCACTTTTCGCCAATTGTGAGTTTCACCCAAAAAACGAAATTTCCACTTTTTTGTGAGTAGGTACTAATTTCGTTTAAAATGTTTCGATATTAAAAGAGAAAAACAGAGGCTACTGGTGCCCTTTGCGCAGTTTTTTTTTTTGTTTATTTTAGGTCAAGAGAAGTTCAGGTGAAACTCATAAAAGCTTTAAAATTTTGGGGGAACAAGCATTTTTCTGGTGAAATATTTTTCATGTAAATCTCACAATAAGGCTGAATGTGTAGAAAATTTCGTCCTCAGGTTTCCAGATAGCTGTTTCCAGTTTCGCAAGTTTGGTTGAGGTCCTCTTCCACTTGCGCTTGCGACCTTTTACGCTGTCCACCTCTACTGCGCTGTCACACGAGGTTGGATTCAAAGACTTTCCGGGTCGGAGCATTGGTGTCCATTTGCTCTGGGTTACCCGGCCCTCCAGTCGTTAGCTTTTCACTTTTGTTGCTAGGTCGGTCGGTGTCGCTGCACAGTCAATACATATCGCTGTTGTATCTTCTTCTCCATTCCTCATCTATGCAGACGGGACCCCGGAAAATTTTCGTTTCAAAGCAGCCTTACGCGTTCTCATTCACCGTTAACAGTGTCCATGCCTCTGCACCATAAACATCAGGATCGGGATGATAAGCGTCTTATACAGGGACAGTTAAGTTGCTCGAGAGAGGGCTATGCTTCTCAATTGCCTTCTTAGCCCAAAGAAACAGCGGTTGGCAAGTGTAATTCTTAGTTTGATCTCAGCACTGGTATCGTTCGCTGAGCTTATAGCGGATCCTAGGTGGACAAAGTCTCTGACCACCTCAAAATTATAGCTGTCTACCGTGATGTTCTGTCCGAGACATCGGTGTTGGGTGTCCTTTCTTTTGTTGACAGCATATATTTCTTTTTGCTTTCATTCACCGTTAAACCCATCTTCTTGGCTTCCTTCTCAATACTCACAAAAGCACCACTGACATCACGCTTGTTCGTCCGATTTTGTCAATGTCGTCAGCGTAAGCGAGTAATTGGGCGGACTTTTGAAGGATTGTGCCTCTAGTGTTGACGTGAGAGTTTCGCTTTATTCTTTCAAGAACGATGTTGAAAAAGTCTCATGACAGCGCGTCGCCTTGCTTTAATCCTTTTTTGACATCAAAAATGTCGGTGAGGTCTTTGCCGCCCTTGCTGAAGCAGCGTGAATTCTCCTTCGTCTACCTGCACAAACGGACGAGTTTGGCAGGGAGGACAAAACAAGACTTTGCTTTATATAGCTCGTCTCTATAGATGCTGTTATACGCAGCCTTGAAATCGATGAAAAGGGGGTGGGTAGCGATTTAAAACTTCTGGGTTTTCTCCAAGATCTGCCGTAGTGCGAATATTTGGTCGATGGTGAACTTCCCTGGCCTAAGGCCACACTGATATGGACCTATCAGGTTGAATGGCTTCAGGCGTTCACAAAGTACGGCAGAGAAGATCTTGTATGCGATATTAAGAAGACTGATGCCTCTGTAGTTGGTGCAGATGAGCTGGTGCATACTCCTAACCAATTAATCGCCAACCATTTTGAATAGCTCAGCCGCAAGACCCTCCGCTCCAGCAGCTATATTGGGCTGAAGTTTAGATATAGCTATCTTTACTTCGTCGAGATCGGGTGGACGGAATTGTTGGCCTACGTCGTCTAGGTTGAATAGTACAATCTGCATGGCAGCGGAATTCGGTTCGTCATCGCCTTTATACAATTTGCAGAAATGATTTTTTCCATATCCTCAGCATCGACTGCGATTCTACTACGATGTTCCCCTGATCATCCTTGGTGGCTTCGATTCGGGCCTTGTTACCCTGGGAGGTAAAACTTCCGAACTTCATTCCTGCAATGGCATCCCTCTATTTCCTTGATCGTGCGCTTCTCATGCTTTTTCTTTTTCCTTCTAAAAAGCTTGTGTTCTCTCCTCTTCTGCTCGTTGAGCTCGCGAGTAGCTCTGGTATTTCTATGCAGCATCGATTTTCATGCCTGTTGTCTGGCTGCATTTATTTGCCAGCATTCTTCATAGAGCCTGGGGTTTCACTGTGGTGGTCGTGTGATGCCAAGCACGTCAGGGGAGGCACCCTGGCATTTCTTCCACTGGTTCTCGATATTTGCAGTTGGCGGCATAGGACTATTTAAGAAGGCGCGAGAAACTTGATCGGAAAAATACCTGGCGATTTCTTGCGACTGTAGCCGTCCGACGTCAAAGTTCCTCACAGCATTTCCCTGTTTTGGCTTTGGTCTGGATATCCGTAGCATTACCTTGGCTAAAACGAGGTAGTGGTCCGAGTCAATGTTGGCTCCTCGAAACGTTCGGACATCCTTGACGCTGGAGGAGTGCATTGCGTCGATCGCAATGCGGTCAATCTGGTTGACGGTTGATTGACCAGGAATTCGCCATGTCCCCTTATGTTAATCGAGATGCGGGAACTGCGTACTAGCTACCACAACGTTTCGCCCCGCATCAAAGCTTAATAACCTCAGTCCGATTGTGCTACCAAAGACGCCTTCTCTTCCTAGTTTGGCATTAAAATCACCCAAGACAATTTTAATGTCATAGTTAGGGCATTGCTAATATGTCTTGTCCAGGAGCTCGTAGCACTCGTACTTGGTGTCGTCATCTTTCTCCTCTGTGGGGGCATGCGCGCATATGAGGCTGATATTGGCGAACTTAGCCTTGATGCGAATTTTTGTGAGGCGTTCGTTCACATAGTTGAAACTCAAGACTTCTTGCCCAAGTCTGCCTCTAACAACGAATCCATAACCAAAGAGACGATGCACTTGTAGTCGGTAACAGTCACCGTAGTATATATCGCAGTCTCTCAGTTTTCTTTTGCCCGGCCAATCTCATCGCACTTCTTGGATGGTGGTAATGTCTGCTTTGTGGCATTTCTAGGGCCTCCGCTAAATGTTCGGCTGCATGTGGTCTATAGAGAGTAAAAACATTCCACGTGCAGATCCGGAGTTCGTTGTCCTTATTTCGTTTGCTAGGTTCGTCAACAGTAAATCCGTCCGTATCCGAGGCTTGTTGTTGCTTCGCAACTAACATTTTACGCTGTCGGGAAGTCAGCCTGATGGCACGACCCCCAACCTGGAGGACCAGACTCTTACAATATAACACCAAGAGCGGGGAGCCGGATTAACCGCTCCTTATAGGCCTGAGCTCCGAATATGTCATTGTAGCCCGTATAAGGTGGTCACTATGTGGTTCAGCCTGACTGGAACTGTAGACGCCACCGTTGGGGAATTCTTCCGAAAGGGGAATTTTTCCGCTGCCATGCCGCTTTGATAAAAGGAGAGGTGCCTTAGTGGGAACACTCTTCCCGGTTTCTGTATTCAAGACTGTTGATTGCACCGTTGATTCTTTATGCTGAATTTATCCGCCGCACACCATGCTTCTGATAGGCTCGTCCAAGATTTCAGCCGAATTATACAGCCAGTCATTTCCGACAGAAGATTATAGTTTTGCCATTTTTTGTCTTTTGTTCAACACACGCGCTTATAAGTTTAGCAAGTCCGGATGAACGAGACCAGCATCCGATGGCTCATGGCTACTACTTGGAGGTAAAATGTGCACAATTATTGACGTATAGAATTCGTTGCATCACTGGACGTCGCCATGTTGACGCCACACAACAATCAGCGCCCTACAACGCCCAACCATCAGAGAAGAATCCTGGACACCGCCGAATTTACGTCAGCAGCGAAGTAAAAGCATCTCAAACGAGCAAAACACGCTCAAACGTATAAGATTTGTATATACAAGCTCGCTATTCTTCAAAAAAAAAAAATCGAAATTAATTTATTTCGTGTTTCCAACCTTAAAAAGGATTAAATTTACCTCTCATTTAATGCTTTTAAAACTCAGCTTTGTGCCCACAGGACTATTTCTTCGTTTCGATATTTACATCAGAGGATGAAAATTTTTCTTTTGTTTTTATTTAAATCAACATGTTAAAAAAAAAAAAACGTATTTACAAAGCTGATTCAAAATCCCAACTTAATAACTTTGCATGGTAAAAAAAATATATTTGTATCTCCATAATAATCCATACATTTTCGCACTATTAACTTTCAGTGTGACGTTGCGGCTTTCTTTCTGTTCCATGTTTTTTTCCCTGCCACCCACAGGGGATTTTTCGATAGAGTGGAAGAAACATACAAAAAATAACCTAGGCTGCGGTTGCTTGCAGTCATTTTTTTTTTTTTTAATTTTTTAAATTTCTTTTAATTGGTTTTTTGTGGTATGCTGCGTACACGCATTGCCTGACCGACCATTCAGGACTTAACGAAAGGATCTTCAATGAGTAAAAAGACAAAATTAAAAAAAAAAACTGAAAATGCTCTTCATCCTTTGACATGTATAGCTGAAGGTAGATACTTGCCAGCAATAAGGAAGCAAACCCAATTTTCATCAAAGTAAGCAGACGTACCTACTTCTGGAAGAATACAGATACCCACCACAGTGGTCCAAAATCTAAGTTTTTTGGTGTGAAAACCAATTTGAAATCTCGAAAGCTGTCATCTGAAATTTCAGATTTTTTTTCACTTTTGAAGGAATACAGTTTTGAAGTTTACCATATACAAACTTAAAGAAGAGCAACGTTTTGGTAATCTAAGTGAGCCGCATTAGTTCTCTAGTGCTCATCGCATATTAAAGTTGAGCCTGTGTTCGGCCCAATAATCCTAGGCCTCTACCTCGGAAATAAGGTGTATTTGTTCATATTTATCTGATAACATGCGCATGTGCTTTATGGTTATGAATATGGCAAAATTGGGAGCGCTACGATATCCCGCAAACCAAAATCTCGAATAACGAAATCTCGCATGTTTTTAAAAATCTCGAATAACGAAATCTCGCAAATTAAAAATCTTGTTTTTCATAATCTCACAATTACAAAATCTCGCTTTTTTACAATCTCGCATTTGCATCTCGGACATAAGAATCTCGCAAATTTCAACCAAAATCTCTTAATTTAAAATCTCGCAAATAAAAATCTCGCAAATTCTAATTTCACCGCAACGGTTAAATTCACGGCTTTAAGAAAAATTTGCCTTTTTTTGGAGAATATACCGCACGAGATTCTAATCTGCGAGATTTTGATTAAAAAAATGTATTTGTTGCAATGCAATTCAATTTTGCGAGATTTTGATCTGCGAGATTGTAGTTTGGGGGATTTCGTTATTGCGAGATTATGAAAAGCGGGATTTTGTTATTGCGGGATTATGAAAAGCGAGATTTTGTAATTGCGACGAAATTTCGTTATGCGAAATTTCGAATGCGAGATATTGAGATTTTGCGATATATCCTAGCCAACCCGATAAAATTTGGGGTTGGAATATTACGAACTGTGCGTAGTACCTCGTGGCTTGATAGTTAGTGCGTAGGACTGTCATGCCGAAGGTGTGGATTCGAGTCCCAGCCGTGCCACCTAAAAACAGAAATGTTTTATTCGAGGTACTGCCTCTTGCGAGGAACTGACAAATCCTCCAAGAGTATACTTGTCATGAAAAAGTGCTTCTCATTTAGCCGTTCGGATTCGGCAAAAAACTGTAGGTCCCCTCCATTCCTGCCAACAAACACGCACACATGGAATGGTTGTGAGTTGTAAGTCACTAAGCCCTGGTTCTCCATGAGCTGTTGCGCCACCAAATTTATTTATTATTACGAACTGTGCAGCCCTCTAAAGTGGTAGTTGCTTGGATTCTTCTTTAAATCCTCATTTAAACTTTGGTCACTTATAGACATAATAGATAGTTATTTTTCGGACTAGCCGCGTAATAAAAGTTTAAAGAGTGCACTTTGGTACTCACCGTGGTCACCGCTCAATGCAATTTGATGCGAAACGTTCGGGGTGAGTACCAAAGTGCACTCTTTTAACTTTTATTACGCGGCTAATCCGAAAAATAACTATCTATTATGTCTATTAACAACCGCGAAAGCCTAAAAAGTTATTTTGGTCACTTATATTTGTATCTTGAACCACTGTTTATCGGAGTTGTTTGTTACTTGCACTTGTCAGATGTCACAACAGGCTTCCTTCACAATTTGAACTCTTAACTTGGAGAACTACTGTTTGGAGAGTTTCCAGCAAATGACATACAGTGTTGATCTACAGTGTTGATCCCATATATAGTATAGTCACATGGTCCTTTTTGAATTGGTTATAAATTAAATCCTGTCAGCGTGTCGTAATTTATTTCCAGACATCAATTTTATTTCACTCGGGGACATTTTTTATTAATTAAAATAAAGGAATTTCATTTCGTTGAATTTGCGGGAGCGGAGGCGTGTAAGTGTATAGGCAATATACTATGTACATACGTAAGTTCGACCAAAAAAGGGACCTTTTGAAAGAGGCCATCCCAGTCCATGGCTCACATTGTTGTACTAATTACATTTCGATTCTGGATTTTATTTATAAATATGTACGTATAGCTTTTTATTTTGTTTTTAATTCTTCTCTGCCCTGCAGCGATGCCTGCATTTAAGTTGAAAATTAAAAATAATTCTGCATGAGTAGGTATGCACTGTAGTGCGTGTGAGTCCATTTATTATTCTTCGTTTAACATTGAAGCGATGCACATTAAGCTAGAGGGGGTGCTACATGCTGGTATCTTTTTCGAATGTAATAATAAAATCCCAACTGATGGTATTTAGCTCCCCACATCCCCGCCGCACCCATGGGACATCGAACAAACTGCCGGAGATTGTGGTCATGTGTGTCAGACTCATATCAAAAATGACAAGTCGACCTACCATTAATATTACTTTTAATGATGGCCGAACTGAAATCGTATTAATTAGAAACATGACAAAAAAAAAATACCCCTTCGGCCACCCATAAATTTTATGTACAGTCATTATTATAATATTAATTATTACTTGGTTAATAATTATTGTTGAAAATTTAAACTTTATCCTCTTTTTTTTTTCCAGAACCATTCACAGAATATAGGATCAATGTCAAGGCATACACAATTGCACATGAAGGCGAATCAACTGATCCCATTCGTCAACGAACTGATGTCAGTGGTCCTAGTGCACCAATTGTTGTCAACCTTACATGTCATTCACAGGATTCGATTACAATTCGATGGAGGCGTCCATTGGAATTCTCTAATTCAATTGATTTTTATATAATTAAGGCGCGTATAGTCGGACAGGAAACACATCGTGATATTAGAATAAATGCCTCGGACAAGGAACTGGAAACTGCGGTAAGTTTTGTTTTTTTATTTGAAATCATTTCTTTCATTTATTTTCCATATTGTCAAAACCATCTGAAAGCTAGAAAAAAATTTATAAGAATCAGCCTACTTATCAGCATCTAACATACTGGCCCCAATGGCGCACCCTGACTTTCCTTCCTTAATACTACTCACTTAACCTGTGAGTCAGCCTGACCCATGACACAAACAAAGCAATTTCAACTTTTAATTATCTGAAGGATCTTCATTTTTTATAACCACCAGAACTGATTCTCTTGCCGCAATCTTTCTCTTCTGTCCCGATTGGGGAGACAGTCCTTTTTAACCGACGCGACGGCATGCACTCTGCTCCGTCTTGTGTGAGGAAGATTCGACTGCAAAGGAGCTGCCTACACTACAGTTCTACCGCCGTCGACACAAGGTAGATTACCGGAATCGCCGCTCTATCCCGGATGAGCCCTTGACTGTCTAAAGAGAGGAATGCATCGGGGGGAATAAAGCCGCTTAGACGCACACTCTCGTAGTATTTGCTGTGGGGGTAGTACCTAAGCCCCAAAAATTAAACTATTGGTCGAGGGCATCGCTCTTGCAATGTGACCCCGAATCAACTTTAACTTGAAATAATCTATCCTGTTTATGTTGACTCTATTGTATAGAACCTGGAACTTAGACAGAGATTTATTGACAACTTTTTCGAATACCTTGCTTGATACCCGGCAGAAGACTTATCGATCGGAGATTCGCCGAATTGGAGTTGTCCTTTCCCTTCTTCGTGACAGGATGAACCACATTTGTCTTCCACCGCACTGGATAATATGCATTATTCAGAGCGTTGTTTAACAGTGTGGCATACTTCTTCTTGCGGTAAATGTCGAAGTATAACGTTGAATATACCATTGATTCCTGCTGACTTCGTTTTCTTAATGAATAAAAGATGAGTTGGAGCACCACTTTCGTAATTAACAAGAAACCAGGCGCGTTTCGCTCGATGATTATAGCGTTTGCCATTCATTCATTCATTCCATTCGTTGAACCCAATGAACTTGAAGTCAAAATGTTTTAAAGTGCTAAGGATAGACTTGAGGAATTTTATTTTTGAATTTCCGTTGTGGTGGACGCAGCTTGACGGATCTGGTTCTCTGATCGCCATTTTGTGATGTCCTTCCGAAGGTAGAAGTGGTCAATAAAGGTTCTGTGTTCTAGGTCATGGTTCGGGCGAATGAACGCATTCACCTTGTGCATCGGGAAGGTACCCCCCCATCACAGCCTCCTTTTTCTCCTGCGGATCTTCGAAACTAAAGAGGTCATTGTCCAAGACGGCGATGGTGGCGCCCTCTGGATCAATTCCTGCTGTCAGAAGTACGTGTCTATTCTCTGTCCTTCTCTAAAGCTTTAGGAAGGTCGTTTTGATCATTCCTTCTAAATATCTTAATAATTTGGGGAGACATACTAGGGTCGCTGGAATTAACAGCCCGAATTTTGTTGTCCCAATACCTATTAATTATTGACAACCCATTGTTTTCTTTTATTAGTTGGTTCATTTTCTTGATCGATGACGTCAGTGTCCAAATCTCCAGATCGTGTGGGTCAGTAAACTGTTGCGTCGGTACAAGAGCTTTAGTATTGTTGAGAGAAGTCGACTTTTTTGTCTGTGTAATGCTTCAATGGTCGCATTCCGGTATATGCCGGTTGAGTCCCGTTGTTTGAATTTCGGTATTGTTCTGTTCATTGTTAGTCTGATTTTGCTCGTTAAGGCGTTTGTGAAGCGTGGCCAGCGCACCTTACTGTAATTGTTAGTATGCACTGCCAAAAGCTCGTCTGGAATGTTTATTACAGTGATGAGTCCGCAGTGGTCACAGTCGTACTCAATCGTTCGTAAACAGTTTCTTGATCTTTGAACCACAGTGTCAGTTATTGTCGACACCGACCTAGCCACAAAAGTGAAAAGCCAACGACTGAGATGGCTGGGTCATCTAGAGCGAATGGACACCAATGCTCCGGCCCGGAAAGTCTTTGAATCCAACCCCGTGGGACAACGCAGTAGAGGTGGACAGCGTAAAAGGTGGCGCACGCAAGTGGAAGAGGACCTCAACCAACTTAGCGTGCGAAACTGGAGACAGCTAGCTAGAAACCGAGCCGGCTGGAAGAAGCTTGTTGGTTGAGGCCCTGGTCCACCCCGGACTGTAGCGCCACCTTAAGTAAGTCAGTTATTGTCAGTCTTGCGTCTAGTAATAAATCCAGATATGCACCGCTTCTTGAAAAAGTTGGTCGATCCGTACCCAGTAGGTCGAAACCATATTCGGCGTTATACATCATCCACTTTAAAAGATTAATACCTCTTGAATTCAGTATTTGATTTTTCCAATTTAGGTTTAGACATTAGAAAAAATTTTCAAGCTCTGTCATAAAATCAGAAGGCTGAGGTGATTCCGGTGCATAAGCCGCCATCACATACACTCGGTTCACTTGTTTGGAGAGGAATGCATACGATGCATGCCTCTCACATCCGAAATCTGGGCAGATCACTGTTATAGATCACTTTTATAGATATGTAACTTTATGATTAATGCCTTTTCGTATAAAGATTACGACGCACTACCCCCCCCCCCCCCCCCCAAGTTACAACCTGGTAGATGAAAAAGAATCCTCAAACTATACAGTTTGCTTCTGGGTTAGAGTTGTGCCAAAAAAGTACGACAAAAACCACTTCTCCCGTCTGGATTTGACTGTAGGGATCGGGTGGACCCTGATAACATCGAGATCGTCGCTCGCCTTTTGACGAAACTCATTTATGGGCACCTTTGGTTCCGTACGCAGGAATCTATGCCCTTAAAAAGGGACCATTTGAAATGTATCCACTTTGGGGGTAAAACTGAAGAACTCAGTCTTGGATTTCTTTAAAAAAACTTTTATAATCTTATGCTGCCTCACTGTGAAGCAGCAAGTCCATCTTGTCTTCAACGTTTTATTATAAGGTTTTGGGCTATGGTCAAATTACACAGGTCTTTGATGCAATGAAACTTCCCCGCTGGCTCCGCTGCTCCTTGCTGTTTATGGTGCTGCGTTCTGTTCTGCTATGGCAGATGTTGTTGTACCTGCTGAGCTTGAAGATTTTGCTGTTGCTGCTGTTTTTTCGAGTGGAACTCTTATGATGCTGATGCTTGTAGTGCTCTTTTCTGCTTTTCCTGTCTTGTTTAGATTTAGAGCTAGTATCAGTGGGGTACCTATGGCATTGAGACGTTCCATCTACCCCTGTATGGCATTGATCTTTTCGCTGATGACCTGCTCTTTTAATGCATCTTTCGCCTCACATTCCTCTTTGGAGGATGCCTCTGGTAAAGTTATATCCACAATCAGGTTTCTGTTGCTATCCCCTGTTATGTTAAATCCCTTGCCACCGTGTCGGACATATATTCGATATCATCGTTGGATGTCGAGGTACCTATTCAGTTGTTGTTGTATCTTTGCTGCCGCTCATGCCTTGGCTGTGATGATGGTGGAGCTACGTTTGATTGGGTGTACAGCTTCTCCTCTTATTCCTCTTTTGATTTTGATTGGCTGATGATGCCGTTGCTAGTTTTGCCGTTTTTCTGGGGGCACCTTTTGACGTCTCCACAATGTTGTTTGTTTCCATTTTGTTATTTTCCCACTCAATGAAGTTTTCTACTTCTCGGTTGTGAAAAAAGGAATTGAAAATTTTAGCGCAATTACAGTTCATGCGACAGACGTCATTTGAGCTAGTGTGATACTGAAAAATTAAAATCAGACTTTGTTGATTTTAACTTTAACGCAAGTGTTTAAACATAAAGTTCGTTTGACATCGTCTATAATTTAAGAAAACGCCATTTTCATCTAGTGTTACACTAAAATTGTTTTAGTGTCGTGTTAACTTCACTATAATTTTGCGCCTTTGTGTCCGACTTGTGACCCTCAGATTCATGGCTCGCCATCTCTTACTCTGCTATTCGCACTATTGGAAATAGATAGATTGTAATTTAACTTCAACTAGTCACTCCGAATAATTTACTTTGAGTACTCCCGGAAAGCCGAAAACGTCTACACACTTCCACAGTACGAAATCGACCAAAACTCTAAGGGGAGCAAGCAATATAAAAATAAGTCAATGGCCCTGAGTAATAGACCCGAATCTAGCCTTAAGTCAATTTTAACAAAGACATCCGTAGAAATAAGGCACACATTTCTCCACTAAATGCTTAGAAGCACCTCAGACCTAGTTTAAAATTATCTAATCTAAGCGTTTAGAATTGAAACTTGTGTTTTATTTCTATGGATGTTTTTGTTAAAGTCGACTTTAGCTAGATTCGGATCTATTACTCAGGGCCAATGTATTTGGTATTACTGTTGTCCAGTCAATTTGTGCTCAAAACGGCTCTTTGCGAGCAAATTGTGAGGTAGTTTTGATTTTTTCCCTCCTTTATGTTTTCGAGGGTGCTGAATCCGAATCTGGGGTTTTCCAACAAAATTTCGTGACGCAACATGGAAAAAACGAAAAAAATGACGCAAAAATGCATTTCTTGGGAGTTTTTCACTAATGGCTCGAAAACTACCAACTATTCGAAAATTACATCAAAGTGCAATTTCCAATAAATCTCCATTTAAGATTTTTTTCTGCGACAACCTATTAAGACTCAAGCCCTAGTCGGAAATTGACGTATTTTTACTGTTTTCGAAAACCCACTCGAAAACTCTAAGAAATAACTTTGTGTGACAAAATTTGAACTTTTGTCTGTAACATAAACCAAGATATACTTTTCTGATGGTCTTTGATGCCTTATGTCAAATCTGGCCTTGAATTTGCTCCAGCACGTTACGTTTTTGAGATATCCTTATCTAAAGATTCTTATCAAAAAATGCATTTTTTATGCAAATTTGGGGTTATTTTTTTTTTCTCGAGATAATTTTTTTCGAAAAAATGTTTGTGATAATTCTGAAGTATGAACATTTTAATTCAAAACTCTTTTTGAATCTTTCAAATATCTCCATTCGTCTTCAAGAAATCGTAGGTTTCCCTCTTACTATCTAAATCGAAAAATCTAGTCAATTTGTTGCTAAAAGGGCAAATTGTGGGATTTTTCGAATCAGGTAGTAAGACGAAAACCAACGAATTCTCGAAGACGAATGGAGGTATTTGAAAGATTAAAAAAAGGATTTTGAAGTAAAATGTTCATACTTCAGAATGATCATAAACATTTTTTCGAAAAAAATTATCTTGAGAAAAGAAAAATAGCCCCAAATTTGCATAAAAAATGCATTTTTTTAAAATGTTTTGATTCGAGTATTTCAAAAACGTGACGTGAAAGAGCAATTTCAAATCCAGATTTGAACTCAGCGCATCAAAGACCATCAGAAAAGTATATCTTGGTTCATGTTACAGACAAAAATTTAAATTTTGTCACACAAAGTAATTTCTTAGAGTTTTCGAGTGAATTTTCCAAAAACAGTAAAAATATGCCAATTTCCGACTAGCACTTGAGTCCAAATGGGTTATGACAGAAAAAACCTTACATAGGGATTTATTGGAAATTGTGTATACTTTCAATGGTTCTATGATGTAATTTTCGAATAGTTAGTAGTTTTCGAGCCATTAGTGAAAACTCCCAAAAAATGCATTTTTGCATCATTTTTTGCGTTTTTTTTTCCATGTTGCGTCACTAAATTTAGTTGGCAAACCTCAGATTCGGATTCAGCACCCCCGAAAACATAAAGGAGCGAACAAATCAAAACTACCCCACAATTTGCATAGTAAAAATACAATATGACTGGACTAAGATAAATTTCGATACTATAAATTCAAAAGTGGATGAAATGATTGTTGAGAAATAATTTTGAAAAAGAATATTCGAAAAAAAAACAGACAAATAGAAAACAGAGGGTAAATTAAATACGAAAGTCTCTGTCATTCCTAAACCATGTTTCGACGGTAGTCTACTTTCAGAACATTTTCGATGTTATCGCATTGTGCGTATCGAACAAGGGCTTAAATCTTTTCATCCGAACGTATCACCTCAATTGCACTTCAAATGTAAAAAAAAATCATTAAAAACCCACAAATCTTGTTTTATGACATCGCGTTCTTCTCATCTTTACACGAAATAAATTATTGTCTCAACTGAACAAAGCAAAAAAAAAAAGCAATTTCAATTTCCTGACATCAAGCCAAAATGCATATCCCTCTTTGTCGAAATGAATTGCTATCTGCCAATTAGGTTACCTCAAAATATATTTTATCAAAATTGCATTTCCATCTGCAAGAATGCAATTTTCTGAGGTAAATAATAAATTCTTCATATTTTTTTTTGAAAATATATTGCTCATGTCATGTTTTTCGACAACACACAAATATAAAAAGCTAAAAATATGTGTAGGTTTGGTACAATGGTTTCCTTATTTTTTTGTTTGTCATTTGTGTTTTGGTTGTATTTAATTTGATGTTTTTTGTTATGTTTTGATTTGCCAGAACCAATTCGAGGAACATAAAATTAAACAACTGCAATATGTCAATAAATCTTTTTTGCCAAAGAATTCTTCCTCTAACTCTCTCTCTTTCTAAATCCTACACCTGCATCATATGTGTAAAATAAAACACAAATGCCACCAACCAGGACAATAGACATAAAATTTATATAAATGTATGTATGTGCATGCAATGCGAGGATCATTGAATGTCCTAGTTGTTATTATACTCGTAGTTAGATTGCGATGTGCCTCGTTTCAAGAGTGTGTATAGTTATTCTAAAAAAAAAAAAAACAACAAACGCCAACTAAAACTTCAAAAAAATAGACAATAGAAGCCCTACACCTCCTAGAAAATGCATAAACAAACATGATGCTTTCTATTATATCGTTTGTGATATTTTATATTCCGCACAGCATCATAGATGACAATTTTGTAGTAGGTACCTACGTAGGTACACAATCCGTTTGCATAGATTAAAGTCAAGCACCTTTATTGTTTACTTAAACAAATTATAGTACAAATACCAAGTATCTTTTTTTTCTGTTCTTGGTGTACACTGTTGTCTTGCCATTTTTCATTTTATTTACTGTGTGAATAATTTTCTCATAAAACTAATTATAATCAAGGACGCGCAGTCGTAGAAATCTAAACACCAATTTTTAATAGAACTTCGAAAAAAATTTAAATATCAAAAGAATACTAAATTATTTAATTTTAACTCTCGAAATACGGTCACTCCCAAAAGTATTCGGAATTAATCTATACCAAATCTATATAATGATTTTTCTTGCTCTGTTGAAATTATAAAAAAAATTGATGGCAGTTAGAATCTCACGCTATTAAATTTTCTTGTTTCCTATTAAAATAAGCATATAACAAGATGAAACAAAGAGGAATGTAGATAACAGAAAAACAACAATAACAGAACAAAGAATAATAACAGAAAAAAACTCATGTTTAAAAAAAAAACTTTTTATTCCGAATAATTTTGTGAGTGACTGTAATTTCTTGTCAAATTTTAGATGTATAAGAATTTTGCAAAAAACAATTCCACCCACAGTTTGTATCTGTCTTTAAACAATTGAACCGGAGTGTGTTGATGTGTCGGAATTGATAATAATCCAAGTTGGCAACAAAGCATCGCACCATTCGTCGTTGCCAATAAAATAAAGTTAAATGTTCTTTGACATAAAATTCTGATGTCGGGCTCAACATACATAAAAGACGATAAAGACAAACAGAGACGCGCCATCATAGAACCCATTCGGTTATGCTATGTATACAAATATTTATAGATACAAGTCGATTAAATATCAACAATCTCACTCGAGTGTGTCTACTTCAAATTTTGATTGGAATTGGAAATATATTCATCGAAGCGCAGGCCATTTTCTTCCATTAAATTATCCCATTTAAAAAATTAAAACAAGAAGTTGAAAAAAAAAAAAAATATTCAGGAGTTTTTTTTAGTGTTGTTTTGTTGTGAATACAAATGAACAATTTTCTTTGAAAAAAAAAAAATCATTTGGTAGACGTACTCATGCTCTTCAGTCTATTACGCTTAAAACGTAATAGGCTTTTCAAAATCCGTTTTTATATGGCCATCAAAAAAAGGGAGAGTCTGCTTTGGTATCAGCCTTTTTTGGCGGTAAGAAAATTGAATGCACAAGAAAGTTTTTCACATTTGCTTATATAACCAGAATTTTTAGAAGTTTAATGCTTTGAAAGAATATTAAAAACACAATTTTTGGTAGTATGTTGTGAAATATTAGAGTCGAGATTGGTCCTCTTTGTAAAAAGAGTTGCCACCCACAATGTTATAACAAAATTAAATAAATAAATAAATTTTGTGGCGCAACAGCTCGTGGAGAACCAGGCCTAGTGACTTACAACTCTCAACCATTCCTGTGTGCGTTTTGTTGGCAGGAATGGAATGAACCTAAAATTTTTTGTCGAGTCCGAACGGCTAGATGATGCACTTGTTCATGACAAGTATACTCTTCGAAGATTTGTCAGTTCCTCGCAAGAGGACCTCGGGAAAAAACATTTCTGTTTTTAGGTGGTAGCGGCTGAGAATCGAACCAGACCTTCGGCATAACAGTCCAACGCACTTACCATTATGCCACGAGTACTACGTTAGCAAAATTATTTTCCTAAAAATTAATAAAAATAAAAAATGTAGGACAAGTGCGGTCCTAGAAGTACCCGACCTTCCAAGGAAAATATTAAATTTTTTAGAAAATGAAACTTTATTTCTCCACCCATGCGATGTGCAATCGCTTCGATACCCTCTTTATAGTTCACCTTTAAGGTGTGCACACCAAAGAAATATTTTTGAAACATTTCAGAAATATTTAAAAAAAAACATTTTAGAGACAAAAAACATTTCTGAAAAGTTTTTGAAATGTTTCTAAAATGTTTACTTTGGTCTGGACACTCGCAAAACATTTCTGAAGTGCTTCTCTGTTTCCCATTCCCAATGGAAAACTTTCTTTGCTTCCCAAGCATTTTCAAAGGTAGTTAGTGAGGGAGTGGTTGTTCATATAAAAAAAAACGAGGATGCTATCCAATTGATCAAAATTTATGAAACGAAAAATGTTTTGTGAGATCCACTCTACGAAAATTTTAAAACTTAAATAAAAAAAGCCGATGCTTTCTCTGAAATTTCCGAAAATAATATAAATTGTGCAAAAGATGAGGAAGACAAAAATTCATGCATTTAAAGTACAACATACTTTATTTTTTCATGATGATAAAACACTTCAACTACTTCTTTAAAATCCATCTTCAAGCAAAAAACTGGATACATAAATGGGAAACAAAGAAACATTTCAGAAATATTTTTCAAACCTCCACACCAAAAAAACCTTTCAGAAACATTTCTCAATTTTTTTTTTGGAACGTTTCTGAAATGTTTTTTAAAGAAATGGGAAACCTTTTAGAAACGTTTTTCAAAAAATATTTCCTTAAATAATTTTTTGGTGTGAATACACTAACCCCCAGTTTCACTTCAATTGTTCTACTGAACTGAAGTTTAAACCAAAAGTGGAGTTTAAACTCTCACTGTGAAACTGGGGGTAAGAAGCGTTGACTTCCTCAAAATAGCGATCAACTACAGACTCAACTTCCTTCATTGGTGGCAAATCTTTTTTTTTTTAGTTTCGAAAAATATAATGCAGAGGGGTTGGGGGGAGCAAAATCTTGTGGTTAGAATTTTTGCCATCGCGAAAGGGCAAGTGCGAACTTGTGCGTGTCTTAGGGCCAGTTTTTCAGTTCAGGCTTAACTCTGAACAGTTTTTCAGTTGAGGATTAACTTTATCTTTCAGCTGTCAAAATTCTGAGGCCAACGATGTGCGACACTATGGATATCACCCTTCTACGCCTTTTACGCATAGAAATAGAGATGGCGCCACAACGAATTGCACTGACAATAACTTTCAATATCGATATCGAGATGGCGCCACAACTAAAAAGACCCTCAATTTGGTGCCTGAGTTAACTCACCAAATTTGACTGAAAAACACGTTTTTGGAGTTAACTCCGGTTTAACCCCGAGACTAGGATGATCTCGCACTGAAAAACTGGCCCTTAATGGAATAAAACTTTTTCTTCGTCAAATACCGCCGTTTTTTTCCTCTTTTCACACTCAACCGCTGCAACAAGTTCGCATAGTATTCTCCGTTTACTACATTGGGGGCTATCGTGAATAAAATTTCCCACGGAATCTTTCCCATCGTCGAAAACTGGGAACGTGAATTGTGGTCGCAGTTTCTTTTAGATTTTATTGGCATCGAAAATGTATATTCCATGGCCACTGGGCTACCATTTTGAACGACCAAATTTGAACGACCAAATTTGAACCTGCAAGCAACAGTAGAAAATTTTATCCACGATAGCCCCATTGTGTAACAAAAATTTGTTTATTTTTAATTTTAGCTACTTTCCACTTTCTTATGATTACTTGAGCACAGTTTGGCTACTCAATCTTTGTTAGCTGTAGCTGTTAGCTTTACCAGCAACGGCATTTCGAAATACATATGTTGAAATCAGGATATTGTTTAAATTATATCTTGTAACTCTCGGTAAAAATGTTTGTAGGTTCAACAAAGGAATTTGAAATCTGAAAACACACTGAATCAATCAAAATTTAATTCAGACCTATAAAGCAAAAAATTCACCGAACAGGCCAAACAAAGCAAGTGTTTTCACATGTTTTCTTGTTTAACGAATCAAAAACGTTTTGACTGATGCGATGTGTTTTCAGCCCTATGCTGAATTTACACGGAAAGACTCATAAATTTTAACAAATTTCTGCCATAAACCTGGCCACATCAATTCAAAATGCCATAAGTTTCTACGAAGTTATTAAGGGTGTTTTTTTTTAGACGTGTGGTTTTCAAGAAAAAATAAAACGCATATAATTTGATGTTATCACCAAGAATTTAGCTTTATTATAAAGATAAGGGTTTGCCATTATGTTTTAAAAATTATTTTTGGCAAGTGGCCGCCGCGGCTGGCTCGAATAAATTCCAGCCGAGAGGCCCAATTTTCGACCACCAATTTTGGACGCGATGGCGGATGGACTCATTCGAGTCTTCTTCGATACCTTCTCTGCTCCACAGCAGAAATAGCGTCTTCGGTGCGCACTGTACGGCGGCGTCTCTGAGGATTCGCATTATCCAATAGAGTAGACTTGGTGCGAAACCGGTTGCTCGAATTACCGACTATGCTAGGCGATTATGTCGACCGAATATTGGACGTGAACCGAACCATTGTGTTGGTAATAAATTTGCACGATTTGCAAAAGTTGTTCAGGAGTAAGTCTATTCATTATGAAATGGCAAACCAAACTGAGCATACATCAAGTGACAACTGTCAAAAAACCAACTCAGAAAAAAGTATTGCCAGATTGAAAACCACACGTCTAAACACCCTTAATAATGGTATTCTGAATATGGAAGTTGACGAGGAAGTGGATTATTTGTCTTGTGTTTTTTTTTCTTAATTTGCAAACTGATGTCAGCACGAAGCAAGTACTCTTACCTACAATAGAGCAAAATTATATACCAGTTGAACTTATCAGCTTTATGGCGAAAACACTGGCAGACTAAAGACTATTTACTCGATGAAGTCATAAGTGGTAAAAAAAAAAATATTCCCACTTCTGAACACGTGTAGAAGTGAAGAAGGAGGTGTATGACAAGCTCAAAAACATAAAACTTGTAGATGAAATTCTTAAGCGAAAGCTAACACTTAAGAACACTTTTGGTATTTTCGTATAGAGCTGACATGTACCATAACCAACGAAAATACGTAGGTGAATATTTTTTGGAATTTTGTTACACAGTGTTATTCTTTCTTTTTGGAGATAGTCCATGAAAACTATTCCCAAAAAAAAAACTTAAGTCATGAGTTATTGCTTCAAATTGTAGGAGAGAGTGGGGCTAAACGGACCTCAGGGCAAGAAGGTTTCAATCGATTTTTAGGTTAGTTATCAAACCTAATCTTACTTTAATGATGAGAAATTATTTAAAACCTACTTTTCGAATGTACTCTTATAGTTTCATAAGTAGAGTGAAGTATGAAGGGTGAATCATGAATAGTCCATTCATTTAAGCTTAAATTAGGTAAGAATCTCGGAATTCGAGATACCGAGCTGTAAGTCTGTAAATACTTGTATATTGAGACCCTAAAAGTTGTCTCAAAACCTACATATGGTAGGGTGTACGCAACTATTAAATTTCAAGGTCAAAGGTCACAAAAACGGTATTTTGAGCTTTTTTTGTAAATATCTCATTTATTATGGGTTTTTTGCTATTTGTATTCATTATCAATATTTTAGAATACAAAATTCTCTTTAAATTTGTTTAAAAAAAAATTTTTAAACGGTGAACCGTTTTCGAGATAGAGGGCGGAGAGCTCGCGGTCACAGCATCACTTCAGGTCAACGTGCCTCCGGTCGAAAACGCGCCATATATAGTTGATGAACTATCGATAAATCAATGATTTTAAATATTTGTCAATTTTTATTAACTATTATACTGGAACTAGGAAGGCAATTGAGGAGCAAAGCCCTCTCTCGAGTAACTAAAGTGTCCCTGTATAAGACGCTTATCATCCCGGTTCTGATGTATGGTGCATAGGCATGAACATGGACACTTTTAATAGTGGATGAAAATGCCTTAGGTTGTTTTGTGAGAAAAAATTATTCGGGTGATTTTTGGTACCGTTTGCATAGATGGGAAATGGCAAAGAAGGTACAACAACGAATTGTGAATGAGTGCGTTATCTTGTTGCAATTGTTATTGCCAAGTCACCAAACAATTCTGTTGTGGAAAGTAAAACCTTTTAAAGTACCTACAGCAATGTTAGATCGTCATTCGCATACACGGTTTAAGGAGCTGCAATTCCAAAATGTCATGGTAGGTTATGCCTCCCAAAACCATAACACCGCCCACTCAGCTGTGCAATAGTTCCAATTGATGCTCCTCTATCCGCAAATCATGAAAGTAATAGTTAAATCCAACAAGACCCTCTAGATTTTCTTTTTATATTGGAAAAAAACAACCCGGTATCATTCCTTACTCCATGCCATAATTGGCTTGGGGTTGCTTTTTGTAGTTTTTTTTTACTGAAACCATTTTAAAAAATTGTGGCAAGTTATTATGTTTTTTCATATAATTAAACATTCAAAAATGCATTCGAAAATGAGCAATTTTGATATTTTTCAAAAGATAATTATTCAAAAATCCATTTCGACGATTTTAAAGTTCTGTTCATTTGCTGTAAAATGACGTTAATATAATATTGTGTTTTCCACTTGAATTTCTCAAAAACTCTGAAATTCTTTAGCTGTTTTGAGAAATTTTCCAAAAGAAGTCATTAGAGTATTTAAATAAAATAAGAAAACAATAAAAAAAACTTAAAAAAGTGGCCCGAAGTTTGCTAAAACATTATACTTTCATAATACAAATATATTTTTTTGCAATATATGTTGTGTGGACTTCACAACTCTTGCAACCATTTACCCAATTTCTCGTTTTTTCTCAAAATTAAAGGCTTCTTAAGTGGCGGCTTTTTCTTCAATTTTAATGTGTTTAAGGTGTTAAGCCTTTAAAATTTCCTGCTTTTCTGTGGAAACGATTGCTGTGCTTGTTAACTTTTATCTCTTAGTTTGCCGGCAGAGTCGTGTGAAATAGGCGCAAGTCGCAGAATTGCTCTTTAGTCAGCACGTCAGCACTTACTGTTCGCCCATTCATATTTTTGTCATAACTGGAATCGTTTCGGAAAAATAAGGATACGACTTCGCGTCTTCGTTACGTTTTTTTAGCTACTTGAATAGACACTAGCGGTATGCTCTGATTTTTGCTTTCTGTTCCTCTGCTTATGATTCAGCAGTCCCATTATCACTGAAATTATTTTATGACTAAAAGGTATCAAAGAATAATTTTATATAGATACCTGTCTTGACATACGAACGAAAACTAATAATATGGAAGAGCGTGCTATATTCAATTGAACCAAAATAAGACCAAATTTTCCACAGTAATAAAAACATAGCAAAAAATACTAAAGAGTACATTTCCAATGCATCTCTCACAAAGAGAGTGTTTTAAGAGATGTAAAAATACTGAAATATATTGAACCGTGATATTCAGAGACTCCAATTATTTTTAGTTATATTTTGTGCTCATTCAAGTTAGCGTCACTGAATCAGTCTGACCTCAACACTTATCCTTTTTTTTCAAAGGATATATACTTGGAGTCCATGAACTTGTTCTCCATCAATGCCTCTTCTACTTCTTGACATATCGTCCTTTTCAATTTGGACTTTGGAAAATCTAAGAACTTTAATGTCTTCTTCATTCATTCAATATTCCTTTACAATACTGTCATCATTTTTACCATTACCAGCAATCGGTTTTGAAAACTTTCTGCTTCCACTGAAATAATTAAAAAAAAATACTCTATTGAAACCTCTACTTTCCCTTAAAAAAAGACTTGTAATCATCAAACGAGAGGAGAATTTCTTTTTCAAAGCAAGAAATACTAAGATAACAAGTCAGACACACCATCCCATAACCGGCCAGGATAAGAATAAGCATGGACATAATTTTACGATCCATAACAACAGCACCCAGCAACAAATAGCCTTAATTTATATTTTTCATTCAAAGGGTGTTTCAGTAGATAATAGGTGATATTTCAAAAAGTGACTTTTTTTTCAAATTTTTGTATTTATTTATTTGCTAATTGCCAGTTTTCTTTATTTTAAACATTCTATTCACACGTACCTTGATTTATTGTTTCTTCCATATGGTCAACCGAACTAGAAAATGGCAATTTTTGGAAATATGTTAACAGTCCAGTCATATTAACCGACAAATCAGCGAATTTCGGGAAAAATGGCGGATCCCCATCGATATGAGCGACTCTTCCTTTTCTACGGGGGGTCAAAGGCCGCCCAAACAGTTTTTATGAAATATCTTCCGAACAGTAACTCTTACAGAAAAAATGTCACGGACTAGTTTGTAGCTTTGATTTTCCACAAAAATGTCATGTTTTTTTTCATACGAGTAAACGTTTTCGAAATAATTCAATCAGTTGAGTTACGGATTTTATGTTTCTCTTTTTTAAAAATTTTGAGTTTAAAATTAATTTTTCTAAAACTGTTCACTCAAACAACTTTATTTACAATTAAAATTGAAGATAAAATTTGTGGCTTTACAAAAAAGTAGGGCATGGCATTGTAAGTGTTACCGATTTGTTTAATCAACTTTTGTCTGTTTTATGTCAATTTTATAGAAAATTGCGCCTGTTGGTTAAATGGGGGAGAATAGTCCTTGACATTTTTTCTGTAAGAGTTACCGTTCGGAAGATATTGTTAAAACCCGTTTTGGGGGGCCTTTGACCCCCCTTAAAATTGTTAGAGGTGCTCATATCGATTGGGACTTTGTACAGTGTCCGTAGAATGCCATGAGGAGGCTTTATACAAAAATTCAGATTTCTGCCACTTTTTCCGAAGCAACAACTTTTAATGGCTGGACTTTAACCGATTTGTACCTGGATCAGGCCGCAAAAACCTTTTGCTCATCGATGTTTTTCGTTCAAATCCGCTTCTAATCGCAACTATTTGAGACTAGTAGAATCCGATTTTACATTTAACCTAGTTTACTAAACGAAAATATAAACAAAATCTCTTTAAAAACAAAAACACCCTCTATGGCATGTGCTGCTCTGTTGAGTCTTGTTTAAGACCATTTGTATCACATTTCTCTATGAGCTTGTTCTACCAGTCATTTCCCCTTGGGTTTGGCTCATTTTCTCTTAGTTTTTTTTCTTTCTTGTTAAGAATAACCTACGACCTCGCGGAGCGGGAATTATATACACAATTTTCTTCATTATATCCGGTGGGTTGGGAGTTGGGATAAGATGAGAACGACTGTTGCTGTATTTCAATGAAAGTGAGATGCCTTTGGCTGACTTTTAAGCCCTAAGTGGCTTATAGAAGGTACTAATAACAACAACAACAACAACAAAATGTGAATGGCATGTATTCTATAGATACATGATGGTTTAAACTTCATCTATTTTTTTTTTTTGTTAACAAAATTAATGGTCTTGAGCTTTGTTCGTTCAATGAGATGAAAAAATTCTTTAAGTTTATGAAGCATTTATTTTAAAATTTTCTATATACCTACATCTAGTGGTACTCTATGAAATACTTTGAATTTAATTATGTGGATCTTTATTTTTTACTTTCGTCTTCTTTTTTCTTTCAGATGATTTTGCAAAATTTGACAACGAATTCACTTTACGAGGTCAAAGTAGCAGCTGCAACTTACAGTGTTATAAATTCGAAGAAGATAGTTCTTGGGCGATATTCCGAACCAAAGAAGGTAAATTATAAAACGAAAAAAATATACATATTTTTACTCGTATACCTATCTACTCCTACATTTAAATAGAAAAAAAAAATATATTTAAAAGTTTTGTTTGTAATGAAAAAGTCATCAAGAATTTGAATAAGGAAGTAAATATTTTGTTAAAAGGAAATTAAGTTGTTTCCTTGTGTTGGTTGATGTTGCAAATTATTTTGAGGGTGTACGTATTGTTAAGTGGTTTTAAAGTAGGTAGGTACGTAGCTACATCTACGGATTACGGATTATATTTACTTTTCTTATAGCTCAGAAGAAAATGTTTTTCTTGGAGAAAAGTACCTTGTATTTTCTTAAGGGAACGAGCTTATGCTTTGATAAATAGAATAAAATGGTAACCAAATGCTTTCCTGCCATCTTGTGGGAAGTCAAATAAATAAAAAGTAAAAGTTTTGGGTGCTGCAACCAAGTACAATATTTTGTATATATTTTAACTTCCTTTAAAAGAAATTTCAAAGTTAAATGACTTGATTTTGTTCCAATAATAAGCTGATAGACACAATGGGTTTTAGTAAGCAATAAACTCAGCTCAAATTGCATTGAACAACAATTACTTGGTTGCTGATGGAAACATTCTCGATGACAGCAGATGATATTCCCAGTTTCTAAAAATTCAGCTTGAAAGTTATAGAGCGGGAAGGCCGTCGTTGGTTTCTTTCTACATTATATGCTTTTTGAAATTGATAACTCTTATGCGATCAAAAAATTGACAGAAACTTAGTACCATTATTCTGCAGTATACGTTCGGAAATATTGCAAAGTTACTTACAAGCTGAATGTTCTATTCCCGAAACTTTACTTTACTTTACTTTACTTTACTTTACTTTACTTTACTTTACTTTACTTTACTTTACTTTACTTTACTTTACTTTACTTTACTTTACTTTACTTTACTTTACTTTACTTTACTTTACTTTACTTTACTTTACTTTACTTTACTTTACTTTACTTTACTTTACTTTACTTTACTTTACTTTACTTTACTTTACTTTACTTTACTTTACTTTACTTTACTTTACTTTACTTTACTTTACTTTACTTTACTTTACTTTACTTTACTTTACTTTACTTTACTTTACTTTACTTTACTTTACTTTACTTTACTTTACTTTACTTTACTTTACTTTACTTTACTTTACTTTACTTTACTTTACTTTACTTTACTTTACTTTACTTTACTTTGCTTTATTTTACTTAACGAATACGAATACGAATACGAATACGAATACGAATACGAATACGAATACGAATACGAATACGAATACGAATACGAATACGAATACGAATACGAATACGAATACGAATACGAATACGAATACGAATACGAATACGAATACGAATACGAATATAAATACGAATACGAATACGAATACGAATACGAATACGAATATAAATACGAATACGAATACGAATACGAATACGAATACGAATACGAATACGAATACGAATACGAATACGAATATAAATACGAATACGAATACGAATACGAATACGAATACGAATACGAATACGAATACGAATACGAATACGAATACGAATACGAATACGAATACGAATACGAATACGAATACGAATACGAATACGAATACGAATACGAATACGAACACGAAATACGAATACAGCCTGGGGTGCTCCTGGGCCTCAGTCTGTCTCCAATTTTGGTATACCAAGTCAACTTATATCCTCCTCAACTTGGTCAGCCATCGGAGATGAGTTCTGCCTCTGTCTCTCGCTCGAGCTCCGATGTTCATTCTCTCTAAATGTATGGTTAGTTTTTTACCAGGGCCACATCGCTCGTCGCTGTACACCGCATATAGCTCCTGGTCGTGTTGTCTTTTCCAGGTAAAATACCTTGCTGCAGACTGTGACGGATGGAGACGTTTTGTTGACGCCCTATATCGCAACCGGGGTTTGTCAACGTAGAGCTGACGGGAATCTCTTTTCTTCCTTTGCTCCTACGACCTAAAAGCCTCTGTTTTGGCTTTATTCTCCTCAACACAATCGGAGTCAAACCAGGAGTTCCTCGGTGGGTGGCTGTGAGAATGCTAGCACCTCTACTGCTGCATTCCTGATGGCTTCTTGACATATAGCTGCTAGATTAATCCAGACAGCAACAGATTCTTTTTTGATTGATTTTTGTTCCGCACGACCACGGGGAACACCATTAAAAACGGATTTCAAAATGGCGGATTGATTGGAAGTGTTGTTTGAGGTTGTTATTTTTACTAAGCAGTAATATTAAAGGTTTTTGTCTAGGTAGTTGCAGATCCTAGGAAGGGCCATAAAGCTGCCCAGTCATGCAACCCCTCCCTCCTCACCCAAAATCATAACCCCTCCCCGAAAGCTTGGATTCGCTACAGCCACCGAAAAAGTAATGGACACTACGAATCTTCACTTTAGGTCTTAAACAACTGTGAAAAACAAAACACAACCCCCATTCGCGCCTCCCCCCCCTCCATCAGTCATGTTCTCCTCTCAGTTATGATCTCTTTAGAGCCTGAGGTAAAATGAAAATATCCGCAACTCATTATACTACACACAAAAACAGGTTTAAATCTCTACGCAATGTAGATAAAACTCTAACCTAGAACTCCCCAGCCCATCCGCCATTTAAAAATTCGTTTTTCATCTTTCATGGTTTCATTTTGTCTGATATTGGGGCTCCGTGAAATTACTTCGTGAAACTACGAGTAATGGTTACTGATAAAAAATCAATTAAAAAAGCTTCGGTTGCAATTTTGCCCATGTTCACGGTATTTTTAGCTTAGTTTGCCTGGTTAGAGGGTTTTCTTGGCCGATCTCATTACGAGTAAAGGATTTTTCGCAAACTATAGGGATACTTGGTCAGCAAAGGTTTTGCGGTCTCTTCCAATTGCAGTCTTCCAATGTTGAATTGTCTCCTTTTCCTCCTGTTTCACCTAAAAGCTTCCATAGCTTGAAACTAACCAGATAGTGACTCGAGTCGTACGTACGAGTGTTGGCAAACGTTAAAGTCAATTAAGGGTTCTAACTGAGGCATACCAACTGATGTTTATGGTCATAAATTGAGGATTTGGACTTTGGCAATCTATGGTTCCAGCCAGATGGTACTTCATTCATCGCAATTGATCAATTGCGCATTTAGTTCAATTAATTTTATTACTTGGTTGGCATTTAGCTTCGATTCGACGCTTTTTTGTTTTTTTTTTTTTGCTATTGCCAAGAGTAAAACTTCCACGCCACTATTTTTTTTATCTTCAATCAACATAAAATGTTATTTTTGAATAATATCACAAGTTTTGAAACTGCCGAAATATTAAACCGAACATTTTATGGTTTATGAATTTCGTTCAAATTGTTTACATTTTAGCATCATTCAAGGCACGACTTGCAATTAATCCTCTCTGACATAAAAAGTTTAAGAATAGACATTTAAAGTTCTTCAATTTAACTTTCATAGTCGTTGACTCATTCTTATATTTATCGAACAAAATACCCTACATACTTAAAAACTCGATATGGTAGACGCATTAAAATACAAAAAAAAAAAAACACCCTGAAAATCATTCATTCCAAAAATATAATCTTCACACCTTGTTAAAAAAAAATATTTATTTTAATGACACCATAACGATGGAAAATATTTATTTATGAGGCGTAAAAAACATGACACGACTCAGTTTTTTTTTTGTTGTTGGGATTTTTTTACATAGTAATATTTAAACAAAAAAAAAGGTTGGAACACAATTTTATGGTTGCCGTTAATGAAATCAACCGTGAACTATGGGAATTTACTTTACGTGAATATTGCATTTGCATTACAATGTACGCTGCAGTTACTTTCCGTTTCATTGAGATACATTTATGTTGGAGTATCATTTTAGTATTCAGGAAATTCGTAAAAAAAAATGTATTGCAAGTGTTTAAGGCAGACACGTAGCTTTAAGAAATAAATCATTTATAAAAATATTTTTTTAGATAAAAAATGCAATAACAATTTTGGTTATGTACTCTCTACAATTTACCTTTAGGTAGACCGAGTTGAAGGGAACAACAACTAGTTGATTTCACAATACTATTAAGTATAGAAGGTTTCATAGACGCAAGGCGACTGAACTAACATTTTTCCAGGTAACGTTTTACGAGGACATTCATTCATTTCGTTCTCAGTGGGTTAAAAAGAAATGTATACATTCATATCTGGGGGTCAATAACGTTACATACCTCAGCATCTTTGAAAAGCCTTGTTTCGAAAACTATGATCAATATTAAAAAACTTCTTCAACTTCTTTGAAGTTGTTGCTAGATGAATAGTGAAGCTTTTTTTCCTAGCCGGTGGATAGATCTTTGATTATTTGATCACATCATATATTCGGTCTTGTCCTTGTTTACTTGGAGACCAAATACTGCCACTTAAATACCAGAATATTTTCCATTAGAGATAGGGCTATGTTAAACCAAAGCGGACATCCATAGGCTATCAGGAGCTGGATGAGGGCCATGTAGCAAATCACCTTCAACCTGCTGTCAAGCCGGCTCCTATGAAACAACCCTTTCGTCAGGGCAAAAGCTCCCCTAGCCCTAGTCAGTGCAGCTTTTATATGTCTGTCGAAATACAAATACTGATCCAACCAGATGCCAAGGTACTTTACTACACTCTTCCTCGCCAGTGGATGTCCTACGATCACCATCTTGTGCCAGCTCTTTCTCGTTACCGTTGGGGCTCCATGCAACAGAGGAAATCTCAGATTTTTTAAGGTTGATTTTTTCGTCCAGCCATCACGATAGGCGTTTTTCTTTTTTAGTTCAAAGCAGAGCCAGAACTGTCAAACAAAAATTGTGTTTCTTTTTTAGCTCTGAGCGTCCAGAGCTAAACATTTGTGTTTCTTTTTAAGTTCTGAGAGCTTGTTCAGAGCGCGCTCTATGAGCTGAGAATAAAATAACTGAGCAGACAGACCAGACTTTTTGAGCTGTTTTGTACGCAATTAGATCGTGTCGGCGTACGCAGTTGCGAGAGTTGAATAAATGCAGAAATGGAATTTAGGAATCTTGTGTTAATCTCATGTAGGGTTGCGAGTTTATGAATTAGAAAATCTGTAAGCCATAAGCTCCCTTGTGATTTGTGAATTAAAGAAGATTTAATTCGCAAGCTTTTTTTGATTATGAATTAAAAAATATTCAATTCATGAGCTATTTGTGAATTGTGAATTGAAAAATATTCAATTCATAAGCTCTTTGGGATTTGTGAATTGAAAAATATTCAATTCATAAGCACTTTGGGATTTGTGAATTGAAAAGTATTCAATTCATAAGCCTTTTGGGATTTATGAATTGAATAATATTTAATTCATAAGCTCTTGTGGATTTAAGAATTGTGGATTTAGGTATTCAAATCATAAGCCCATTTGGATGGAGATTTTTGGTTTGAAAATAATCTATTATCTAAGATTCGCATGAGGGCAGTCTGGCTGGTGAGGGATGTTGCGTTTTCCGCCATTTTGAAAAAAGGCTTTGGAAATCGTTGATGCGATTTTCTCGGCTCCTATTGGACGTAGAGTAAAAATTTTTGTTTGATTTTGTAGGCTAAACGATTTTAAAAAACGTACGCTTCAAACATTTTTGTCATCACTTTCCAATGAAAAGTTATTTTCGAAAAACTTTCGAATTTTTTTTTAGAAAAAAACTGTTTTAAGCGTTTATCTCGCCTCCTGTTCATCTTACAGAAAAAATTATAAAATACTTTTTTAAAGAACACTTAATTTCCTATATTTTCGTATATTAAGATTGTATGTGGAACAAAAAATGCAAGCAATACAGTAACACAAAATTGCCAATATCTAGCAAATAATTCCTCAGGGGACAATATACGATTCGTACGGTCACCGCCGCTGGTGCTGAACATAAATACTGGATTCTTGTAGAGTGACAAACGCAATACAAGTGCCTTATTACTTTAGAAGGGGACTATTTCCCACGGCGGGCGGTCTTATTGATCCCAATAGTAATGATTAAACTTATGTGGCTTAAGTTTAATGTCTGTAAAAGCAAGTCATTTATTATTGTTTCATTTATCGAAGCCCCAACTTAGACGGTACGACAACTTTAAACTAGTTTGATGCGCTGTCAGGCTGTAATAGTGTTCCTTAATCTTAACGGTCCCTGCCTTAACGGGTGATTTTAATGTGCATAGTAGGGATTGACTTCGCCATTCAAAACAAAAAATAGCCGGAGGAAAGTATGCTGAGATCCTTTCAGAATTCAATCATCTGACTCAGCTGGTTGACGATGGAGATGGAGACGTTGATGCTTGTGCAGACATGATAACATGATTATCATTAATGGTTTGAAGTTCTTTGTTCCTCAAAGAACAAAGATTACTACTTACTTACTTAAGGTGGCGCTACAGTCCGGGTGGACCAGGGCCTCAACCAACAAGCTTCTTCCAGCCGGCTCGGTTTCTAGCTAGCTGTCTCCAGTTTCGCACGCCAAGTTGGTTGAGGTCCTCTTCCACTTGCGTGCGCCACCTTTTACGCTGTCCACCTCTACTGCGTTGTCCCACGGGGTTGGATTCAGAGACATTCCGGGCCGGAGCATTGGTGTCCATTCGCTCTAGGTGACCCAGCCATCTTAGTCGTTGGCTTTTCACTTTTGTGGCTAGGTCGGTGTCGCTGTTCAGCCCATACAAATTGTGGTTGTATCTTCTCCTCCATTCCCCATCTATGCAGACGGGACCAAAAATCACCCGGAGAATTTTCCTCTCGAAACAGCCTAACGCGTTCTCATCCACCGTTAGCAGTGTCCATGCCTCTGCACCATACATCAGGACCGGGATGATAAGCGTCTTATACAGGGACAGTTTAGTTGCTCGAGAGAGGGCTTTGCTTCTCAATTGCCTTCTTAGCCCGAAGAAACAGCGATTGGCAAGAGTAATTCTTCGTTTGATCTCAGCACTGGTATCGTTCGCTGAGTTTATAGCGGATCCTAGGTAGACAAAGTCTCTGACCACCTCAAAATTATAGCTGTCTATAGTGACGTCCTGTCCTAGACGTCGGTGTTGGGTGTCCTTTCTTGTTGACAGCATATACTTCGTTTTGCTTTCATTCACCGTTGAACCCATCTTTTTGGCTTCCTTCTCAATGCTCACAAAAGCACCACTGACATCACGCTTTGTTCGTCCTATTATGTCAATGTCATCAGCGTAAGCGAGTAATTGGACGGACTTTTCAAAGATTGTGCCTCTAGTTTTGACGTGATAGTTTTGCACTATTCTTTCAAGAACGATGTTGAGGAAGTCGCATGACAGCGCGTCGCCTTGCCTAAAACCTTTTTTGACATCAAAGGTGTCGGTGAGGTCTTTGCCGACCTTGATGGAGCAGCGTGCATTCTCCATCGTCATCCTGCACAAACGGACGAGTTTGGCAGGGATGCCAAAACTAGACATTGCTCTATATAGCTCGCCTCTATAGATGCTGTCACACGCGGCCTTGAAATCGATAAAAAGGTGGTGGGTATCGATTTCAAACTCCTGGGTTTTCTCCAAGATCTGCCGTAGTGCGAATATTTGGTCGATGGTGGATTTCCCTGGCCTAAGGCCACACTGATATGGACCTATCAGGTTGTTGACGAATGGCTTCAGGCGTTCACAAAGTACGGCAGAGAAGATCTTGTAGGCGATATTAAGAAGACTGATGCCTCTGTAGTTGGTGCAGTCCAGAGGATCGCCTTTCTTGAGGATCGGGCAAACAATGCTGAGGTTCCATTCATCGGGCATGCTTTCCTCCGACCATATTTTACAGATGAGCTGGTGCATACTCCTAACCAATTCATCGCCAGCCGCTTTGAATAGTTCAGCCGCAAGGCCATCAGCTCCAGCAGCTTTATTGGACTTAAGTTTAGATATGGCTATCCTCACTTCGTCAAGATCGGGTGGACGGAATTGTTGGCCTACGTCGTCCAAGTTGAATGGTGCAATTTGCATGTTAGCGGAATTCGGTTCGTCATCGCCGTTATACAATTTGCAGAAATGATTTTTCCATATCCTCAGCACCGACTGCGATTCCACCGCGATGTTCCCCTGATCGTCTTTGCAGGCTTCAGTTCGGGCCTTGTAACCTTGGGAGGTTCTTTTTACTTTTTGGGAAAAATTCCAAACTTCATTCCTGCAGTGGCATCTCTCTAACTCCTCGATCGCGCGCTTCTCATGCTCTTTCTTCTTCCTTCTAAGAAGCTTGTGTTCATCTCTCCTCTTCTGCTCGTAGAGCTCGCGAGCAGCTCTGGTCCTTCTATGCAGCGCCGCTTTGTATGCCTGTTGTTTGGCTGCATGTACTTGCCGCCATTCTTCGTCGAACCAGGGGTTTCGCTGTGGTGGTCGTGCAAAGCCCAGCACGTCAGAGGCGGCATCTCTGATGGCTTCCTGGCAGTTTTTCCACTGGTTCTCGATGTTTGCAGTTGGCGGCAAAGGACTAGTTAAGAGGGTGCGAGAGACTCGATCGGAAAAGGACCTGGCGATTTCCTGCGACTGTAGCCGTCCGACGTCGAACTTCCTCACAGTATTTTCCTGTTTTGGCTTTGGTCTGGATATCCGTAGCATTACCTTTGCTACAACGAGGTAGTGGTCCGAGTCAACGTTGGCTCCTCGGAACGTTTGGACATCCTTGATACTGGAAAAGTGCCTTGCGTCGATCGCAATGTGGTCAATTTGGTTGGCGGTTGATTGACCAGGAATTCGCCATATCCCCTTATGTATATCGAGATGCGGGAACTGCGTACTAGCTACCACAACGTTTCGCCCCGCAGCAAAGTCGATTAGCCTGAGTCCGTTATCGGAGGTGGTGTCGTGCAGGCTGTATCTTCCGATTGTGCCACCAAAGACGTCTTCTCTTCCCAGTTTGGCATTAAAATCACCCAAGACAATTTTAATGTCATAGCTAGGGCATTGCTCATATGTCTTGTCCAGGAGCTCGTAGAACTCGTCCTTGGTGTCGTCATCTTTCTCCTCTGTGGGGGCATGCGCGCATATCAGGCTGATGTTGGCGAATTTAGCCTTGATGCGAATTGTTGTGAGGCGCTCGTTCACATAGTGAAACTCAAGACTTCTTGCCTAAGTCTGCCTCTAACGACGAATCCACATTCAAAGAGACGCTGCCCTTGTGGTCGGTAACAGTCACCGTAGTAGATATCGCAGTCTTTCAGTTGTCTCTTGCCCGGCCCATCCCATCGCACTTCTTGGATGGCGGTGATGTCTGCTTTGTAGCAGTCTAGGGCCTCCGCTAAATGTTCGGCTGCACGTGGTCTATAGAGAGACAGAACATTCCACGTGCAGATCCGAAGTTTGTTGTCCTTATTTCGTTTGCTTGGTTCGTCAACAGTAAATCCGTCCGTATCCGAGGCTTGTTGGTGCTTCGCAACTAAGATAGCTTTACGTGGCCGGGAAGTCACCCCGACGGCACGACCCCCAACCTGGAGGACCAGACCCTTACAATATAACTCCAAAGGCGGGGAGCCGGATTAACCGCTCCTTATAGGCCTGAGCTCCGAATATGTCGTAGTAGCCCGTATAAGGTGTTCACTAAGTAGTTCAGCCTAACTGGAACTGTAGACGCCACCGTTGATTCCATCTTGAGAATTCTTCCGCTGCCGCCTGGATGAAGGAGAAGTGCCTTAGTGGGAACACTCCTCCCCCCCTCTCTCGTTTGCTGCCGCCTAAAACCGTCCACAGGGATTGGAACCCCATCTTCAGTTAAAGGTACTAGGCACCCGATGTTCACCACTTGGAGGTGAGAGTAGGAGTTGATAGACAGAGGTTCGCTTTGAAAAAAAGCTTGTGGACGCTTGTGTCCTCTTGAATGCACCGTGTCTACCCTTTGAACAAAGATTATCAAGGCTTATAAAAACTCCAGCTGCAATGATGCTATTTAAGTGAGAATAGTTTTTTCGGTTATATAAAACCATTCCTTCAGAGGAAAACTGAGCAAAATTTAAACAAGCCAGAAACTCCTGCAACGTCTCGATTCTAAGAACTAAATTCTTTTCTTGCCCACGCTTAATTACGCGAAAAACACTGCAATGTCCTTAGGGAAGTAAAAACTTTTATAGACAAGGTCAATGTGTTTGATGTAGAACGACACGCCACAATTTTTACGCTGCCAGATAGCTATAGGGTCCTATCTGTACTTGAGAACGTCCATTTCTCTTTGAGATCAATACATTTTCATACCCGTACAGATGCCAGAGTAATCCAAGATCTCGACATTCTGAAATCCACCGGCCCTGATTGTAT